>JAUPFT010000003.1:59379450-60579450 GCA_036936625.1 Parnassius smintheus behrii | reverse complement strand
AAACTTAATTACGTTCCTGAGTGAATTTCAATGCAACCTCTTACAGTATTAAGAATATTTTATAAGAATTATGACAATATTACAAGAAATAAATTTTTGTTATTATATTTGGTTTAACACAACAGAACTGCCCTCTGCATATAAAGAATATATAATATATATATATATATATATATATATATATATATATATATATATATATATATATATATATATATATATATATATATATATATATATTTATACTTATTTGTGTATTTTTATTTTAAATATATAAGGGTGCCACTGAAAATCAGGGTTGGGGTGTTGTACTTCTAATACATTCCAACATATCCTGAGTGGCTTTCCTTTTTGGAACAGAGCAGCATTAACGGGTGGATTGTCTTTGTAATACACCCTATGCATTACTCCTTATTATCCAGTTCTTTATTATTATTTTTTTTCTTTTTTATATTATTGTTTGCTTTTTTTGTTTTTTTTTTTTTTTGTTTTATCATATCTACAAACAAGGAGTGAATGTCCTGTTTCATGATTTCTATGTAAAATTTTTTTGTTGTATGACTACTTAAATGTTATTTGTTTTATGTAATCCACTTGAGTGTGTTGCATGTGCCAAATAAAATCTGTTTCTTTCTTTCTTTCTGATACCAGGGTATTCTTCGAGGATCTTGTGATACGGTTGTTGAACATCTATGCTTCTTATTGTAGGCAGATTGGTTGCTTGGACAAAAGACTGAGATGCAAGATTGGTTTTCCCGTCGATGATTCTTCTATTTTTGATGTCGACGATCATCTGGTGATGTTGAAGAAAATCAGCACCGATGATTGGTTTGCTGACTTTAGCGACGATAAATCTCCATTTGAATGGTCGGCGTAGATTTAAATCAAGTTCCATTGTTTTTTCTCCATATGTAGGAATTACCGTATTGTTTGCTGCATAGAGTTGAAAATCCAGTGGCTTCAATTTCTATCCTTGCTTCGGCGATAACACTGAGATATTTGCTCCGGTGTCGATAAGGAAAGTAAGCTTGCTTTTTTTATCGGTGACGAAAAGACGGTAGGACTTTGCTGTTACGCTGGATCCCATCGCATTGAGCGTATTAGTTAGTTCGAGCGCCTTCGTATTTTCACTTTTGAATGTACATGGTTCTGTGCATTTTCTTGCCTCGAACCCGAAACGTCGATGATAGTAGCAGTAAGGGGATCTTGATGTTGAGCTTATTCGACTTCTACTTGCAGAGCGGTTGCGACGAAAAGGTGATCTTCGTTGTTGCTGATTGCGCTGGTTGTACTGTTGCTGGTAACTGGTGTGATGCTGGGAAGCTTTGAGTGCAGCGATTTCGTGTGATAGCTTCCGAATTTCTTCGAGAAGAAACTGGGTATCATTGGCCTTTGTTGAAGTGCCTTCGATCATCGATATGTGTGAGCTACTGCTGTTTTCGATCATCTTGTCCGCCAGGAGTGCCAGTTCGTCGAGCTTAGTCTGCGTGCTGAATATTTCGCTGACTGCTATTACCGATCGAATATGTGGTGGTAGGTGGTTTACCCACATTAGCCGTAGCGTTGAATCCGGAACTTTTCTCGCGCCAAAGTACGCATTTTGCGTAGGAGTTGTGTGGGCTTCTGGTCTCCAAGTTCTATTGATAGAAGTTTCTGTAGCTGGCGACTGTCGGATTCTTCATATGCGGAGATCAGACGATCCTTCAGTGAATAATACTGGTCGATTGCTGGTGGGTTGTACAACAGGTCCGAAATTTGTACGATGTCTTGTTTCTCAAGTTGGGCTATCACCATCTGTGCTAATTGCGCCTGGCTCTTCTTTAAACCATCCGTTGCGGCTTCAAAACTGACGAACCAAAGTCGTGGTTTGTCTCTCCAAAACGGTGGTATTCTCAACGATAGAGATATACCGGCGATTTCTGGTTCCTTGACCGGGTTTGATGTATATGTGTTTGCCTCTTGCTCCATAGCGGCGGCTTGATTAACTGATTTTATAAATACTGAAGTCTTCCTTCTCGGTGTTCACCACGGGTTTCCTTCGCGGTGTTCGTACGGGTCACCACTGTAATAGTGGTACGTCGCAGGGTGTTCCTTCTTGGTGCTCGTACGGGGTCACCACTGTAATAGTGGAGATGCACGGTCCACTATTAACAGACTCCGAGTGGTTTGACGGTGGAGAAATGAAACGACTGTTTATGTAAGTCCAACTGGAGTGTGAATATAGAATGGACTGTGGACTGGAATACAGCTCCGGAACAGCAAGAAGAAGGGAGCTGCGGCGTTGAAGAAACGGCTCACCATTAGTCGACGGATACGTGACGATAGCGGCGTGTGAAGTCGATGTGGCGCTGAATGATATTTGCGGCTGCTTCTTGTTTCTTTATAAGAACGTCAAATTATCTATATGCAGTCCGCAGTATCTCAGTAGCCAAGGATAGTTAGGAAATAAATGTTTTTATCTTCGCCTTCCGCGTTATGGTAGCAGCAGAGTATATATTATTTATTCCCGTTTAGGGTTGATTAGTCTGGCTGCTACAGGATTATCTCGCACATCATTACGCCGTATTTTGAAATTAGATTTGAAGTTACATCCATATAAGATCCAGATGGTGCAAGAACCAAAACCTAATGATTTGAATTTGCGTAAGTCGTATGCCGAAACAATGTTAGATCGTTTCAGTAATTTTAGTAACATCTTATTTTCCGACGAAGCCCTTTTTCCACCTCAACGGACAAAATTGCCGGTATTGGAGCAGTGAAAATCCTAAAGCTAAACACGCGAGGTCACGTCATTCTCTTAAGGCATGTCTCCTATGGGCTGCAATTTCAGCAAAAGGAATCATTGGACCCTACTTTTTTGAAGATTCTCGCGGCCGTTCGGTTACTGTTAATTTTTTTTTTCTTTTTATAGAATAGGGTGACATACGAGCACACAGTCCACCTGATGGTAAGTGGTTGCTGCGGCCCATAGACATCTACATCTATCAAACAAATCAAAATGCAGATGCGTTGTTACCCGTGAGGACTGAGATGGAATGCCTCGTTTCTAGTAAAAAGGGTCTCCGGTTCTCTACACTCACCATACGAAATACAGCAGCATTAAGCTACTATTTTACGCTGGTATTCTGTGAGAGCGTGGTCCTTCCCCGGTCTAGCCGACCCATTCGTGCTACAACTATACTACTAATAAAACTGCAGCATGGCTCTACCACGTATAAATTCTGCTGAGTATGTAAAAATGTTACGTAAGTTCTTGACACCGATGCTACTGAAATTTGCTGGCTGCAACCGTAACACATAGTTTCAACAAGATGGGGGCACTTGTCACATATCCAACGAGTCCCTGTCGGTGGTCAAAGAAATGTTTCCGGAAACGCTGATTTCCAGACAAGGCGACATCCCATGGCCACCCAGGAGCCCAAATCTGTCCCCAGCGGACTTTTTTTTATGGGGGTATTTAAAGAGTCGTGTCTACATCCATAAACTAAATACACTTTTTCAACTAAAAGAAAAAATCAGCGAAGAAATGTCGGCAATCTCGCAGTCTCTTTGCCGTCGAGTATTCGAAAATTTTGGTACTCATTAAAAGAGTGCAAAAGTCGAGACGGTGGCCATTTAGATGATATTATTTTTAAAAAATAAATTCCAAGTAACAAGCTTTCTTATAAATAAACAATTTTTAAAATATGTCCAATGGTTTTTCTATACGATTTTTTAATGTTAACTAATTCGTGGCCCATTCTGTATAAAGTTACACTGAAATAATAGACAGAAGCACAACGGAACGGGAGTATTCACAATAAAAAGAAGTACAGCGATAGAGCACATGTAAGTAGTTTTAGATCGTGAGACAAAGCGACAATATCTCCGCGTCGCAGTACGTACGCGCAGCAGTAAGCGACTGAGCGACCAAACCATCGGTCAAGGGGGCGGCGCTTAAATACCGCCGGCTGCAACCACTGCCGCCATGCGACTTCAAACTCCATGCTCCGTGTGCAATCAGTAATGGCGACCGACGAATGCCCCACGTCTACTGGTCGCTTATTCGTCAATGACCGCGCCTCAAAGACACAGTTTCTGGTCGACACTGGAACGACTGGAAGCGACCTCTGCGTCTACCCACGGTAGCTGCTACGAGAACGTCGTGTCCGGATCACGTATCAGCTAAGTGCAGCTAATGATTCATGTATTAACACTTACGGTTATGTGTATTTAAATTTAGACTTTGATTTACGTCGAACATTTTCGTGGCGTTTTGTAGTTGCAGATGTAACTAAAGCTATCATAGGTGTGGATTTCTTAAATCACTATAATACTATTGTAGATTGTCGAAATAAATGTATAACTGATAACACCACATCCGTAACAGCCACTGCCTCACGAGTTTTCATAATATTTCGTCCATAAAAATCTTAACTGGTGAGACAAAATATCATAAAATAATTGAAGAGTTTACCGAGATCACTCGACCAGCAGGCATGCACAGCATCACGCCACACAACACAGTACACTATATCCGACACGACACCAGGCCTACCAGTATCTTGCACACCACGTCGCCTCGCTCCAGATAGCCTTAAAATTGCTCGACAGGTATTTCAGTCTATGCTCAATAACGGTATAGCCAGACCTTCGGAAAGCCCTTGGTCTTCGCCACTACATTTAGTCCCTAAAAAAGATAATGGCAGGCATCCCTGTGGAGACTATAAGATGCTGAATGCCCGTACGCTACCCGATAGGTTTCCAATTAGGCATATTCAGGACTCGCCATGTAGTTGCGGTTGAGAATATCCACTACCCCATATCTTCCCGTGGGTGTCGTAAGAGGCGACAGAGGGAGACAGGCAGGAAATGGGCAGCAGCATCTTCCTGATAACAGCAATGATATAATAAAAAACTGCGGTTGCCAACCCGCTCGCCAAGCGTGGCAACTATGGCAAATATCCCCCCATGAGTACCGACGCAAACAATAGGCCCCCAGTCCCCGGCGGCCCCGCTATTCCTGGCTACGGTGGCGACCATGGTAACGGCGGGGCAAGCGGTGCTAAGAATCTCCAGTGGAGGTTCGGTTGCCACCTAAGACGACTCGACCTGGCAACATATAACGCACGCACCCTGAGGACTGACAAGAAGATACTGGAGTTGGAAGAAGAGGTAGACAAGTTGCGCTGGCATATTATTGGATTAAACGAGGTCTGAAGAGAGGGGGAGGACACGGCAATCCTCGAGTCCGGCAACTTGTTCTATCACCGGGAGGGCGACCATCTGTCCCAAGGAGGTGTCGGATTTATCGTCCACAAGTCTCTCGTCAACAACGTTGTAAAGATTGGGAGTGTGTCGACGAGGGTCGCGTACCTGATACTCAGAATCACCAAACGGTATTCGCTGAAGGTCATACAGGTTTACGCACCAAACTCGGCACATCCCGATGAGGAGGTGGAGGAAATGTATGAGGATATTTCATGCATTCCTCCAAAACCCACTACACGGTGTTGATGAGAGACTTCAACGCAAAACTAGGCACAAGAGAAAGCGGTGAGGTGAAGTTAGGGAAATTTGGAGTAGGGCAACGGAACCGTAGGGGCCAGCAGCTGGCCGACTTCATGGAGAAAGAGGGACCCTTTATGATGAACTCTTTCTTCCAGAAGCGTCCCCACAGGAAGTGGACCTGGTCAAGCCCTGACGGTTCGACAAAAAATGAGATTGACTTCATTATGACGACCAGACGCCAACTGTTCAGTGATGTGAAAACTGGCAGCGATCACCGAATGGTTAGAGGCACACTGAACCTAAACGTTATGTTGGAGAGGTCTCGTCTAATGAAGTCAACGCTCCGTCCCCCTCGTGCTCTAATCCAGAATCCCGAAACCTTTCAGCTCCAGTTACGTAACCGCTTTCAGTGCCTAGAATGTTGCAATGCAGTGGACGATATGAATGACAAGCTCGTGGAAACTATCCATGCGGTCGGAGCTAAGTTCTGCAAGACCGGCCGCAGAAGAACACAAAAGCTCTCCGATCACACTCTTAATCTCATGGCTGTTAGACGGGAGATGAGGCTGCAATCGTCAACAGATTTGACAGCATACAGGCAACTGAACAGACAGATCTCCAAATGCATGCGGCGAGACTTACGCAAATTTAATACTGCTCGTATTGAAGAAGCGATTGAGCGGAACCAGGGCTCCAAAGTCTTTGCCAAAGCTGAAGACTGAGTGTGGCAGCATCGTTTCCGGAACACCTGAGATTCTGAGTGAGATTGAGAGGTTCTATGGGCAGCTGTACACATCATCGTTGGAGCCACACGCAAGTGTGAGTAACGATCCAAGAGCGGGTCTTATCCGACACTATTCCGATGAAATCCCGGACGTCAGTCTGAGCGAGATTAGAATGGCTCTCCAGCACTTTAAAAACGGCAAGTCCCCGGGCGAGGATGGAATTACAGCGGAGCTTTAGAAAGCGAGTGGAAAACCGGTACTTGAAGTCCTTCAGAGGCTCTTTAATTCCGTCCTCCATGGTGGCACTACTCCGGAGGCGTGGAGCAGAAGTGCGGTGGTCTTGGTCTCTAAGAAAGGTGACAGGCCCTCTTGAAGTACTACAGACCGATATCCCTTCTGAGCCGCGTCTACGTGCTGTTTTTGAGAGTCATTACGAATCGTCTCGCACGCAGACTCGACGACTTCCAGCCTCCCGAACAAGCCGGTTTCCGAAAAGGCTTTAGTACCATAGACCACATACATACCCTTCGGCAAATTGTACAGAAGTCCGAAGAGTACAATCTGCCACTTTGCCTGGCGTATGTGGACTATGAGAAAGTCCCTTCAGCGATGCCAAGTTGACTGTCGGTATATCGAAGTGCTGAAGTGTTTGTACAGTAGGGCTACGAAGGCTATATGAGTATATGAGTTTTCTACAAAAATTGAAAATCTCTTTTGGCGCGTTACGACAGCGGTGCAACGCGATAACCGCTACTCTATCTTCTTTCTTCGACCACTCCATATTTGAAAATGAATGAAAATTAATGTCTTTTTTTCTCTTCAGCAAGCGCAAACGTTATAACTTTAAAATTGGTGAAGTTCATCTAGCCAGTCTTCAAAAATTTTAAATAATAAGGTTTTGACAGAATTTATGACCCGACTAAGTATAATGTGATTTATGGGAAACCACTTGCCTGCACACGCTCCTCTGTGTGTGATTCAATTCACGTTTTTTTATGAATCGTTATGAGACCTGTGTACTATAAGCTTCTTCCAGTACATGATTCAATGAAAAATATTTACTTATATCAATAATTTCACAATGATGAATGAAGATTTTTGTGAGGTTCCACTGTTTCCAATCTATAAAAAATCAATAGAGTAGAAATATCAATTCTAAATATTATAGTTCTATGGTTCATATGTAGGTAATTTTGCATTTCTTTAATTTTTTTTTGTATTTGACTTTGAAAAATTGTTAGGCTACAAGTAAAAGCACTAACATTCATACATATTTATAATTACTATTTATTATAATTTATAAACATAATCAATAATACTAAATTCTTTCTTGTGATAAGTCACGTCGCGATTTTCAGATGATTCTGTTATTTCGTCTTGTTTATTAATTTATTATCTTTAAGCAACTATATTTAACAAAATCATTAGATATTTTTAGTTTTCTTTATTCTTGTTATAGCTTAGAAAAGTTATAGGTACTTTAGAAATAACATCCGTGTTGATATTTTCAACTTTCTTTCTCCTATAAAAAGTAATTACATTTCAAACTTTTTTATTTATTTATAAAAGTGTTTAATAAATTTATCTAAATTATAAAAAAATATAAAAGAAAATTTGACTTCACATTCCTGGAATCGAACCCGGGTACTCTCGAGTGCAAACTGCAACTCCATACCTCCACCAAATAGGTACACGTTGCTTGAATACTCAAAGACACTACTGTAATATACTACGTATTTAAAATTTATAGGTTTAAAACATTATTCCATTTTAATTTGTTTTTATTAATAAAAGTATTTAATAAATTTATCTAAATATATAAAAGACAAAAAAGATAATTTGACTTTATATTCCTGGAATCGAACCCGTGCAATTTCGAATTCAAACTGCAAATGCATACCGTTACCAATTACGTATAATTAAGTGCTCCCGCAGACATACAATTGTAAGTTGGCCAACTATCGAACGACTAAATTGCTTACTTTTATAATTTAATCGACCAACTTTTTTTTATTGGTTGCTAGCTGCAGACTTAATCGATTTAGTCCATGACAGTGTTCCCAGCGCGGTGCATGTGCGTGATAACGCGGGAAAAACGCTCTAATTTTTTTAAAGGATAGGGTTACAAACAAGCACACAATCCACCTGATGGTAAGTGGTTGCTGCGGCCCATATACATCTACATCTATCCTCGATTACGGTTTCCAGTAAAAAGGGCCTCCGGATCTCTACCCCCACCATACGAAACATAGCAGCATTTAGCTGTTATTTTACACTGGTATACTGTGAGGGTCCCTCCCCGGTAGAGCCGACCCATTCGTGCTACAACCTTAATATAGCTGCAGCGTGGCTCTACCACGTACAAAAATGTTTCTTTAATAATAAAAAGAAGACGAAAATAAAAGAGAACATCTTGGGTGCATTCTAAAGTGACAGATTAGAATATGGGAAACATCATACCTTGCACTCTAAACTCGGATGTTACCCAGATATATTTTGTCATTCTACAGAATGAGAATTTCGTCTTTTGATGAGCTCGTATATCTAATCGAGCCAGCGATAGTCAAACGGGATACAACTTTCCGACTTGCTATCACCGTTGAAGAGAGGCTCTCGCCGTTAAGTATCTGCTAGGTTAATAAACATATAACTTTTAATTTCTTATTTTTTATTGATTTTCTATACCTATAATCAAATTTGAGACAGTTTAGTGCAAAAATCTGTTATATTTTTATAATTCATTTAGTTCTGATTTCAACTCTGAGAAGTTTGATCAGTATGAAATAATACCATCATGATCATGTGGAGATTGGATGGTATTGTATCCTTTGGCCCTGTGATAGACTGCTGATGAGATTCTGTTAGATGCTGTGTTAAATTTGTTTGTCGTGTGGAACGGACTGAACGAGAATGGTTTAGCTGGATAAATTGATCAGATATAACATGAACGGAAGTTAATGCGCCTAGAAGCTCTTGGTAATTGTGAAGTACTAGGTTGAATGATATCAAATGACATTGGGTACTGTTATGTTATACGGTCGGGGAGCGAGTTAAACGGCCGGTAGCTTGCTATGCACTGGTTTATTAACAGAGGGCGCGTGGGCACAGCCACGCATTGTAAAACATAGGTATACAAATGTATATACATACATAACAATTCCTCACCCTATTTTAGAATACAAGAATAAAATAAATTATAATAAAAGACGACAACTATAACCTAAAAGAAACGCTTATAATCAACCTTGGGACGGGGGCGCAGTCTATTTCTAGTGGCTTCGATTCGACCATCATTAAAATCTGCTTCTGCTTCGTGGAACTCGTCGTCCTCCTCCGACCAAGGCGGCACAGGGTTCTCTACTTCATCACTTTCCCCACGACGTGGCGAACCTTCTCGTTCTGCCGTGGTAACTAGGCCGGGGTCTTTGGTAGACGCCGGATGAAGTGGTGACGGTGATGATGGTGATGGTGATGGTGATGTCGGCAGCGATGGCGGTGGTGTAAAAGTGTTTCCGGTGTCGCAATTGTTCCCTTTCTCGTAAGCGTCCACGTCCCATGCGTTACAGTCATCACTTTGAGCTTTATATAAAATTAATTGATTTTGATGCTTTCGATAACATATTTGCGTGTCCCAATCTTTTACTAAGTAGATAACTTTGCCAATTCTTTTTGTTATCGTTCCCTTACACCAGTTAAACTTGTTATTTACATATTTTTTATATAAAACGAAAGTTCCAGGTAGCATTTGTTTAATACGTACTGGTTCTTCCTTCTGTGAACATTTTTGCGCATTTATTAAATCGGATGAAGCCGCAGACGTAGACAGCGATGACGTAGGTACCAATCTGTCTAAGCGCGAGTTTAGCTTTCGCCCGAAAATCAACTCGGCGGGTGACATGCCAGTGGTCGAGTGCTTTGAATTCCGGTAATCAAACAAAAACTTTAATAAATTGTTTTTCGATTGTTTTGTGTTGCTGCTAGACATAATACTTGATTTTATACCCTTTTTGACTATTTTTACATAACTTTCGGCTTGACCGTTACTTGCCGGGTGATACGGTGGGGACGTAACGTGTGATATCCCGTTTATTTCACAGAAACGTTTAAATTCTTGTGAAGTAAACGCTGTTCCATTGTCACTTACAATCGTTTGCGGTATGCCGAACCTAGACATGAATTCGTACATCTTTTCAATGACTGTATCGGAGGAAGTAGAACTAGCTGTATCGTATATCTCCGGCCATTTAGAGTACGAATCAATGACCACTAAATACATTCGACCGGCTATGGGACCCAGGAAATCCATATGTACGCGGGTGAAAGGGCGGTGTGCCCGAGGCCAGGGGGCCGGCGGCGCGCGCGGAGGGGATGGCCGCAGATTGATGCATACCTCACATGTCCCTATCATATGTTCTACGGCCTCATCTACACCCGGAAACCAAAATCTGGAACGAACTTCGGCCTTGGTTTTTACGATACCCAGATGTGTTTTGTGTAACTCAGCTAACACCTTTTTACGTAACGTCTCGGGAATCACGATCTTATGACCTCTCATTAAGCATCCATTTTCAACCGAGAATTGCGTTCTACATGAAAAATAAGGCTTAAGGTACAAATCAGTTATTTTCTTAGGCCAACCATATTTAACATATTCGGTTACTTTAGATAAAATTTTGTCCCTTTTTGTTTCATCTCGTAGTTCCGAAACCGTAATCGGTAAACTCGTGTCGACCACAAAACACACGTAAGCCGCGCGGTCGCTCGAAGTGAAGTCGTCCGCAGTGCACTTATCGAGTGCGCCTGCACCCGTGTCGGGCGCGCGCCTCGCTTCCGAAATACTTGAGCGAGACAAATAGTCGGCGCTGTTATCAGCGCTTCGTATATACTCGATCGTATAGTTATACGCGCTTAGAAACATTGCGTACCTCTGTAGTCGATTCGCCGATACTTCCGGAATACCTTTGTACGGTCCGAATATCGAAATTAGTGGCTTATGATCTGTTCTTAATACGAACGGATTTGTTCTACCGTACAAATACTGATGGAAGCGCCGAACTCCAAATATAATTGCGGTCGCTTCTTTCTGTATTTGTGAATATCGTTTCTCTGCGGTATTTAGAGTTCGCGATGCAAACGAAATCGGTCTTTCTTGCCCGTCGGAACCTACTTGCGACAGTATCGCACCCAAGCCAACCGGAGACGCGTCTACAGTTAGGATTAGCCTTGCTTCGGGGTTGAAGTGAGCGAGTACCTGGTCTGAAGCTAATACCACCAGCCACACCACCACATACCAGTTTTATTTTAGTGAATGCCTCTTGATGATGTAGACCCCACGACCATTTTACCCCCTTTTTTAGCAGATTATAAAGTGGGCTTAAAACAGACGCTGCACTTGGTACAAAGTTTCTATAATAATTTACTAGGCCCAAAAACGATTGCAGTTGGCTTATATTTGATGGTGCAGGGGAGTCTACTATTGCTTTAATTTTATCTGGAGACTTTTTCAACCCATTTTTATTGATAACATAACCCAAGTAGTTAACCTCATCTTTATAGAACTCGCACTTCTCCCTTTGCAAGGTCAATCCTGCTTCTTGTAATGTCTGCATCACCGCCCGAAGGCGTGCAGCGTGTTCGGCGTCGTCACGCCCCGTAATGAGCACGTCATCCAACAAACATAGCACGCCCTCCTGTCCACCAACTAGGCCCTCCATCGCGCGCTGAAAAATTGCTGGCGCTGGAGCAAGCCCAAAGACTAGCCTAGTATACTTGTATAATCCACGATGAGTATTAATTACAGTGTACCTTTGTGACTCGTCATCCAGCTCAAATTGGTTATAAGCCATAGATAAGTCTAATTTGGTGAATTTTTTTCCACCATAAAGCTTTGCAAACAATTCCTTGGCAGTTGGCAGGGGATACTGGTCGATAATTAATTGCCTATTAATACTAACCGAGTAATCCGCACACAAGCGAATAGTGCCATTTCTTTTTAAAACAGGGACTATAGGGGACGCGTAGTCTGCGTGGTCAACCGGTTTTAATACCCCTAACTCAACCATTCTATCTAGTTCACTGTTTATCTTATTCCGTAGGGCAAATGCAATCGGTCTCGCTTTAAAGAAAACTGGTTTTGCATTATCTTTTAATTGTAAGTGCACCTTATGTTTAGTAAAACGACCTAATTTATCCGAAAAAGAACTGGAAATTGACATTGCAGTTCTTCCACGGAGGGAAGGGTACCCTGACAGTAATTCACCGTTGATAAAACTGATGATAACTCTAATTGGAATGTAGATATAAAGTCCCTACCGAGGAGCGGCGGCCCGCCGTCCCGGACGACGTACACGTCGAGCGTGTGTGAGCGGTTAGTATAGTACACGGGCAACCGAATTGTGCCTACACATGTTATGCTATCACCCGTGTAGCTCATCAACCTTTTATGCGGAACGATCAATGGAATATCTTTAAAATGAGATTTATATAATTTTTCCGGTATCACAGTTACGGCGGAACCGCTATCTATTTCAAACTTAAACGCCGTTCCACGAATAAACACGGTCTCGACCATCGGTTCACCCCGCAAGGAACGAATTTTAAATACCTTACCATCATCACCGATGTCTTCGTCTCCGGCTCCATTATCTACGTAGTTAACTTTATTTGACGTACACATTCTACGTAGATGGCCTACGACGTTACACTTCCTACATACGAAATCCGCATACCGGCACTCCGAAGCCTTGTGGTTCGTATAACCACACACTTTACACTTTTGTTTTACCGAAAGATCACTTTTTACACTTCTTGCACCTTTATCTCTTGGTCTAATCTTGTACAAAGCACCAGTAGAAGCTGCGGACGTACTAGCACTGGCGATTGCAGCTGATTTCGCACAACGGACGTTTTCCGCAAATTCTACAGCTTTCGTGAGAGTTAGATTGGTAATATCTTGGGCGTAAAGTTTCTCTTTCTCAAGACTAGGCAACATTCCCATAATGAACCGGTCTCGTAGGGCCTCTTCGATATCATGGAAAGCGCAGCGTGACGTAAGACCGCGCAGTCTCGCGGCCCACTGTGAATGTGTTTCACCGGGTTGCTGCGATGCTGCATAGAAGTTGTGTCGTTCCGTGAAACCGACAATCTTCGGGTTAAAATGGATGTCGAGGATTCGTAGGATGTCTTCGTAGGGCACCTCCTGCACATCCTTGGGTAAGGCTAAATTCTCAGCGAGCCTATAGTTACCCTCCGAGAGTGCACTTAGCAAAATTGCTCTTCTCTTTTTCCCGCTCGGATCCGTCGTATTATTAATTTCATTTGCCAAGAACCACTGATTTATTCGGCTTTTATAAGTTTTCCACTCCTGTATATCGTGGTTAAAACTGGATAATATTCCAAAATATGAATTAGCCATTTGTAATTACTTTTTACGCGGGTACTCGTCGCCAATGTTATGTATACGGTCGGGGAGCGAGTTAAACGGCCGGTAGCTTGCTATGCACTGGTTTATTAACAGAGGGCGCGTGGGCACAGCCACGCATTGTAAAACATAGGTATACAAATGTATATACATACATAACAGGTACCTATAAAAAAAAACAAAGATCATAAAGCGATTTTTGATTTACACCTGCCATAATAGCTCACCACACTACGCGTTGACTGGCAGAGAATGCCGAGAATCATTTAGTACGCCCATTGTTACCTTAGTTGTAAGGTGTTACAATTAAGAATAAATATATAAAAAAAATCGGGGGGCTGATGTGGAACCCGTCGGCGAAGATCTAAATCCAAGCGTAGGGAAATTATACGCACGTAACGGTTCGTCTTGCATCTTACCGTGCGACTAACCAACAAAGTTGGATAGTCCGCGAGCTTGCATAGCGTACCGTGCTAACGAGCAGTTGGCCGATAGTTGGACTGCGTAATCGGAAGGGAATCTCGATTCTGATACGATCGGTGTCCAATTAATTAGTTGGACGATTTAGTTGGACAAGATGTGTGGGCTAGCATATGTCACTATACCTATTATATGCTCTGCGATTTAGTCGGCCAACTTATAATTGTAAGTCTGCCGCCTCCCTAATAAACTACGTTGCTAAAATTCATAGTTGTTATAAAAAAAATATTTAATAATAATAAAATGTTTCCACCTTTTAATACCGCTCATATGTTGGGTGTTTGATTTATAATATGAAAGTTTTTTACTCTTCGTAACGTGTTTCACTTTATGTCCCATATTTACAAATGTTAATTTATAACAAGGTTTTTATTATTCGCTGTGTTAACTTCAAATATTTTATATAGACATATACACGAAAGAAGAATATTTGTGGGAAGAAAAATATTTATCAAACAATGAATTTAAAAATAAAATCATGCAAATACATTAAATAATCTTTACGTAAATACTGTGGCAAAAAGAGCGACACGCCTATATAGCAACAGGTCTCGGGCCGCAGCATAGATTACTGTATAGGTATATAGAGAGGCTACAGTTTCTTGTCTGACTGAACTATCAACTGAGTGTGCATGTAAAGCCCGGTTTACATTTTGAGAAGTGAAAAGTGCAAGTGACAATGACAAGTGCTTAGTGCGTGTGAACAGGCAGTGACAAGTAAGAGTGACAAGTGATAAGTGTGAAATGAAAAGTAACAAGTGAATAGCCGCTTGTCTTGCTCTATTCTCTGACAAGTATCTCTGCCCCGCGCTAACCTTGCTTTCCCCTCAGTCGCCAACCGCCACCCCCGTTCTAGCTGCG
Organism: Parnassius smintheus behrii; assembly: GCA_036936625.1. Taxonomy (NCBI): domain Eukaryota; kingdom Metazoa; phylum Arthropoda; class Insecta; order Lepidoptera; family Papilionidae; genus Parnassius; species Parnassius smintheus. The sequence goes on along the minus strand of JAUPFT010000003.1, from coordinate 60,564,474 downwards.
TCGTCGGAACATACACATGTTGGTGATAATAGTTATAAAATAAAATATTTTTGTTACTTATATATATATATATATATATAATAAATTTAGTTTATTACGCTATTGTTTTTAGCAATGGTGAAGTGGTCAGATAGCAATAACATTAAATGTGTCCGGGGAATCATTGAAACACGAATGTTTTACAATAATAAATCACCGAATTTAAAAAATAAAATGATGCGAGACGCTGCTATGCTCTCAATATCTCAAGCAATGGGAATGGCTATTCGGCGCAAAAGAAGTATATGCGAAGTTAAGAAGCATTAAGTGTATATATTACCAAGAAAAGAAGAAAATTAAAGACTCCTGTAGGTCAGGGGCTGGAGCCATATTATATTCAGGCTTAATTTTTTTCCCTCTTATAGCTTTAAGAGACATTATTCTCACTTAAGCGTTTTTCGGAAATTGGTGTGCACCAATATCTTTGCACTTCACAAATCTTTGGTATCTCATCATACAATTTTAACTTTTTGTAATTAAAGTTTTAAACTTTAAAGTTATGCTATCTTAGTCCACTTTGACAATTAACAAATTTCACATAATAATGACATCCACATGCCACATGTGTGAACACCTTTGAGCATAGAATATAGGTACACCAACTTGCTATTTGTCACTTGTCATTGCCGCTCGCACTTGTCAGAAGTGCGACCGGGCTTTTTTGTGCAAAACGGACTCTATGTTGATTACATGGACTAATAACAACGTTTTTAAATAAGTGTGATGTAGATGGATGTCATAAGCTTCTATACAGGTACCGCAATAAAGAGGTATGCTGTCGCTCTTATTTTTATTTTCCATTTTACATAAAACCTCGGGTCGGTTACTTTCGTGTGTATGAAGTGTCTTTATTTTTATGTTTTTATTATTAGACATTATAGATCCTGACTATCCGATATAAATAAAATTTAACTTTTCATTTAATTTAACTAGAGTAGTTCGATGTGGCTGACACATAGTTTCTTAATTTCTGCCCGTCTCCTCAGTTGGAAAGAAGCATGTTTATGTAATTCATAATTATCATTTACTATCTTTTCGCTATTCGTCACGTCGGGAAATGCATCTACAGGCATTTCATATTTAGGCAGTCATCCATATAAAAACTGCGTTCCGTTGCGGAAGCTGCTTCTGGATACGGATGTGCGTGATCTTGTGCATTTTTATTTTTCACATACACGCGGCGTCATATACACTGTACATGGATATGACGCCGCTCCGAAAATAAGTGACGTCATTCTATTCTCTTCCGGTGGCGCGTCACGATAGTCCCTCCACAGAAATTGGAGACTGTCCCTGTCTTCTTCGCGAATTTTCACTTGAAGGAACATCTCTTTAATATCAGCCATTACAGCTACGTTTCCTTCTCCGAACCGTAACAGAACACCGAATAATGATTTCAGCAGATCAGGTCCGGTTAACAGTGAAGTCTTATTTTCTTCTTCTGCGGATGAGTCACCGTGAAGTGAGGAAAATACCACGTTCGTTGGGAAGTGGAAATACGGCACGCTTTTACTACGTAACCGTTAACTTAACGTTTGCTTTACATATTCCTTTTTTAAATCCATATTTTTATCGAGCTTCTTTTCGATATTAACCAGGCGACTTTCAGTTTGCGTTCAATTTCACGGCATGCTTTCGATCGCCATAACAAACCAGATTCGTATCTGTTATCCGGCAAGGGACGTACCGTATCCTTTAAAATAATAGGTCTTTACATACGAAATTGGCGTTTTGTACGGGAGGAATATAAAGTCAATTTTTTTGTTAAATATATTTAATTATGGTATATATATTAAAGTATGCACCGTTGTTATTGTATATATATTAAAGTATGCACTTTTGCCATCTCATAGGTAGTTCATTGATCCCTTTACAAAAAAAAACCATGGGGGCGAGGATCAATAAACTCTTTGAAGGCGGTTTGGACTGCCGCATCGGAGTTGAATTTTTTTTCCTTGTAATAAGTTGTCCAAATTCCGGAAAAAATGGTAATCTGTTGGATCAAGGTCCGGGGAGTGCGGTGGATGTCGCAGACATTCCAATTGTAGCTCATCTAACTTAGTGGTTGTTTGTTCTGCAGTGTGTGGTTTTACGTTGTCGTGAAGCAGCAGTGGCCTAGAGCGCTTCACCACTCTCGGTGGTTTAGCAGCTAGTTCTTCCTTCATGGTTTGCAGTTGCTAACAATAGATATCTGTCGTAATCTTTTGGCCAGATTTTAGAAAGCTGTAGTGAACGACACCGGCGCTAGTCCACCAAACTCTCACAAGTAACTTTTCTGAGCCAATTTTCGTTTATGGCAGGATTTGGCTGAGTCTCCAGGGTTCAGCCATTGCAACGAGCGCTTCCGATTATCTTGCAGTATTTACTTTTCGTCACAAGTAATGATTCGATTAAAAATCCCTTCACTTCGACAGAACACAGCAGTCAACGCGTGTTTACAAGTTCGATTCACTCAATTCATGAGGTACCCATCGTTCAAGTTTTTTTACTTTCCCGATTTGCTTCAAGTGAATTAATACAGTTTTATCACTTACCCTGAAGCCTGCAGCTGTCTCTGAAATGCTTTGTGATGGATCTGCTTCCATAATAGCCTTTAATACTTTATTTTCCACATTGGTCTCCGGCCGTCCACGGGGTTGGTTCTGAAGGTCGAAATTTCGAGAACAAAAACTTTGAACCCAAAACGTACCGTGCTTTCTTTTAAGACACTAGCGCCGTACACATCATTCATCCTTCGAGCTGTTTCTGCAGCACTGGTGCCACGGTAGAACTAGTACTCGTAAATATACCGATATTTCATGTCTTTCATTGTCCGGGAATAAGCGACGTTAAGGAAAAATATAATGAGGAAAAAAACAAATGAATGACTGTTTTCAAAACTCAAAGGTACCAGCTAAATGAATTTATAAATTTGAATTTGGAATTCTTAATCAAAGAGGAGACATTTCAGGTCAAAGTAATCAGTACGACAAAACGCTAATTTCATATGTAAGGACCCAATATTTAACACTCGCTCTTCGGGGTCTCTTTAATCTGTAATTAACTTTTCCATATTCTCTTTTTTCCTGTTGGAAATATAGTTAACTATTTTAACCGGCTTGATGCCACCAGTCACGTGACCATGCGGAACCCAACTAAGTTTGGTGGCCGCAGGTGGGGTCTTACCTCCTGAAATTAATTCACGAGTAAGGTGCCAATTATCCTGACCAATTAATATGGTAGGTCTGGACCTTTCATAAAACAACTCGTTCTCTATGAGTGCTAAATAGGAACACAGCTTCAATAATTCTCGGTTCACCGATTTCGAAGAGAGACGAAGTGCTTTAATAGTTTACACGCTTATGATATATAAACAAGGTAATGGAAGAATATTATATTTTCAAAGTAAGGTTTACAACTATCTAAATACCAAATGTTGCTTAAGGCACGGATGCATCGTTTTTGAACTAAAAGTGCTCTTTCTACCTCAACAGAGTTACCCCAAAGCAATATCCTACAGCTAAGCACCGATGACACGTAGCTATGGTACTCGGTGAGAGCAGCCTCAATAGATATATTTTGCCGAACACATTTTAAGGCAAAAGCAAATCGTTGAAGCTTTTTACAAACGATATCAATATGCTCCTGCCAGTTTAGATGTGTATCAATATTTACTGCAAAAAATTTATAGTTACTACTTCATAAATTTTGTAATTGTTGTAAGTATAGAATATTAAAGTGTAGTTTAGATGACCTGTATGATCTAAATTGCATATATTTTTTTATTTTTACGAGGGTCTTTAGTTGAATATGTTATGTGTCTACCTATCGGCATAGCAATATTTCACCAAATTATTTTTGTATCAAGTCCGATATAAGTATAATTGAAAATTAAATGCACTATGAGATTTTTATTCATAATTGATGGGATAGTTCGTGATACCGTTGATGCAGCCTTTTTTACTTTTAATGAGATTTTTAAAACAGTTTGTCATATATTTCATATTTTCAGATATAACTATAAAAAAATTTGTGACAGTCCCGGTTGCATAGCTCACACGAGTAAATTAACAGGCTTTTGTGACAAAGTAGGTACCATAAATATCAATGAAAGCAAATTATAAACACGGTTTTTTTTGCTTTAACTAACTACTACTAATAGTAGTACTAATAGTAGTAATAATAACTACTACTAAAGAACTGCATTGATAGAATCTTGAAAGTCATCCGTATAAGCTGGTAATCAAACCGATCTAAACGCAAATTTCATAGTTGGTACGTAAGCAACTGAAATTAGATCCGCGGCGAATCCACTCATGTTTAAACTGCAATTTGAAATTTCCATTGAACACGTTCTCGGTGATGAAGAAAAACATCGAAACCTGCATATCTGAGATATTAAACAAATATTTCGGAAATTATTTTTAGATATAGGTATGTGAAGTCGGTCATTCCGCGTTGGAGTCAACTCAATCCACTCTTTTTTGACCTAAAACTCGCCGTGGCATGTGCCCAGTAGGGGGATGTATTTACGCTGTTACTTTTTTACTTTTAATGGGGCTTTTCACTGCTGATCATAGGCTTTCCCCATTGCCAATGTCAAATAGAGCGGGTATTTGCAGTAGTATTCACGCTCGGCAGCGGGTTGGCAACCGCAGGTCTTTATTACTCTGCGCTGTTATCGAGAAGATGCTGCCTACTTATTTTATCAAAACTATATCCACTTTAATAATGATTATTATGTAAATAACGCGTTTCCGATTCCAGAATCATTTTCCCTTCATAATGACACATCGGAAGACGTGCCCGATATAAAGAAGGTGTTGCTTGACGTATGATATTTTTGCAATTCTGGTAAACTAACTATATATGTGTTTAGTTGTAACTATATATGTATATGTGTTTCTGTAGCCTATAATATTGCCAATATAGACACAGATACCGACGTGTCTCTACAAGTGATCCAGTTTTGCTAATTTTAGTACGAAATATTATTAACGATGTTTCTAAATTTAAGCCCACGCGAGCGAAACGATGGGTAAAAAGATAGTTTTTAAATATGCGCATGACAGTGCATTTAGAATATTCACAGTCGTAATAGATATGTGCCTCTTTAACCGTATCGCCTTCTTGTTGCGATACCTCTTTATTGCGGTACCTGTATGGAAGCTGTATGGAAGCATATAACATCTATCTACATCACACTTTTTTGTAAATTAAAAATGATTGAAAACAAATTTTTAGTAGGTTGTTATTGGTCCATGTAATCAACATAGAGTCCGTTTTACACAAAAATGATGTAGTTACAAATTACATGCACACTCAGTTGACTATTCAGTTCAGTTCAGACAAAACTATTTATCACTGACCTCTATATACAGGGTGGCCCAAAAGTCGTGGATCAAACGCAACTAGGGGTTAGATGGGGTCATCAGCTGCAAAAAGTTGTTCTACGGGAGGTCCTTAAAGTCAACCCCTGCAGAGTTATAATTTATTTTGTGTTTTTATGAGAAAATTGACTTTTTTTAACTAATTCTTATTAGAATGCCAAAAAATAAACATCCTCTATCTTTTTTATAATTTTCACTAGATTGGTACTGATGAGTCCTTGCGTTAGACATGCTATTTATGGTTGTTTATTGGGTGTGTTGAAGATAATGTTAAGTTTTACGATTATTATTTTTCTCAAATCATAACTTTTTATTTACTTCGGACCCCACTGTGAAAAAAAATACTCTACCGAAAAGTGACCCTGTATTACAAGTTTTGGCGCATTTAATAGGGATTCTGAAAAGGTATTACACATGGTTATGCGTGGCTTTGATATCTTTTTAGGACGATTATTCATGGCAAGGCCAAAGTTAACCCAACCATAAAACTCGGTTAGGCTTATTTAAAAATAAACTAGAATTAATACAATTAATGACAAAGACTCTCTGCCTCTCTTTTACACTAACTATTTAATCCTTTGTCAGTAAAAGGCCGGTTGGCCCGTCAGTTCAGGTAGCGATATCTTTTCTAGGAAACAAAAGGCTGGGCCGGCAGGGGCGGGGGCTGGGGGATGCGCGTGAGCATGTTTCTTTAGAATGTTTAGTGTTCTTTAGTAACTAAAAAGTAATAAGTAATAGTAAATAAAAAGTTATGATTTGAGAAAAATAATAATCGTAAAACTTAACATTATCTTCAACACACCCAATAAACAACCATAAATAGCATGTCTAACGCAAGGACTCATCAGTACCAATCTAGTGAAAATTATAAAAAAGATAGAGGGTGTTTATTTTTTGGCATTCTAATAAGAATTAGTTAAAAAAAGTCAATTTTCTCATAAAAACACAAAATAAATTATAACTCTGCAGGGGTTGACTTTAAGGACCTCCCGTAGAACAACTTTTTGCAGCTGATGACCCCATCTAACCCCTAGTTGCGTTTGATCCACGACTTTTGGGCCATCCTGTATACAAGTACGCTGGACTGGCTATACAACGTGACATGATGAAGCGATTTGATTTCCGCCATTTTGGCGCTGACAGCAGAAGTGCACGTCCACGGAACTAATAATAGGGATGAGACAGTGTACCAAATTATATCGATAAAATTGTATACCCTACTCGGTCTCCTGGTATCGTCTCTAAATATTCTACAAAGATTTTAAATCGAGGAAACATTTATAGAGATACGAGCTCTGCGGATGACATTGTCCAAGAACTAAGGACAACATTATATTAAAGAATACTATAACATTATTACACGGTTATTTAACCGTGTATTAAGGATGGATTCGACCGAATACTATGTTAAACCAGAGTAACTGACCCTCGAATAATTTTACTTTTTGGTCTTACGCCAAGATAAATTCATTTTGCGTTTTGTAACACAAACGTAGAGAAGCCAATACTGGCTATTGTTACTCCAGAGTTGGTAGTTGGTGGTAGAGTTCATTCATTCAAACGAGTAAACCAATTTAAACCAAAATACAACTGTTGTAAAGCGCAATCCAAGATTTGAGGTCCACATAATTTGCCGTAAGTGTAAATAATGCCGCCCAATGGCAGCCCCTCCTTAGTTTCTGACTTCTCCCACCGTTTTCATTCTCAGATAAGGCGCACCAGAAACAAGCCACACTGCCCTTCGCGTCCTTTAACTCCACCTGCACTATGGACTCCCCGAGCCCAATATATGAATGGAGCCAGGGAAAACTATCACTTGGAAGCATCAAGTGGTGCAGCCTCACCAAAGTCGCGAAAGATAGTCGAGTGGCGCATTGCCAATCGCCATACCAACACTCCTCTTCCCTTACGACTCCACCTCGACTACAGCTGTACAGGGAGAGGAATCTCCTCTGGCCGTAGCCGACTAAAACACATACAACGTGGCTTGACATCATCAGACGACCTTTCGACACTTGCCTACGGCCCTTGAGTTTGGTGAAAAATGAGGAAAAAGAAATTAAAAAAAAAATTCGAAATAATAATCTAATACTTTTATATTTACTGGTACTGGTATACCAGAAAATATCGTCGGTATACTGCACTTTTTAAAAGTGGTGCAGTTCTCATGTCTAATAAAACAGTCGTCTGTGAAATGTTTGGAACAAATATGATCATTTTGTTTCTGACGCCAATTCACAATATTTATGCTTATAAGCCATAATTTTATTCTAGGTTCACGTGGAAACCTGTTAATTAAAATAAACATTTGATAATCGTCTGTTGTTGGCGACTTTGTTTTTTAACAGAGAACATCGATAAGTATTATAGACAGGAAACTCTACAACCCTATTGAATTTTATTGTTTATCAAAACTCAGTAATATCCAGCCAAAGATGTTGGTATATATGATATTAAGATTAGTAACAAATTTTTAAGTACTTATAATATCAAATAGTTTTAATTTGTTTAATATTTGCTGCAAATTCACTTACTTGTGAAACGTTATACCACTTCCCTTTTGGTAACGAGTTTTACAGAATACGCACACTCTCATTATTAATAAAAATTATTCTTATTATGTAACTAATATTATACACAATCAAACAACATACAGATTTATTACTCAATAATCCCAAAAGGTGGTGTTTAGTGGGTAAAAGTCTCCACAAAAGCACGCAGCCGGCTGCGTGGTATGCTATGAGCATTCACCACCTCCCTAACCCCGTTACCGGAGGGTTGCCCTTATTTTCTTCGGGCGCAAAAAAAAATTAAAACACTGCGGCACGAGACCTGGTGCTATATAGACGTGTCGCTCTTTTTGCCACAGTATTTACGTAAAGATTATTTAATGTATTTGTATAATTTTATTTTTAAATTCATTGTTTGATAAATATTTTTCTTCCCACAAATATTCTTCTTTCGTGTATATGTCTACATAAAATATTTGAAGTTAACACAGCGAATAATAAAAACCTTGTTATAAATTAACATTTGTAAATATGGGACATAAAGTTACGTTACGAAGAGTAAAAAACTTTCATATTATAAATCAAACACCCAACATATGAGCGGTATTAAAAGGTGGAAACATTTTATTATTATTAAGTATTTATTTTTATAACAATAAACCTATGAATTTTAGCAACGTACCTAGTTTATTTTTATTACATTACGCGTATAGTTGCCGACACGAGTCGTGAGCACAGATAAACTGTGGTGGGAGGTAGGTACACTGTCGGGCAAAATTATTGGGTACCTTTATTATTTCAATTCGTAATTGAATATTTTCGCCGACTTTTATGAAAATGTTTACTTGAACACATCAACTTTTACTTTGATACAGTAGTAATGTTGCAGATATTCGTGTCCGTTATTTTATTATCTACTATAAAGTATTTAATGTGTACCTGGTGGTTAGAATTGATTATTTTATTAAGAAGAAGGAAGAGGTGGTATACCTTCCATAGAATCTGGTGCTGTGGTGCGCCGTTCAGTAGCTACTGAGACATTAGTCGCCTCATCGGTCTGTTTATATACGTCTATGATGTTTTTCGCAGTACTTAATTTTTTCATATAACTAAACACTGAATAGACCATTTGTTGGGATTGTCTATTTAACACCTAATTCTTCCTTCTCTGCATATTTAGACCAAAATCTGAATACTCAAATTATAACAATAAAAATAAAAACAAAAAATAACCAAAATAATTAATAACAAGGAATATGCAAACAACAATTAACAACGAGGTAATAAAAACAATTAACGAAAATAAACTAATTAAAAAGTTATCACTAAAATTATTGCTCTGAAGTGTACGGAAGCCGAATGCTACGTTCGAAACCAATAGACGACGAGAATTATGAACCAATCACGTTAAACGTCAGCGTGGTCAACGTCGTATCGACCAATAAGTATGCTCACGACTTATGTCGGCAATTATATATTTGGTAATGGTATGCATTTGCAGTCTGAATTCGAAAGTGCCCGGGTTCGATTCCAGGAATATAAAGTCAAATTATCTTTTTTGTCTTTTATATATTTAGATAAATGTATTAAATACTTTTATTAATAATAAAAAAATGTAATAATTTTTTAAACCTATAAATTTTAAATACGTAGTTTATTACAGTAGTGTCTTTAAGTATTCTACCAACGTACCTATTTGGTGGAGGTATGGATGTGCAGTTTGACTCGAGAGTGCCCGGGTTCGATTCCAGGAATGTGAAGACAAATTTTCTTTTATGTTTTTTATAATTTAGATACATTTATTAAACACTTTTATAAATAAATAAAAAAAGTTTGAAATGTAATTATTTTTTATAGGAGAAAGAAAGTTGAAAATATCAACACGGATGTTATTTCTAAAGTACCTATAACTTTTCTAAGCTTTAACAAGAATAAAGAAAACTAAAAATATCTAATGATTTTGTTAAATATAGTTGCTTAAAGATAATAAACTAATAAACAAGACGAAATAACAGAATCATCTGAAAATCGCGATGCGACTTATCACAAGGAAGAATTTAGTATTATTGATTTTGTTTATAATAAATAGTAATTATAAATATGTACGAAAGTTAGTTCTTTTACTTGTAGCCTAACAATTTTTCAAGGTCAAATACAAAAAAATAAACGAAATGCAAAATTACCTATCTTGTGAACCATAGTACTATAATATTTTGAATTGATATTTATATAATTTTTTTATAGATTGGAAACAGTGGAACCTCACGAAAATCATCATTGTGAAATTATTGATATAAGTAAATATTTTTCATCGAATCAAGTACTGGAAGAAGCTTATAGTACACAGGTCTCATAACGATTCATAAAAAACGTGAATTGAATCGCACACAGAGGAGCGTGTGCAGGCAAGTGGTTTCTCATAATTCACATTATATTTATATATATAAAAAATAAATAAAGCTTAAACTAAATGTGGAATAATGTGAATCTAAAAATACCATTATGTAAATCATAAAGGTGTATAAAAGGCGCCACTTAGACATTTTTTAATAGAGATTTTGAATAAAAATGTTTATTTTTAAGTTAAATTCAGTTTTATTTCAAAATTACCCACATCCTTAAATTTTCAAGTAACACTCAAAACAAATCTTTAAAAAAAAGTAACACTCAAAATAATTTCACTATCCCATCTATTTGTTTATTAGACCTATATCTTACTTGTTATTAAAACACTCGGGCGTAACCTCGCTAATCCGCTAGTTTAACCTCACTGTCGTTAGATGGCGCTCACTTGATTGTGTAAATGTGCGTGCATCATTCGAGGTCACTTGGCTCCTGTAGTCCCCCTTAAGGGTATAAGAAATTTGTTTTATGGCAAAAAAGAGGTTCCTGGAACCATTAAATATTTCAAGAGGAGATAGTCTACGAAAATCGGCGCTTTAAAGGATAGAAATCTGTTTGTATCAAAGGACTGCTGACGAACTCCTTTTTAAATAGATTTTTTACGCTTTCAATAGCTGACTAATCAGATTTTCATGTAACTGCAGTCTTCTTCGAAGCCTTCACGCCTCAAGCGTTGATTTTCGTAAACTTCCTCCTCTTGGAATAGTTATTGGTTGCAGGAACCTCTTTTTCCACAAAGCAGATTTCTTATACGCTATATATACAGTTTTTGATTCAGAACTTCGCTAGCGCGATTTAGGCTTCGATGTGTTTCGCAGTTTCGCTTGTGGCGCGACGACAGCGCCGCCACATTACTCCCCTGCTCAGACCGGTGGTCGATAGTGCAGTTCACAGATAACTATATACTAGAGTGCAGTTCAACTGCCGGTGCGTCCTTAAGACGAGCTCTTAGCACGATTTCAAATTCGTTTTTCACCCGCGCGTCCCGCAGTGGGCGGAGCGCAACCGGCTGTCGGAGAGCGCCGCGTGAACACAGTATGCGCAAAGCAAGCAGACAATTCACCTCCAAACAAAAACTTTTCCGTGAGGTTTACTGTTCTCAGCACTACTAGGTATTATAGTAATCATATTTTGAGAACCTACTCACTAATATCAAAACTGTTTATAATATCGGTAGTCTGGACATTTTAATTATCAATATTTTGTTAAAGTCAGTTTTATGATATGAGCAGGTACTTAGTCAACTATTTACATACATAAACATTTAAAACGCCACCTCACAAATTCTAAAAAAACCAAGTTTCGTTTGCAAAATAGCTAAAATAAGAGAAAAAGAATAGTTTCAAATAAAATTATTAGAAAATTCAAATTTATTTTACTGTTTTCTATTACCTTACCTCCGGACTTGATGGAGTGACCTGAAGGTGTACTTTGGTAATCGGTATTGGAACAGGTCGCCGAGTTCTACTAGGTGTGCCGAGTTTCGTCTCGTTTTGTTAGGTATGACGAGCCCTTACCTCCGGACTTGATGGAGTGACCTGAAGGTGTACTTTGGCAATCGGCATTGGAACAGGTTGCTAAGTACTACTAGGTGTGCCAAGTTTGGTCTCGTTTTGTTAGGTATGACGAGCCCTTACCTCCGGACTTGATGGAGCGACCTGAAGGTGTACTTTGGCAATCGGCATTGGAACAGGTCGCTAAGTACTACTAGGTGTGCCGAGGTTGGGCTCGTTTTGTTAGGTATGATGAGTCCTTACCTCCGGACTTGATGGAGTGACCTGAAGGTGTACTTTGGTAATCGGTATTGGAACAGATCGCTGAGTACTACTAGGTGTGCCGAGTTTGGGCTCGTTTTGTTAGGTATGACGAGCCCTTACCTCCGGACTTGATGGAGTGACCTGAAGGTGTACTTTGGTAATCGGCATTGGAACAGGTCGCCGAGTACTACTAGGTGGGCCAAGTTTGGGCTCGTTTTGTTAAGTATGACGAGCTCTTACCTCCGGACTTGACGGAGTGACCTGAAGGTGTACTTTGGTAATCGGCATTGGAACAGGTCGCCGAGTACTACTAGGTGTGTCGAGGTTGGGCTCGTTTTGTTAGGTATGACGAGCTCTTACCTCCGGACTTGACGGAGTACTCGGCGACCTGTTCCAATGCCGATTACCAAAGTACACCTTCAGGTCACTCCGTCAAGTCCGGAGGTAAGAGCTCGTCATACTTAACAAAACGAGCCCAAACTCGGCCCACCTAGTAGTATTCGGCGACCTGTTCCAATACCGATTACCAAAGTACACCTTCAGGTCACTCCATCAAGTCCGAAGGTAAGGGCTCGTCATACCTAACAAAACGAGCCCAAACTCGGCCCACCTAGTAATACCTACTCGGCGACCTGCTCCAATACCGATTACTAAAGTACACCTTCAGGTCACTCCGTCAAGTCCGGAGGTAAGGGCTCGTCATACCTAATAAAACAAGCCCAAAGTCGGCACACCTAGTTTTACTAGTCCAGGTGTTCCAGTATTAGTTACTGAAGTTCACTTTCAGGTCACTCCATCAAGTCCGGAGGTAAGGTCTTATCATAACTGACAAAATCAGCCCAAAGTCCACAGCTAACTTCTCAGTGCCAGCAGAGGGCTCCCAGTGCAAAGCAGTCTCTAGAGTAGGTATTCGTACCTCGTAACTAAGTCTTATTACTCTATGTATCTACGTATATTTTTGTGGTGTAAGAAATCAAAAACAAATTCGATCTTTCAAATTATTAAAATAATTTTATTTGACTACGATTCCCGCAGCCAACCGTGCGTACACTTGTGTGCGTGACTCATGTCAATGTAATAGTTCGATTCTATACCTATATCAATTTTGTAAACGCGTCCTTAAAAAATCTTAACGTAAATACTGCAGCAAAAAGAGCGACACGTCTCTACAGCACCAGGCCTCGGCCGGCAGGCCGGCAGTGACTGCCTGACTGCACATTTTCTATCGTATTAAATTAGTGGTATCATGTTTAGGAGAGAGGGCGCGACTGTGCTCATGTTTACATTGGCTCTGCTATATAAATGTGCTTTATTAAATCTAAAAGCTTGTAAATCGAAGTGTAATAGTGATAAACGCCTGAATTAAGTTGTGAATTCTTCGGGCAAATGTTATGTGCTTCACAACATTGATATTCACGTACAAATATCCGAAAAACCGTTGAGAGTTAAACTCAAAGCTAGATGCTTCTATTGTAAAATCTCCTAGAAATCAACACGCAAGATCAACAGCTAAACCGGTTATTAAAATCCAAACAAATAATAAAGTTAAAAAAAAGAGGTTTGGCAAATCTTGTTTATGTTATAACCTCAAATTAAACACAGGAAAAAAGTAAAAGTCATTGCAATCAAATTACTCACAATAGCGCCATCTATCGATAAACAACAGAACTATCTACAAGATACGATTCAAACCTTGTGCAAGCAAGTGCAAGCGCAAGCAATTAATACTAAACATTTTGTTGCAATTCCAATAGAGGGCGTGTTTTTGTACGTTTACAATGGAAGAGGTCATAAAAATTTTACAAAATATACAAAATCACATATCAAAAACCAAACAAGAAATGAAAGAGATGGAGCTAAATATCAAAGAATCTATAAATAATAATGTAGACGAAAAATTTCTAATTTTTGGAAATAAAACAAAACAGTTAGAAATGAAAATTGAACAACAACAAAAAACTATAGAAATCTTAGATAAGCAGCTCAAAAGAAAAAATGTTATATTTTTTGGGATCGAAGAAACAGAAAAGGGGTATGAAAGTTTACTCTCCATTGTTTTAGATATTATTAATAACAAGATGAAAATACCTTGCCATAAATGGGAAATTGAACACGTTAATAGGATGGGGAAAAAATCAGGAAAAGTCAGACCAGTGGTTGTCACAATAACAACAACAAGCAGGAAAATAGAGATACTTAAAAAGAAAAAATCGCTAGAGGGTACGAATATTTACCTGAAAGAATATTTTACACCTAGCGTCTTACAAAAACGGAAAGAGTTACAAGAAGACCTTAAACGCGAAAGAGAGTCAGGAAAAAGAGTGGCTTTACGCTACGACAAAATTGTGACACTAAAACCACTTGAATCTGAAGTACATACACACACAGAAAGAAACAGAAACTTAAAGAAACGTTTTATGTCTAAGTCGCCTGAAGAATCAGAGAAAGAAACTGCAAAAGAATATGACAAGTACCAAAAAAAATAAGCCACACACCATAACCAGTTTCCTACGCCCATCGCAGCTGAATCTCAATAATCGAGCAATACCAACTGAAAATGTGGAAGATCTTTCAAAAAATTAATAAGCGCCTCTTCAACCTCTCTACCTTCCCCAAGCCGGCTGGTCACCGTGGGGGAGTCAGACCACCACCTCCTAAATCACAATAAAAAACAATCAAAACAATCAAACAAGATTAGAAACAAAAATATAAACAAAAAACAAAATCCACAAAATCTCTATATAGCAAGTATTAATGTAAGGACCTTATTATCGGACAGCAACATAGAAGAATTAAAATACGCTGTTATGTCAATAAAATGGGACATTATAGGTTTATGTGAAACAAGAAGAGAAAATGAAGCAATAGAGGAACACACCGATTTTATCTTATTTCATACATGTGGGACGAACGGAAGAAATGGAGTGGGATTCTTGATTAAAAAACATTTAAAGAATAATATAGTGAATATAAAAAGTTTCTCGGATCGGGTATCGTTACTTGAAATACAAACATCTGATAACTCTACCTGGTCACTCGTCCAATCATACGCCCCCACAGAGCAATGCACTAAAGAAGACATAGAGCATTTTTGTACAACAATGCAATCTGCCTTAGATTCTATTCACACAAAAAATATAATTTTACTTGGAGACTTCAATGCAAAAATTGGGAAAGCTCGAAAAAACGAAGGAAAGAATATTGGACAATACGCACATAGAAAAAGAAGCCCACACGGCCAGAGACTAGTAGAATTTGCACTCGAAAATGCTTACTACTTCATTAACAGCATGTTCCCATGCAAACCACACAAAAAATGGACATGGCGGTCCCCATATAGTCAACATTTTAACGAAATTGACTACATATTAACAAATCAACCGACCAGTATAAAGAATTTCGATATTATAAAAAACTTAAACTTCAATTCTGATCAGAGGATGATAAGATGTGAAATATCATTGACCTCAAAATCAAAAAGAAGGAAGTTAAACTCTGCCGTCTACACGAGAGAATCAATAGATGTTTCAGAAGACAACGCTAACTACTGGAGAAATAAATTTATAGAAGCGGTTAGTACACAAACAGAGGTCCAAAAACAATATGATAAGTTAGAACATGAGTTGCAAGAGTTTTTGAAACAGCTACCACGGAAAAAGAAACATGTAAACAAATATATAAACAAAGAAACAAAAGATCTCTTAGAACAGAGAAAAGAATTATACAAGAAGAAAAGAACGAAAGAATTAAAATGTGAAATAACAAGAATAAGCAAAAAAATTAACAGAAATATTACCCAACAAAAAAGAAGAATACGACAAAGAACATTCGAAAAATTCATAGGTAAGACAGGGGCTCTACGTAAAGCTTATAAAGAGTTGAGCGACAAGTCAGAGTGGACAGGAAAACTGAAAAACAAACAGGGAATTATGCAATCACGACGTCTTGATATCATAAACGAAGCCACACAATTCTATAAAAGGCTATATACCACCACAGATAGCAGCTGCTCCTTCTTAAGTGAAAAAACAGACGATTATAAAACAGACGATTATAACACATTGAATGCAAACACAGAAACACCATTCATTCTCAGATCAGAAATCGAACACACAATAAAATCTCAAAAAAGCGACAAGACTCCAGGAAGTGACAATATAGCTAACGAAGTTCTTAAAGCGCTAATCGCTACACTTTTGGAACCACTTCAAACATTGTTCAATAACATACTTAGAACTGAAAACACACCAGACCAATGGTCAAAATCTACAATCATATAACTGTTCAAAAAAGGTGATAGAAGTGATCTAGGGAACTATAGACCAATCAGTCTCATGTCAAATTTATATAAAATTTTTTCAAAGATCATATTAAATAGGATAACAAACAGTCTAGATGAAAACCAACCGCGGGAACAGGCAGGTTTTCGCAAAAGTTACTCGACTGTAGATCACATACAAGTTATAAACCAACTTATTGAAAAAGCAAAGGAATATGGGAAGACGTTATATATGTGTTTTATAGACTACACAAAAGCATTCGATTCTTTACAATTCGAAGCTATATGGACATCACTTATACAACAAGGTGTCAATCAGAAATATATAAATATAATTAAGAGTATATATACAAAATGTCGCTCGCTAAAGTGCGCCTAGAACAGGAAGGTACAGAATTTCCTATACAAAAAGGAGTAAGGCAGGGAGACCCTATCTCCCCGAAGTTATTTTCAGCGGTGCTCGAATCTATTTTCAGACGTCTAAATTGGGAAAAGAAAGGAATACAGGTAGATGGAGAACTACTGAACCATTTGCGTTTCGCGGACGACATAGTGGTCTTCGCAGAAAGCGCTACTGAATTGGAGAATATGGTGTTCGAACTAGCAATGGAAAGTAAAAAGGTGGGATTGTCAATGAACACGATGAAAACCAAGATTTTAACCAACGGACTACCTCAGGATATTAGAATAGAAAATGAAAAAATTGAATATGTAAAGGAATATGTATATTTAGGACAGTTAGTGTCATTCGTAAACAATACAGAAAAAGAAATAGAAAGAAGGATAACTCTAGCCTGGAAGAAATACTGGGGATTGAAAGAAATAATGAAAAATAAAGATATTAGTATAAATATAAAGAAAAAACTCTACGAAGTAGCGATATTGCCATGCCTGACATATGGCTGCCAGACGTGGTCACTGAGAAAAGAAGACGAAGAAAAAATTGCTATATGTCAACGTAAAATGGAAAGAAGCATGCTTGGTCTAAAAATATCAGATAAGGTTAATAACGTCCACATTAGGAAAAAAACGAAAATAATAGATGTAAGAAAAAGAACAAGACTACTGAAATGGCACTGGGCAGGACACATCTGTAGAATGAATGATAACAGATGGACCAAGCGTTTAACAGAATGGATACCAAGAGACAAAAAAAGAAAAAAAGGGAGACCTAGTAAAAGGTGGAGAGATATTCTTAATCAGAGATGTGGACCGCTATGGATGCGAGTGGCTCGGGATAGAGATATGTGGAAAGGTTTGGGAGGCCTACGCCGCAGAGGCGACTACTACTAACATTAACTAAGTCATATTTATACATACATTATTATACGTAAAAAAAATACATATTAACTATTCTTTACTATTATTACCTACATTAATCATAAGTCAAGTTTGTATTGTAGTAGAAATAAAGGCTATTTTATTTATTTATTATTTATTTTATTTATCATGTTTTCAACACACTATCTAACTAGGATATATCCTGGACAATATCATACATTTTTCTGGGTTTGTTTACTGCAGTGGATCATTTACTTTGAGGCATTATAAAACTTGCGTTTAGGGTCATGCCTCGTCTTAATGCCGGTGGGAAATGCATGCTGTGTGCGGTGACACCGGTGTGAACGATGTGCCGATGTGTAATGCATGCCGTACTACGGCACTGGCAAGTGATGCCAGTGAGAACGGTGTACCAAAGCAAGAGCCAGAAGTCTGCCTAATTAATCTACGGTGAGTCGAGATAAAGACAAGTTGGACTGGCTTGCAGGAACTAAAGACTGCAGAAGACGATTTTCAGTAGTGAGGATAATGATTAAGGCTTGAAGATGTAGTATCCGAAGGTTGTTGGTTGCATGTTAATACCACGTTTGGGTTACCATATACGGGGTAAGCATATCAAAAACTTGTAAGTTTGAACACAGCACTTATTTTCATAAACATATATTTCAATAAAATAACTAAATAACAAATAATTGTTATTTAGTTATTTTATTTATTATATAATATTATCATTTAATACTATAAATTATCTAGTGTCCCACATTATTAAACTCATAGTGTAAGTGATGGTCTGAAACACAGGTGACTCAATCTAGTTCAGTCAGGTAGCTAATATTATAAATGTGACGTTTCGATTTTTATATTGTAGATTCTACATTATTAAGCTACACATAGTTTTAATTTTTATTATTGCTTGTTATTTTTATTATACTTATTGTTACTTTATTTAAGTAAATAGTATGTACTACATATTACATATAAGTATTAAACATGTTTAATTGATAATGAAATAAAAATTTTCATAAAAAATATTATTTCTATATGTATATTATACTTTTTGTTTAGTATTCTCTCGTTCCAGAGGTATTATACTTATACTTATACTTATCGTTTGGAACTTCTCTATTTTATTAGTATTTTTCGCGGGCTGTCAGGCAAACGAACACGGTTAAGAGTTTAATCTTTAGACAGAAACTTACGGACTATTCTGCAAGTATTCAATATTGCGGCTTTCTGAAGTGAAATAAAGATAAGTTTATGGATATCTAGCTCCTTTATGCTAGAAAAGAGTGAGTGGGGAATGACGCCAGTTGCTGACAGTATAATAGGTATAGTTTTTACAGTTTTTACTTTCCACTGGGATTTTATTTCGATAGATAAATCAGTGTATTTTGCATTTTTTTCATTGTAGGTATGAGAAAGAATATCTATGAGATAAACTGATTTGTTTCTTTTGTCATGTAGCGTAATATCCGGTCGATTATAATGCACGGTCTTATCAGTTAATATCGTTCTGTCCCAGTAGAGTTCGAATTCGCGAGAGTCAAGTACGATTTCTGGTTTGTATTTATGATATACTATTTTTTCATCTATAAATTTATATTTATATGCGAGATGTCATCTTTTTGGTCGTGTCTATGTTTATAGTCGGTCTGTGTTATTGAGCTGCAGGCACCAGTGATATGCTGAATGGTTTCGGAACTATTATGACAATGTCTGCAAAGGTCTGATTGTAGAGTGTGGTCTTTAATTATATGTTTCCTGTAATTTAGTGTGTGTATAGTTTGGTCCTGAATTGTTAACATAAAGCCTTCCGTTTCAGGGAAGAGTTCTCCGCGCCGGAGCCAAACGTTAGACGCTATCTTGTCTACGTGTACTTTGTGGTCATCAAGTCGCGGCGGTGTCTTCCATGTAACGTCTTCTGCAACCAGCTGTTAATTTTATCCTGTGCAGAGATAATACTTTAGTTTTTTGTTTTCTTAGACCTTTGAGATTTAAAGGAGTAAAATTTTTCTAACTGTCACTAGTACTATGTATTATTAATTTATTTTTCTGTCATACTTGTCATATTTTGTTTTGCTGTGCACACTTTATTGGATTATAGACTAGTTATAATATTTTTGTTACTGTAAATGTGTTTTGTATTGTCTTAAATCTGTTTGTGTGCTTTAATAATAAAATAAAATAAAAAATATAAATAAAAATTTAGTATCGGCTTGAACAACATTATGAAGTGAACTATTATTGGCTTGTTGATGGAAGAAGTTTCGAATAGCTGAAATTTGAGAGTTATGAAGATTTTTTATATCAATGATACCTCTTCCACCCTCTACTTTAGGTAATGTGAGTCGTTCGCTGCAAGATCTAGGGTGATGTTTTCTGTATTTAGTCAGTTGAGTCATAGATGAGACGTTGCAGCTTTATTGGGTTACTTTTAGACCAATGAATTATACCGAATGGATAAGTTAAAATTGGGATGGCGGATGTGTTTACGGCTTTTGTGGTGTTTCGTGCATTTAGATATGTGTTGAGTTTTCTATTTAGGCGTAATTTAAATTCTTTTCTAATATTTTTAACGTTGTTCTGGTGAATCTGTCGATTCTGAGTAAATTCTAGATATTTATAGCCAATGTTTTCATCTACAGGTTCAATGGTTTCACCTGTCTGGAGTATATGAATTTTGTTCTACTTTGCCTCTACGAATCCATTGTATCCTACATTTATTTATTTCAAATTCCATTTGAATATCAGTTGAGCAGCTTTTCATTATGTCAGCAAGAATATGTAAATCTTTCAAACTACTTCCATATCTTTCAAACTAATTCCATAATTTTATATCATCCATATAAAGTAGATGTGATAGCGTGTGATATGGTATTTCCGTTGATGATTTTATATCCCTTGTTATTTCTATTGTGAAGGTTAGATAAAGGGTTTAAAGCCAGGCAGAACGAAAGGGGGCTTAAGGCATCACCTTGAAAAATTCCCCTTCGGATTGTTATAGCATCAGTCTCTAAACAGGAGTCACCATTGTAAAGCTTGAGAGTAGTTCTCCAATGAAGCATTGCATTTTTCAATAATTCTATAACTTTGTGATAAATTTTATTGTGTTCTATTCGTAAAATGTATATTAGCCAGCTATGGGGCACTGAGTCAAATGCTTTTTTGTAGTCAATAAACATGGTGAAAATATATTTTTTTGGTGACTGCTTGTTTAGAGACGATTGCATCAATAATTAACTGTTCTTTACAACCTAGACTAGCTTTACTGCATCCTTTCTGTTGCTCTACTAATATATTATGGGAGATAGCGTGCTTGTAAATTAATTGGCTAAGGCAAGACGTAATGATCTTATAAATATTTTGGAGGCAAATAATTGGCCTGTATTTGGCTGGATTTTTGAGTCACTTCGGTCTTTAGGGATCATATAAGTTGTTCTTAGTGTACTGTAGCTTGGTAATGATCCTGGATGTAAGCAAGTAAACTTTTTAAACCAATAATTACGGATTTTATCGCTTCCAGTCGCTTTCCAGCTGTGTGTTTTGTTAATAACCGACGTTATCAATATTGTCATGTGCGTTTGTTAAGTTTCTGTAGAATGTTTTTTCATTATTACAAAATACTGCATTTTGTTCTTTTCTTAGTGGTTTCTTTATATCTACGTAGTCGGTTCGCAATTGAACTAAGCGTGTGATGTGTATTTGTTTGATGTGTGTCTAGGGAATGGGCTAGTTCCTTGTTTTTCGTGTTCATGCGTTGAATGTATTTTATAAGCTGCTCTATTTTTTTCTATTTCGCGTTTGAGCTCTGTACTTGTATTGCCATTTATATATTCCGTTAGTCTTCCTATTTTAACTCTAAGATTTGAGATTCTGTCTTCTATAACTTTCCATATGTAAAATTGTACAAATTCTACGTATTTTTCTAATCTGGCCTACGCTTATTTGAAAATCTGAGTTAGCAACACTGAGTTCAGTTGACTCAGCGACTACCCGCGCGTCGCAAGTGTTTAAGTTATATGTGCCGCTAAATACACGCTATTATTCGGTATTACTCGACATTTTTTGTTATTCGTCGAATACCGAATAACATCTAATATTATTCGGCATTTGGCGAATAATTGTCTAAAATAAACTTTTAATGAACAAAAAACTATAAATAGACTTAAAAATAAATGAAACTTAAATGTTTCTTAAGAAACAAATCGAACTTAATATTTATTATTATTATGTATAAAGGATTTTTTCTAATTTATTTGTAAGTTATAGATCACATTTCAATGATTGTATTATCATTCCAAATTAAACAGTTATAACTCTTCCAAATTTAAACGATATTTCTACAACTATTTCCTCTGCGACAGCAATGCGCCGGGTACCATTTAGCAAGATATAAACTTTAAATTACATAGTTGTTAGCAGAGATGGGCCGAATATGGATTTCATTGAATACGAATATCCGACCGAAAGTTCGCCAAAACTTTTACCGAACCGATTATTCGGCAGGATCACCTCAGTACCTAACGAATTTATGTCGAAACTTGTTATCGTAAAACGCGCGGAATTAGCACAGGACCTTGCCCTTCGTTCCCCGCCACACCTGACATGTTATTGCATCATCTAGTACTGAGCAAATTGCCGGCACATACTTATGTTTTGATTAGAGCTTCCGCGAATACTTGTTATAGCGAATAGTCGAATACCGATTAATCGCCATTCCCTATGGCAAATAGTCGAATAACTCGCCTTAGTTCATTTCAAATATTAGTGAAAATTGATAATTATATGATAGAAATGAGTGGCAGGAGATATACTATTTGGCCTTATTTCAGAGAAACTGACGACCAAAGTAAAGTGAAATGTACTAATGTAATGTAATGTTTGTTTGAGTCCAAAAACATATTATCCAGCTTTGTATTTGCTATAATTGGAAATAAATCTACAGTGCCTCAAAACATAATGCTATACAAGTAGATTTAACCCATAAATAAAATATACTTTCCAACAGTAAAATTATGAAAGACATGGCATTACTCAATTCGTACATTTCAATACAGTGGACACTTTGAGTACCACTTTGACGAATGTCGTTGAGTTAGTCGAATGTTCGGCCGAATACGAATATTCGGTAAAGCTGCCGAATATGCCGAATACCGAATATAAAACGAATATTTGGCCCATCTCTAGTTATTAGTTATTTACAACTTCATTTTCGTAACTCAAATTACAATATTAAAAAAAAAAACTAAAATCTCAATTTATCATACAGTCTTCACACAGAATACGAAGGGTGATCCAAAAGTAATGATAATCGGTTACTTCAGGTCCGCATAAAAATCCAAAAAAAATATTTTTTGCTTGCTTATATACTCACTACGTCAGCCTAAAAGTCATATAAATAGATCACGATTTCCGGGAGATACATTAATTTGAATACGAACTGTCAAAGAGATAACATCAACATGGACAAAAACGAAATTAGAGCTGTCATCAAGTACCTCTGCTTGAAAAAAATGTCTTCGAAAGACATACACAGTGACTTAGTGGAAACATTGGGGGACTCTGCTCCTCCATATTCTACAGTTGCACGCTGGGCCAAGGAGTTTAAACTGGGCAGAACATCAGATGAACATCGCGAAGGACGCCCATCCACGTCCCTCACTGAAGACAACGTGAAAAAAGTCGAAGATGTTGTGTTGGCAGATCGTATAGTGACCATCAGGCATGTAGCTGAGGTCACAGGGATCTCATATGGCAGCGTTCAAAGAATCCTTGCGAACGAGTTGCATATGAAAAAGGTCTCTGCGCGTTGGGTACCCAGAATGTTAACCGACGAGCAAAAGAAAAATCGAGTTGACATTTCGAGGGTCAATCTCGAAAAGTTCCAAGCAGATCAAGAAATTTTTTTGTTCCGTTTTGTGACTATGGATGAGACCTGGATCCACCATTTTGATCCTGAAGCGAAACATTAATCGATGACTTGGAAGCGAGCCTCCTCACCGACGCCAAAGAAATTCAAATTTTCAAGTTCGGCGGGAAAGGTTATGGCATCTGTTTTTTGGGGCGCTCAAGGCATAATTATGGTGGAATATTTGGAAAAGGGAGCCGTTATTACGGGCTCTTACTACGCAGACTAAATAAGAAGATTACGGGAGGCCATTAAGGAAAAAAGACGCGGCAAACTGCGAGCTGGAGTGCTAATTCACCAAGACAACACACCGGCTCACAAAGCCGCAGTTGCGATGGCTGCCATTCAAGAAACGGGATTCGAACTGCTCGAACACCCTCCCTATTCGCCAGATCTAGCTCCTAGTGACTTCTACCTCTTTCCTCGTCTCAAGGAACGCCTCCGAGGCAAGAAATTCGAAGACGATAGCGATGTAATGGCCGCTGTTGAAGCGTTTTGGGAGGGTCAAGACAAAGAATTTTTTTCAAAGGGGATCCTGGGTTTAGGAAAAGATGGAGTAAATGTATTGATTTGTTAGGAGACTATGTTGAAAAATAAATTATTATTTTAACTTTAATTACCGTGTTTTATTTTCATTATCATTACTTTTAGATCGCCCCTCGTACCAACGTAAAATAGCAGCTTAATGCTGCTCTCTGTTTCGTATGGTAATTGTAGAGAACCGGATACCTTTTTACAGGAAACGAGGCATTCCAACTTAGTTATCACGGGTAACAACGCATCTGCATTTTGATTTTATTTTGATCATTATGATTTTATTTTGTAATCGAGGATAGATATAGATGTCTTTGGGTCACAGCAACCACTTAACATCCGGTGGACTGTGTGCTCGTTTGTCACCTTATCCTATTAAAAAACCTACTCCTCGTGGTATAGCGCGAAGAACGCTTGTTGTGTTTCCTCTCTGAATCGCTTAGCCTTTGAGCGAGAAAATAAGCAGCCTTTTATCATCAGCAGCGATGATCAGTCGTGGATAGTTTGTTTAGGAACTTCACCGCACGTGAACTCCACGGACCGATAGTCTACACAGCAAATGGTACATATATGTAATTATCTCTCATAGGCTTATATTTGGGTTACTTAGTTCAGTTGCCGCTCCTGCTTTAAAGGAGGTACCTCTGAGATGACAGGCTGCCAAAGTATCTTCGCAGGTAGTATTTCACACTAAAACTTTATCTCTCTACCAAGCATCTAAAGTTATATCGTCGGGTATGGAGTGTAGAAGTAAGGAGTACCAACTCCCATAGGAGAATAGTTGAAAAAGTCTGTAAGCAGTAAATAACAGTTCAAAAACTCTCCACTACAGCGCTCGAGTAGCTACGGGGTATGTTAAATAAAAAATAAAAATTTTGAAAGCAATAAAATAATTATTGTAAAAAGAATTTTGGTGAGTCTGTGCAATAAAAAAATTATAAAAAAATCTTTACAATTTAGGGCACAAACGTGGAGTAGCCAATAGGTACTAGGTATTGTTTTGTTGAAGATAAAGTAAAAACTAACCTTTAATTTCGCACTTATACTTGTGAAATTATAACAGTCATTTATGGTAGTAGATAAATGAAATGTGCTACAACTTGAAAGTTGGGAGTGAATGTTAAAAAAAAAACTAAAACTATTTTTGAAAATTATTTATTAAAATAATTGTGACTTTCGTCTAAACTACAAATTACTCTGTAATGTAGCAAACACTATAAAAAGCCGACGTCGTTCACGTTGGTATACTAGCAAATAAATACAAAAGAAACCAGTATTGCCATTCTACATGGGGTTTACATAATCGAAAGTATATAATCTAAAACCTCAAAGAGACCAATAATACAATAACAAACAATACTTTAACAAAAACTTGTTTAAAACCCATTTAAAATGAAAACGAATAACACAATATCGTATAAATAACATTTGTTTTATTTGGTAACTGCCAACATTGGTACGATTTAATAGCACCATGGGGTATTTTCAACACACATTCACATTTTAAACTTTTTACATAATTAGAATTAGTAATAGGATTTAATTTAAGCAATCGTAGGTTCGAATAAAAATTACATCATTTAATTTATTTGAAGAATAACACAGGAAATATTCACTACGTGTACCTTATACCTCATTTTGTTTTCATGTAAGCCACTTACTTTTTATGTGATTTTTTAGAATAAACTTTTTAAACCTACGTAAAAAATGAACGACTTTAATATTAACAGTATTAAATTTAGATGTTAATTCTTATTTAAAATGTTATGTCAATTCGGTATTAATATGCTAAGTATAAACCTAAAATACCGATTATAACAATCCACATTTCATCAGCAAAATGTACAGGATTTTATGTGAAACCCGTTGATGAATTGTATTAATCAAAAACCATATATATATTATGTATCAGCAATATTAAATTAATTATTACAAGTTGTCGTATTTATAATTTTAAGACCAAGTCAGACATAAAACAATTCGTGAAGTTCGCTCTCTACAACCCTAATGTACTTTGGCTACAATTTTCAAAATAATTCTTCTTGAATATATATTAAGGAAATTATGTTAAATTAATATATCACACAAAAGAAAAGAAATAAAAAATGCTTTTTACATGAAACAACAACTGAACTACAACAAAAAGAAATTTATATAACAAATAAGATTTTAATATGTAACATAAATTGTTATTTAATATAAATGTCTCGTTATGAACACGTATCGTTTGGTGCTTGGTAATGTATGATTGCCGGCACGAAAGGTGAGTAGTGAGTACAGATGAGCTACGGTGGGGGTTGAGCCAGCGTAGGTACACTGTCGGCCAAAATTATTAGGTACTGTTATTTCAATTCATAATTTAATATTTTCGCTGACTCTTTTTCAAAATTCTGAGTCGTTAACTCCTTTAACTATACGCCGTACAGTAGCTACGTAGACATTAGTCGCCTCAGCAGTCTGTTTATAAAAGTCTATCATGTTTTTTGCAATACCTAATTATTTCATGTAACAAAACACTGAATAGACCATTTGTCGGAATTATCTATTTAACTCCGAATTCTTCTCTGCATATTTAGCCCAAAATCCGTATGCTCAAATTATAACAAAAAAAAATTGACAACAAGTAATATCAAAAACAGTTAAATACAAGAAATACACAAACAACAATTAACAATGAGGTATCAACTACTACAATTAACAAAAATAAACTATTTAAAAAGTTGTCACTAAAATTGCTCTCAAGTGTACGGTAGTCGAATGATACGTGCGAACCTAATAGACGACGAGAATCGGCTGACGAACCAATCACGTTGAGCGTCAGCGTGGTCAACGTCATATTAACCAATAAAAAGTGTGCTCACGACTCGTGGCGGCAATCATACTATAAACGGTAGGTTATTTTAAAATTAATAAAACATAAAACCTTTTTTAACGTGATTAGTATTACAAAATATTACTTTGGTAATTAAGAATGGATAGTAGTGACTGTTTATTGTTACGTGCGTATACTTCTTCTATCTTCTTTCTCTCTTACTAACACTACTTGCTGATATTACTCATATTATCAAACTATTGTATTCTTTATGGTCGGTATATTATTATAAATTTTGTTGGAAATTTAGGTTACATTATGTGTGCAGCACGAAAGAATTTGCTCGACCGGGGAAGGACCACGCTCTCACAGAATACCAGCGTAAAATAGCAGCTTAACGCTGCTGTGTTTCGTGTGGTGAGTGTAGAGAACCGGAGACCCTTTTTAACTGGAAAGGAGGCATACCATCTTAGTCCTCACGGGTGACAACAACAAAAATGTCTTTGGACCACAACATCCATTTACCATCAGGTGGACTATGGGCTCGTAAAAGTTGTCAAATAAAAGTTTGTAAGTTGAAAACTTCTCACCAAAACCGCAAATATACGTCAACAGTTATTGTTAATGTCCAAAAGAAGTCATCATGTTTCCCAATATATTTAAAAAGTACCAGATAATTAGTTAGCCTCTTAAGATTCTGGGTATGATTATAATCTCTTAAAGTGTATATAGATATATATAGATAACTTCGTATATATAGATAACTTCCAGTTTCCAACACAAAAAAGTCCTTGCTGAGCAAGTATGGTATATAAACCTACTCCACCACACCTCATTTAAATACTACACATTATAAGCACTTAATATTTATTTAGAAAATTATTTAAAACAGTGTACGTGATGAATTTACAGAACAAAATTACTTAATACTATATACCTTCATACATAAAGTACAGTATACATTTTAAAGAGTGTAAAAAAATTGGTAACAAGATATTCCAATGAGGGTTGTCTGCTTTAACACCTTTGTAAATTAAGTGTAAAGTAAATTTTGTAATGTAAGTGTTTAAAAAAAATATACACTATTTACCTTCGGGAAACAACTTCACAGGTCTCATGATCTATGATATAACAACAGCAGCACAGCACAGACAAATGATCATGCATCTAATACCTAACCGCTCTGTAATGATTATTTATCGATATCTATAATTGATACGATTACCTCGATATCTCTTTATCGACGCGGCACAACTCTACAATGTCTGCATTTTATAACCACTTGTTTTATATTTGTGTTGTTGTTTAGTTTTGATACTTTTGTTCGTTTTAAAAAGTATCTTTCCCACCTTCTCGTTTCTTAGATTTTATTATATATAAGCATTGTATTTCTGTCAGTACATCCTTATCCAGCAGTATTGAAGTTTCAAGTTGTATTAAGCTTTAGTGTCAAACTTACGTTTACAAATATGCACAGAACAAAAAAAAAACTATAATAATATAAAATTGTACTAGCAAGAAAACAATCCGTATAAA
Organism: Parnassius smintheus behrii; assembly: GCA_036936625.1. Classification (NCBI taxonomy): domain Eukaryota; kingdom Metazoa; phylum Arthropoda; class Insecta; order Lepidoptera; family Papilionidae; genus Parnassius; species Parnassius smintheus. The sequence continues at coordinate 60,536,046 of JAUPFT010000003.1, read as the reverse complement.
CGTTTATAAAAATAGTGTATATATATATATATATATATATATATATATATATATATATATATATATATATATATATATATATATATATCTTTTTAGAATTTAAATTCCACAAATTTAATAACATCGAAACAGTTTAAATAAAACCTCCGACACCTTACCTTTGTTCCATTATTGCTAGCCAACACGCTAACATTAAACGATATTAATATGTTATCAAAACAAAGCCACCTGTAAAGACTCTTAATCACAGCAATCTTACCTAACTTCTGTAAGATATCCCAATAAAAAATTTCGTCAAATCCTTTATAAACCGCCATTTTCCAGCCTGTGGTCCCTTGCAACCCCACTTCACCCTAGCCCAAACTTTCTTTTTGCGTTAAATTGTACTCCAACGCTGTAAAACTCGAGTTCCTCTGATCGGACTCGGGTTGTTCGTCGTCCGACTCGGAGTACGATCTCTGTTCGGTCCATTCGCTCTCCGGGTCAGAGAATATGTTTCGGTCCAGTAGTTCAATGTCCACGTTATCTTCGTCTAGTTCATCTGTGAAATAATATATAACGTCACGTTAACCATCATTATATCTTTCTTTATAGAATAACAATGACAAACGAGCACACAGTCCATCTAATTGTAAGTGGATGCTGTGGTCCATACAACCACATTTATCCTTGATTAGGAATCACCCCTGAGGACTAAGATCGAATACCTCGCTACCAGTAGAAAGGGTCTCCAGCTCTTTACACTCATCATACGAAACACAGCAGCATTAAGCTACTATTTTACGCTGGTATTCTGTGAAAGCGTGGTTCTTCTTTGGTAGAGCCGACCCATTCGTGCAACAACTGAAATAACTGCATCCTGGCTCTATATAAATTATAATATCTATATAAATTTTGTCGCATTATTGACACTTAAGACTATTAGAAAATGGAGGACAGATCTCATGTCCTATGACAGAGAGCGGTGAAACGTATGTCATTCCCCAATATTCATCAGCATGGAGTTATAGCTGTGGGCGCAAATAAGAAGGCGGCTCACCTGACGTTGAGTTTCACCCACCGCCCACAAGCAACTGCAACACCGGGCGAAATGCAGGTGCGTTGCCACGTCCGGCAACTTTAAAAAAGAATAAGTTCGTTTCTCGAGTCCCTAAATCATATCGGTGATAAACGATTCCACAAAGAAGTCGTGCGAGGAAGAAAACTCCTCGTAAATCGAACAGTGGTGGATCGCCATGCGTCAATGGAATTTGGCGACTGGAACTAATCCGAACAATTCCTGTGAGCACTCTCCATGGTAAATGCGATAGAAAGGATGCAACATATCATCGAAGATTCGATCCGCTCTTTTCAGAGATGAGTTGCAATCGAGTGGAAGGAGCTGGCTATGGGGTACCCCGGCCCAGAGGTGAACAGTAGTTTGACGAAAATTTCCACCATAGATGGGATAATGCTTACAAAGCGACTTCATCGTCGCAATGGGTAAATTTATTCAGCTCAACCAGTTTGTCTAATATTTGTACAGACATCGACGAAAGGAGACGATAGAATACATTTATCGAATCTTAGAATATTGTATCTCATTTATGTACTTTTAACTTCTACCGAGTAACCGATATAGTCCAACGGATTAGTAAGCTGAAGTGGCAATGGGACGGCCATATAGCTCGGAAGAATCGATAACCGATGGAGAAAAAGGTTCTTGAGTGGCAGCCTCGTACCGGCAGGCGAAGAGTAGGGCGTCATTAAATGGAGTGACGACCTGGTAAGACATGCAGGAAGTCGATGGATGCAGGTGGCTCAGGACCGTGCTTCGTGGCATATCTTGGGGGAGACCTGTGTTCAGCAGTGAACTTGTGAAGGGCAGTAATGATGAACTTCTACCCTCTGTATACACACACAACTATGCTACATATCACACAACCACGCTAAACGGTTTAATTATTTGCTTCATAATGTTGTTTTCTTCTGTAGGTGATTCTTTGAGAAAATAAATGTCTTCATCCGTAGAATCGGGATTATTTTACAAAGAGAAGCCAAATTTTAACTTAAATTCAAATATATAAATAATTATATAAGATTATTGAGTTTTTGATAATAGAAGGCTTCTTAATGTTATTTGAAATTATCCCAAATAAGCTTCTACTTGTATTTTAAATTATCCCAAATTGAATGTGACTTATGAGCAATAACGTTTTAGCCAACCGATCGACCCTTGCGTAGTAAAATCAGTTCAAATAATGCATTACTACGCGTTTTGATTATAACAGAACAAGGACAGAATGACCGAGATATATTTTAATTAATTTTTCTTCACCATTTGCCTATATTACTTATTCTGAACCTTCTCTGCCGATTTTGTGTTGTCTAACGTAAGAACTAACTGGAAAAATTAACATTTGGGGGAGTAGAGTTATACAACGATCATCCAAAACATGTGAAAGAAGACGTCAATCAACATTTTTTAATGAATATTTTATTGAACACCGCCAGGGGCACTATTCATACTTTCAGAAAATGTTATTTAATGAAAGTCGAAAAAGTTAGTGTCAAAAACATAGGCTAAGGCACAGATGATAATTTAAATTTAATTTTAGAAATTTAATTTCTATTATTTTTTAAATTTCTATAAATTATTTTGGTAGGTGTCATTCCGTCACATGTTTGCTATCTTTGTGGAAAATTTACGTCGATTAAATTGAATGATCTAACAAAAGGTGAGATAAGATTAGCATTCGCTTGTTTTCTTTTCACGTAACGATATCTTAGCGGGCTGACATCACTGTGTTGACCTTTTGTCTTTGTGCGGCGTCCCAAGGTCGAGAGATCCTGTATTAAGAATCAAATCCTGCGTTGTCACCCCTGAGGACTAAGATAGAATGCCCGAGTTCCAGTAAAAAGGGTCTCCAGTCCTCACCATAAGAAACACAGCAATATTAATCTGCTATTTGACGCTGGTATTCTGTAAGAGCGCGATTCTTCCCGGTCGAGCCGAGGTGCACCACGTAACTATAGTACATCAACAGACATATTATGTTTATCTGTATGCACTCACCGTCGTTGGCTATGAGATCGGAGGACCAGTCGTTGTCGAATTCCAACTGTTTGTTGACGTCCCTCTCGGTGGGCGACTGCACCGCCTCGGTGTCGGCGTCAGTTACGTCGTAAATCTCAGTCACTTTAACCTGGAAAATGTTTTTAGAAAAACAAATGTCAGTCATACGCTCAGAATATACATAAGTTAGGGTCCACTGTAACTACAGTATACTCCATTTCTAAAAGAACTATGAGCTACGATTATGTAAGGAAAAAAGTTAATACTGCTACTCCAATGAGAATTGAATAAATTCTAAATTGATATTTTTAACTTCGTTGGCCTGCCAATTTCCTCATGGTGTTTTTCTTTGACGTCTCGGCGTTCTATCTATGTAGGATCTAGAATATCAGACTTTAATAATTGGAGTCGACGGGTATTGAAGTCAAGTTCAAGAGCATGACTTGCACGATTCTTTTAATGTTGCACGATTACATCTGAATTATAATTTAAGTGACAGTTGCCTTTGGTTAAGGGTGCTGACTTCGAGCCCGGAACGTCACAACAAGAAGGTCTGAACATCCGCCATTCGACTTCTTGCGTGAACCACTTATGAACACAAGTATTTTAAACGTACATGAAGTGATTAAGTACCTTCAGTATAAGTAAAGTTTATAGAACTAGGTATCAGTATTAAAAAATATCATTAGTATGGTCATTTGATTTTAACTTGCAATTGATGACATGTGTGACTTATAAAAAAAAGAGATAAGTAATAGAATCTGTTGAATTTTTTTTCTCGCCATCCATAACAAAATGGTCTTTACGTCATAATTGGTTGAAATTACAGATTATATATACTTTTACAATTATTTAAACGCAATAAATACTTTATTTTGAAAACAACTCGTATGAACGTGACACTTTCGATGTTTGTGACTTGAAATACTTTCTTAATAGACTGCATTGTTTATTTTTATCTTTAACAGGCAAACTTAAGCAAGATTCTATTTAAGGTCGAGTGGTCATAATGTCCTAGAACCCAGACGGTAAGCCCAGAAGTCCCCTCGTCGTATTCACCGTTTTATGTAGTGTCCCATTGTAAAATAAACACCGAAATCTTGTAATACATAAGAATTTATTATTTAAAACATACGTGCCGTGTATACAAATACCTTGCAGTGGCGGTGTAAGAACACCCACCACCCCATGTCCTCCCGCGGGTGTCGTACGAGGCGACTGAGGGAAACTAATCAGGAGATTGGTAGCAGCGTATTCCTGATAAAGACTAAAATTAATATCCCCGCTACGAGGCAATCTACAGGGGAGCAGTGGACTTTAATAAGACGTAACGGTAACGATAACGGTATATATACAATGTTGCATCGAGGTCGAATGCTGAGTGAAATAAAATTAGAAACTGCAGTAATTGATTGGAGATCACGTGACACTTCTATGATTATTGATAATGTCATAACCGTTATCAGAGACAATGTTCAGTTTGTACATAGGCAGGCTTACTAATGGACAAAGCGTTTCAATTAATTTATTATTAAATGAAGCGACAGTAGCCACAATGTTCTCAATGAATCCACCATTTGACTTTGGTCCTGATCCTCTCATGAAAATCTGCAGTGGTTAATGTGAACATGTATTAGTAATATTTATATCAATGCTTACAAGAGGGTTATTGAATTACATGCTAAATGGGAGAGGGACTTGCCACAAAGCATGGAGAGTGCTACGCTCGGAATTCGAAATGAGAACATCAGCAGTAGAGCTAGAGTAACTAGAGCCAGAGCGGGCAAGCAATATAGATCGCTCGAACAACCGACAACCAATGAAGAAGAAAGGTTCTCGAATGGCAGTGGCATCATTGGACTTGTGAAGGCTATGATGATGATAATGATATAAAAATTGTGACAATTAACTTTTTTATCATCGTCGTAATCATAATCGTCATCCACCAGTAACAGTCCACTTCTGGGTATGGGCCTTTTTATTTGTATTTAGAATTTGGCTGAATTTCGCAATGAATGTACTATTTGTTGCAAGTCTACTTCATTAACCTCAACTTCGTCATGAAGACTTTGTACTGATGCAACATTATCGCGATTGTATCGTGTTGTAGCGTGCCATATTGAATGTGATTCAGATAGCAAAGTGCAGTAGAGATGACAGCGAAGTTGTTTGAGTCGCAATTACGTCGCCCTTTTGAAGTGAAACTTGTTTATTGACGTAATGGAGAAATTTAGTATGGTATTTTAAAAAAACGTCATGTTTTCTTGAAATGTTTCACCGCTGGGGCTGCATGAGTATACTATTATTTAACCTACTTATGTAAAATATAAAGTAAAAGAAGAATTATATGTCGTAAAGAAGTTTAACTTTACACAATCACACGAATAATTTTTTATTATTTTAACAAGTCGATACTGGCACGATATGAATATAATTAACGAAATTCGCAAACAACATATTTACGATGATTACATACACAAATATAGAGTTGTTTGTTAATATTTATTCTAATGATGTGGCTATGCAAGGTCACCGCCTAACCCTGCATAGCCTTTAATCAATTCCAACGACTGGCTTGATAGGGACTAATACTAAAATAATATGAGATAGATGAAAAAAAGAAAGAGATAAATTGATAACCTATGTCTGGATTTATCGAAATTCGCAAACAACATATTTACGATGATTACATACACAAATATAGAGTTGTTTGTTAATATTTATTCTAATGATGTGGCTATGCAAGGTCACCGCCTAACCCTGCATAGCCTTTAATCAATTCCAACAACTGGCTTGATAGGGATTAATACTTAAATAATATGAGATAGATGAACAAAAGAAAGAGATAAATTGATAACCTATGTCTGGATCAATAAAAGAAGCACAAAAAATAAGTAGGTAGTTCCTCTTTTGAGTAATCAATTAAGTTCTATCAAAATAAATATACATAGGTTAGCATTTACTGTGATTCTGATAATAATAAGAAATTGTGACCCGAAGACACCCATCTACATCTATCATCGATAAGAAATCCACTATGGACTAAGACGGTTAATCATATTTTGTAATTAAATAATTTATTTGCTATATAATGAACAAAGAAAATGCCATTTTATATTATTTAAGACTCGTATTAAAAAGTAGTGATGCACCGAAATTCGTTATACCGAACTTCAGAAATGTGCAAATTTAGAACATGTTTGACTATATTAAGGGTAACAACACTGACAAATAGTGCCTCAATTGTCCGTACTGCGTATTATGCATCAATTTTTAGTAAGTTAGTCTATACTACTATAAATAAACAATATTTTATGGCGTTCATCATCATCATCATTACATCCCTTCGTAAGACCACTGTTGAACAAAGGTCTCACTCTAGGAATGCCATAATGCAAGGTCCAGAATCACCTACATACATCGACTTCCTGCGTCTGTTGCTAGGTTATCACATCTATCTAGTGTTGAGCCGCACTAACTTGTTTTCCCGGCACTAGGCTGTCACTCGAGAACCTTCCTTTCCATAATTTAATGTTGACTGGTGCGGCCACAGGCTGTCCCTTCGAATCCATCTATCGCCAACCTCTCCACAATCTCCACCTTTCATTTAGGCGGAGCGTTTCTTCATTGCCCGAAAATCACGCCACATTCTAGCCCCCCCCCCCTCGTTCAGTGCGTCTGGAATGGAATGCGTGGATAGGATGGAGAGAGGCACTGGCTAAACAATAACCAATAAAACAAAAATGTGAGAGTACCATGTTTTTCCGCGAAACCAATGACTATCCTCAAAATTAAGCCACATTTTGTATCATAACATAAATACCCTTGCCCTTCATTAACAATATATTTTTATTATAAGCAGCTCTCAACGAATAACAATCAACATTATTAAAACAACATGTAAAACAGTCTAGTAGGCAAATATAGTATAGGATAGATACACATGCAACACACTAACGCGCACACAACTGTGTGCTCGTTAGTCACCCTTATTCTATTTTTTTTTAAAAAAATCACATCAAAATAAACTCGACATTCGGCAGAAACCACATTCGATGCATCACTACTAAAAAGGAAACCATACACATGTCCAAAAGTCCAATCACGTTTGACCGAAATAATAAAAAGTGTAATACAGTTAATAAATATAATATTGCGATAACCCCAGGCAAGCGTACGAATGTCGCTTTCAATGCGATGGCTCCAACTCCCTTTGCTAAAGGACGCATATAGCGATTGTTACGAGAATCGAGAATTTGTCAACACCCTAGCGAATCGATAAAGAATGCCAAATTAGTGACATTAGAAATATTTTATGGAATTTTTAGGAGCGAAAAATTTATCTTTTAATTTGATATATATTTAATTTTATTTATCTAACTTTAATAACAACACATGGGGAGAGGAAAATTTGGAATGTACAATTATGGGATGTTAATTTAAAATATGCACTAGACCATTAGCAATAAAGAGCTCTTTTACTTTAAGGCAACCAGCGTACTAATTCTTCTGTTTGTTCACATGGCGAAACCACAGAATAAATAATAGTACTAGCGAAACATAGTTCAAATTTTAATACCCAGTACCATTATGATGTCAAAGACTATATTCGGTGGGGTCCCACGGCCTGCTTTCTCACAGGCCAGGCCGCGCCAGACCAGACCGGCAGGCCGTGGGAACTGATGCATCCGATGAGGCCTGCGGTGGCCTGTTGTCGCCCGTCCGATCCATCGGGAGTCTGTAAAATCAAAGGAGCGGCGCGGCGCGGCGCGACGGTGCCTGTCGCGGCCTGTACGGGCGCGTCGGCGTCGGTTGTAATCGTTCATTTCACCTTTATGAAAATGAACCAGCGCTTTGGAATAGTTCGTCGCCTCAACATAAAAATAAGAACGATGTCCATGATGCTTGGTTACGCATAAAATCCCAATTAAAAGATGGAACTATCTCTATCGCGGAGTTAAAGAAGATAAAAGAAAATTTCATGTCTACCTATAGAAAAGTGAAAACCAAAGTCAAGGATTCTATGAAAACGGGTAGTGGCACCGATTTATAAGCCGGAATGGCCATTCTACGACATAATGGCAAAATTTTTGGATGTTGTATATAAACCAAGGAAAACTAAAACTACGATTACAGTGTGTAATTTTTTATATAACTTATTTACATTATATACATTACATTATATACTTTCATTTAATTTACATTAATAATTATGTATATTATATCGAGTATAAATCTACCATTTACGTACCTATTTTATCTCACTCATCCAAATCTGAAGTATAAACTTATAAAACAATAATTTAATAGTTATTCTGCCACGGAAATGCGCCATCATTTACAAAGTATTCAGCAAATTTATCTCTGACGCTCTTGGCAGTAACTGCTGCTCTTCGTGGTAAAGATCTCAGTGGTAGTAGAGAACTCATTCCTTCTTGGTCATTTCGCCAAGAGCCAGGTTGAATAACGCCTTCATGATCAGTGTTAAAAGTGCCGATTTTTTGGAGTTCCTGAGAAAATTATGTAATAAGACACAAGTCATAACTATGTCCGTCACCTTGTCGGGGCTTATCTGAATAGGTTTCCTTAGTACTCTGAAAACAGAAGACAGAATTCCGAAAGCGTTTTCGACTATTCGCCGAGCTCTTGATAGAGGATAGTTGAAGACTCTTTCTTTTGTTCCTTTGTTATGGTTCCCAGCATATGGTTTCATCATGTTAACAGTTAGGGCAAATGCGCTATCAGCTACGAAAACGTACGGCATCTTTTCTTCTTTTAATGGTAAAACATCTGGTTGTGGTAAATCCAATTCAGAACGACATATTTTTTTTTTGTAGAACTCCGTGTTTCTGTACACACCTCCATCGCTTATTCTTCTCTGGCAAGTGGCAACCACAAAATACAAATTTGAAATTGTAGTCAGCGTCAACCGAAGCTAAAAGTACGATGCTGAATGTTCCCTTATAGTTTATGTATTCTGAACCACTGTGAATAGGACTTTGTATCACGACATGCTTTCCGTCTAATGCCCCTAGACAACGAGGAAAGTTCCACTTGCGGTAAAATTCTTTTGCGAGCTCCAACCATTCAAGTGATGACCGTGGCAACTGTAAACAAAAAATGTTAATTGTAGGTTAATGTAATAGTAAGGTGCACAAAAAGCCTCATAATAATAATACTTAGTTCTCGATTAATTTCAGATATCAGATGAGAGTGAAGATGATAGTAAGGACGAATGTAATGAATCATACCAACGTTTAGAAAGTAATGAAGAACAGGACATTGCATTCAAAACTCCAAAAATAATCCCCAAGAAAAAAAAACTAAATGAAACTCAAAATCGGATGGACGAAGCATACAATTGCTTGCAACAAATAAGCCAAATGCCGCGAAAAGATGTATCTTCTTTGTATTGTGATTTATTAGCAGAAAAAATTAGGGGCCTACAGGAACTCACACGAGAATTAGCTATGCTAGAAATAGATAAGTTGGTGTTTCATCTGAAACGACGAGAAAAAAACAATTTCAACAACCAGATTATCACACTAAAACAACTACCATCAGGCCTATGCGATCCTTGAACCAGAGCCCCTTTCAATCGCCACAGGATTCATCATTTTCTGCATCCCAGTCACCGGCCTACTATAGCCACAATTATTTACAATCATTACCACATATTTCATTACGGACACCATACACTCAAATTATTCCTCTTTCACAACATTGGCCGAGTACCCAGTCTGCACAGCATTCACCAAGTTTTCCAGCTCCATTCCATCATCAACCATCGCATCTGCATCGCAGTCGCCGGCCTACCAGAGTCCCAATTATTCACAATCATCACCATCACCACATACTTCCTCACAAGCACCAAACACTCAAATTAATTGTAATGCACAACAAACGCCAAGTACTAATCTGGCTTCAGATACAACAACATTGAAAGAGTTTTATGAGCCTCAAAATGAATGTACCTAGTTCCTTAAAGTAAATATTATTATGAACGTAGCAACTTACTTTTACTTCTTCCCTTAATTCTTGTACTATGGCTTTGCAGACGTCGTCAACGCTTCTTGAGACTGTTTGTTTTGAAACCTTAAATAAGTATGAGAGGCTTTGGTAACTATCTCCAGTAGCTAGAAATTTAAGTGCAATAGCAAATCGTTCTTGAATTCGAATGCACTGTCTCATGTTCGTATCAATCTTTGAGATATGAGGGCCAATCTTATAAAGAAGGAACGTGAAATCATCTGAAGACATTCTGCAGAAATTTCCAAATGTTCCGCTAGGTTCCCCTACAAAATCACTCAGCATATCAGTTGCATTATATCAGTAAGTAATTAAGAAAATATAATGTTTTTATTGTTCTAAAATAAAAATAATCGGGTATAAAATAGCTGGTCAAAATTAGGTACCAACCTTGATCGGCTCTTGTTGAATGACGACACCCACCAGTGTCGTCGTTTCTTCTGCTTTCTTTTTGCTTGATTTAACAAAATTTCACCACTGAATAAAACCACAGCGGCTGCATACGCGACCGTGCGCTCCGTATCGCCTAACATGTTGGAATGTCAGTAAACAGCCGCACAAGGCCGGCACCCGGCACACGCCGTGGGCACGCTCAGTAGGGGCACGACAGGCCCATACAGGCGGTGGAACGCCTGGCGCGGCCTGTCGCCTGGCGGGCCGTGGGACCCCACCTAGGCGTTCCATCTTCGCCGCATATTAGGGAACCTCTATCTTGATCTAGAGAACGTTTATTACGAGTAACTCGTTTGACTGGCTTGCGGCTTCGTTGACCCGACGCGCTCGTTAACCCGGTATAAGTTTTGAATCGATTGCGAATGTCAATCCCCTTATTTACCTTATCGCTGTCGAGGTAGTAGTAGGCGAGCAGCGCGTCGTTGTTTGTCGTGACGTTCAAGATATGTTCGAATGTGTCCGCATCCGCCACCACGTCTCCGTACGACACTCGAACTTCACTGGCGCGTCTGTAAACATATCAAATATATTTACTATACTTGTAAATCTAGGCGACAGGAAATAACAGAATAGGTATAGATTCTTATATTCTTTTATATCAATTTACATTTAATACACGAAGGGAAGATCTTTCTACCCCTTTTTAAGCATATTGTGTACACAAGGGAGTATGAGATTAGCTAAAGCTTAAGTATAATTATGAAGAAGAAGTGCAGAAAGTTATTTTTTTATAAAATACTAGCTTGCCAGGAAGACGTCGTTCTGCCCTTTTCGACGACCCTTTGTCATGCCCTATTAAAACCTTAAATTGGCAAAAAAAATTGTGGGTCACTCATGGGCAAAAGAAACTATCCTATCTCTCAAGTTAGACCAAAATGCACACGGTGTGCAAATTTGATTAAAATCGGTTAAGTAGTTTAGGACTCCATCACGGACAAACAACATGACACGTAATTTATATATATATATATATATATATATATATATATATATATATATATATATATATATATATATATATATATATATATATATATATATGTATTAAGATGATGTGTTGAAAATACATTATATTAAATATTTACGTTCATACGACCAAAATCAAACACATCTAATTTCTAATCGCTTGGAAAAATAATGTCGTTTGATGACTTTCTTACTGTCAATGTCTCAGAAGAAGTACAAGCTCAATCCATTCCTCGTCCCATGAGCCACATATTAGGTACTTTGTTGTCTTACTAATTGTGTCTGGCAACCGGACAGCGTATGATACAGTCTACATTGTTAAGTATGTTATTTTTAAAGTCCAATTTCAAACACTTAATAGTCTGTTAAACAGTCATACAGAGTAGAGATTGTCGCCAATGAATTTTAATATATATATGTATATATAAATTTATACTGACCGAATTAGCTGTGAATTTTGTGTAATTTAAAGTGTTTTTTTTTAAATAATGTGTGGAGTGTATTCCAAAGCAAAAAAACCGTATTGTGCAATTAAAAGTGAAAAACAGTTTACTTAATATGGTACAAACGCAAATGTTTATTGAATGACGTCTGAATTTCTACAACTAAGTCTCCACTAGTATTTGTTAATACAATAACGTAATACTTTCTTGTTCCTTCCTTAGCAGCCTGTTTACAGTCTGCTGATATATGTTTTGTACATGGTAGATCTTGATTATGTAGGTACCTGTCTATATAATCAAAGATGGTAGAGCCACGCTATACACGATAAATGTACATTTCTATGCGCCACAGCATCCATTTACCATGAGGTAGACTGCGCGCTCGTTTATCACTGTTATTTTATAAAAAACCTGGCGCTCGGACGTCTCGTACCTTTGACTCCGATTTTCGTTGCAGGTGTGGTTATTTTACAATTGACGTAAACGGGACGATATTCCACCACCCTTCAAAAAACGATAAAACTATCCTGGTTTTTCCAATAGTTGCCTCTTACGACACCCACGACACGAAATGGAGTGATAGGTTTCCTGATGTCGGTTCCCCACGATATAACAAAAAACTTAACACATTGGAAATCATTTCGAATGTGATAAATAGTTGTAATATTATAATAACGTTTATTGTTTAGAGCTTATTCAATTATTTTATTTTGATATGTATTTTCTACTTCTTTATATCATATTATATTGCGCGTAAAATTCATGTACCTCATTGTTTAAAATATATTTATTTTGTAGCTTAAAGCAGGTCGACTTTACATAAATAGCAATGCGATAAGATTATTAAAAGTAATTAAGAACTGTTTCATTTATAATAATCAACTGATACGTTCACTTATAAAAAGGAGTAAGTTGCTTTCTTGATTACACTTCATAAGGGTTAAGGAAGGTTTAATTAAATGGTAGCTAAAGAGTAACCCGATTGCACGCAATACACCAACGTTTGCATTTGGATATTTGGTATAGTCATAATTTGTTGCATTGCGGGGAACAAAAGCATAAAAGTTACAGGCTGATGGAGAGAAGGAGGCGGAACATACGTGGTAGAGCCACGCTACAGCTATATTATGGTTGTGTCACGAATGGGTCGGCGCGACCGGGGAAAGACCACGCTCTCACAGAACACCAGCGCAAAATAGCAGCTTACTACTGCTGTTTTGTATGGTAAGTGTAGAGATCCGGAGACCCTTTTTTACTGAAAACGAGGCATTCCATCTTAGTCCTCAGGGGTGACATAGCATCTGCGTTTTCATTCTTAATAGAAGATAGATGTAGATGTCTATGGGCCACAGCATCCAGTTACCATCAGATGAACTGGGTGCTCGCTTTTCACCCTTATTCAATTTAAAAAAAATACTTTGACAGTTATTATGTGAGGAAAACTGAATGTGAGCCTATTCGTCACAGTTACCGCAGTTGGCAAGCGGGGTGGCAACCGCAGTATTTGCTGCCCATCTCCTGGTGCGTTTCCCACTGCCGCCTCGTGACTGGTGCAGCGCTTACGACAACATTAAGCGTAGCAACGTATATTACATTCGATAGTAGCATTGTTAGATTTGAAATAAATTTACGAGTTTCTCTTAATTGGACAAAAGCTCCCACGGCGCAAGAAACGATTCTTTGAAATCTATCTCCTCCGTAACCAATAAGCCAATTGACATATTGTTTTCGGCAATATTGGTAGCTCAACGCAGACAAGGTTTGTAAACAATAAACATCTGAATTTGAATGTTTTTTCCTTTACTATCTAAGCAATTCGCTAATTTACATCTGCGCAACGTTACACCATTTGATTGAACCTAGTGTTGAAATAAAGATAGTTATAACTTTAGACTTTTACTCCGCTCCGTTTATGATGCTAGCTAATGGTTTTACCTTTACATCTGCATCGGCCCTAGTACTGAACGTTTTATTTTTTAATTATCTCTTCCGGTTTATTTTTGCCACGACTAAGTCTCTACTGCAGTTATATCATTATGCTCTGTACAACACTATTCTACTTTTAACTTTAGAACTGTATAGAAAAAAACAACTGTCTGAATTGTGTACCTTATTCAATAAAATAAAATTACTTCACTCTTCTTTTGACAGATTAGGCTCACACTTAAGATCCTTTCTTTCCCGTCGGTTATCATTGTCTCAACTAATGTGACTTAATGTAAATCATCTAGTGATGTGATCGTCAATCGGATGACGTCACGCGTGATGACTAAGGCAAATCCTCCCTGAAATGGTGGAGGCCCATGTCCAGCAACGGACTTTTTATACGCTAATGAAGTACAACTCAGTTGAACTAAGTTTGCACTTGGGGCGGATGACGTAACAACAAAAATGATCCAATAACTAAACAAATAGGAGACGAACTGACGCGACTACCGACTACTATAGTATATTATAAACGCAGGGTTAAGAGGTGCACACGTAACTCAGCCGAGTTGTAGAAGAAGAATGCGACTTCAGCTTGGTTTCAATCGATTCATAACTAATCAACACACTTTCCGAGTACTCGAATCGTTTATCGCTATGACACAGTTAACGCAATCGTACAGCTGCGATGATTGCGGTTTCGCGATTTCGACGCTTTTGATAACATATGGTTGCATCTTTTAATTCAAAACATTTTACTAGTTAACAAGAAAACAATTTTAATAAAAAATAAAATACATAATTAGATAGAGATTTTTTGTCCCTTATATGTAATTGAATAGGAGATATAAAAAATCCTAAAAATATTTTTTACAGCATGGGGTGACAAACAAGCACACAGTCCACCTGATAATAAGTGGATACTGTGTCCCATAGACATCTACATTTATCCTCAATTAAGTGAAAACGGTCCGGTTCTCTACACTCACCATACGAAACACAACAGCGTTACGCTCCGCTTTTACGCTGATATTCTGTGAGAGCGTGGTCCTGTCCCGGTCAAGCTGACCCATTCGTGCTACACAACTATAATATAACTATTTTTTATAACTTTTTGAGATAGTTTAGATAGTAGAAGCAAGGTATACTTATGAAAATTAGTATTTTCAGACAGTAATAATAATAATAATATATCAATGATTACATGAAGAATGTTAATATTAAAACGAGTATGAAATATCATTATTTTATTGTATAATATATTTGATATAACGATTATGATTCATTGATAAGGCAAATAACAAAAGATTTTCAAAATTAATTAAGCAACGTCATTCTTAGTACGTAGGCGAATTGTTATAATTAATTTTCTTTTACAAATAATAAGCTGTTAGTTTTATTTTGAAATCTTTCCATTCAATTTTTTTATCTCAATATGGCTCCTGGTTTTGTGGAAAGATTTGTATGCAATGCATTTGTGGCGGCGCTGTCGTCGCGCCACAAGCGAAATACACCGAAGCTTAAATCACGCTATCAACATTCCGAATCATATAAACAGTATATATAGAACATCTCCGAACTATCACACGGAGTGTTGGCCGCTCCCCGGGCAGAACACCTTGCCCGGCGGGAGATCTACCCTTTTCCTTCCACGGCCACAGTGGTGACCCGACGTGATCTGAACACGCAACCAACAACCTTCGGAAACTTCAAGCTTCATCATCGTCATAAAGTACCCTACCCATTCGCTCCCGAGCAGATATCGTCTGCAGTCTTCATGTCCTGCAAGCCAGCTAGCTTCACAAGGTTTATCGCAGCACTGGAATAATAATGCTCTTCCACGGCCACACATTCACTTAAAAATTTACCTACCTACATTTGAAATCCATAATTTTTAATGGAAGTTTTTAGCGTGTTTCTTTTGATAATTTAATCAATTATCTACAACTTTTAATGCAATCCCTCAATGGTGTCTTTGTTATTATCATAATCGCAAAGTTTTATATGGTATTAGATAAATTATCGCATGTTTTGGAGGTTCTGCAAAGAAATTTTATAGTACGTGAGGGTAATATAAATTTATAAATATATCCGTTTGACATGGTCACTTTCTTATAACTCAAAAACTAAAGCATTATTTGCATAGATGGCTTTATGATACGACAGCTCTTCATCGGTCAATCAAATAATAAAAGGTCAAAAGGGCGCTGCTTTATCGACGCCATTTTAACAGTTGAATGTCAAGTAGTATGTATGTATCTATGTGTAGTAAATATCGTAGTCGATTTTAGTATAGTGTAGTGTTGTTAACTTTTTTATTTATTTATTATTAAGTGTTCCTAATATTGCCAAGGACTTTTTGTATTTTTTTTCTTAATATATTGGTTATAGGAAACGACTTTGTGTTTTTGTCTCTGTCCTTCTCCTAGTTTTAGTTTTATAGGGCGGCAAAGCTTAAGGTGACCAAATTCATATATCGGTGACATCAGCCAGGGTCCGTAAGCTGATACACACGATGAGACTATTGAGAGATTCTACTGATGGCAGCATTTTAAAGTCCGTCTACCTTGCACTATGTCAGTCCGTACTTAGCTATTGTATACTGGCGTGGGGTGGTATATCCTCCTCTACGTTGATAGTACTGAAAAGGGCCCAGAGGGCAGTTTTGAAGGTAGCTATGGGTAAACCAAGGCGCTATCATACGTCAGATCTCTTTAGAGAAGCTCAAGTTTTAAGTGTCCGTAGATTGTATCTTCTGAGGGCCTTTACATTTATGCACAGGGAAGCTTCAAAACTGCCGAAGTTTAATACATTAATAAATAAAAGAGTGTTTAAGATCCCCACAACCTTAGTTAAAACATCTTTCGCAAGTCATTTCAGACTGTTCCAATTCCCTCGTATCTACAACAAATCATTCAACTTATACGACTTAAAACGATCCCAACTTTATGAGGCTAAAATAAAAATGAGAAGTCATTTATTGACTTGGGACTATGAGAAATCAGAAGAAATATTGGTGACCCTTAAATAGGTGTTAAAAAAAAGTAAAGGGCAATTCCGTGTTTTCAAATTGCATGCCGATGTAAAGAATGGAGGTTTTTGTAATAAAAACACTCTGGAAAAATTGGCATGCACCCCTCGTATGACCATGGCATGCAGTTTGGAATTACGGAAAATCGGAGTTCAATTTTTGCAGAGTTTTCTGGAAATTTTCCACCGTTGGTCATACGAGGGGTGCATGCCAATTTTTCTAGTGTTTTTATTAAAAAAAAACTTCCATTCTTTACATCGGCATGCAATTTGAAAACACGGAATAGCCCTTTAATTTTTTTCAGGTTTTCAGAACCCTTTGATCATCTTGGGCCGCTGCGGGGTGCATGCCATCAATTATTAGAGCTTCAATTTGCTTGAACTTCCGTATATTACAAGGGCATGCAGTATATTATCACGGAAAAACACGAAAATTTACTACACGAAGAAAAGCGCTTTTCCTTATGAAGAGGACGCGCGGGGGGAGGGGGCTAAAGCCCCGACAACCTTTGATATTTTAGGGTTAGTTAAAAAGGCATGCACGACAAAATCGTGGAACGTCACCTGTCACCAGCTCCCGGTCTAATAATTGTGAATAAAATTTAACGATTCTAACACAACTACCTGATTTTTTGCTTTGTTGACGAGGACAATACTTAACAAAATTGTACCAATGTTGTAATAAAGGAAACAAAATCCTATAACCGTCAGTTTACAATTTACATGCTTATAAAGAAGACGGAAGGTTCAATACCGACTATTCAACGGTCAGACCAGGTTCGCTGATTAGCCACATAAAGATAAGTTACAACCCATATACGTTCCACAGCTGGGCACAGACCTCCTCCCATTTATGAGAGGGTTTTAGGGCAAGGAAATGTCCGTTGCGCTACCCCAGTGCGTGTTGGCGAACTTTACATGTCTTCGAAATATTATTTTTTGTTTTATTTCTCAGGCATGCAGATTTCCTTGCGATGTTTTTCTTCACCGCCGAGCACATGGTAAATCAGCACTTAAAGCTGTAATTAAAAATTTCATCACGGCCACCACCACCTACCACGGCTCCTAGCTATCTAACTAGACAAGCCACATGGTTATCGCTTTGAACATAAAGTACATGACCTTATGTTAAAAATTGTACACATATTATTGCAAAGGATGTAATTACACAGATTGATAACTTGAAAAATAAATATTTACCGCATATTTTGCAATGTTGATGTAATCAACAATTAAAGACGCATAAAAACAATTAAAATGTAGCTAATGTATTGAGAATATACATGCAGTGTTTACAATATGATAATTATTATTGACAGGACCCCTAACAAAGAGCAGAGCTGACGTCATCATCGTGGAGATAGCGTGCCGATTACTACGACTGACACATGACCCCACTGATGTATGATGAATGCTTTGTTGTCTATGTAAATTTGTTTTTAATGCATTTAATCAAAGAGGCAAAGGAATTTCTGCACATAGTATCTTGTACATGTTTTCGCATTTGGACTGTAAAGTGCTAAAATTCAATCCACAAACTGGCCAAAATTATGATCCAGAGGTCTCTTTTCAGTTTACTTCCAAGTAAGAAATTTTTTTGAGAAATACATAATAGGGCTTCTTTACATAGGATATATTAGAAAAATGCATTTATATTTTAAACCTGAATAACTTTGTTTTCGTCGGTTGAAACATTTCTGCACAAGACTATCCATTTATATTTGGCAATTAGATCAGATACCTCTTGTTATTTTATATTGTACAAAGATGCTGTGGAAAAAACTTGTTTTGTAAATGACTAAATATTATGAATAAAAAAGAACTGTCCCACTGTAAGGCACAGACTGATAGAGATACTGTGTTTTTTATATAGAATAAGGGCGACAAACGAGCACACAGTCCACCTGATGGTAAGTGGATGCTGTGGCCCATAGACATCTACATTTATCCTCAATTAATCTGTAAGCTCTGAATCAAAACGCAGATGCGTTGTCACCTCTGAGGACTAAGATAGAGTGCCTCGTTTCCAGTAAAAAAAGTGTCTCTGAATCTCTACAGTCACCATACGAAACACAGCAGTATTAGGCTGCTATTTTACGTTGGTATTCTGTGAGAGCGTGGTCCTTCTCCGGTCGCGCCGACCCATTCGTGCTACAACCATAATATAGCTGTAGCGTGACTTTACCACGTTTGTAAAAATACAGAGCTGTCTTTTATCTATACCTAATCACGATAACTGTATTAGAACCAACTAATTCCTTCGTGGACAACCGTTAGATAATCTGTTAGATAGATATAACCCGGTGACACAAATTTTTAAAATGGCGTAAACAATCCTATACGTCAGTAAGCGTCAACTTTATACGCAGTTACAGTTTTACGTAACAAAGCCGGAATAATTGTACCATTCAGAGCTCTGGTAAGTCAGGTGCAAGGATTTTCAAGAACTATTTATTAAAATTCGTGATGATCATTCATAACATCACCTTGTAAACTCTTTATTACTGGATAGATATATTACAAGCTGGACAGAATCTACACACAATAGGATGGCCAACGGAGTAAAACCACCTTAGATGATATGCGAAATAATTTATATTTTTATTGAATGTTACAAATTTCGCAAAAGCCACCACTCTGAGTGAACAATACTATATTATGAAAACAACAACAAAAAATTTGCTTAATCGCAATACTAGATAGGTACTTTTTAAAGATATGAAAACATTAAATTGTATATATAGTAGTAATATTTTTGAATAATTAAATAATGTGTTTTGTGACAAAATAAAGTTAAATAAAATATTAATTAAGTTATAGTGATCTTAAATTCATTAAGTCACATTATTACCATTAACATATAATAGAAATTACCTCCAGTTGAAACGAATCTCGTATTTAATGTAGTCGGAAGACTGCAGTATGGCTAGTGATTTAGTACATGACATAAATGACAGAGGCAAGTAAGAAGTAAGTAAAATAGCAGCTTAATACTGCTGTTTCGTATGGGTAGTACAGAAAACCGGAGATCCTCGTTACTGAAAACGAGGCATTCCATCTTAATCCTCAGGTGTGACAACGCATATGCATTTAGATTCCTAATCGTGGATAGATGTAGTTATCCATGGGCCACAATATCAACTTACCATCATCAGGTGGACTGTGTTTTCGTTTGTCACAATTATACTATAAAACATTTGAAAAGAAGAAAATAAATTATAGAATTTGTAAAAAAATTACCATGTTTTGATTCGTACGGAAACTGTCCATGCGCTCAAGGATATTGCACTCTAGCTTACTAAAGACCAGGCAATGGAATACAGGTAGCATTGCTTGTCTACCTAGGAGTCCGTCTAGTTAGGTACCGCTATTTTACTCATTTCTACATATATACATATAAATAAACACTCACGCCTGTCCTCCAGAGGGGTAGGCAGAGATTACGAACTTCCATTTGGCGCGATCATGACATATCCCTCTCGCCTTATTTACATACTACCTACACATACATGCTCGTCCGTTAAGGTTACTCCTAATCGAGTCCATTTTCAATATATCGCCAATTTGGTCGTATAAACTTTCCTCTAGGGCGTCCCTTCCCGACTCGACTCTTGTGTAGTTCTCGTACCCTGTGTTCCTGTCTGAAGGGTACGG
The DNA here is from genome assembly GCA_036936625.1 of Parnassius smintheus behrii. Classification (NCBI taxonomy): domain Eukaryota; kingdom Metazoa; phylum Arthropoda; class Insecta; order Lepidoptera; family Papilionidae; genus Parnassius; species Parnassius smintheus. Next base: position 60,515,490 of record JAUPFT010000003.1, on the reverse strand, counting down.
TATCTTAGACCACAGAAGTGACTATGCATCCTGTAGCCAACTTTATTTAAGGTCAGCTGCAGGGGTCTTGGAGGAGGAGCAAGTCCCGTAAACGTAGTACGTATAAAATAGTAAGAAACATACGCTTGATTACACACAATGTACAGGTGCATTTTTATAATAAGTTACAAACAAGAAAAACTACTAAATTATAGGCATTTCATCATCGGCAGTTCTCAGGAGTGACAGAATTAGGTGCGTTGTGGTTGTGCATGTTGGTATTTTATAGAAAACCGCAGCAGTCAACGAACGAGACTATAAAGAGAAATGTGAACAAATTTGTCATTATTAGTTAATTCAAATTGATAGCAGTTAATTCAAAATAATAATAAAAAAGCAGATACGACTTCCAAACAATATTAAAATATTGTCGACAGTCTGATGACATTATTGACTAAATCCAAGGTCTGGCAAATTACAATTTGAGTCATTCGTTCATTGAGACAAGGGTGACTTTGAAACAACACACGTTAAGTTTTTACTTCTTACGGACACCGACTTTGGAATTTAGACAGGTAAAGGCTCGATAATCATAACCATGCATATTTAAAACTCGAGTAGTTTACTTAATTTTTTTTTTGGTAAAATTAGCAAAGAAAACTTAAGTATATAGCATAAAAATAAAATTTAAGCTTTACTGCAATTAAAGGTTGTCGAAGAAAGTACATGAAAGAAAACATTTCTTTTTTCAAAAAAAAATTGAAATTTCGTTCTTTTTCCCTAACGTTGAAAAGCGAACCGCTATTGTTAAATCATCAAAGGTTTAAAGTGTGTAAACTAAAACTACCAGACGTTTTTCCGAACCAGTGGTAAAAGGATAAGATATAACTTTCATTATTAATGATAATATAACAAGAATAAATCTTGTTATGTTATTAATATATTACGTACTATTATTTTATATAACATAGGTCCATTTTTAACGAGATATTCAGGTTGTCTTCCTTTAATAAATTGCAATAATCTGTATAAATGGTTAAAATTTACTCATAAATCAGGAAGAGTCAACAGTTTTACAGGAGAGAGTTAACAGTTTTAGTGTGAGCCAATAAAGGCAAAAAACGAATACACAGTCCACTTGATGGTAAGTGAATACTGTGGCCCTAGACATCTACATCTAGCCTCGATTACAAATCAAAATGCAGATGCGTTGTCACCCGAGAGGACTAAGATGGAATGCCTTGTTTAAAGTTAAAAAGTCTCCGGTTCTCTACACTCACCATGCGAACCACAGCATCATTATGCTGCTATTTTACGCCGGTATTCTGTGAGAGTGAGAGAGTGGTCCTACCCCGGTTGAGCCGACCCATTCGTGTTACAGCCGTAATAATCCTGAAGTGTGGCTCTACCTCGTATAAAAGAACAAATATTTTGATACGTGCAACATAATAATCTCAATCAAATTATTTTATCTCAGGGCATAATACAATCAGCGTGTCTATCTATACGAGTATGAACTAACCCTGATTGATGGATAAATGAATTCAATGTCAATTACATATTACTTTTTAATTTCCTCAATAATACTTATTTTAGTCGTATCTCTTAAGCATCAGTAAAATTTACTAAAAAGATTAAATTGATACATATCTAAAAGTCAAAAATTGATTATATTTATGACTCCTACTGTAAATTATTAAACACAATCTAATTTTTTATCGTCTTTAAAATTAGCTGTTTACGTATTTCCTTATTTCATAATTTGAAAAAAAAAAATGACATATTTCGAATTGATTTTATATGAGTAAAAGAACCCGGATGACCGAGCTTTGCTCGTTTTTTTTTTTGTTGAAATCACATTTAGATACACATTACATACTGATGAATAGTATTTTTTGATATTATTGACATAATAGAAAAAACTGAACCGGTTATTTGAATAAAAAATCATGATTGCAATTATTTTATTTAAAATTTTAGTATTTTTTTAAATATATTAGTAGTATAGTTGTAGCACGAATGGGTCGGCTGGACCGGGGAAGGACCACACTCTCACTGAATAAAAGCGTAGAGTAGCAGCTTAATGCTGCTGTGTTTCGTATGGTGAGTGTAGAGCTGGAGACCCTTTTTACTGGAAACGAGGCCATGCATCTTAGTCCTCACGGTTGACAACGCATCTGCATTTTGATTCGTAATCGAAGATAGATGTAGATGTCTATGAGCCACAGCAACCACTTACCATCAGGTGGACTGTGTGCTCGTTTGTCACTCTATCCTATAAAAAAAGTCTGTGAAGCATTACATCCAAGTCCTCAGTGGTGACAACGCACCTCTAACTTTCTTTGTTTAAAGTTGGCCACAGGTGTCCATAAGCTGCAGAAGCCACTTCCCATCAGGTGTACTGAAAGTTCGTTGTTAACTGAAGTGCCAGTTTAATATAAATATTGGTTCCATGTGTGGTCTCCTCTGAGGAACAAGATGGAATGCTTAAGAGCCTGTATATACATAAGAGCCTGTATATACAAGGTTATTTTGCAATAACCGGCATAACACACCATCACCTGAGGATGCCTCGTGTAGAGGCGAAACACGTGTCGTATTATCTTCGACGGTGTGTCTTTCCCGGAACAGTGGTGTTGGGAGTAGTGGTGCCGGGAGTAGTGGTGTTGGGAGTAGTGGTGCTGGGACTAGTGGTGACGGAGTTTGTGCATGCAATTGAGGGAGGGCGGGAGGTGCTCTTCAATACAGGTAAGACACATCATTGTATTATATTGAGCGGATGGTTGCGAATTAAATATTAATATCTTTTTTATAACAGTTTTGTAGGTAATTTCGAATTTAGGTGGATTAAATGCATAAACATATCGGAAGTTTTTTTGATATGACTTTGTGTGATAAGATAATATGATGATATGCATGTACACAAAGTCAAACGTGATACAAATTAGGTATACCAGTAAAGTTACTTTGAATTCGGGTTTAAAGTACTGAAATGTCAACAACTCTAGACATTATGCATTATCTTTTTCGTTCAAAGACCACTTCTGAATAGAGACTTTGTCGAAACTACGAGTAACTGTTCCCCGCGACTTCGCGACCGCGGAACTCTGATTGATTTTTTAAAATAAGCCTAAATTAATCCTCACAACATTAGCTATTTGCTAGTGAAAGCACCGTTGAAATCGATGCAGCCATTTCGGAGATTAGGCGGAATAAACACATAGACAGAGAGACAAAAATTTTAAAATTGTTTTGTTATATAAGTTCCGTATATACTTTCACATGCATTTAACAAAAAGCTGTTACTTTGACATTACAAACAGACACATCAATTTTATTTATTTGTATAGATTTACAGATTGTTAATTTTGTTTGATTGCAATTGCAATACGGCTGATATTTGTTACGTACCGAGACGTGCTGTTTAGTGCTGATACTGATCTGTTTTAAATATTTCATTACACAACTTCTCATGGTTCAATATTTAAATATATATTTAAAATTTTATACTCGCGTTTTTTCACTTGCATAAAAAGGGGATAATGGAAAATTTAGGTGGCCACCAAGCCGCACACCGCTAACTATTCTGCTATCGTGGGATAACGACAACCAAAAAGAATAGTACTTACAATCATTTCATATTAAAACAGATTTAGTCATCATTGCATATTATACGATTCAAAATAAGAATAGGCTGACCTGGTGCAATATTGTAACGTCATAGCTGTCAATTCAAACCGGTTGGGTAGGGTGAGCAAATCATATATGTATTCTTGAAATAATATTTATTCACAAATTACAACAAAGCTACTCATCTGAATTGTATCCCTCCGTCGCCTCTTGCGACACCCAGGCGATGATATGGGGTAATGGATATTCTTACATCGCCACTACTCTTTATGTACGTAGTAGAACTAGAAAATGGCCAATAGACTTTCAACGTTGGCAAACTCGACCTGTTACTTTACTTATAATATATTTTAGTTCACTCTTTAGATACTATTAAAGTGTCAAACGATCTGGTACCTAAGTGGACGCTGTGACTCGAGATACATCTATCCTCAATGGTATATCGAAATTCAGATGTTATGAAGATGACTCTCAAAGACTAAGATAGAAATAGAATGGCTCATTACCCGTAAGAAGGGTCCTTGGAATTCTACCACTCACTACGAGAAATAAATACAGCAGCATTATACCGCTATTTTACGCTAGTATTCCATGATAAACGTGGTACTTCTTTGATCGTGGAAGCATGGCATTACCACGTACACTTGGCTGCGCGGTCGTAAAGGATTTGTGAATACTCACCTCCTATCCAGTCTCTCCAGTCTGTCCCGTCTATAGTCGTCAGGGTCCTTCTTGGCGTCGAGGGCGAGCTTGTAGTAGATCCTCGCCGCAGCATCCGAGCGGTCGTGCGCTGAGTACACGAACGCGTGCAGCTGCCGCAGCAGACTCCAGCTCAGACGCCACAGAGACTTGCTCATCTTGGGTGTACACGTCACGAATCTGTTGGGGTGGATGAGGGTTGACAATTTGTGGCATATAAATATGACAGACGTGAGAAGTGAGACGTGAGTGATAATAAATAAATAGTATTTTCGTACAAACGTTGACTGCTGCGTTACTGGTCATTGGGTACCCCCCGCTGTAGGAAGGTCCTCACGCTTGTTGACTAGATTAACGATCGAAACTCCATATACGTGTCGCACCTTTGATACTGCTACCCGTCAACGGTTTGTATACGCCAGACGCAAAGTACCCATTACTTTGCGGCTGGCGTATCTAAAATGGTTATACCACCATCTATTAGATTTTAGTTCAAAATTACTTAGCTAAGATCCGCGTAATAAAAAAATTATGTCTTACTTAGTTCAAAAAGCAAATCCGTGTGTCTCTCTTTCATTTAGCGGTCAACCACCGCAGAATTAACTTAACCTGAGGATGCCTCGTGTAGAGGCGAAAACAAGTGTCGTATTATCGACGGTGGTGGGTGTTTCCTACTGCAGTGGTGTTGGGATTAGTAGCAACGGATGTAGCGCACACAATAGATGAGGGGGGCGGGAGGTGCTCTTTACACTAGGCAAGCCGCATCATTTTATTTTATTACACGGATCTGAGCTAATTTATTTTTAACATCTTTAATATAGGTAGGTAATGGATCTCCACAAAATGACGCCTGTAGGCTTACTCTTGAAAACAATTCCGATCGATCGGGATAGGAATTATGACGTTTGGTACTCTTGAAAGCGACTCTAGCGCTAAATTAGTTTAGTATTGCGTGGTGATTGTGTGAATTAAAATCAAAACTCGCAAATATAGCGTTTTTTTTTATAAGAACTGTATGAAAAGATGTTATGTTTGACGAATTACACCATTAATTAAGTATTTTTACTACTTAAACGCTCGTTTATGAAAGTTACAAAGCGTTTATTATGACTTTACCGGTTTAACGATAAATAAAACATGCCTGTTGCTAAGAGTAACGCAGCTAACTGCATGTGGTACAACAAAATTTTTGGCCAATCCGAGCGCAACTCCGATTTCAATCCAATGTTGTCAAAATTGTTTTCAAGAGTACGCTAATTTGTCAGCATTGGATTAAAATTGAGATTGGATCGAAATTGTTATTGGATTCAAGAGTAAGCTTGCTGATTCTAGTGATTACTAACAGATTTTTTAACGTCCCCCGTTGTCGCCCTCACCCTTACGAACGAAACCGGGGTGATCGACTGTTATGCTGCCACCACACGGCAAAATACATAATCATAAATTTGAAGTAAAAAAAATTTTAACAAAAAATTTTTATGCCGAAAAAACTGAAAAGCAATAAATTTCTTCTTTCAATAAAATTCTTTTACCTTAATAACTAAGTTCTTAAACTAATGTAAATGTACCTAAGTATATATTTTTGTAATTATTTTGAGTTTTTAATTAACCTTAACAACTAAGTTCTTAAACTAATGTAGGTATACCTAGGTCATTTTGAGTCGGTCATGTAATCAATAAGCAGAGATCACTAAGTTACCTTAAATGTAAAGAAATAAGCAAATCAAATTAACAATGCAACGTGAGGAACTACTCTGTAAAAAGTTATGCGTATTCATACATAAAAAATATACGCGTCGACTTGAGTACCTCCTCCGTTTTTTCGTCGGTTGAAAATATACTTTGCACTTCATTTAAAACATATTGCATATTATATTTATTCTATATGACTTTAATTGTAAATTACACTTTGGAAATCTCATATCCGATCTCCACATGCAACGCTCACTTCATGTCTAAGAACAGTATCATCGAAAAGTATGTAATAAAGCCAAGAGGGGGAGCCAGGAGACCCAGCACAGGGTAACCTAGTTTGGGCTCCTGTCTCCCACAACTACTCAAAAACCCTTTAACTATTTATGAAACTATTGTAACTATGTAAAAAGTGGGAGAAATAAATGTTTATTATTATGTTTATTATTATTATACTTTCCACTCGAATAAATGCTGAACAAACAGCCCGATAGTACTCATACCACGATGCGAAAGCCCATCTGTCTACGCATCACATAAGTACTTATTATTTCTCTACTTATTATCTTATTACGACTACGTTGTAAGTACATTATTATATATTTATATGGATATTGATGTAATTTCTGACAATACCGGGAAATATTTAATTATGTAACTGCGTAATCACAATGCAAAAACAAATCAAGTACATGTTGTTGTTATGGTTAATCTATGTGTAATATACGCAACATTTTATTGAGATAAGAGTTGGCAATGCGGATATAAAGGGCACCACTTGTGATAATTGTGATCAATATGATCAGTGAGAGTACAAAGTTTAAATCGTAACTTTGTCTGCATATGAAGTCGAGTACCTTTATGTCTTCGATATTGGAAATTAAAATTTCTTTTGCCAAACTTCAGTTATTGCTTACTACCGGAGACGAAACGGCGAAAGAAACTCGGTAGGTATTCTTATTGGTATCAAATAGTCGTGTAGTAGAATCGTAAGAAAATCATGAAAATAAATATATGTCATGTACACACGCCTACTGGATCTTTAACTGTATATTCTAAATTGATACAACGGAGTGGCTTATAGGTTCAGAATATCTAACTACTAGGCCGTGGGTCATGAGCTAAATCCGAAAACAATGCGGATAATCCGCAAGTTATTGCCTTGGTCGAAAATAAACCCTATTCCTAAAAAAATTGAGAATGTTGAAATCTGCGCGATAAATGAAGTGAAAACTTCTTTAGCATCTTTGTGATTTAAATGTCTATGAAACGAAAAAGCGACAGTAAAAGGAGACAGACACATAAATTCATAAGATTTAACGTGGGAGAAAATGAGATAGGAAGCATTATAGCTAAATGTTCGTAAGGAAAAGTCGTTAACGCCGCCGAAACGTCGTCGCTTACGCGTTTTGTTCAACAAGGTACGAAGGTGTCGTGTGCCTATGAAATAAACAAGCAGTGAAGAACAGCCAAACCTCAACTTCGCAATAGGTAAATGGATATAAATCTTTTTGTAATTAGTGATTAGTATATAAGGTATACCGAGTCAGAGTCGATCAAGAGTACTAAAATTCGAAGGGAAATTAATCTACTCGCTCGTCGTAAAAATTAGTGGCTGTCCCGTACCTTTAAAAGTACATTAACAATGTCGAAGATTTCTTTAGACATTTTAAAAATGGTCGGATTAAAATATGTCTTTAAATAAAATAAGTAATAAAATAAATGACTCCAAGTAATACTAATTTGAATAAAAAAAAGAACCATCAAACCCGTTAACCGTTAATAGGTAGTTTCGTGCGTTTCTTATTTGTATGGTTCACTTTTTATAATCTATGATTTTCATATAGAAATGGCAGCTACGTGGCAGCGATAGTAAACAGAAAAAAAATTAACAAATACAATTAACAATAGTGAAAATTCATTCATTAAAATTCATGATTTCATAAAAGCAGGCCATCTAGCGTCTATTTTACGTACCACCTTGGGTGTCAATCAGTTGTTCGATAAAGTGAAGTAGGTGGCGGTATTATAATTTTACTCGAAAGAAAATATAATATTTATGTATCCAATATATATTAAAACATTGTTACATTTAGCTTAATATATATAAATTACCATTGTTTGTCCGCGATGGACTCTTAAACTACTCAATCGATTTTAATCAAATTTGCACACCGTGTGCAGTTTGGTCCAACTTGAGAGATAGGATAGTTTTGTGCCCATGAGTGACCCAAATTTTTTTTTGCAAATTTAAGGATTTTGAATAGGACATGACAAAGGGGCGTCGAAAAGGGCAGAACAACGTCTGCCTGGTAAGTTAGATTATTATAAAATTAAATTTTCTTATATTTTATGCCGAATTTTGCCGTAATTAACATTTGCCGTAAAGTATTTTTATTTTATATTTCATTTCATTTGAAGGTTTTACTTCTGTCGCGGGTGAGCGCATGTTTTTTCAATTATGTTATTTTTTTATATAATGTTTCTAATATTATAATACTGCAATGAACCTTGTTATCTTTTTATAATAAAAATTACATAAAATAAAATGTTAATGAGGGTAATTTATAACATTTGCATGATTGCATGATTGCATGATATACGTAACTGAAATACCATTGTTGAAATAATATATAGATATTATTCTAAGAAAATTCATAATGCTACTATTTATGCAAATTATAAGCATTTAAGTTAATTCCAGTCGACCCGAAAGATGTCGCTTCGTTTCGTCATCATACTTGAATCTATTATCGCGTTACGTGGAGCTAGGCATCGGTATGAGTCAAGTGCACAAAATCCTCCATGAACATTTAGCGCTCAGGAATCTTTGTGTCCGGTGGATATCTAATGATTTGACAGCGGCCCAAAAACTCCGTCGTGTTGATTAGTGTCGTGAAATGGTTCAAAGATTTAACGGAGGCGACTCAAATGCTGTGTTCGACATAGTTACGTGTGACGAAAGCTGGATTTATTATTAAGATCCTGAAACTAAGAGACAGTGTGCTGTCTGGGTGTTTCCTTCCGAGGAGTTGCCAACTAAAGTGAAGAGAGGTCGAAGCGTTAGAAAAAAGATGGTGGCCTCGTTCTTCAGAAGGACAGGTCATTACGCAACAATTGTTTGAGACAGAGAGAAACAGTTACTGCAGAGTGGTACACTAACAATTGTTTGCCACTTTTTTTGGAAAAAGTTAATGAGAATCGACCTCGCAGCATGGTCCTCCTTCACCACGACAACGCCTCGTCGCACACCGCCAAGCAAACAATCCACTACTTGGCGACGTCAGACGTGGAATTACTGGGTCACTCGGCCTATAGCTCCGGCCTCGTACCTTGCGATTTTTATTTATTTCCAAAAATAAAAGTAAAACTTCGAGGAAAACGTTTTATGGACGTCGAGGAAACAATGGCTGCGTTTCAAATTGCCGTCGAAGAGACTCCTAAGGAGGAGTGAGCAAAGTGCTTTTCTCAGTGGTTGCATCGGATACAGCGATGTATTGATGTAAATGGACACTATTTTGAAAGATATAATAAAACTAATAACTTGCTAGTTTGTTCAGTTTTTGATTGTTTAATAACTTTCAGTGTCACCCTCGTACAAACAGACACTTCAATTTCAGTTATAGTATATATATATATATATATATATATATATATATATATATATATATATATATATATATAATGTTTTATAAACAAAAATCTTCTTCAAGAAGTTGTAGCGAAAACCGAAACACCAAAGCCATTGAGTAGTTAAGTTTTAAATGACACATATGGACTAGACGGTAGTAAGCACTTGTTTTATATTAATTAGTGGTCTTGTATAGAGATACCTACTACATACTTAATACGTTTATTAACTTCAAAATAGTCAACTCAGACAGCACGGGATTTAACATGAAATAAAAAAGTTAAAAAGTTACAGCGTATATACGTCCCACAGCTGGGCACAGGCCTACTCTCGTTTCTGAGAGGATTTTGGCAAGGAAGTGTCCGCCGCGCTGCCCCAATGCGTGTTGGCAAACTTCATGTCTTCGAAATATTATTTTTTGTTTTATTTCTCAGATATGAAGGTTTCCTTGCGATGTTTTTCTTCACCGCCGAGCGCATATTAAATCAGCACTTAAAGTTATATAAGAAAAAAATTGGTTGACCCTGCAGGCCATCCCTGGAACTTCCCGCTAATTTCAAATGAAAAGCGCTCCAAATTTCACCAAATTATGTTGCGAAATCTCGAAGTAATGTTATAAAACGTTTTTTTTTTCAAATTCTTTCTCCTTCGGTATCCCACGAACAAATGAACCGATTTTTATTTTCCGAGTGGCATTCGAGGTCATTTTTTGAGGTTAAGAGCTGATTAGTTTTTGAAACCGATCGGGAACGCCGTTTGTCATCTAAAAAAAAACAGTTTTCCAAAAAGAATTTTGAGATTTTTCAAAATCTACTCGTCCGAAGTAGTTGATATTATCATGAAATCTATTCTACATTGAGATCTTTAGAACACCGCAAACCTCATCTCAATCGATCAAAACGTTCAAAAGTTACGAAAGGTTTACATACTTACACACACACACACACACACACATACATACATACATCCGTACGGACGTCCAAGTGAAATAAAATTTTTTTATATCTCAGACATGCAGGTTTTCTCACGATGTTTTCCTTCACCGCCGTTTCTTAAGGTAAATTTGGATTAAATGTCAAAAGCAAAATATTAATTGCACTCATATTTCAATTCAAAACAGGAAGTAATATAATATCATTTCGATAACGATTTTGTAGCGATGAAGGTCGAGCGAAAAATGTGGTGTAATATTCCATTGTTTTTTCGACCCATTGCAATTTTTGCAGTGTTCAACTTGTTCACAGCACAACATACGCCTCATCGCGTTAGGAAGATTTGCTAACGCAATCGTAACGCACCACATGCGGATTGAGGGAAACGTATTCCTCCGGCTTTGCCCACATTCTCAGGTCCCAAGTTGGTGACTTAAAGATTAGGGTATCTTTCGTAATGCTACTCCCAAATTTATGGGATTTGTTTCAGTATGTTTGAATGGAGTTTTGGCATCTTTCGTCGCCATAGGCCCGTTCAACAATTAGCGGTGATATAGGCAATTTATTAAATAAAAAATGTACAATATTTAATGTACCAAAAAAGGATTCCAACAAATACTAATACATTTAAAAATAATTAAACCCACAATACAACACTGCTAGAAACTCCACCACCAACGGTAACAACAATACAACACTTGCAACTCAAACAGGACACAAGCTGTCAAAATGACAACTAAAGTTTAAACAATGCAGGAGTTTTGGCGGGCACTTGATCGCTAACAGATTGTTGCTCCTGTATTATTATTAGTGTTAATAAAATACACATCAGACAATGCTGTATTGTGTAAGAGCTTTGCTTGCCTTAATTGGAGAATCACAACAACAAAAATCAAACAATGCAGTTTTCCCCGTATAGTGAAAAAATAAGGGCGAAACAACACTACACAGCGTAACCATCACCGGTCGACCCCAATAAAATGCAACCACTGACCTAGTCATAACGTTGTTGTGTCGGACACACCGCCTCCTACGCACGCACACACTGCCGACCGCCGCGTACTGCAGTGCGTGCGTCTCTACTTTATCACCGATATAACTAAAAAACGATTACAATTTCATATTTAAGAAAACATCATTTATTTATTAATAGTAACTAAACAGTCCTTAAATGGATTTTCCATTCAAAACCCGTAATGGGAAAGACTTGACATAAGGGGCAATTGCCTTCAAAGTCGTGCGATTAGTAATTAAAATGAACTTCGTTTGTAACACATTAGTAATACATAACCAACAATATATGAAAAAAGAAAGTACAAAAGCCGGACCGGAGTTTGAACAATACATAGAAGTGTACGCACGCTGTTACGCAAATAGCTCTAAAATATGAATTTGAACATTCATCAACCATTCCTTGCGATTCATGTGAGTTTTAAATATACTCCAGGTCTCATTTTTACGTCCTAATAATAAATTAGCTCCATCGATCCCAAAATAACAAATATTCAAATCAGGTCCCTATAGTATGTGTGTAAAAATCCTATACTATTAAACGAGCAATTTGTATATAAATATATATATAATCGGGATCTCGGAAACGGCTCCAACGATTTTCATAAAATTTAGTGTCCAGGGAGTTTCAGGGATAATAAATCGATCTAGCTAGGATTTATTTTTAGAAAATGTCTTTTTGTCCGTGTTTTTAGGCAATGAAAAACTGCTACAATATCGTTAGAATAAGAAGGTAAATTTTGACAGTTTATTAATGATTACATATAGCTTAATTGGTATATTGGGCGGTCACAAAATCGTAATACCATGATTCGAGCCCAGACCGACCGACCGACTTTTTTAATTTTTTTTCAAGTTCCTTTCTTTTTTGAGAAAATCTATTTTTTCGAGCCCTTTTTATAGTATTCTTAAAAACACAAAAATTTTAATTAAACTCATGATTTTTTATTCAAATAACCAGTTCAATTTTTTTCTATTATGTCGCTAAGATGAAAAAATATTATTCGTATTTCATCAGTATGTAATTTGTATCTAAATATAATTTCCAAAACACACGAATTAAAAAAACCGAGCGAAAAATACCGAGCAAAGCTCGGTCAACCGGGTACTGTATAATAAAATCTCTAATTGTCTACAAAAAGAAGAATCATTAAATAGATTTCAAAGAGAGCTTAAAAATATTTAATGAAAAAAGTTTTTACTCGTTGTCAGAAATTTTCGGTGAAAAATAATAAATACTTCATACAAAACACATCGACAGAATCTAGGGATATTTTATATTATAGTAAAAGGAAGGAAGGAAGGAAGTATTTTCTGATATAGTAAAATGAAGAATGATAGGTTCCTTTAGGGTCTTTAATAAAATATAAAAAACATATCGTAACTTTTCTGTTTTAAATAAAAAATGTTAATTTTATAACGCCATAGAAAATTATTAATATTGCTATGCCCTATCATACTACCTAAATATAAGTTTGAATTTATTATATTATTAAACATAAGGACTATTTATGTAATGTTACGCAATAAAATGTTTGAGTTTGATGTTAATGCGGGCTAATAATTTTCCGCTCGCCCTGCTATGAAATCTGTCGATTATTAAACCTCATTTCTGAGTGGCGCCGCCCTGGTGGCAGGAAAAGTAGTTAAAAGTGCGTAATGAATAAAAATTTTCACGGCTTTTGATCCATCGCTTCGCTGTCCTATCACCACATATTTCCCATTATTCATTCATTTATCATTTCAGCCTATCAAAGGTGCAGAACATAGATTCCCTCATAGAGTTGATATTTGGCATAGTTGGCACGCTTGGCGGGCGAGTTGGCCACCGCATTTTTTTATTTTCTTTGGTTGTTACTACGAAGACGTTGCTGCCCATCTCCTGTTATTACCCTCTGTGGCCTATAGCGACCCCCACAGGACGTCATACGGGGTAGGGGGTAGAGCCACACTGCAGCTATATTACGATTGTAGCACGAATGGGTCGACTCGACCGGGAAAGGATCACGCTCTCCCAGAATACCAGCGTAAAATAGCAGCTTAATACTGCTGTGTTTCGTATGGTGAGTGTAGAGATCCGGAGACCCTTTTTTATTGGAAACGAGGCATTCCATCTTAGTCCTCAGAGGTGACAACGCATCTGCGTTTTTATTCTTAATCGAGGATAAATGTAGATGTCTATGGGCCACAGCATTCACTTACTATCAGTTGGACTATGTACTCGTTTGTCACTCATTTTCTATAAAAAAATATTCTTAGACCATCACTACACTGTTAATATTCATCACACATTTTCCAGGGGTATAATAATTTCATGGCGGACCGCACAATGCATCTGAGATTCTCTTTATTTTGTGATGAGAGATAAAGTCCTTTAGAAGTATCTTATTACAAACAAACATCAGAACAAAGTATACGACAATATTTGTATTAGCTAATCAAATTATACGCAGTTTAAATTAATCCTCTCTTAAATAAACAGAGGCAGTATGCGATATGCCAATATATATTTAGTTTTCCCACTATTAGGACGAGTAGATTGGTCACATTTTTTTAATCAAATTTACTGTTGCTTTTTAGTCTCATAAGTATTAACAATTAACTAAACTTAATAAGGAACTAAAAATATCCTTGCAGTCTCAGCAAGGAAAGGGGTTTAGGATAGTGTTCATCACGCTCAAATAGTTGGTAGTTGTGTTGGATCACGCTTACAACAACTATACAGTACGTAAATATTTTAATGTATATTTCGTACGGATAAAGAATGGGATTAGAAATATCGACCCATTGAGCCCGTAGCGCCAACATGCACAGTACCAGGAAAACAACTAATAACAGTATATCGTTAGAACGTTACATTATTCGTTAATAGGAAGTCTTCTATTAATGGGAAAATATTTGAAAATAATTGTATACCCAAGTAGGTATATTAATGTTAAAATAAGATTTTGCGACCCGCTCTGGCTGCGACTGGGCGGGATGTATTAACGTGCCGTTATTTAGACTTAATATAATCATTAATGACCATTTATTTTATCGTATTAATGTATCTATATTAATAAAATCTCTAAATTTTTCAAATAAAATTTAGTCTCGATCACTCCTAGTAGTTAAACTAGAGAAGAATAGATAGTTATATCTATTTGTTTGTGAATTTTCATTACTCGGTTCTGCGATTCCGAATATTAGTTCGGACAGACTGACAGACAAAAATTTTAAAATGGTCAAGTACTCGAGTCCCAATGTCATGTAAATATTTTAAGCAAAAATATTAACAAACAAAATCAACAATAATTATGAAGAAAAAACTCTCAGAACTCGACGTACATCTATTTTTTTTGTATTGTTCTTATTGATTCCTATGAGAAGTTGGACTGAAGTTATAGTATGTACGAAAAACGCATATGACGTAGTATTTTTGCAGTCCTTACCGATGGGGGTGATTATTAGATAGCGACAGTGTGCGAGCGAGAGGTAAATAGAGGCGACGCCATTTTCAATCCCATTCTTTAACCGCACGAGTAGTATGTTCTTTTTTATTTTCAACAGTAAAAGTGTCAGAAGACTAAAACGTGTTCGATGTAGATCTATGTTACAATCAAACGTTGGGCGTTATAAAATAACCAATTTTTGAGGCTTTAATTGGGTTTCTTTATGATGCCACTTCATGTTCCACCAAAAAAGAAAACATGAAAAAGAAGAAGACGATCATACATCCCTAAAAATCCCACAATAACAGAGGTCCAATAAAAATTTTATGTCCGTTTGAAAAGTAAATTCAAACATACCAACGCTTAAATGTGAACAAAAGAAAACCCTTTACTGAGCGGTAAATAGTGACCGAAAAAATACACAACCACTCACACATCAAACCCCATGTTCTCTTTAAGACGGATATTTTAATAAAATAAATATTATATATTAATAATAAATATTACATTAAGAAAAAGATTGTCAAATCCTAAACCCTACCCATAAATAAAATTTAACCTAAGGGTAGATTAGAGAATAGAGATCCGATAACATAGAAAACTCAGTAGAAATCTTGTTTAACAGTGAAGCATTTTTACGCTTAAAACAAAATAAGGTAAAAAAGGTGATGAAATTAGTAAACTTAAATAAAACAATTGCAATAGATGGAAAATGAGAAGTCATTTGCCTGAACTTCGAAATAATATATAAAATGAGATCAATTTAAATATCTGATACATTATAATTGATTGTTACGGTACTATCAAATTAATCGTTATATTACTGTTTCAAAATAATCGATATGTCGCCAATTTATTATAAAATCAGGTTTTTGAAGAACAGAAAGAAAACTAAATTAGTACTTAATCTTATCATTAATCTTATATTATATGAATATCCACTACCCCATATCTTCCCGTGGGTGTCGTAAGAGGCGACAGAGGGAGACAGGCAGGAGATGGGCAGCAGCATCTTCCTGATAACAGCAATGATGTAATAAAAACCTGCGGTTGCCAACCCGCTCGCCAAGCGTGGCAACTATGGCAAATATCCCCTCATGAGTAACGACGCAAACAAACGGCCCGCAGTCCCCGGCGGCCCCGCTATTCCTGGCTACGGTGGCGACCATGGTAACGGCGGGGCAGGGGGTACTAAGAATCTGCGGTGGAGGTTCGGTTGCCACCTACGACGACTCGACCTGGCAACATATAACGCACGCACCCTGAGGACTGACGAGAAGATACTGGAGTTGGAAGAAGAGGTAGACAAGTTGCGCTGGCATATTATTGGGTTATCCGAGGTCCGAAGAGAGGGGGAGGACACGGTAATCCTCGAGTCCGGCAACTTGTTCTATCACCGGGAGGGCGACCATCTGTCCCAAGGAGGTGTCGGATTTATCGTCCACAAGTCTCTCGTCAACAACGTTGTAAAGATTGGGAGTGTGTGGACGAGGGTCGCGTACCTGATACTCAGAATCACCAAACGGTATTCGCTGAAGGTCATACAGGTTTACACACCAACCTCGGCACATCTCGATGAGGAGGTGGAGGAAATGTATGAGGATATTTCCAGAGCCATGCATTCCTCCGAAACCCACTACACGGTGTTGATGGGAGACTTCAACGCAAAACTAGGCACAAGAGAAAGCGGTGAGCTGAAGGTAGGGAAATTCGGAGTAGAGCAACGTAACCGTAGGGGCCAGCAGCTGGCCGACTTTATGGAGAAAGAGGGACTCTTTATGATGAACTCTTTCTTCCAGAAGCGGCCCCACAGGAAGTGGACCTGGTCGAGCCCCGACGGTTCGACAAAAAATGAGATTGACTTCATTATGACAACCAACTGTTCAGTGATGTCTCAGTGATCGCAAGGGTGAAAACTGGCAGCGATCACCGAATGGTTAGAGCCACACTGAACCTAAACGTTAAGTTGGAAAGGTCTCGTCTAATGAAGTCAACGCTCCGTCCCCCTCGTGCTCTAATCCAGAATCCCGAAACCTTTCAGCTCGAGTTAAGCAACCGCTTTCAGTGCCTAGAAGATTGCAATGCAGTGGACGATACGAATGACAAGCTCGTGGAAACTGTCCATGCGGTCGGAACTAAGTTCTGCAAGACCGGCCGCAGAAGAACACAAAAGCTCTCCGATCACATAATCTCATGGCTGTTAGACGGGAGATGAGGCTGCAATCGTCAACAGATTTGACAGCATACAGGCAACTGAACAGACAGATCTCCAAATGCATGCGGCGAGACTTACGCAAATTTAATACTGCTCGTATTGAAGAAGCGATTGAGCGGAACCAGGGCTCCAAAGTCTTTGCCAGAGATCTGTCTGCCAGTAAGAGCCAACTGTCAAAGCTGAAGACTGAGTGTGGCAGCATTGTTTCCGGGACACCTGAGATTCTGAGTGAGATTGACAGGTTCTATGGGCAGCTGTACACATCATCGTTGGAGCAACACGCAAGTGTGAGTAACGATCCAAGAGCGGGTCTTATCCGAAACTATTCCGATGATATCCCGGACGTCAGTCTGAGCGAGATTAGAATGGCTCTTCAGCACCTTAAAAACGGCAAGTCCCCGGGCGAGGATGGAATTACAGCGGAGCTTCTGAAAGCGGGTGGAAAACCGGTACTTGAAGTCCTTCAGAGGCTCTTTAATTCCGTCCTCCATGGTGGCACTACTCCGGAGGCATGGAGCAGAAGTGCGGTGGTCTTGTTCTTCAAGAAAGGTGACAACGCCCTCTTGAAGAACTACAGACCGATATCCCTTCTGAGCCGCGTCTACGTGCTGTTTTCGAGAGTCATTACGACTCGTCTCGCACGCAGACTCAACGACTTCCAGCCTCCCGAACAAGCCGGTTTCCGAAAAGTCTTTAGTACCATAGACCACATACATACCCTTCGGCTAATTGTACAGAAGTCCGAAGAGTACAATCTGCCACTTTGCCTGGCGTATGTGGACTATGAGAAAGCCTCTGATTCCGTCGAAATTTGGGCGGTGCTAGTCTCTTCAGCGGTGCCAAGTTGACTGTCGGTATATCGAAGTGATGAAGTGTCTGTACAGTAGGACTACGATGGCTATCCGAGTACAGAACCAGAGTACGAAACCTATCCAACTGCAGAGAGGTGTAAGACAGGGTGACGTTATTTCCCCGAAACTCTTCACCGCTGCATTGGAAGACGTTTTCAAGCTACTGGACTGGAAAGGATACGGTATTAACATCAATGGCGAGTACATCACTCACCTTCGATTTACCGACGATATAGTCCTTATGGCAGAATCGCTGGAGGACTTAAGCACTATGCTCAATGACCTCAATAGTGCCTCCCAACGGATAGGTCTTAGATGAACATGGACAAAACAAAGATCATGTTTAATGTCCATGTCACACCTATGCCGGTAGTTGTTGGGAGCACTATGCTCGAAGTTGTTGACGAGTACGTTTACCTGGGACAAATAGTCCGACTAGGTAAGTCCAACTTCGACCGAGAGGTCAATCGACGGATTCAACTCGGCTGGGCAGCGTTCGGGAAATTACAACGCATCTTCTCGTCAGATATACCTCAAAACCTGAAAACTAAGTTGTACAACCAGTGCGTGTTGCCAGTGATGACATATGGAACTGAGACGTGGTCTTTCACTGCTGGTCGTATGAGGACGCTCAAAGTCGCTCAGCGAGCTTTGGAGAGGGCTATGCTTTCTCTGCGTGATAAACTTAGAAATGAGGATATCCGCAGTAAAACCAGAGTGACCGACATAGCCCAACGGACTAGTAAGCTGAAGTGGCAATGGGCCGGCCATATAGCTCGAAGAACCGACAACCGTTGGGGGAAAAAGGTTCTCGAGTGGCAGCCTCGTACCAGTGGGCGAAGTGTAGGGCGACCCCCCACTAGATGGAGTGACGAACTGGTAAGACATGCAGGAAGTCGATGGATGCAGGTGGCTCAGGACCGAGCTTTGTGGCATTACTTGGGGGAGGCCTATGTTCAGCAGTGGACTTGTGAAGGGCTGTAATGATGATGATCATTAATCTGAAAAAATCCTGATTTTGATCCAAAACCTGAACTTGTTTATTATGATAAAATTTAAGCTTAGGTCAGTTTAAGTTATGTAAATGTTTTACTTTTTTAAAGTAATAGTAACCTAAGCCAGTCTAAGTAAAACTAAGTCAGTCTAAGTTTTTGATCATAAAACTGAATTTTCTCAGATTTATGACAACATAAAGTAGTAATTTTGTCTCCTTCCGGTTCTTGATCAAAAGCTGCGACAGATATACATATTGTACAAGCAATGACCTATGAAACAGATGCATTTAGCGCCAGTTTCACATGACATTAAATAATTACAAACAATAAAAGGAACGATTCCGATACGGGGTTGACGTCACAGTTTTATCTCGTACGAAAATGTAATAAAAGTAACAAAAACGATAAGTGACGAGGTCACATAACTTTGTTGAAACACTAAATCACATTTTTTCTATGTTCAAAATATGCACGGTACTAAAAAGATTGCCTTATCCGTTGATTATTCAATATAAACATTCCGACTGTTTCCTGTATTTTGCTTAATATTTCATTGTTTAAAAACGAATATTGATAACATTTTTTACAATATTGCCCTTATTTAACCAGGAAGAGACTGTATGGAAATTACCATGCTACAATAGGCCAATCCAGCCAATAATAATTTTTGTGGATCTAAGAACATTGAGTTACAATACCTATAGAGTCACAAACAGACAAATAAAATGTCCGCGCCAAAACTCGGCGCACGCTGCGAAGTGCGCAGAGTTTTTGTTTAGTTGTAAGGCGACCACAATCCTCGTACAACGTCCGCGATGCCAAAGTGTTCGGTGATTTCCTGCCCAAATAACAGCAGACACGTGCGAAAAAAGAATGGTGTTTCATATTTTAGGTAAGTATCATACCAAATTTACGTATTTATGTATCCACAGTGCATGTTTTCATTTAAATTTTAATAATTTTCATTTTATTAGCAAACTAAATCACTCACCGCCGACCGCGCGGCGCCGCGATAACGTGGCCTTGAGTGAATGATGATGACATTGCATACGAGCGACTTTGAACATTGTACAAGCAGGTTAACGTCTAAATTCGAGCAAATGTCATTTTGAACTATATAATATCAAAATATATAGGTATATGGAACGGCGCTCGGACATTTTTTGAGTATTGTCAGTTAGAGATTGTGACTCTATAGGTATTGTAACTCAATGTCTAAGAAAAATAGAAGCCTCACAAAAGAAGTCTAAGATTCTTTAATCTAAAGTGCCTATGTTGTTTATTGAGCTTTATCTTTTGATTTTATAGACCTTTCATTTATCAATCCGTTAACGAAAAATAACGGGATTCCGTATATATGTGGCGGGCCTTAAACTATCAGCGTCTTGAAGCTTGTTCCCTGCCGCCCGACACCCCGCAGCCCCGCTCAGTCTCGCTTCGGCTTTCGAACGAGAAAGTTGTGTTGCTTGCGCTCAGAACACACATTGCGCAACAAGACGACGTAAAATTAAAATGTGAAATAACCGTAACAAAAATAATAAGCGACTTGGTTGGCGTAAAAAACAGGCAAACATATGATAAACGTAATGAAGTATGTATCTACCGACATATATAAGATAGTATACAACGCGCAGGGAAGTGGGGGCGAAATTAGAATTTGAGCTGAGGTTGTATAGGCTCTCAGAACTCACTGCTGAATATAGACCACCTCCGACAATTGCCTCATAGGGGGGATATTTGTCACTGCTATCACGCATGGCAAGCGGGTTGACAACACCAGTATTTTAGTCTTTATAAGGGAGACGCTGCTGCCCATCTCCTGATTTGTTTCCCTCTGCCGCCTCTTACGACACCCACGGGATGGTATGGAGTAGTGGATATTCTTACACCGCCACTGCACGGTAAGTATTATATTTAATAGTATAGTATATTAATTAAATAACCATGTCGTTTAGTTATACCGAGTGCGCGATAAACCAAGTACACAATGCGGGTTACACAGCATGCTGAGATACGGTTCTATTAATGTTTATTTGACTATCGTCAGCTAACACGGAACTGGATTATCAGGTAATTTTTAAAAGAATACATCACTTTATAAACACGATAGTTCTTATGAGTGTTGCTAGCCTATAATATTTTTTAACTTAAATTGTAATTTTTTAAATACACACCTATTAACAAACGAGCACACAGTCCACTTGATAAGTAACCTGGTAAGTTGATGCTGTGACTCACAAGCTACATTTATACTAAGTCGAGGATTCACGTCACTCACTTTACGAAACACAGCAGCACTGTGTCTACCGCTGCTATTTTACTCTGGTATTTTATTCAAGCATAGTCCTTCCCTGCTCGAAGCGACTTGTTCATAAATGTGCAGAAGAGGGATCCTCCCTCTTTTGAACCACCAATAAACGTAGCAGGACTTTTTTTTAAAGAACAAACAACTTACATGGGATAAAACAAATTTTACGGCATCTACCGCGTTTAATTTTCACTTTTTTCATTTCCGACGTTTCGGGCACTACAGTGTCTTTGAAGTCTTGTAGTAGTACGCTTGGGTTTGGGTTTAATTTTTTCTTAATTATGGGATCCCAAGATGGCTGAGTAGGTACAACTATCCGTAAAATTTGTTTTATTTCATGTGTAGTATTCACGTGAATATAAGAAAACATTATGTGAAACAGCTTACAATAATGTAAGCAAAACAAAACAAATTAGAAATAGCCTCGTAGCGATAACCTCATTCTCAGGGAGTGTTATCATCTATAAATTCAATTCAATATGAAATGCTCGAAGTTGAATAATTCTAGCGAAATAAATGGACGTGGTAGTGCCATGCTGCAGCTATAATTATACACGCTCTCACAGAATAGCAGCGTAAAATAACAGCTTAATACCGCTGGGTTTCGTAAGGTGAGTGTAGAGATCCGGAGACCCCTTTTACTGGAAAATAGGCATTCCATCTTAGTCCTCATGAATGTCAACGCAACTGCATTTTAATTCTTAATAGAGGATAAATGTAGATGTCTACGGGCCACATCATCCACTTATGATCAGGGGGACATTGTTCGTTTGCCACCCCCATTCTTAAAATAAAAACGAGCGACTCACTTGGTGAATGTGGCGTACATGATGTCCACGGGCACCCTGTACGGCAGTGTCAACATGGACACGTACCGCATCCCGCGTTGCCTCATAAGCCAGCTCACGAGCCCACTGTTGGCAGATTCGATCGCGTTTTCGAAGATGGTCATCACTGTGTCTGGTAAGTCGTCGACAAGCGCGTCCTGGTACACATAAAGTAACATCAGCACATGCATCATCTTGTCAACGGTATCGTTGTTACGGCTTGAATGTTTCGCAATGTGTTTCGTGGGTGGTTTTGGGAACCAGAGAACAACCAGACCAAGGGCTGGCTAACCCGATGATCCCAACCGGGAAGTAAACGAAGATAGCTTTAGAACTGGGTAGATAAGGAAGGGATACTCACAAGACTGGAGCACTCCCCGTGGTTATGGTGAAGTCTGTATATTTACGCTGAAGTTCTCGTGTATACACAGATACCACACTGCACTTCGAATGTATATGGACACGAGCAATTGCACGATAGTCTTACAACTTATTTATTTGTTATTTTTAAACGAGCGGTAACGAACACGTCTTATGCGTGCGCGGCCATCTTGCTTCTTGTTTTCTCGACGACTTGGTGGCGCACCATTCTGAGCAGTGCGTATACGGGGGAGGCGGGAGGATAGGAAACACTTAGGAAAAGGATGTTATATCGGGACTGTTCCGAAGCCACAACATTCCCTCCCACCTGAAATCACCTAGGGATTTCACAAGACAACCATCGACCCGGCAGCTCTCCAGGTCCCCAGTTGCTCATAGAATATAAATTAATATAAACTAAATAGATATCTGAGCTAAGTTGTGCATTGATAACCTTAACTAAACTACAAAAGAAAATCAAACTTAGTTAATTTAATTTTAAAATTAGAACTTACAATCTAGCTTAATAAAACAATAAAAATAAGATTCAATCAAGAGGAAGAGGGCAGACTTTGACTACTGGTCTTGTAAGTAGGCCTCTTTTGGTCTTTAAGGTCACAACCCGGATAATATTGTCCTTTCCGGGGTGGATTTGGACTACTCGACCTAGGCGCCATTTGTTAGGTGATAGATTAGGTTCAATGATTGAAACGAGTTGACCAATATTAGGATGTTTGTGATCATCCTTAATCCACTTAACCTTTTGTTGAAGCGTATGTAAATAATCACTTTGCCAAATACGCCAAAAACTTTGAGAAAGCTTTTGAAGTAACTGCCAGCGTGTTCTAGGATTCATATGCTCAACGGACGGTTCTGGTAGAGCTACTAAAGGACGTCCTATAATAAAATGACCAGCCGTGAGAACATCAACTTCGCCAGGATCAGACGATAACTGACAAATCGGTCTTGAATTCAGCATCGCTTCAACTTTAGTTAAAACTGTAGTTAGTTCTTCAAACGTCAGGACTTGTGAGCCTATGACCCTCTTGAGATAATATTTAGTAGATTTTATACCACTTTCAAAAATGCCTCCAAAGTGAGGTGCTGAAGGTGGATTTAATTTCCACGAGATTCCACGAGACGTTAATTGATCGGAAATATCCTGTTTTTTATCTATCAATAATTTAACCATTTCCTCAAGATATCGTTTAGCGCCTACAAAGTTAGTGTCACAATCTGTCACAATATGTTGACATATTCCACGTCGAGACACGAATCTGTCTAGGGCGGCTAGAAACGCTTCTGTAGACAGTTCAGATACGAGTTCTAAATGAACTGCTTTTACAGATAAACAAATGAACAAGCATATGTAAGCCTTACTGACCCGTGCGTTACGTCGTCTGTTTTCTTTTATAAGAAAAGGACCGCCAAAATCAATCCCTACCTGTTGAAAACAGTAACCTTGTTGAGATCTACAAGGTGGCAGGTTGCCCATAGACGGCTGATAGGGTATAGGTTTAACCCGAAAGCAAGTCACACACTTTGTTAAAACAGAACGAATAAGATTTCTAATTCCTAAAATCCAGAACTTGCGAACAATTAGTGATTGTAACGTGCGAGGTCCACAGTGCAAATACCGTTTATGATAATAGCTAATAATTAATTGAGATAAAATAGATTGTTTCGGTAACAAATATGGATGTTTTGTGTACTCAGGTAAGTTGAAATTGGTAAGTCGTCCACCCACTCGCATGAGTCCTAGGTTATCAATAAACGGAGACAACTTTTGTAAGTATTTAGGTAGAGGCTTCTGCGATTTTAATTTAGACATCTCTTGATTGAAGCTGCCCCATTGGACATATTTAATAAGGCTAAGTAGAGAGCACTTTACCTCATTCGTAGTCAAGTGATCTTTCTCGCGTTGGCTTGGTTCTTTGCGCGAATTAGAAATGAAGCGAAAGACCCATGCCAATATTCGCTGTAGTCGCGATAAGGATGAATACCGATTTAATAACACCTTCATAATGTCTTTATCAGATTCTCGAGATTGAGCAATCAGAGTGCGTGTTCTCAACTCTGGCAACTCATCCTGGGGCTTACACCGAATTTGAGCTGGCCAGTGATCTGGACTACTAAGCATCCAATCTGGTCCTGACCACCATCGCTTACAATTGACCAATTCTACACACGAGAGACCTCGGCTAGGAAAGTCAGCAGGATTGTCCTGAGTCGAGACATGCCTCCAGGTAGAAGGTTCAACTGCGTCAGTTATTTTAACTACTCGATGCGCAACAAAAGGTTTCAATTTGTATGGCTCTGTATTGATCCAAGCTAATACAGTTGAGCTATCAGTGTAGGCTACAATATGAGATATATTTATTTTCGAAATAAGTAAAGTTTGCATGTGTTTGAGAGTACGTGATAACAAGAGCGCACCGCACAACTCCAAACGATTAACTGTTAGAGGCTTAATCGGAGCCACTTTAGATTTAGAAATCAAAAGAGAAACTTGGTTTTGATCATCGATACTTGATCGGAGATAGACACAGCACCCATATGCTTTGGTTGATCCATCGCAAAACCCAATCAGCTGGTGTGTAGCTGTTAAATCAATCACGGTTTTACGAGGGATTTTTATCGATTTTATATTAGACAAGTCAGACACAAATGAAACCCAATCGTCACACAGATTGGCGGGTATGATTTCATCCCAAAACAATCCAATACGCCATAAGTTTTGAAGAAGTAGTTTGGCTAAAAGAATAAAAGGTGAAAGCCAACCCAACGGATCATAAATACGAGCAACGTGGGACAGGATTGAACGTTTCGTAAACTCCACGTTCACAGGAGAGACGGAGTAAGTGAAATAGTCTTCCGCAGGATCCCATTGAACTCCTAAAACCTTAAGCGTTATTGAACTATCATCAGAAAATGTCTTCGGACACTGAAAATGTTCCATGGGTAACGATCGAAGAAATAAAGGGCTGTTACTGCTCCACTTACGCAAATCTAGCTGAGCACAATTAAGATGATTGATTAAATCTTCTTTAAGCTGAGAGGCTGCTTCGACTGAGGAAGCACCTGTAGTAATATCGTCCATGTAAGTATGATGCCGAAGAGCTTCAGCTGCATGAGGAAACTGATCACCGTGATCTGCAGCTAACTGATGTAATGTTCGTATCGCTAAGTACGGCGAGCTTTTGACTCCGTATGTGACCGTACGAAGTTCAAATTCTTGAACAGGCAAGGAAGGGGATTCACGCCATAGTACGTGTTGCCACACTCGATCCTCAGGCCTTATCAAGATTTGCCTGTACATCTTAGATATGTCACATGTAAAAACTATATTATGGACCCGAAATCCAGTAATAATGTCAACCAAATCAGCCTGTAACTTCGGTCCAGTGTAAACAATATCATTTAAAGATAGTCCATTAGTCGTCTTGTGACTCGCATTGAATACAACGCGAAGTTTGGTCGTTGTGCTTTCTGGACGAATCACACAATGGTGAGGAATGAAATATCTACCAGGGGTAATATCCTTTCCCACTGATTGCATATGATTAAGCTGCTCATAATCACGCATAAAATCGTTATAAAGTGATTTAAGATCTGGTTGTCGGCAAAGTTTTTTCTCAAGATTTATAAACTGCGACAAAGAACGAGCATGAGCCTCCCATATTGACAGACGACTGCGTCACTAAGATAGGGACTACATATCGACCGTCTGATTCCCTATAAGTTTGAGTGGAATACAGGCGTTCGACCTCCTCATCCTCTGGAGCAGGTATATGTTGATGAGGCGGTTCCTCGACTTCCCAAAATCGTTTCATCATCTTCTCCAATGAATTGGTTGAAGTAATTAACGAAGTGCCAACCGATTTTACCGGACTCTCTACATTGGTGGGTCCTGAGAGAACCCACCCAAAGACGCTATGTAAAGCAGCAGGATAGCCGGGCTCTGGTTGAATGACACGGCCGTCATAGATGTGATGAAATACTTCAGCACCTAGCAATAAATCAACATCAGACGGTTTGTCAAAGTCACGGTCCGCTAATACTAAATGTTTATAACAGTCTCGAACCGCTAGAGGAATATCAGTGGTTGGCATTTTAGAAGTAATGCTATCGAGGACTATAGGATTAATATCAAATTGTGGGTCATTCGAATCACACGGGCGTATAGAGCATTGAGTCACTCCCTTGACTTGACACACAGACTGTTGTCCAAGTCCAGCCACAGTTGTGGTGCATCGACGTAATTGAAAACCAAGTCTCTTTGCGCATTTCATGGTGATGAAGCAGTCCTGAGCGCCGCTATCGATGAGCGCTCTAACTCGATGGAACGTGCCACTAGAGTCCTGCACACGCACCATGCACGTCCCGAGCAGCACCACGCACGGGCCACGAGCCTCTCCCACGAACGCACTCGTGTTAGTGTGGGCACTACTCGAACCGGTGGTCACCGCGGTCGGTGATCGAACTTGGTTGTCGATGTGTACCAGAGTGTGATGATTACCACTACAGATAAAACATCTCATTTTTGAGACGCATTTATCAAGAGAATGTTTTCGTAAACAGTTAATGCATAAATTATTTTGTTTGATAATATTTATTCTAGCACTGGTGTCCAAAGATTGAAAAGTGGGGCACTTATAGATACTGTGTGCTGCGCCACAATAATAGCACTCTAGTGAAGCCAGCTGCTTCGAACTAGTAGGCTTAGACTGAGTAGTGAGCACGGAACGTTTCAGGTTCCGTGCCCGCGGTGAAACATTTTTGATCTGTTTACCGCCTAAAAATTGAGAAGATCGCGCCCTAATGTCAACACTAGCATTTATTTCTAAAACTTTTACATAGTTTTGAAGAAACTGCATAAGACTTTGAAAAGAAGGAATTTCCGATTTATTTTCAGATTCGAAGCGGTGGCGCGTATCGGAGTCCAGTGCGCGAAACGCTGCGTTAAATAAAATAAAATCGCCTAAGTCATCTAGCTCTAAGGCCTTAAGGGCATTGACTGACTCACAAAGAATATTAGTATATGTTTGTAAATCATTGAAATTAGGAGTTTTTAAATAAGGATAGTTATTTATTTGATCTAAATACGCCACTGCTAAAATGCGCTTATTTTGATAACGCTTAATAAGTTCATTGAATACAAGCTCATAATTATCGAAAGTTAATTTTACCTTCTTTGCGATCCCTAAAGCGGATCCCGATAAACAAGAAATGAGATAGTGAAATTTAGTAATATTCGCGATTGATTTATTATTATGAATTAACGTTACGAAAGTGTCGTAAAATGTTTGCCAATTCTCAATTTTTCCGTCGAACTTCAGAAGCTCAATTTGTGGCAGTCTAGCTTGTACCTTTTCCGCGTCAGGCGTAAAGGTGTAGTTAACGTCAGCGGACGTCGGGCTGCTGCCTCGTTTGCGCTCCGGTAGGGACATCTCCGCGGCAAAACTTAGAACTTCATAGTACATATCATCAAATGCAGACAACGCTTGCATATCTATTTTTTCTTTAGGAGACAGTGCCAGTTTTAACGAATTAATTTTTTTCCGTAAGCAACACATATTCATCACGAATGTTCTCAATTTTAAGAAATCTAGATTTAAATTGGCTAACTTTAGAAGAACTGGAGTCTTCCCGTATTTGAGTGGATAAATCGAAAAGAGTTTGAATAGAACGAAAAACATACTCTCGCTGTGACGTATAAAGTTTAAGTTTCATTTCTTCTTGCGACATGATTATAAAATAACAGCGAAAAATCAAATATGAATGCTAAGGATAATGATTAACGACAGATATTTAAAACAATATTTAAGTTTCTCCAAACTAAATTAACATTCAAATACTGAATTTAATGTTAACGTTTTTTAACCATTTGAATTAGATAACAATTAACAAACGATCCAACATTCATAGATATACAAGCATTCATACTTAAGTGCTATCATTCTAAGACCAAATTGATCATTTCCATAAACTGATTTAGTAATTTTTTCTAGCAATAATTATAAAATACCCTCAAATTATAATAATTTTCAAAGCGTAAGACTATCAATGCACATTCGAATATAATCGGAATAAACTTAGCAATTATAACGCAACCAAATAAGATAAGTCTACAAAGTCTGAGCATTACGAAACACTTCCCGAGCATTCAAGTCTAGCAGGATTATAATTGAAATGAATTAGTTACTTTCAATTATAAGAAAAATAGATTAAATATCAAAGTTTTCCTTAGAAATTGAACTTGATATTATCTTTATGAGGAGCGGACTGTATAAAAATAGAAATCCATAGGTATCCTGCTCGAAGGACCAGAAATTATGTTACGGCTTGAATGTTTCGCAATGTGTTTCGTGGGTGGTTTTGGGAACCAGAGAACAACCAGACCAAGGGCTGGCTAACCCGATGATCCCAACCGGGAAGTAAACGAAGATAGCTTTAGAACTGGGTAGATAAGGAAGGGATACTCACAAGACTGGAGCACTCCTCGTGGTTATGGTGAAGTCTGTATATTTACGCTGAAGTTCTCGTGTATACACAGATACCACACTGCACTTCGAATGTATATGGACACGAGCAATTGCACGATAGTCTTACAACTTATTTATTTGTTATTTTTAAACGAGCGGTAACGAACACGTCTTATGCGTGCGCGGCCATCTTGCTTCTTGTTTTCTCGACGACTTGGTGGCGCACCATTCTGAGCAGTGCGTATACGGGGGAGGCGGGAGGATAGGAAACACTTAGGAAAAGGATGTTATATCGGGACTGTTCCGAAGCCACAACAATGGTAATTCTTTTTTTTTTTGAATAATGGCGTCAAAAGAGCACGCAATTCACGTAATGGTATCTACATTTATTGTTGATTAAGAATCGGGCGTTGATTAAGAAAGGGCGTTCCCCCACTAGATGGAGTGACGATCTAGTAAGACATGCAGGAAGTCGATGGATGTAGGACCGTACTTTGTGGCACTCTTTGGGGGAGGTTCAGCAGTGGACTTGTGAAGGGCTTTAATGATGATGATGAAGAATCAAAATGCAGATGCGTTGTCACTCCTGAGGACTAAAATGAAATGCCTCGTTTCCAGTAAAACAGATCTCTATTTGTACTATATTTATAACCATGGACTAAAAAATCGTGTTATTTTAAATTAGTTTCGACGCGGAAACAATGCGTGTTAAGGCGACACCACGAAAAAATGCACCTCTTTTCATCGAATAGTATAGGACTGCGACCCCACTAACGAAAGTGGAATTTTGATACAGGTGAATTCATGTCTTTATCTTGAATTTGATTGTTCAAAAACACGATTGTATAATTTTGACTCGATCATAATTATTTGCGAAAATACCTCTAAAAATGACTATAGTCGAAATCACAACGAAATTACTTAATCTATATCCTTGGGAATCACTCAAATATATTCATAACATCAATATTCATAATTTACTTGCTCATTATTTTGATTACTTAAATCAATAATTTTTAAAAAAAATATTTTAAGATTCTGACAATTTCTATGCGGTCTGAATCGTCGCGGGCGCTACGCAATTTTAGACCTTAAGACGGCGTTTTTAAGCTTTTATAGGAATTATGCATTCACTGGGATCAGTAGGGCGATAGCCCGGAGCCACTTTTTCGATGTGTCGTCTTAAATGGCACGCATTATCAATGACGTACACGGACCTAGCACTACTAGCGAACGAACTGTGCGATATTGGTTCATTCGCTTTCGTTTAGGAAATTTATGCCTCACAAATAAACCTCTTAGCCGCCTGAAATGTCAAAACAATATCAGATCATTTGCGACAAAAACACAGAAGAATGATAACTTAGTAGCTCACGACCTGAGAGACAGAACTGTCGATGGAGATATTGGAAAGATTGGCGAAACTAAACCTTGTTTTATGTGGTAGAACTATGCTGCTGCTATATCAGTAGTATAGTTGTAGCACAAATGGGTCTTGACATATGGAACTTAATAGTCTCTCCTAATGAACATGAACAAAACAAAAGTTATGCGTAACGACCACGTCACACCCATGCCAGTAGTAGTTGGGAGCACTAAGCTCGTAGTTGTTGACGAGTATGTTTACCTGGGACAAATAGTCCGACTAAAGGTCCTCGAGTGGGAGCCTCATACCAGTAGGTGTAGTGTAAGACGACCCCCCACTAGATGGAGTGAAGACCTAGTAAATCGATGGATGCAGATGGCTCAGGACCGTGCTTAAAATGCATACCTGGGGGCAGGCCTATGTTTAGCAGTAGCCTTGTGAAGAGCTGTAATGATGATGATGATGATGATGATTCTGTATTCGGTCAATTAGCCTATTTGGCTAGGAACTATTCGGGCGAAAACCAAATACTTAAGCAAGAAGTGTTGTATTGATATATTACATAACATAAATTATGTTGTTGGTAAAATTTAAATATTGATTTATTTTATAACAATGTATTTTTGTTGTAATCCTAAAAGTAGTTAAAGGTGATTAACTTCCGTATTATAACAATTAACAAAAATCTGTCAGATAAAAGTCGATCCAGCTTCAAAGTAAAGACGCTCTGAATTAAAAAAAACTACTTCCTTCCCGGCCCAATACTTTTACCTAACATTCGGAATTCGGACAAGAAACACGCAGAATATTCGGTATTCGAACAAGATACCCGCAGAATATTCGGTATTCGTATAAGAACCCCACAGAATATTCGGTATTCAGACAAGAAACCCGCAGAATATTCGGTATTCGGACAAGAAACCCGCAGAATATTCGGCATTCGGACAAGAAACCCGCAGAATATTCGGTATTCGGACAAGAAACCCGCAGAATAATCGGTATTCGGACAAGCAACCCGTAGAATATTCGGTATTTATACAAGAAACCCGCAGAATATTCGGTATTCGGACAAGAAACCCGCATAATATTCGGTATTCGTACAAGAAACCCGCAGAATATTCGGTATTCGGACAAGAAACCCGCAGAATATTCGGTATGCGGCGCGTTGCCGAATATACTATTCATTGCAAGTAGTATAATTTTTTTTATACAAAACGGAAATTTCATAGGAAAAGAGTATTTACTCTTTGTAATTGTTTAAATTGTTTAAATTTTAATGCCTAAAATATAAACTTATTGTAACTTATAGCATATTTACCTGTCTGTGCGTTTTGCACTCCTCACACTCGGGATCGTATTCATACATATTGTCATCCAGAACATCTTGTAGCTGGAAGGTGGTTTGGACGGCCAGGCATCTTGTACAAGAGATCAAGTTATTTCTGTGCAGGAATCGAAGGGCGTCATCGAAGCCCTGCTTGCACATATTGCTGAGCACCTCGGGCTTCGGGGGGAAGAGGATGCGCGCGAAGCGGTTCATGTTCTGCTTTGAGAGCTCTATGCTTGTGTTTGCCAGGTTCACCTGTTGTAAGTATTTATGTTGTTATGGTCGTTCAATAGCTAATTGTGTAATTATAAAGAAAGACTTCACTTTTTTATATGTAGTTATATACAGGGTTATTTTTCAAAGAGTAGCCAATTTTTAAACTTAAATTCTAATATATTAAATAATGATATACCATTATTGCAGTTTTTGAAAATACGAGTAAATAAGACTACTTCTACTTTTATTTGAAATTATCCCCCAATCGAATGTGATTTACGGGCAAAAACGTTTTCGCCTACCGATCGACCCTTACGAATGAACCCACACATTTTGATTTTAAAAGATAAAAAGAACATAATGTTTGAACTTTTTATTTAATACATTTTTCATCACAATTTGCCTATATTGCTTATTGTGAAACTTCTCTGCAAATTCGGTCGGTTACTGCAAAATAACCCAGTATAAATCAAATTGAAGTTATAAAATCAAAATAACTTCATAATAACATCTTATGTTCAGCAAGGATGTTAGTTGCTGCTTGCCAATGGGAATAACTATTTTTTTAAATTGTTGTCTGTTTGTCTCCTGGGGCTAATCTTCAGAATGGCTGAACACATTGTAATGACACTACAGAGGATAGAGAGTAACGCCAAGGGTGATAACGCTAGAAAAATTTCATAAAATAATTGTTTTTTTTAGCTTCAAGGTAAATAACACTACATTTAGAGATGTTATTTGGAACGGACCGCTAGTCGTTAATCTACGACTAGCGCCAGTCGCTAGTCTCATAGGAAGCCTACAAATGGGGCTGCCCTAGTAAACGACTTACAGTATATTTCATTTTCATTACCGTTTGCCACCAAGTGGGATTGTAGTCAAACATTATATTACATATTAAACTAGTTGTTCCATTTTTATATTTATATATGTATTGTTGCGCTCTATGATTAATGCCTGGTACATGCCAAGTTGCCACTAGCGCCATCTATTATCGATATCTGGTGATACTTTCTGGGCCAAGAAATTGACTCATCTTTAGTCTTACATTTACGGGATAACTTATTTTGTTATATCTATCCTCAATTATGAATCAAAATGCAAATGTGTTGCTATTCCTGAGGATTAAAATGATAAGAAGTTATTAGTAAAACCAAGCTATTTTTGTCTATATTAGGTTTTAGAATGTTATCAGAAAAAGTAAACATAATTAAAACTCGGTAGGTACTTGTAAAATAAACCACGACGTATTTTTTAGTTAAATATTTTATGCAGGAATAAATAATGTTGAAATTGTAACTCACATGAAACAGCTGTGAACTGAGATCCCGTGGACAGATGTCGCTCTCGCCGCAGAATGGGCTGATAGTGACCGTGTTCTCGTCGAGGACGGGCAAGTTGTCGCTGAAGCCGCCGTCCATATAGCGTATGCCATGGAACCGAGGCGGCAACATGCCAGAGAACACTGGGACGAAGCATGACGCCAGTAACGCCTGAAGGAGTAACACGCAAACTTGCACAGGTGATAAATGACAATTGTATTGCTATATTAGCAAGTTGTTTACTGATCAACACACCTTACTTCTTGTCACAGTTCCCTGGTTTGGATCCTAATCAAAGCCAATATTTGAGCAACAGACAATTACAATGCATTATGATAATCCTTTTGCATCTAACACAAAATTCGAGCGCTCCGTGGCGCAGTGGCTTAGCATTTAGTTGTGGCTCTAAAGAGCGCGGGTTCGCGTTCCGCACAGAACAAGTATTTGTTATAGTTATCGCCTGTAATTAATTATACCGCGTATGGACGTTTGTCCTTGTGCAATTTATGTATGTAAACTGCCTCCAGGATACAGGAAAAAACTTAGAGTAGAGGTAATATTTCGTAAATTAAAAAAATTGTGTACAAACGTACGAAGTGAAACTTCTTTACGACATATCATTCTTCTTTTATTTTATATTTTACATACATGGGTTAAATAATAGTATACTTCTACAGCACCGGCGGTGAAACGAAATAAACGAAAACGTGACGTATTTGTTATTTTAATAAATTTCTCCACTTCGTCGATGAAGAAGTTTCACCCAAAAAATCGTTGTTTTAATTAATTTTTTACAACACGTAATAAATACTTGTCCATAATAAAGTCACATCCAATGTACGAGTATTCACACCAAAGAGGATTAATATTTATGATCGAATTGTGTAGAGAAGTAGAAGAGGATCTGTTCTGTCGTCAGCCAGAGTTAGTGATCACCGTAAATCCACCCAAGTCAGGTGAGAATGGACTTGATCCATCAGTAGATTGTTTTGGAGAGATGATGATGATGATATGACGATATAAAATCGAAGACCGAGGAGAGAGAGAGAAGAAGAGAGAAGAGAGTAGGCCGATTTTCAAGACATCATGTCATGCACTTGTCATACTTAAATACGACCAGAGACCATTGCGCCCTCCTTTCTACCAAGGAGGGTCGCGTCTGTCTACGGCTTAAAGATCTCTCGTTAGATCGGTAAGTCAATCCCAAAAGGTGGAGTTTAGTGGGTAAAAGTCTCCACATAACTATGCTGCTATGAGCGTTCTCCACCTCCCTCCCCCGTTACCGGAGGGTTGCCCTTAATTGCTTCGGGCGCAAGAAAAAAGTGTTCTATATGGTACTTAAACTTACTTTTAACTAATTTCAAGTGCCACTTTCGAAAAATATAATATCTATTATGGTGAATTACTGTTATAGTTATATGAGTTACTAAGTAAAATAGAATTAAAATGACGGCCATGCTTATGGTTCCCTCATTTTTTTTGATAAAATTATTTATGCGAATACGTATACACTACATAATTAAATTTAACAATCTAAAAATGAAAACATCTAATAAAAAAAGTGTCATGAGAATATTTGGCAGTGAAACACTTGAAGATGTGTTTTTTCTTATAGGAATAAAAATACATCTTGTTCGATAAATGTTTTAACTTATATAGTATTAATAAATGATACTTAATGAGTATTATAATATCCAAAATTATTTTATTTCCAGTTTCGTGTCAACTCCTTGCATAAACGCGCTAGCCGAAAATAGGGCCGATCATCATTTGCCGTTCACAGTTCGTTCTCGGTCCGATCTCAGTCTGATTTATTATAATGGAATGGGATTCGACCGAAACTTCACTGTTACCGGATAGTATGAATGCACACACATACTTTTTACTTGATAATATTTTGTCAGACTGAGATCGGACCGAGAACGAACTGTGAACGGCATTATAATGAGGATCGGTCCTAAATAGTCTACGCGGCAGGCAATGCTAAGTAAATATTTAAAAAAAATATAAGATAAATATATAAGAATAAAATTCTCAACTCCTACCTGCAAGAGATCCTCTCTTGTCGGATATTCTGAGACAATGACATTCTTGCCATCGTACACTCTGGTAAGTGAGATGTGGAGTCTACCGCTCACAATCTTGTGTACATCAGGTGGCAAGTGCTTTTCCATGCTCGCCAGGAGCACATTCTGTATGTTGAATGACGGACTGAATGGTCCCAGAGACCCGGCCCTTGCTTCGCCGACTATCCTCAGGACATCACTGGTGATTTCACCTACACAATTGAAATAATAACAAAGTAAATAAATATGATATTTCAAGGACATGTTAAGAACGAGATCCCGCACTGGAGCTTCACGGTGCACTTGTCGCTTCAACGCCCTCGCAGAAAGGTGAAGGTTCAAAATAGGCGGCAGTTGTTTTATACAATAAGGGTCATAGACGAGCACACAGTGCATCCGATACTGTAGCCCACTACCGCATTGGGGCAGCGAGGCGGACATTTCCTAGCCCTAAAACCCATTCAGAAATGGGACGAGGTCAGTGCCCAGCAGTGGGACGTATAAAGACTACTATTTTTTATATATATATTTTGGAATTTTCTGTTAACTTCTGTATGTTGAATACTTTCCATCAAATTTTTCATGGAGTTTGGTGTTATTAAAAATTATTAATATTATTTTATTTTTACCGCTCAGTTGCTACAAGACAACCCAACATGTTTATGAACATACAAAATACAAAATACAAATATATAAAATTTATCATACACAAAGTTCAAAAATGTTATTAAACTAAGTTTGTATATAAAAAGGGTTATTATAATATTAAGGAATTTATGGATGATAAGAACCCCTGGGAAAGGTGATCGCTACCAAGCTATTTCTAATGTGTCTTGTGTTGCTAACTGTAAACATCATTGTAAGCTATTACTGGAAAAAAGAAATAGTCCCGCTGGGTTTCTTGCTGGTTCTTCCCAGGACAGAGGTTTTTTTTTTTGCGAACCAGTGGTAAATGAAAAAAGTGACTTTCAATAAGTATTGTTATAATCTACATTGAATAAAAAAGTTTCTGTTTCTGTTTCTGTTTCAACATAATCATAGACCAACACGGCGACCGGCGGACGGGAGGGGAGCAACCATAGCGTTTTTCCCCCATACAGAACTGTCTGTCATTTTTGCGACGGAAAATCTGCGCACACAAAAACAAACGTTTGTCACTACGAACGAAACTCACACATCACAATTAAATTAAATCAATAAACAAAAAAAATTACAGACACATAGATACATTATAAAAGTATCACTCGGTGACAGCGACAACTCGGATATAGACTCGGATCATAACAAAGCTCGGATCGGAATATAAGCAAATCCGAAACAACACAAACGAAGTATAAAAAGAATTAAATAGCAATAATGTCATTAAAAATTACATATATTATTTTTGTAAATTTGAAGTGACAGATCTCTTTTTGCAGCAAAAAAAATAACGATTCGGCATTTTTGTAGAACGTGGTTTCAGCCGCGCAACTAGATTTTATAGTTTAGTGCAGCTACAACTAGTTTTATTGTATGAATAGGACCGCATGGACTTACACTTTGACAGAGGTGAAGGCCTGAATATGGCTACTCCCCTCCGAATCACCGCGCCGGTTGCCTATGTTGCTATAATATGAACATAATCATCATCATCACCATTACATCACTTCACAATTTCACTGCTGAACATAGGCCTTCTTCAAGGAATGCCACGAAGCACAGGTTTTAGGCACCTCCATCCATCGACTTTTGCACCTGTTACCAGATTGTCACACTATCTAGTGAGGGCCTACACTTTATCAAGTAAATGAACACGCATTGTGTACTTTATTAGTTTATTACTGACTAAAAATACAACTGCTGTTTTAAACGTCAGCCTTAAAATCGTTGTGGTCATTAAAATTTGATTATACATATAAATATTCATATATAAGTATAGTGGTTTAGTGGGAGCATATAATCCAATTGTTGTAATAATAGAACAGTAAATTTTAACAATTTTTTAATAAAAATAATCTGTTTCATAGCTTAGAGGCAATGTCCTCTAGAAATAATCTTTTTTATGTTATTTTTATCAAGTTTAGGAGAGTTGTTATCAAATTGTCAGCAAACATTATCCGTTGCCACCCAAAAAAATATTTATATAATAAGCATAAATCCGTAAAAAATATGGTTCATAAAAAATATATATGTACAACAAGATTTAATCTAAAGTCTTTTAACAGATTTCTTCTCTTTTTTCTTACTAGGTGTTTTGTACAAATGCTTCCAGCGGTGCGTCAAAAATATGAGAATCACAATTTGTTTATTTTAATGATAAAAAATTATTTTAATTTACTGAGTTGAGTCATATGAATAACTGATAAGTAGCAACAATCAATAAAGCTCAATTTACACTGCTGCGGAACGGAATGGAAGCGTATTTTTGTAACGAAATTGTACCTACATAATAAAATGAGTCTTATGTTAATTGTGGAACGCGCAACCTAAATATGAGCCAAAAAAGAAGTCGCGCGTCTTCCGGGGAAATCTCGAGGACTCCTGTAGCCAGTGCCGATTTTAATAATACCGGCACCCTGGGCGAGATTTTTACGGCCGCTCCCGCTCTACTTACCAATTTAAAAATGTGTAAAATTAAAATAAAAAAATATTTTTTAAATACTTACAATCGTTTATTTCATTAAGTACACTTTGCCTAATAAATAAATATTTAATAAATCATGAAATTTTACTTTTGTATCGGCAAACTCTTTTTTTTATTAAGGCATCGAAGTCGATGTATTCTGCAATGTTATTGTCATACTTTTCTATCTTCGATCTTGTTGATAGAAGTTTTCTATCGGCAAACTCTTTTATTAAGGCATCGAAGTCGATGTCTTCCGCAATGTTATTTTCGTACTTTTCTATCCGCAAACTCTTTTATTAAGGCATCGAAGTCGATGTCTTCTGCAATGTTATTTTCGTACTTTTCTATCCGCAAACTCTTTTATTAAGGCATCGAAGTCGATGTCTTCTGCAATGTTATTTTCGTACTTTTCTATCCGCAAACTCTTTTATTAAGGCATCGAAGTCGATGTCTTCTGCAATGTTATTTTCGTACTTTTCTATCCGCAAACTCTTTTATTAAGGCATCGAAGTCGATGTCTTCTGCAATGTTATTTTCGTACTTTTCTATCCGCAAACTCTTTTATTAAGGCATCGAAGTCGATGTCTTCTGCAATGTTATTTTCGTACTTTTCTATCCGCAAACTCTTTTATTGAGGCATCGAAGTCGATGTCTTCTGCAATGTTATTTTCGTACTTTTCTATCCGCAAACTCTTTTATTAAGGCATCGAAGTCGATGTCTTCTGCAATGTTATTTTCGTACTTTTCTATCCGCAAACTCTTTTATTAAGGCATCGAAGTCGATGTCTTATGCAATGTTATTTTCGATTGACAAAGTTGCCAAGTTTGTTTCTAACTACTTTCCCCACTCGCTACTTTACGTTATGATACTCATCGGTCTTTAATAAAATTAAAAATATATATAGGCGTAATGACCCCTGGTTTTTCAGAAATACTTTTTATATTGTACAAGAAATACTGTGGTTTTGAGTACATATTTTACTGATTAAAACTACTTTTACGGATTTTATCGCGTTTAATTTTAATTTTAATTATTTTTATTTTTAATTCCCTAAGTTTCGGGTGCTTTCCAGCACCCATGATCACAGGGGTCTGCGGTGACTGATGTCCCGATGTCATTGTTAAACCCCGAGTACCTTAAGCTTTTTTAGTTATTGTTAATGGTTTTAATTAATTAATTAATTAAAATTAAAATAATTAAAATTAAAATCAAAGGCGATAAAATCCGTAAAAGTAGTTTTAATCAATGTGTAGTGTTCGCGTAAATATAAGAAATCATTACATATTTTACTGTTCAAGTCTGTCACTAATTATATTTAAAGTTGTGTCCAAAAGGCAGTTGAAAAATTCGACTTCCAATTCCTTTAGCGGATCAGTTATAGGCTTATCACTGGCAGCTAAATCTTCACTTGCTTGACGTTTAATACGTCTTATACTTGTTGTGGTTATAAATGCTTGTTCTATTTAAAATTCTTCCGCCAACTCTCTCTATTGAAATAACGCTTTCAAAACACGTTTTCCTGTACTTTTTCAAAAAAGAACAGTATTTCTTGCGCATCTCTGTGCATCTAGCGGCATCCTCATGTGGTGATTACAAGAATTTACTGATATCTAACATTTATCTGGAACAGTACACCATATCAAACAACCAGTGAAATTGTGAAGCTGAAATCTTTTAGCTGCTGGGCTAGAGTAGTGGCCTCGTAAGATATTGGAAGTTCGGTTCTATCGACGTCAATAGCCAAAGTAATTAAAGCATCATGAACGTTACTAATTAGATAACGGACTACTTTAACACTGCTTATTCTTGTTCCTCAACGTGTTTTACTAAGATTTTTGTTCTGAATAGAGCGATCCGCCCCGGCTTAGCATCCGGGTCTGGACAACAGCGCCACCTACCGAGTCCAATTGTGAATTAAAAAACCACCCAGAGACCCATTCCAAAACACGCAAAAAATTCCATCAGAATCAGTCGAGCCAGTTTAAAGTTTTAACGATACTAACGGACACCAATTTATTTTATATTATACCACGAGGGCGGCGCTGAACATTTCGGGAATCAAGCAAGTGACACAACATTACTATTTAAAAATGTATTTATTGCTTTTCGAAGTATTCTCCGCGAAATTTGACACATTTTTCCAAACGATGGAACCAATCATTGAAGCAACCATTCCATTCGGAAGTTGGGGTCTCCAAAATGGCCGTTTTGTTGGCGTCCACAGCTTCTTTAGGTGATGAAAATCTCTGTCCACGCAATTTATTCTTTATTTAGGGAAAGTATAGAAATCATTAGGGCTTAGGTCG
The DNA here is from genome assembly GCA_036936625.1 of Parnassius smintheus behrii. Taxonomy (NCBI): domain Eukaryota; kingdom Metazoa; phylum Arthropoda; class Insecta; order Lepidoptera; family Papilionidae; genus Parnassius; species Parnassius smintheus. Next base: position 60,475,235 of record JAUPFT010000003.1, on the reverse strand, counting down.
GGGCTATACGGCGGATGGTCTAATAATTCTACGTTTTCTTGCTCTAAAAACTCTTTTGTTCTGTGTGCGGTGTGAGAACTCCCATTGTCGTGATGGAGGATGATGCGGCGGTTGCAGTTCTCTTTACAGAGTTGAGAAACGACCTGTGGCAAACAAATGCTAGCATACCATTCTGCATTAACCGTTCTTTGTCCCTCAAGAGGAATAGTTGTAACATGGCCGATTTTGGAGACAAACGTGGCCACCATTTTTTTTTTTTGCAACACTCCGTGAACGAACAATTTTTGTTGCCTTTAACTCATTTTCGAACACCCAAACTCGTGACTGGTTTTTTGTTTCAGGATCGTACGCGTATATCCAGGATTCGTCACCTGATACGATGTTGTATATAGCATTTGAGGATCCTGCGTGGAATCTTTCGAGAGTTCTAACGTACCAAGTAACGCGAGCCGCTTTTTGCTCTTCACAGATCGAATGCAGTATCCATCGGGAAAATAACTTTTTTACACCTAATTGTTCATGCAAGATTATTTGTATTTGACTCATGCCAACGTCTAAAGTTGCCTGAATTTCGCGGTATGTCACATGTCGATCTTCCTCAATCATCTTACGCATAGCATCAACGTTTTCTTGGGTAGACTGCAGTTTTTGGACGACCTTGACGGGGATCATCACTGAGCTTGACACGTTCACGTTGAAATTCAGCAAACCAGCGATAAATTGTGGTTTTGGATGGGGCTTCATCACCAAATGCAGAAATCATCCGGTCAACACACTGTTTTTGTGTTAAAACACTTCGAAAGTCATAATAAATCATCACTCTTGAATTTTCTCGACTCAATTCCATTTTCTCAACGACTAAACAAGTTTGACAAAACCTTGTGACAAGACCGAGAATCTTTTTTAAATAAATAAATGGTATTCGATTTTTAAAACCAAGGAGTTTTCAATTAAAAAGATTTTAATATGGCAGGAACAGTGGAAATATTCCATTCCCGATACTTTTAGTGCAGCTCTCGTAGCTTGCCAGGCAGACAATTGTTCTGCCCTTTTCGACGACAATTAAATTCGCAAAAAAAATTGTGGGTCACTCAGCAAAAAACTATCCTATCTGCTATATATATATATATATAACTATATATATATATATATATATATATATATATATATATATATATATATATATATATATCGCTAGAGGACCTTAGCACTATGCTCAATGACCTCAATGGTAGACACCATTGAGGTCATTGAGCATAGTGCTAACCCAACGGATAGGTCTTAAGATGAACATGGACATAACAAAGATCATGTTTAATGTCCATGTCAGTGATGACTTAGGGATCTGAGACGTGGTCCTTCACTGCTGGCCGTATGAGGACGCTCAAGGTCGCTCAGCGAGCTATGGAGAGGGCTATGCTCGAAGTTTCTCTGCGTGATAAAGTCAAAAATGAGGATATCCGCAGTAAAACCAGGGTGACCGACATAGCCCAACGGATTAGTAAGCTGAAGTGGCAATGGGCCGGCCATATAGCTCGAAGAACCGATAACCGATGGGGTAGAAAGGTTCTTGAATGGCAGCCTCGTACCGGTAGGCGTATTGTAGGGCGACCCACCACCAGATGGAGCGACGACCTGGTAAGACATGCAGGAAGTCGGTGGATGCAGGTGGCTCAGGACCGTGCCTTGTGGCATTACTTGGGGGAGGCTATATATATATATATATATATATATATATATATATATTACGTGATTATATATATCATTTAATATCTTAGTACCCGGTTGACCGAGCTTTGCTCGGTATTTTTCGCTCGGTTTTTTTTTAATTCATGTGTGTTGGAAATTATATTTAGATACAAATTACATACTGATGAAATACGAATAATATTTTTTGATCTTAGCGACATAATAGAAAAAAACTGAACTGGTTATTTGAATAAAAAATCATGAGTGTAATTAGTTTAATTTAAATTTTCGTGTTTTTAAAAAATACTAAAAAAAGGGCTCGAAAAAACAGATTTTCTCAAAAAAGAAAGGAACTTGAAAAAAAAATTAAAAAAAGTCGGTCGCTCGGTCTGGGTTTGAACCATGGTATTACGATTTTGTAACCGCCCAATATACCAATTAAGCTATTTGTAATCATTAATAAACTGTCAAAATTTACCTTCTTATTCTAACGATATTGTAGCAGTTTTTCATTGCCTAAAAACACGGACAAAAAGACATTTTCTAAAAATAAATCCTAGCTAGATCGATTTATTGCCCCCGAAACTCCCTGCACACAAAATTTTATGAAAATCATGGAGCCGATTCCGAGATTCCGATTATATATATATACAAGAATTGACCTTTTAAAGGTATAGGATATCACTAATAATATATATTATTATATATCATTAGTGATATAAGATATTGAACATAAACCTGAGTGATAATTTCGAATTTTCAATCGATAAGCTGAAGCCGAAAACAATGTGAACAACCTCTGAAGTACCCCAAACAAAGTGACAGATTTTATCGATGACTGTTGAGCAGCATCGCGTGGTACGAGATTGTAGCCAGGTATAGCAGCCACACGGTATGTAAATAGCTAAGGGGTTTTAGTTCAGAAATTTTCTTAGGACTCCCAACATTTTTTCCTTTCATATTCACTCGTTGTCATACCCAATTTGACTCCATCTTTATTTAAAACATTAATTCACATTTTTATTTTAAAAAATTCAGGTTCAAATAATCAGTTAGACCTGCACCACTGGTGTCACTGATTTTTAAAAATTCTATGTAATGTTTCTTCATTTTCATTTGATGATAAATCAAAAAATCGGACTGTGAATGAAAATTGTTCTACGTGAGTAATATCTCGGGTGCATTCAGCTATAATTACATAGTATTTGGATTTTTTGACTGGCGATATAATTTCGGACTTTACTTTTTCTCCCTCACATTTACTTTTTCGACTTTGGCGCCCCTCCAAGTTTGCGCCCTTGGACGGTCGCTCAGCAGCGCCTTGCCCTAACGCCGTTACTGCCTGTAGCTACTGTCGGCGAAGTCTGTAGAATACGCGGTAAGTGGCGCAAAGGGCGTGGAATCTAGACCAACTTTTATACAGCTCTAAGGCGTAATGCTCAAGCTAACGACTACACAGGCCGAGCTGTGTAGTCGTTGGCTCAAACATTCCCGCAAATTCACGCCAAAATTAACGCTTCCGTTCCATTCCATTCCTCAGTAATGTAAAAGAGCCTATTGAACACAAATCTGACGGGAATTATATTATAAGTTCAGTATTTGTTAATACGAGGGCGAAACTAGAAGTTTTTAGAACTGGCCACTTGTAAACGATATAATAAAAAAATAAGTTCAAATTTTGAAAATGAAACTCTTTGCCATTATTATGGTGTATGTACATAAAATAATAAACACTAACGCCTGTCACCCAGAGGGGTAGGCAGAGACTACAGACTTCCATTTAGCTCGATCCTGACATACCTCTCTCACCTTTTCCACATCCATATACCTACGCATACATGCTCGTCGGTTAAGGGTACTCTTAATTTGGCCCATTTTTAATATATCGCCAATTTAGTCGACAAACTTTCGCCTAGGAACTCCCTTTCCGGCTCTTCCATTCACTTCTGCAACATATATTTGCTTTGTCAGTCTTTCCTCATTCATTCTTTCTACATGAATAAACCACCGAAGCACTACTTTCTTCTCTGGTCACCGCATCATCTTGCAAACCACACTCTTCTTTTATCACACAGTTTCTCACTCTGTCACTCAGATTCAGCCCTAACATACTCCTTAGCTACCGCCGCATTCCTACTGTATTTATTCTACTCTCGTGCTTCTTCTGCCACATCTAACTTTCACTATCATACGTTAAAGTAGGGACTAATACAGCACTGTGAATTGCCATACGTGCCTTTTTTGACAGATTCTGACTTTTCACAATAGAAGTGTATGTATTTTATTAATTTGTCTGTCTTTTTCTGTGTCACGTCGGCATGAATCTAACGCAAGAAAATTTTCGTACAATGATTTTTTTATGACTTTCGATGTCATTCAAGTCAACAAGAAAGTTATGATAGAATTTGATTGCCTTTCACGATGAAGCCTAGTCTAAACGTGATCGCACTAATCTCACCGATGATCTGCGTGAGTAACAGCTTTCTACGGCGACGACTGAAGATAACATCAGTTTTGTACGGCGTATGATAGAGACTGACAAAAGAGTGACTTATCAGCAGATATGGACAAGCTTAGGCATCAGTATGAGTCAACTGCACAATATCCTCCATGAACATTTAGCGGTCAGGAATCTTTGTGTCCGGTGGATACCTAATAATTTGACAGCGGCCCAAAAACTCCGTCGTGTTGATTAGTGTCGTGAAATGGTTCAAAAATTTAACGGAGGTGACTCAAATGCTGTGTTCGACATACTTACGGGTGACGAAAGCTGGATTTATTATTAAGATCCTGAAACTAAGAGACAGTGTGCTGTCTGGGTGTTTCCTTCCGAGGAGTTGCCAACTAAATTGAAAAGAGGTCGAAGCGTTGGAAAAAAGATGGTGGCCTCGTTCTTCAGAAGGACAGGTCGTTACGCAACAATTGTTTGAGAGGATCGAAAAACAGTTACTGCAGAGTGGTACACTAGCAATTGTTTGCCATTTGTTTTGGAAAAAGTTCATGAGAATTGAGCAGTATGGTCCTCCTTCACCACGACAACGCCTCGTCGCACACCGCCAAGCAAACAATCCACTACTTGGCGACGTCAGACGTGGAATTACTGGGTCACTCGGCCTATAGCTCCGACCTCGTACCTTGCGATTTTTATTTATTTCCGAAAATAAAAGTAAAACTTCGAGGAAAACGTTTTATGGACGCCGACGAAGCCGTGGCTGCGTTTCAAAATGCCGTCGAAGAGACCCCTAGGGACGAGTGTTAACGACGTAACGTCGTAACGAGTGGGCGAGAGACGAGTGCTTTGCTCAGTTGTTCCATCCGATGCAGCGATGCATTGATGTACATTTTTGAAAAGATATAATAAAACTAATAACTTGCTAGATTGTTCAGTTTTTGATTCTTTAAGAACTTTCAGTGTCACCCTCGTATTTACATGATGCAAAAGAAATGCAAAAGCACAGCTTCTACATTCCGTCCAGAGGCCCAATTCTTCCCCCTCCCCCCCATCAATATGGTAGCGGAATCAAATTAAATACTGCCCCAGAAACCCTCCTGGCCCTACCAGCACCACCGGTAATGGAAAATCCCTGGCCGAGCCTCCACAACCAAGCTAGTCTACTCTTGAGCGTGGGTGCTCTGGCTACCTAGCGTATTTTGGGGGGTGGGGGGGACGACAAATTTCCGATCAAGACAAAAACTGATCAGGATAAACTGAGCAACAAGACCAAGGCAACCTCTGCCACGCTAGCCATGGACTTCTGCAACATCAGGGGACTTCACTCGAACCTTAACGCCGTCCACTACCATATGGAGACGGCGAAGCCGGCTTTGTTCTTTATAACCGAGACACAGGTGTCGTCTTCAGCTAATACCTCGTACCTGTCGTACCCGGGGTACAAATTACAACACTTCTTTGCACCCCGGGCTGGAGTTTGCATATCCGTCAGAGAGGATATCTGTTCCCGACGTCTTGGCAGTCTTGAAGGTTCAGACCTGTCCATCCATGGATACGACGACCAGCCGCGCGTCTACGGGCGCCCCTATAGGACCCATAGCGGTAATGCCGAAACAGACTGACACATCGACCACATCCAAAGGGCTCAGATTCCTTGCTACAGCAGATCCCATCTGCAGAGATTGTGATCTTTGGCGATTGTAACGCCCATCAGGCCGAATGGTTTCGGTTCACGTTTAACCGATCATGCGGCGAGATCTGTTTATAACTTTGCCTTGACATATGGTGTGACACAACTGGCTACTTCGCCTACGAAAATTCCTGATGTGGAAGATCATGTACCTTACCTGTTGGACTTTCTTTACCTCTCATCTGGAAGCATATCAGGTCTCTGTTACAGATAGTCCCCTGTGCAGGGCATGTATGGGGGAGGAAGAAACGGCGGCCAACGTGCTTCCCTGTACGTGCAACGTGCAATGTCGCTACGTACAGGGCTAAACATTACGGCACGCCGGGATCACTCCCCGAAGTTGCATGCAACATCAAGGGACTGTTGAGCTTCTTCGGGGAGATCTCATGGCTCGAATAATCACATTATTCCTGCCCACACGCAAAATACGCGCTTACACGTGGAGTTGCGGAAAACAGCCCGTCGCAAACTAAACTAAACTAAACTAAGGTGTGACACAACTGGTTACTTCGCCTACGCGAATTCCTGATGTGGAAGATCATGTACCTTCCTTGTTGGACCTTCTTTACCTCTCATCTGGAAGCATATCAGGTCTCCATCGATGGCCCTCTTAGTTCGGCTACTGCGCGGTATGTGTACTCTATGCAGATATGCGGTTCAGACAATGCTCGGTTCACAAAGCACTTCTCTCCCTAGGTGTCAACAAGTCGAGTGGAGTGGTTAGATACAACTTAGGGACCTTCAAGAAAAGGGCTTACTCCTATCTGAAAGGCCGGCAACACACCTGTAATTCCTCTGGTGTTGCAGTTGTTCATGGGCGGCGCTAGTCATGTACCATCAAGTAAGGAGTGTCTCATTTGCCCTCTTTTAAAAATTAAATAATGTGTTAAAAAGTAAAGTTGTAGTTCAAACTGTTGGTTAACAGTGAATAACAATTTTTGTTTATTACTTACTATATTTACATTTTGTTAAACATTTCATCATCATTTTTATGCTTGCTATGACATAAGCTTATTAAGACATCTAAATACAGTAACTAAATGATAACTAACAATGTGATAAACCAAACTTTTAGTCATAAAATGCTATATAACAAATAATTTTGAAGCAGTAAAAATATATAAGCTTGCTTTTCAGGTTAGTTACATCAAATTTAAACTTATTAGTTCAACCATTCAACTAGTCAGATTTTTCCCCAGTAAGTCAATTTAAAAGTTAACACAGCTGGGCACAGGCGTCATCTCGTTTCTTGCGAGTGCTTGGCCTTTGAGCTACCCACGGCTCAAATGAATATAAATAATGATAATATAATATACTTACGCAAATACTACATGTTAAATAAAAGTACTTTTACTGATTTTATCACATTTAAGTTTACTTATTTTTTATTACTGACATTTTGGGTGCTTTGCAGCACTCATGGTCATGGGAGACCATGGATGCATTGCAAATTAAAAATAAATAAAATTAAACACAGTAAAATCTGTAAAAATAGTTTTATTCAAGGAATATAAATATTTTGAGCTACTGGAACAAAATAGTTTAACTAAACTACCTGATTAATTAAAATAATAAAATTTTACACCTTTAACTTTAGTTGGATAAATTAGAAGTACTTTTAATTGGAAGTTATTTTGAGAAATATTTTACATATGATGATGACTCATAAACCATAGGTAAGGCTATGCACATGGAGCAGTTCAGAGTTAAAGTTTAGAATCATTTGGCAGGAATTTGGGAGAATAAGGTGTTTTATTTAATAGAGGTTTGGTAACAATACCACTTGCATTAAATGGTAATGCACCAATTTTGAAAAAATAAAAAACTATTAAAACCTTTTTTTAAATTTTGAATTGTTTGGCAGGGCAAAGGGGACAGGGGGTAGAGGAGTGCCCCTAGCCCCCGACACCACTCCTATCAAAGGTAACATTGTTCATGAGAAAAATCAAAAAGAAAATTCCGTAGACCTACTCCCAAAATGATAACATTTATTGTCTCCAGCAGAAGGGGGAGAGGAATGGGGAAGCAGGTTGTCTTCTATCACAACTGTAAATATTTCTGGGTGCTCAAGTATTTCGGAGTGGTAAAAAAAATTACCACAAAGGCTGTGGCTGGAACTACGCTGAGCTTGGCTCCAGTCACTACTTTCTAACCTATTTTATTTGAAAGTATTCCTGTGTGCTCAAGTATTTCCGGGTGGTGAAAAAAAATAACTAGAAAGGTTGTGGCGGGAGCTACACTGCGCTTTGCTCCCCTCACAACCTTCTAACCTATTTCAACAGAAAGTATTTATGGGTGCTCAAGTAAAGCATGATAAAAACTGCAATAATACACAGATTCACATAAGAAGAGCAACTAACAGCTGAATGCATAAAAATTTGTATGTCATGCGATTTGACACTTGACAGAGTCTAGAACACAGAAAAATAAAAGTACCTTAGAAGTATAATAATGTGACACTAGTGTTTGACGTGGCCTTACGTACTTGTCGCAATTCTCTCAAAATTCTGTTTGCTATCCAGTTTTCACAGTAATATTGCATATGTTTTCCATGTTTTACACAGTTTTAATAGCCTTTTTCTTATTTTCTTGAAAATGATGTATCACCTTTTAAGGTACGACTTTCCATTGACGTCTGTCGAATTGGAGATGGGAGGGGGTGGGGGAGGGCGGGGGGCGGGTGTACTACTCCCCCTTAAAAGGAAAAGTTGCGGAGCCCCCCCCCCCTTTTTTGAGTTTTTTGAATTTTAATTTTGAGGAAATTTTATTTTTTATGGATAAATATTAAGTGTAAAAAACCATGGGGACCTCTTGGGGGGGAAGGGGTACCCCCTAAGGAAGGGGGAACCCCTTCACCAAAAATAAATAGAGGGACTCATTCAGAGGGATTTCTGTATCTATTTTGAGACTGCAACGTCTCCGGCGCTGCGGGAAGAGCAGCCTCTACGCCTTTGCGTAACAAATCGCAGGCATCCAGCAGCAGGCGGAGGCTGCTCTCCCTACGCGCCTCCGGCTCTATAAAACCACTCTAGGGGTAGGACAGGCTCGTACCATGTGGAGTCGGGGTCTATTAATTCGGTTCCTTGGCATAAGTTGAACCTAACCTATTTTATTTGTTATCTGCCCTAATAGGTGGGTACTGTTTTATACAATTTTATACACATATTGCTTTAATTAATTCTTAGAAATCGTCAGTTTTACGTTACGTCCCACAAGCCAGTAAAAAACGGTAAACACTACACATTTTAATTTTAGTAGCTCATAATGATAATAATTTTGTAATTTAAATATAAACTGTTAAATATATAGATATAGATAAGAGTGTATATAAGAGCCCGGAGGCGCGGAGGGAGAGCAGTGCCCGCCCGCCGTAGGAAAGCGCAGGCACCGAGAGAAGCCGAAGCTGCGAAGGCGAGCCCAGGTACCTGTGCTTCCCTACGCTAGGGCGGAGGCACTGCTCATCCCGCAGCGCCGGAGCTGCCACGGAGCGCCGGAGCACAACTTCCCGGCTTCTTACCCCCTCTAGTCTCCAAAATTAACGAAATGTACTCGATACCAAGTAGTAGTGATACTTTTGATACGATACTTGGTATCGAGTACGTATCGATACTTTCAAAATATTCGGAACCCTACACTAATTGACGTTTGACATCAATGATTTGTCAAATTCATTTTGTAATTGGTGTAATTGCGTGTTATTTGCCAATTTGTATGAAAAGTTTAAAAAATATATCTCATGAACCGTAAGTTTCCGCAACCTAAAACTTTGCAAAACACTTTCTTTTAGTGAGTACTATCTACAAAAAAAAATATGGGCTTTGAAATCGATGGTCCATATTGGAAAGTTTAACCAAAGTACTTTTTACCCTACATTTTAGAAAGAACCAAGAAAAGAATCAAGTTTCATGAAACGAAAAGAATTATAAATTACTTGCAGAAATGTATCTGTGTTAACGAAATCCGATAAGTTCAGGATTCCGATACATTAACACATAATTTACCATTTTGATGAATATTTAAATGAATTATCCACTAAACATTTTTAATTTATGTACATCATAATTTAAAAATGAGATGGTACTCACCGATCGGAATATCACAAAGTAGCGCACAGGCCGAAATAGCACCAAAAGAAGCACCAGAAATCTTTCCTAACAACAAATGTGGTGCATATTTTTTAAAACACACAGCAACACCAACATGGTAAATACCAAGAAAACCACAACCCGCAAAGGACAAGTTCATTATTCACGCATACGATAAGTTAAAATCACAACATAAAAAGTAACTAAAAATTTTAAAACTGTAACTAAACGATATACGTCGTCAACAAAACGATTTATCAACACTTCAGCGGAGATTAGATAATATTAATCACAGGAAAATTATCGTTTTCAATCTTGTTAAAACAATTCTTGAAGCGATTTATTAATTTATATCTATTGAACACGACCGTCCCGGTTATAGCATAAACAAAAACAAATAAAAACGCATTTACATATTCCACAATCAAAATCGACGAAAACACAGTAAAGTAAACGTCAAAAGTGTTAAAATGACACTGACAGTGACAAATTAGGGGTATGTTCCGAAATACAACACAGTACACTGTTAAATAATAATGACGTCATCAATTGACTCTATATTGGGTGCGTTTGGCAGCAAAAAGCGCTAGCAAGCGCTTACTAGCGCTAAAATAGTTTTCGGCCAGGACACGATTGCTACTTCAGTAGCGCTGACACAATCCGCCATTTTGCTTATTTAATTTGTTTGTTTTGAAGTAGAGTTTATAAGTTGTTTTTTTTTGCAATATTAGTTTTAAGTAATACATGAATAGACATATACATGTTATTAAAAATTCATGATTGGTAAGTTTTTATAATGAATACTTCACAAAAACATATTTAAATTAGGTTAGGTTCCCCGGTTAAAACTAACATCGTGTCCTAGAGGAAAATAGCTACTTAAGATTTGACAGCGCTTACCGCTTACTATCGCCATTTTGCTTACAAGCGCTTGCTAGCGCTCTTTTCTGCCAAACGCACCCATTGTACTGGCGTGCCGCCGCCACATTGCGTCGGATATCCGGCCACAATAAAACAATTTTTAATTGTGTGTGCGCTGAATGAAGCATGCCAGAATATGCTTCTATTTATTTAAATACAAAAAATTATAGAATAATTGCTGGTATATCCATTAGAAGGATATAATGATTTATGGATCACAAAATGACAAAATAATCACCAACACTTTTCTAAATGGCGCAAAAGTATGACCTCATATACTGTCCAATGTTAATCACCAGTATAGCGTCGATTTATGACATCATTTGCATTGGACAGTACACTGCGTTGCATTTCGGAACATACCCTAGGAGTTATGCGTATTTATCGAGGTATATTACTTTGATCATAGAATATATATTCTATACTCAAAGGTATATTATAATCGTAGACAGAGAAACCTATAGACTAATTGACGCCTTCTTTCGCATTCGCACACGAAAAAGATAGATTTATGCAAATGTCTTGCATAGAAATGAGACAGAGCGGTATGATTGTTTGTCCCTTTCCCCGTGCCGGTTTTTTTTTGCAAACTACACTTTTCTAAACAACTTTGACAGTTCGTAGCGATCTAAGGAGTTTACAAGTTGGTTTAAGTGAGAACAAATTGTTTTGTGAGCTTAAAATTGGTGAATCTTGTTCAGTTCAGTTCTTAGAACAATTAAATTTTTTATCTAATTATGTTTAAAAGTCATAAAGATTATTGTATAACCTAAAACTACGTTATCGTCCTTTCTCACTCGAAGCCACGCTAATCATTAGTCTATAGGTTTCTCTGTCATGTTATTTAATTACATTTATTGTTTTTTATATATACCGAGAAAATCAGACTTAAGAATTTTGATTTAAGAACATTAATTGTTGCACTTTTCGAGTTTGCAGCCTCGTTCTCCTGTCATTTAGCAATAAGCCACATGAGGAAAATAATCTTTCACAAGGGACACCCGTGGCCATTGCATTCAACTTAGTGAGTGCCAGAGCATACAAATGCTAAATAGTTTATCTATATCAGATTTACATTTATCTTGTTTACGTGGTAGAGCCATGCTGCAGTTATATTAGTAGTATAGTTGTAGCACGAATGGGTCGGCTCGACCGGGGAAGGACCATTCTCTCACAGAATACCAGCGTGAAATAGTAGCTTAATGCTGCTGTATTTCGTATGGTGAGTGTAGAGAACCGGAGACCCTTTTTACTGGAAATGAGGCATTCCGTCTCAGTCCTCATGGGTGACAACGCATCTGCATTTTGATTTGCAATGGAAGATAGATGTAGATGTCTATGGGCCGCAGCAACTACTTACCATCAGGTGGACTGTGTGCTCGTTTGTCACCCTATTCTATAAAAAAAAATCTGCATTTTTTTATATATGTATGAAGCTATAGTTCTCGCACCCGGTTGTACTAATCGCACCAAGTTAGTGGACGGCCGTTGTTTACCTTCAGGTTGTTGAACTATTCCAGCAGATTGGTCTGATATTGGTGGTTGCTGGTTAGTCTGAGATGTTATCACTGTAGCTGGAACGTCGTTTCTTCCAACTAAACGTACGAATGGATGTTTACGATTAATGTGTTTTGTAAGGTTTGATACAGAACTTTTAAAACTCAGTTGTATTTTACAAATATTACACTCGGCCATTTGTTGCCCTTTGTCCGTAAAATGATACCAAGCCACACTATTTACCCTAGGAGCCATTTTTTAAACAATAAACGCGTGAGTGTTTCTAGTTAGTTTTTGAATAAACACTTTAATCTATCACGTACAAAACCAATACATAAAATAATCAAAATATGTCTCCTTTGTAGACACCCCTAAGAATAATTCTTTTTTAAATGTTATTTATAACAATTATACAACTACAATTCTAAAAATAATATTATAATTATTTTCGTTACTAAATTACGAGGATTGAGATTATACGAGATATAAATTAAGATAATTTACTTCAAAAACTCCCTTCCGCCATTAACCTACTTTCTTTACTTGATATGTAGTACTACAAAGTACGTGTAGATGGCGCGGTTATGGAATAATTTCATATTTTCTAAAATTTATTTTAAATGATTTTTTTCTTAAAGTTTTCAATTTATTTGAAATACTCTAGAATGGGAACCTATTGATTTGGCTCTCTTTATTGATTTAAAGTTGCTATGTTTTTTTTTACTATTGCTATAATTCTACAATAGGTTAATGCATTATAAAGTAGCTCATAATGACGGAAGGCAGAATTTGAGGTAGATTATTTTCATATATTATTTCTCATATAATCTTAATAGTAACGAGACTAATTATAATATTTTTTTAGAATATTGTTTGCATAATTCTTATAAATAAACATTAAAAAAGAATAGTTCTGAAAAACAAAAAATAAAAAGTTGGTGAAGTTTACTACATAAGAACGATTATAAAATATAATATAGATTAGTAAATGTGAGTAAATAAACGCATTTTTATATTACTGAAAGCAAGCATGATACATTTACTTATAATAATTATATAATTCATATTCGTGCACTTATCGGGCACGGGAACATCGTGTTTGAACATGGTTTTGTAAGTTGCAGCGACTGAAGTGGGCGGGTCACCTTGAAAGAATGCCGGACACTAGAGCCGTAAAAATAGTGATAAAGTGGACGCCGCAACAAAAGAGACCGTGAGGCAGGCCTAAATGCATTGGAGTGACTGTGTGGAAGAAGATCTCAGGAAGATGGGAAAGTTTACCAGCTGGAAGAAGGTAGCCAGGCAGCGTGACAACTGGAGGAAGATTGTGGAGGAGGCTAAGACTCACAAAGGGTTGTAGCGCCAACGGAAGTAAGAAGTAAGTCATGGAAACGTAAATTGTTTACGTAATGTTGCGTAATGTAGTCATGCAAACATGAATACAGCGTCCACCGAGATCACATTCGCATGAGTCCATACCGTACTATAAATATAAACAGACACTCGTCTGCCTTGTACTACCCCCCCCCCCCCCTAACAAGCTTTCGGTTGACCTGAACTGCCTCCTGGCAGCTCAGGCCAAGCCCTTAATAACACATCCCTTAATCTGCCTTAGTTAGGCACACTTCTAAGCGGCTTTTCACCGCTTGCACCCTCCTTTCTGCCAAGGAGGGTCGCGTTCGTATACGGCTTAGAGATCTCTCGTCAGATCGGTAAACCAATTCATAAAGGCGGTGTTTAGTGGGTAAAAGTCTTCACATAACCACGCAGCCGGCTGCGTGGTATGCTATGAGCATTCACCGCCTCCCTCCCCCGCTTTTCGGATGGTTGCCCATATTTGCTTCGGGTGCAAAAAAAAACCTTGTACTCTTGTACTAGTATTTGGTAGAAGTCCCGAGTGCCGACTAGTCTCGAGTCACGAGTATTGATAGAAAAAGATAGAAAGACTGCGGAATAGTGTAGTTAAACAAGGACAGAATATATTCTTACACAACACGAGTGCGCGTCACGTTACTTTTATGTGCATTGAAATATGGTTCAAATTCAAATGACTGACAAACTAATGATTTAGGCAAACACTACCGTAAGCGCCTAGTAAATACGGCAACAAAATACGAGTACGACGTGTAGGCACAGTGAGATTAGATAGATCGAGTATTTTAAAAGTTGGAATAGGTGCAACCTAGTCTCGTTAAATACTTAGTCCCTAGATCTGTTCTAGTATAAACGCTTCATCTCTAATAGCAGACTGTAACTGCGACAAACAAACTGAAAGAACAGCTCCTGTTCCACGACGTAATAGAACAACGAAGAGACAGACACAATTGTTTCTTTATTCATAGATGTTACGGTTACCTTTGTTAGAATAAGATAAAAAATATACAGTGACACCCTGTTACTCGTTACAATCTCTTTCCTATTCTCACATAGGTTCAACACCTTAGTTAGAATGAAAAGTACGTACCAAGACTATAGTAAGAAATTGCTATGGTGTAATAGGTTTTGTGGAATTATTATTCATGTGGAACGAGGTCAGGCGGAACAGATACGTCATTATACCTGTTAGAGCCCACTCCTATGACAATAACATCAATGCTATCAGATGAGCATGTGAAATTACCCCAAATTTTTTCGAAAACCCTGAAATAAACTTTTAAAAAACGACAGTCTACTTATTTTATTAAAGAAATACAAAAGCAAAATATTATTTTAACTTTTGTTCAACTCCCCTGTAGCTTCATTTAATAACAAACAACTATTTTAATATTTATTGTATTTTAAATCTGTTTTGTTTTGCAATACCCGGCCAAATTTGCAGAGAAGGTTGGTTAGTGAAGAAAAATAAAAGAAAAACACGTGTGGCATTCGGGGACTGCCGCAGAAAAGCTATTGCATAGCATCTTTATCAACTTATGCAATTATAATTATATTTTTTTTAGCAAAATGTTTCCTTGTTAGCAAAAAGGTTTGCTCCATGCGGGAATCGAACCCGTGATCCGCGACGCTGCATTCGGGTGGTTCAGCCACTGCGCCAAACGTGCCATCAAAAATAATGTATAAATTTAATAATTATATTTATGTATAAAGTCTGTGTTTATAAAATGCTCTAAATTTATGAAAGTTGCTAGCATGATGGCGACTCATATAAATCCAAAGAATATGCTTCTTGCAATATTCCTTAAAATATTTTTATTATCTTACAATACATGCAACTATAATATATGCATAATCTTTCTAAAATGTAGGGTAAAAAGTACTTTACTTTTTTACTTTTATGATTCATATAGTAAAATTTTGAAAATTAATATGTAATAAAAAATTAATTGAACTAGTGACTGTTCCATCCAGTAGTTCAACTGAGTATAATTTACTACTGCAATGAATGGGTTGGAGTTATAATTGTTTGGTAGGAATTTGGGGTGTAAGGTGTTTTATTTGGTAGAAGTGACCAAACTTCAACCAATTATAACAATACCACTTACACTAAAAGGTAATACATCATTTTCAAGAAAATAGGAAAAAAGCTATTAAAACTTTGTAAAACGTGGAAAACATATGCAATATTATTTTGAAAACTGGATAGCAAACAGAATTTTGAGAGAATTGCGACAAGGACGTAAGGCCTTGTCAAACACTAGTGTCACATTATTATACTTCTAAGGTGCTTTTATTTTCTGTGTTCTATACTCTGTCAAGTGTCAAATCGCATGACATACAAATTTTTATGCATTCAGCTGTTAGTTGCTCTTCTTATGTGAATCTGTGTATTATTGCAGTTTTTATCGTGCTTTACTTGAGCACCCATAAATACTTTCTGTTAAAATAGGTTAGAAAGTTGTGAGGGGAGCGAAGCGCAGTGTAGCTCCTGCCACAACCTTTCTGGTAATATTTTTTCACCACCCGGAAATACTTGAGCACACACGAATACTTTCAAATGAAATAGGTTAGAAAGTAGTGACGGGAGCCAAGCTCAGCGTAGTTCCAGCCACAGCCTTTGTGGTAATTTTTGTTACCACTCCGAAATACTTGAGCACCCAGAAATATTTACAGTTGTGATAGAAGTCAACCTGCTTCCCCATTCCTCTCCCCCTTCTGCTGGAGACAATAAATGTTATCATTTTGGGAGTAGGTCTATGGAATTTTCTTTTTGATTTTTCTCATGAACAATGTTACCTTTGATAGGAGTGGTGTCGGGGGCTAGGGGCACTCCTCTACCCCCTGTCCCCTTTGCCCTGCCAAACAATTCAAAATTTAAAAAAGGGTTTTAATAGTTTTTATTTTCTCGAAATTGGTGCATTACCATTTAATGCAAGTGGTATTGTTACCAAACCTCTATTAAATAAAACACCTTATTCTCCCAAATTCCTGCGAAATGATTCTAAACTTTAACTCTGAACTGCTCCATGTGCATAGCCTTACCTATGGTTTATGAGTCATCATCATCATCACTACAGCCCTTCACAAGTCCACTGCTGAACATAGGCCTTCCTCAAGTAATGCCACAAAGCACGGTTCTGAGCCACCTGCATCCATCAACTTCCTGCATGTCTTACCAGGTCGTCACTCCATCTAGTAGGGGGTCGCCCTACAATACGCCTACCGGTACGAGGCTGCCACTCGAAAACCTTTCTTCCCGATCGGTTATCGGTTCTTCGAGCTACATGGCCGGCCCATTGCCACTTCAGCTTACTAATCCGTTGGGCTGTGTCGATCACTCTGGTTTTACTGCGGATATCCTCATTTCTGAGTCTATCACGCAGAGAAACTCCGAGCATAGCCCTCTCCATAACTCGCTGAGCGACCTTGAGCGTCCTCATACGGCCAGCAGTGAAGGACCACGTCTCAGATCCGTAAGTCATCACTGGCAACACGCACTGGTTATACACTTTAGTTTTCAGAGATTGAGGTATACCTGAGGAGAAGATGTGTCGTATTTTCCCGAACGCTGCCCAGCCGAGTTGAATCCGTCGATTAAACTCTCGGTCGAAGTTGGACTTACCTAGTCGGACTATTTGTCTCAGGTAAACGTACTCGTCAACAACTTCGAGCATAGTGCTCCCAACAACTACCGGCATAGGTGTGACATGGACATTAAACATGATCTTTGTTTTGTCCATGTTCATCTTAAGACCTATCCGTTGGGAGACACCATTGAGGTCATTGAGCATAGTGTTAAGGTCCTCTATCGATTCTGACATAAGGACTATATCGTCGGCAAATCGAAGGTGAGTGATGTACTCGCCATTGATGTTAATACCGTATCCTTTCCAGTCCAGTAGCCTGAAAACGCCCGGGACCTTGCCGTTTTTAAGGTGGTGGAGAGCCATTCTAATCTCGCTCAGACTGACGTCCGGGATATCATCGGAATAGTGTCGGATAAGACCTGCTCTTGGATCGTTACTCACACTTGCGTGTGGCTCCAACGATGATGTGTACAGCTGCCAATAGAACCTCTCAATCTCACTCAGAATCTCAGGTGTCCCGGAAACGATGTTGCCACACTCAGTTTTCGGCTTTGACTATTGGCTCTTTCTGACGGAAAGATCTCTGGCAAAGGCTTTGGAGGCCTGGTTCCGCTCGATCGCTTCTCTAATACGAGCAGTATTAAAGTTGCGTAAGTCTCGCCGCATGCATTTGGAGATCTGTCTGTTCAGTTGCCTGTATGCTGTCAAATCTGTTGACGATTGCAGCCTCATCTCCCGTCTAACAGCCATGAGATTAAGAGTGTGATCGGAGAGTTTTTGTGTTCTTTTGCGGTGGGTCTTGCAGAGCTCCGACCGCATGGACAGTTTCCACGAGCTTGTCATTCATATCGTCCACTGCATTGCAATCTTCTAGGCAGTGAAAGCGGTTAAGTAACTCGAGCTGAAAGGTTTCGGGATTCTGGATTAGAGCACGAGGGGGACGGAGCGTTGACTTCATTAGACGAGACCACTCCAACTTAATGTTTAGGTTCAGTGTGCCTCTAACCATTCGGTGATCGCTGCCAGTTTTCACCCTTGCGATCACTGAGACATCACTGAACAGTTGGTATCTGGTCGTCATAATGAAGTCAATCTCATTTTTTGTCGAACCGTTTATGAGTAGTCTAAATAATTTTTACATTCAAGGGCTTCCCCAACCGCATCATAACCTATTGTTAATGTAAAATATTTCTCAAAATATCTTCCAATTAAAAGTATTTCTAATTAATCCAACTAAAGTTAAAGGTGTAAAATTTCATTATTTTAATTAGTCAGGTTTTAATTAATCATCCTTGAATAAAACTATTTTTACAGATTTTACTGTGTTTAAATTAACTTATTTTTAATTTGCAATGCACTCATGGTCTCCGATGACCATGAGTGCTGCAAAGCACCGAAAATAACAGTAATAAAAAATAAGTAAACTTAAATGTGATAAAATCAGTAAAAGTACTTTTATTTAACATGTAGTATTTGAGTAAGTATATTATATTATCATTATTTATATTCATTTGAGCCGTGGGTAGCTCAAAGGCCAAGCACTCGCAAGAAACGAGATGATGCCTGTGCCCAGCTGTGTTAACTTTTACATTGACTTACTGGGGAAAAATCCGACTAGTTGAATGGTTGAACTAATAAGTTTGAGTAAGATGAAACTAACCTGATAAGCAAGATTATATATTTTTACTGCTTCAAAATTATTTGTTATACAGCATTTTATGACTAAAAGTTTGGTATATTACATTGTTAGTTATCATTTAGTTACTGTATTTAGATGTCTTAATAAGCTTATGTCATAGCAAGCATAAAAATGATGATGAAATGTTTAACAAAATGTGAATGTAGTAAGTAATAAACAAAAATTGTTATTCACTGTTAACCAACAGTTTGAACTACAACTTTACTTTTTAACACATTATTTAATTTTTAATAGAGGGCAAATGAGCACACTCCTTACCTGATGGTACATGACTAGCGCCGCCCACGAACAACTGCAACACCAGAGGAATTACAAGTGTGTTGCCGGCCTTTCAAATAGGAGTAAGCCCTTTTCTTGAAGGTCCCTAAGTTGTATTTAACCACTCCACTCGACTTGTTGACACCTAGGGAAAGAAGTGCTTTGTGAACCGAGCGTTGTCTGAACCGCATATCTGCATAGAGTACACATACCGCGCAGTAGCCGAACCAAGAGGGCCATCAATGGAGACCTGATATGCTTCCAGATGAGAGGTAAAGAAAGTCCAATAGGTAAGGTACATGATCTTCCACATCAGGAATTCTCGTAGGCGAAGTAACCAGTTGTGTCACACCATATGTCAAGGCAAAGTTATAAACAGATCTCGCGGCATGATCGGTTAAACGTGAACCGAAACCATCTGGCCTGATGGGCGTTACAATCGCCAAAGATCACAATCTCTGCGGATGGGATCTGCTGTAGCAAGGAATCTGAGCCCTTTGGATGTGGTCGATGAGTCGATCTGTTTCGGCATTACCGATATGGGTCCTACAGGGGCACCCGTAGACGCGCGGCTGGTCGTCGTATCCATGGATGGATAGGTCCGAACCTTCAAGACTGCCAAGACGTCGAGAACAGATATCCTCTCTGACGTATATGCAAACTCCAGCCCGGCGTGCAAAGACGTATTTTAATTTGTACCCCGGGTCCAACAGGTACGAGGTATCACCTGAAGACGACACCTGCGTCTCGGTTAAAAAGAACAAAGCCGGCTTCGCCGTCTCCATATGGTAGTGGACGGCGTTAAGGTTCGAGTGAATTCCCCCGATGTTGCAGAAGTCCATGGCTAGCGTGGCAGAGGTTGCCTTGGTCTTGTTGCTCAGTTTATCCTGATCAGTTTTTGTCTTAATCGGAAATTTGTCGTCCCCCCACCCCCCAAAATACGCTAGGTAGCCTGAGCACCCACGCTCAAGAGTAGACTAGCTTGGTTGTGGAGGCTCGGCTAGGGATTTTCCATTACCAGAGTTGCTGGTAGGGCCAGGAGGGTTCCTGGGGCAGTATATAATTTGATTCCGCTACCATATTGATGGGGGGAGGGGAAGAATTGGACCTCCGGACGGAATTTAGAAGCTGTGCTTTTGCATTTCTTTTGCATCATGTAAATACGAGGGTGACACTGAAAGTTCTTAAAGAATCAAAAACTGAACAAACTAGCAGGTTATAAGTTCTATTACATCTTTTCAAAAATTTACATCAATACATCGCTGCATCGAATGGAACAACTGAGCAAAGCACTCGTCTCTCGCCCACTCGTTACGACGTAACGTCGTTAACACTCGTCCCTAGGGGTCTCTTTGACGGCATTTTGACACGCAGGCATGGCTTCGTCGGCGTCCATAAAACGTTTTCCTCGAAGTTTTGCTTTTATTTTCGGAAATAAATAAAAATCGCAAGGTACGAGGTCGGAGCTATAGGCCGAGTGACCCAATAATTCCACTTCTGACGTCGCCAAGTAGTGGATTGTTTGCTTGGTGGTGTACGACGAGGCGTTGTCGCGGTGAAGGAGGACCCTACTGCTCAATTCTCATGAACTTTATCCAAAACAAGTGGTAAACAATTGTTAGTGTATCACTCTGCAGTAACTGTTTTTAGATCCTCTAAAACAATTGTTGCGTAATGACCTGTCCTTCTGAAGAACTAGGCCACCATCTTTTTTCCAACGCTTCGACCTCTCTTCACTTTAGTTGGCAACTCCTCGGAAGGAAACACCCAGACAGCACACTGTCTCTTAGTTTCAGGATCTTAATAATAAATCCAGCTTTCGTCACCCGTTAGTATGTCGAACACAGCATTTGGGTTGCCTCCGTTAAATCTTTGAACTATTTCACGACACTAATCAACACGATGG
Source organism: Parnassius smintheus behrii (assembly GCA_036936625.1). Classification (NCBI taxonomy): domain Eukaryota; kingdom Metazoa; phylum Arthropoda; class Insecta; order Lepidoptera; family Papilionidae; genus Parnassius; species Parnassius smintheus. The sequence continues at coordinate 60,454,074 of JAUPFT010000003.1, read as the reverse complement.
AGTTTTGCGCCGCTGTCAAATCATTAGGTATCCACCGGACACAAAGATTCCTGACCGCTAGATGTTCATGGAGGATGCCTAAGCTTGTCCATATCTGCTGATAAGTCACTCTTTTGTCAGTCTCTATCATACGCCGCACAACAGTGATGTTATCTTCAGTCGTCGCCGTAGAAAGCTGTTACTCACGCAGATCATCGGTGAAATTAGTGCGATAACGCTTAGACTAGGCTTCATCGTGAAAGGCCAATCAAAGTCTATCATAACTTTCTTGTTGACTTGAATGACATCGAAACTCATAAAAAATCATTGTACGAAAATTTTCTTGCGTTAGATTCATGTTGACGTGACACAGAAAAGACAGACAAATTAATAAAATACATACACTTCTATTGTGAAAAGTCAGAATCTGTCAAAAAAGGCACGTATGGCAATTCACATTGCTGTATAGTGAAAGTTGGGTGTGGCAGAAGACGCACGAGAGTAGAATTAATGCGGCGGTAGCTAACGAGTATGTTAGGTCTGAATCTGAGTGACAGAGTGAGAAACTGTGTGATAAAAGAAGAGTGTGGTTTGCAAGATGATGCAGTGACCAGAGAAGAAAGTAATGCTTCGGTGGTTTGTTCATGTAGAAAGAATGAATGAGGAAAGACTGACAAAGCAAATATATGTTGCAGAAGTGAATGGAAGAGCCGGAAAGGGAGTTCCTAGGCGAAAGTTTGTCGACCAAATTGGCGATATATTAAAAATGGGCCAAATTAAGAGTACCCTTAGTCGACGAGTATGTATGCGTAGGTATATGGATGTGGAAAAGGAGAGAGAGGTATGTCAGGATCGAGCTACATGGAAGTCTGTAGTCTCTGCCTACCCCTCTGTGTGACAGGCGTTAGTGTTAATTATTTTATGTACATACACCATAATAATGGCAAAGAGTTTCATTTTCAAAATTTGAACTTATTTTTTTATTATATCGTTTACAAGTGACCAGTTCTAAAAACTTCTAGTTTCGCCCTCGTATTAACAAATACTGAACTTATAATATAATTCCCGGCAGATTTGTGTTCAATAGGCTCTTTTACATTACTGAGGAATGGAATGGAACGGAAGCGTTAATTTTGGCGTGAATTTGCGGGAATGCTTGATCCAACGACTACACAGCCCGGGCTGTGTAGTCGTTAGCTTGAGCATTTCGCCTTAGAGCTGTATAAAAGTTGGTCTAGATTACACGCCCTTCGCGCCATTTACCGCGAATTCCACAGACTTCGCCGACAGGCAGTAATGGCGTTAAGGCAAGACACTGTTGAGCGACCGTCCAAGGGTGCAAACTTGGAGGGGCGCCAAAGTCGAAAAAGTAAATGTGAGAGAGAAAAAGTAAAGTCCGAAATTATATCGCCGGTCAAATATCCAAATACTATGTGATTATAGCATATAATATATGAATGCACCCGAGATATTACTCACGTAGAACAATTTTCATTCACAGTCCGACTTTTTGATTTATCATTGGTGGCATATTTGGCGAATAATATAAGTGCGACCTTACACTTACAAATAACACAAATAAAATAAACTTAACACTAAACAATAATAATAACAATTAACAACGATAACAACTAAAACTTTTGTAACCGACTGTGCTCAAGACTGATATATCGACAAGAACACGACACCAATGGGTGCGTTTGGCAGAAAAAAGCGCTAGCAAGCGCTTGTAAGCAAAATGGCGATCGTAAGCGGTAAGCGCTGTCAAATCGTAAGTAGCTATTTTCCTCCAGGACACGATGTTAGTTTTAACCGGGGAATCTAACCTAATTTAAATATATGTTTGTAAAGTATTCATGTTAAAAACTTACCAATCTTGAATTTTTAATAGCATGTATATGTTTATTCATGTCATTATATTACTTAAAACTAATATTGCACAAAACAACTTATAAACTCTACTTCAAAACAAACAAATTAAATAAGCAAAATGGCGGATTGTGTCAGCGCTACTGAAGTAGCAATCGTGTCCTGGCCGAAAACTATTTTAGCGCTTATAAGCGCTTGCTAGCGCTTTTTTCTGCCAAACGCACCCAGCTAACATGTGACTGAGACATATTACCGTGTACCGAGAATTACGCGAAATAAGCACGAAGCGTTCTTTAATCGATTTTTATTTTATTCAAATCGATTGAAATTAAGTCATAAAAATATATTTATTTTCAATTTTGTAAGGAGATTTTAATTTTTTTCAAACATTTGTTACTGAAGTAGACGTAAATAGATAACTGACATTTAAGTAAATCATGTCTTTCAACTGAGAAAATAAAATTTGATTAGTATTTTTTAATTAAGTCGAAATCTCGATTATTAATGACAAAATTAACTATATTTGTAAATAATTTCGTTTTACAAACCACAAACCAAAATCAATAACTTCTAAATAAAACTCATTGATTGCGATATTTCATTGAATAAAAGGTCGATTGTGTTTACATAAGGTAAATCTCTAGCCTAGACCATCGCCCCCGTACGTCGCCACATGCCAAAATTTTGTTACTAAAAACAGTTATTGCACAGACTCCTGCGCGAAGTTCAGACTCATCAAGATAGTACGTCGGCCGTATTACAGTTTTGGTGTTTTTAAAAAAATCAATTTTGTCCCTACATCGAAGATACTAACAAAATAACTTTGAAAATGTTTATACAGATTTGTTTTTAAAAGAGTAACCAAATTTTAAACTTAAGTTCAAATATATAAATATCAATATATTTATTGCAGTTTTTGAAAATACGAGTGAATAAGACTACTATTTTTATTTAAAATTATCTTCAATTGAATGTGATTTATGGGCAACAAAGTTTTTTCCTACCGATCGCCCCTTACGAATTTGTACGTTCGTGTAAAATTAGTAAAATAATGCATTACCACTCATTTTAAACTTAAGAGATAAAAAGGACAGAAATTTTTAATTTTTAAGCTAGTTTATTTTGGCGGCCGCGTTTATCGTGGGTTTTGAGCGCGGCGACCAAATCCAAAAATTCCGTTACCAAAATAAACCTAACACCCCAAAACCTAACATCGCCTAACGTCGTTTCAGTTCGGCTGACTTCGGCACGGTGTTTGTGTGCGTGCGACTAGACGTATGCGTGTAGATTATAATATATAATGCATATTCATAAACATAATAATAAATAAAATAATATATAATGCATATTCCGCACTATAGCTCGTGCCAAATCGATTGAGAAAAATGAACATTGATCTTACGGTCGTTTAACCAGGGGCTACAAAACTTAAATATATAGGCAATTTTTATATGTTGTACTTTCTTTATTTATAATGATTTTTTTAAATTATTTTTTTATAATGATAGATATAATACATATTTATTAACTATTATTAAAAAGTTATGTAAAAGATCGCTGTAGAAGAAGAATCATCTATTTTTATAAAGTACTTTATTCATTTAACAACAAAAAGCATTAATTTATAACATATATAAAGATTCGAGTGATAACGACACCGAATAAGTACGTACTTATTCAAAAGATAAAACTTTAATTCAATATTATATAAGAACTTTATTTTTATTAGGTGCAATCATCATTCGTATCTTCACTTGATGTGTATTCACATGAACTGTCTGTAAATATTAATTATAAAGCGATCTGCAGTTTGGTCAATTCTATCATCCATACCACGCATTTTTTGTTCAACCTTAAGGAGAAAGCCGATCTTCAAGGCTCTTTCTTTGCGTCTAACTCGACTCTCGATGACGGGGGGAGTACGCCGCCGACCATCCCGCGGTGTGAGTGCTCCATGCCGGAAGTGCAGTTCACACAGCGCTCGGTTCGCAAAGCACTCCTCTCCCTGGACATCCACAAGTCGAGTGGGCCTGACGGAATCCCCCCAATTGTGCTGAGGACGTGTGCTCCAGAGTTGGCACCGGTTTTAACGCGTCTTTTCCAGTACTCCTACTCCCTAGGCGTAGTCCCAAAATCATGGAAGACGGCTTTCATCCCCCCAATCCCTAAAAAAGGCAACCGCTCAGCCCCGTCCAACTACCGGCCTATCGCCATCACCTCCTTGTTCTCCAAAACAATGGAGTCCATTGTAAACTGTCAGCTCATGAGGTACCTTGAGGATCACCAGCTGATTAGTGACCGCCAATACGGTTTTCGCCGTGGTTGGTCAGCTGGTGATCTTCTGGTCTACCTAACTCACAGATGGGCGGAGGCAGTAGAGTCCAAGGGGGAGGCATTTACTGTTAGTTTGGACATTGCGAAGGCCTTCGATCGGGTTTGGCACAAAGCGCTTCTTTCGAAGCTCCCTTACTCTGGGCTTCCCGAGAAACTATGCGATTGGATCACCAGCTTTCTTGCAGATCGGAGCATCAAGGTCGTTGTAGACGGTGCAAGCTCAGATTGCAAGCCTATTAATGCTGGTGTTCCAAAAGGCTGCGTGCTATCGCCAACGATATTTCTTCTGCATATCAATGATATGTTGCAAACCCGTAACATTCATTATTATGTAGATGACAGCACTGGTGATGCTCTTTACACCGGCCGAGCCAATATTTCTCGGGAAAACGTCTCCGAGTGCCGGGACAAACTTGTGTCTGAAGTCGAGTCTTTGCTGAACAGAGTCTCGGATTGGGGCGACTAAATCTAGTCCAGTTTAATCCCCAGAAGACACAACTTTGCGCGTTAACCGCTAAAAAGAACCCCTTTGTCGTATCTCCTCAGTTTCAAGGCACTCCCCTTGTTGCCTAAGCCAGTATCGGAATCCTCGGCGTTGACATATCGAGTGACGTGCAGTTTCGTGGTCACTTGGAAGAGAAGGCCAAATTGGCCTCTAAAATGCTTGGCGTGCTCCGCAGAGCGGGACAGTATTTCATGCCGGCACACCGCCTGCAACTTTACAAAGCGCGGGTTCGGCCGCACATGGAATACTGTTCCCATCTCTGGGCTGGGGCTCCCCAGTACCAGCTCCTTCCACTTGACCGCATCCAGCGCAGAGCGGCTCGAACCGTCGACGACCGAGTGCTTTCCGATCGGCTCGATTCACTGGCTTTTGCATATACTATGGAGAGTGCTCTGAGGAATTGTTCCGATTAATCCCAGCCGCCAAATTTCGTGAACGCACTATGCGGCCAACGTCCCGATACCATCCACACCATCTGGATGCTTGGCGGTCCACCACAGTACGTTTCAAAAGGAGTTTTATTCCGCGTACAACCTCTCTGTGGAATAGTTTACCACCGGCGACTTTTCCGGACCGATACGACCTGGGGACCTTCAAGAAAAGAGCTTACTCCTTTCTAAAGGGCCGGCAACGCACCTGCAATTCCCCTGGTGTTGCGGTTGATCATGGGCGGCGGTAGTCACTTAACATCAGGTGAGCCGCATGCTCGTTTGCCCCATCTTCTATAAAAAAAAGAAAAAAAAAAGAACATGCTGAACACAGTTTTTCCATTTATCTAGCGCCACTTATCACGCGTTTCGTTTGTTTTGAAGGGATGATTTTGCAAAAGCTCAATATGGTGATTACATTGCTTCAAATATTTTTAAAATATGAAACTGTTATTAAACGAATTGCTGCGTTACTTAGCGTAAATTGAAATATAACATATAACACATTTTTCGCGATATACCGTGAGATTTTACGATGTTTATAAGAACCACAGACAATATTATTTAAGAAACAAAAAACACAACAAATGTGCTGACCAAGAAATGTGAATAATATCAATATTTAAATATTGTTATCACATCTAAATTGAGTTTTTCCCTATCGATTTGGCACGAACTTAATATGGTTCGATTCAGCTGTTCCTATCGTCCCGCACCTGTGGGTACTACAGAGTCCGATATAGTAGGTATTTAAATTTTTCAATGAAACGTTCGACTACTAGTATCAGGCTCAGTTCACCATCGGAGTTTGGATAAGAAAACAACTACAACAACAAAAATAAGTGTGTTTGTACAAGTGCATCGTAGATTAGAAAGTGTGTATAGTGCAGCGATGGTCTTCTGGTGTAATGGCCTCTTCAGGGAGAATTGGTTTTCAATTGGTAATTAATTTGCAAACGATTCGCAGTGGTTTCCATGTTCTCAGATCTTACAAGAAAAACGTGTTTTTCTACTTTCTCGCGACGTAAAAAGTTTTTTAATTTTTTATAAATAAAGTTATGAAGTGACAATTTTTTTATATGAGATTACAAATATTTCTGACGACTCCGCAATTATCTAATGTTTTTCCTTTGCGATTTATACAAATTATTCGCGAACATCATGTAGCTAGGATTTTGAGTATCCGTTTTCCACACTTTCAGAAGCTCCGCTGTAATTCCATCCTCGCCCGGGGACTTGTCGTTTTTAAGGTGCTGGAGAGCCATTCTAATCTCGCTTTGACCGATGTCCGGAATATCATCGGAATAGTGTCGGATAAGATTTGCCCTTGCATCATCACTCACGCTTGCGTGTGGCTTCAACGATGATCAGGAAGATGTTGCTGTCCATTACCTGTTTCAGTTTTCCTCTGTCGTCTCTTATGAGACCCATGTGACGTTAGGACCGGGCACGTTCCAGCCTGCAGATATTAAAATTTCAAAACAAAAAAAAATCTCATTTTATAGATCTCAATTAGCCCTTTCGACCTACGTTAATTAATTTATAAGCCCGGTTTTCGGTTTCCCAGGAAAAATCGAAACATAATTTTCAATTTTCCTCTACTTAAAATAGCCATATCTCTTTGAAAAATGATTATTTTTTACTCTACCAAGCGTGAAAAAATTGTCCTTGCGCTAATTTAATTTGCCCGCGTGCTAATTCTTAAAAATATTCAATAATTATTATTATAAACAATAAAAAACCGTCGTGACATTCCTAAGCCAATTATTTGCGCATGCGCGCGACAGAATAAAGGTGAAACTCACATCATCAACAGTGTCAGTGTAGCATCAGCTGATCTGTAGAGTAAAAAATAATCATTTTTCAAAGAGATATGGCTATTTTAAGTAGAGGAAAATTGAAAATTATATTTCGATTTTTCCTGGGAAAACGAAAAACGGGCTTATAAATTAATTAACGTAGGTCGAAAGGGCTAATTGAGATCTATAAAATGAGATTTTTTTTTGAAATTTTAGTATCTGCAGGCTGGAACGTGCCACCTGACGTTAGGGGGTAGTGTACATTTTTCTACCGCAGCTTGTACGAAGTACATGTATTTCCATGACCGCAGCTAATACACTTACATACGTTCTTTGTCTACGCTTACGTACCATCCTCTTAGTAGTCTGTGCATACCACAAATTATAAAGTTGTTGTCTATGGTTATTACACGGGAACAAATAGCAAATACATTCGACGTCAGTTTTATTAAAAATTTCTAACTTATTGTTCTAAATGGATGACTTTGGCGACAACTTCGTCGTGCCTGACGTAGACCCTGCGGCTGAATTTCTGGCACGAGAACAGAATCAACTTGCTGGTCTAGAAGATGAATTGGAAACTAGTGCTCCACCCCCTATTACCACTCCTGCTTCAAATGGTTTAGAGGATTTCGTTGGTACGCAAATGTTTCCTATATTTGAAAAAATTTAAAAATCGATAAATTCTACAGGTTCACAGTTAGTGACGCAATAAATGTAATCTTGTCGAGTTTTAAACTATAAATACATTAACTGAGGAAATTATGACCCGTGCCTTACATGCACTTGATGGCTTTACTTTCTATAGCCAATGTTAACTTTATTGTACTTTGTTGTTACGCTATTATTATTACGCCGAAATATCCTAATCCTGATAACTCACTCTCAATAAGTTTAGTTTTCTGAAGGTGTCATTTATATCGCCAGAGAATTGCAAACACTTTTTAATATTACTAACATCTGATTTTAATCTAATATTGATATCATAAAAAATGATAAAAAAAACAACATGGTTTGCAGAATGATGCCCTCTGGCATTTATTGCCACCAGTGTTACTTTTAATGAAACTTTGTGAATACATGATAAGATTTCACATTAGACATGGGTCATACTTGCAAAATCGAGTACCAGGGCTTCCAAGTATGTCCACCTTTAGATACCAGAGCCAAAAATCAGGGCTCGAGATACTTTAAGTATTTTATTTCTGCATCAAAAATTGATCCGTAAGATAATATAAATATGGAGTGCAGTTGTATATATTGAAATAGTAAACTTTCAAGCCCTGTTGGAAGAAAAATACTTGCATAGAACATTGATCTGTAATGCAATATAATTAAGAAGCAGAATCGCATTTACAAAAAAGTACTTCCAATCCTTTAAAGTAAATATACCTTGACAGAACATTGATCCATAACTGCATATAGTTTAGTTTAGTTTACGACGGGCTGTTTTCTGCAAATCCACGTCTGAGCACGTATTTTGCGTGTGGGCAGGAATAATATGCTTATTCGAGCCATGATATCTCCCCGAAGAAGCTCAGCAGTCCCTTGATGTTGCAAGCAACTTCGGGGAGCGAGATGCCGAGATGTTTAGCCCTGTTTGAAGCGACTTTTGGACATGTCAGCAACATGTGAACCGCCGTTTCTTCCTCTCCCATGTATGCCCTGCACAGGGGGCTGTCAGTAACATCTATGGTGAACAAATGTTTGTTAAAAGAGCCATGTCCTGTGATAGCACTTGTTACTATCCTGATCTGTGGCTTGTTCAGTCTCATTAGAACCTTGGATAGACGACTGTTTATTTCAGGTAGGGCCTCCCTAGCTTGTCTACAGTCTACAAAATTTTTCCAAAGCTGAGCGTGTAAATTATTGAAGTATCTACGTACCAGTGAACGAACGTAGCCAAAGGGCATTGGTATTATTGGTTCCGGCCCTATAGTTGCTAGGGCCAATCCCCTTCCGGCCAGTTCATCTGTTGCATCGTTGCCTCTAGATCCACTGTGTCCCTTGATCCTTTGCAGAGTCACATTGTTGTGCTTACATACCTGATTCAATCGTTGATGGCACTAGTATATCAGTCCCGAGTTCGTCACATTGCAACTCAGAGCTTGTAGTACCGCCATACTGTCGGTCAGTATTCTGATGGAGAAGTCTTTCACCTTCCTAGTATCTATTGCTATGGCCGCTTGGATGATACCCATGCATTCAGCCTGGAAGACTGTGTTGTGGGTACCCAGCGGTGTGCATATGTGGATATTAACGTCTTCAAAGAAAGCCCCAGACCCCACACCTTCATTTGTCTTAGAGCCATAACTGCGTATAAATAAAGAGCAGAATCACGTCGAGTGTCGACAGAGCAAGAATATTCAAATATTTTGAAGTTTTTGATTATTTTGGGTAAGCACTTGGTTGGCGTACTTACAAGTAAATACCTGGTTGCCTAAATACACACCTTTCATATAACACATTTACCTGTAAGAATTCTTAATGTATTACCAATAAATTAGATTTAACTTTTTACAGAAATTCCAAGTGCTGCAGCTTTTGAAGCTAATGGCCTTATAGACGCAGAGCCCGCCCCCACACCTGTTTTCCGACAGGAGAGAGAGGAACCAGAGAAGATCAGGATATGGAGAGAAGAACAAAAAAAGAGACTAGAAGAAAAAGGTAATATTTACACAACAGATAATGTTAATAGTTTTTTTAAGTAATAGGGATTGTAAGGGGTATAAAAAATCCCTCAAATATCAATCATACTGTACAGTGCAGGTGGACACTGTTCTAATTTACAAACAATTAATTAAATGATGCTCAGTTATATAATACATATGAATACATATATAATACATAAAAAATACTTATGAAATATCATCTAAGATATTTCATCATCATCTCATCAGATCATTATCATCATCATCATTACACTATGGCAGATCCACTGCTGAACATAGGGATTGTCCAAAGAATGCCACAAAAGACTTGTGTTGAGCCTCCTGCATCATGTCTTTGAAAATTCTTTACTAGTGAGTGTGTATTGTCTTGGTGCCTGTCAACTACCAGTTTCGACAACTCTTTAAGTTATTTAGTCAATATAATATATCCAGCAGTGGATAAAAAGCTGTGAAGAAAAGGTCCTAATGATCTTGTAAACACACTAACACACATGGGTCTGTATGAATTTTCAATCATCATCATCATCATTACAGCCCTTCACAAGTTCACTGCTGAACATAGGCCTGCCACAAAGCACGGTCCTGAGCCACCTGCATCCATCAACTTCCTGCATGTCTTACTAGGTCGTCACTCCATTAAGTGGGGGGTCGCCCTACACTTCGCCTACCGAGACAAGGCTGTCACTCAAGAACATTTTTTTCCTAAACGGTTATCGGTTCTTCGAGCTATATGGCCGGCCCATTGCCATTTCAGCGTACTAATCCGTTGGGCTATATCGGTCACTCCAGTTCTACTGCGGATATCCTCATTTCTAAGCTTATCACGCAAAGAAATCCCGATAGCATAGCCCTCTCCATAGTATGCTGAGCTTCACCTATAACCTCAATATACAATAAAATCACCTTATAATCCTCTTGACAATTCCATGATTTTATTGGAGACAGATGAATCAGAAGTTGAGAATATAATTATAAATCTTAAAACAAATAGTTTAGCCAGTAGCACGGCTATGATGGAATCTCTTCTGCAGTTATTAAGGCTGCCCAAAATACTCTTATTCCTCCTATAACATACGTCTGCAACTCTTGAGTCAGGTGTCTTTCCAAAAGTATTTAACCTCTCAACTGCGGATGTCCAAGACTTGGACACGAAAATATCTCCGTTGACTGCGGGTGTCCAAGTGTTAGACATTTTTTACCCGCTCTTTTAATGAAGAAACAAAGCATTATGCGCTATTTCTAACTCATTCTACCATATGTCAATGTGTACAGGATAAAAAAGGCTAGCATAAAAACCCCACAGCTTATACACTTTAGTAGTATATTTTATTTAAATCATTCTTAAATGTTGTCCGTTCCTTGAGTCAGCCATTAGTGTGATTGACGCGCGCTAACAACGAAGTTGTTTGTAATTATTTTGTATTAATTGTGTGGTGAATTGTGTTAAAACAATGCCTGGGTAAGTAACCTTCTTATTTGTTATCTCATTTTGTGTTTTATCTTATTAAGTACGTGTAAAATCGTTTTTAATATGTATGAAGCAAACTGCTATCTTATTACTAACATGCTGGTTGAGGAAAGTTGACTTGAAATGTACGTAAAATTTTAATGTTGACTGTCAGTTTTGTGTTAAAATATGTGTAATTGTTCATCGTTCACAGTTTTAGTACATCAAAATGAGGATAAAGTGCAATATTTTCAAAATTTTTGTGTAAATATGCAATAGGTGCAATAGTGTCCATTTTTGAGACGTCCGCAGTAGTGAATTCTAGTTCTAGTTTTGTGGGTGGCGAAAAAAGGAACTAAAGTTTGCCATACTGCATCAAATTCAAATTCGGTTGAACGGTTAGAATGGTAAAGAATCTAGTGCCCTCGAGCAGAGAAATGGAACTTGGTTGACTCCACGATTATTCAATGATTTATGAAAAATTGAATGTGGCATTTGGATATGTCATGTATGTTAACACAAGACTTCGGAATTTTTTAAACAATTTAAATTAAATTAAATCAGTAAATTAGAAAGTATTTACATAATATGCTTTTTAATATTTTTATTTTAATATTTTTTAATATTTCATATTTGAAATTTTTATTTTTTTAATTTAATATGAACAGGTTGTGGTTTTTAAGGGCACCTCAGACACATATTTCTTATATTGGTTTTTTTAATGTACATTTTATCTGTATGTACTTTGCAAATCGTGTAACGTTGCGTTATGTTTCAACCTAGAGCAAGATTGCTGCTACCTACAGTACCATTCGTAAATGAATTGTACTGTAGATACAGTAAATCCAACAAGTACCAAGAGCCTTTTAAAGAAATGAGTACCTATGTTATATATTTATTCAATTTTATACTTATGTCCATCCATCCATTTAGTGTTTATTGTTGCCTGGCTATAATTTGTTCAGCTAATTATTTCAGACTATCATCGTCGAAATTTTTAATTTAGTTAAGTTACACAGCCTATTTCCGTCCCACTGCTGGGCCATCCCTCACTTCTGAAAGGGTTTTAGGGCAAAGAAGTGTCCGCCGCGCTGCCCATATGCGTGTTGGCGAACTGCACATGCCTTGGAAATATTTTTTTTATTTCTCAGACAGTCAGACTTCCTCATTATGTTTTCTTTCACCTCCGAGCAAGAGGTAAATCAGCACTTAAAATTGAAATTAATAATTTCATTGATGCCGGCGGAGATTGAACCCGGTGTGCTAGCGTACTGTGAAATTTAACGAGAGAGCTAACAATCTGAGCTACCAGGGCTCTCTCATCGTCGAAATGAATACTTAAGTTAGTTAAGTTACAGCCTTTTTACGCCCCACAGCTGGGCAAAGGCATCCCCTTATTTCTCAGAGGGTTTTAGGGCAAAGAAGTTTCCGTCGCGCTGCTCCAATGCGTGTTGGCGAACTTCACATGTCTTCAAATTATTTTTGTATAATGTATAAGAAGTGAGTTCTTTAAAAATATACATAAATAATATTTTTTTTATTTCAGGAAGAGATATATTTATTTTGTACAAGTGCCATTAAAGTTTGTTTGCTCAAATAAAGTAATTAATTTTTCAATAAATATGGCACTTACGACTAAAATTTTGGTATCGGCATTAAGAGTACTTATGAAATACATTATGAGATTTCTAAAACTTAGCAAGACCTATTGAAAGATGACTGAATCATGTAAAGAAAAAGAGAGGTTCAAGACTGAATCATTATAATGAAATTAAAAAAAAAAACTATTTTTATTGACTAAAGCATTACGCCGCATTATGCCGCATCTGGTCCGAACTACATTCTACATCGGTGTAAGTTGATTGTGGGTTCTTGTAAGCTTATTATTAATGCGTTTTATGATAAAACATTGTATTGTAGCCTATGATTTTGAACATAAAATATTGTAAACAATAGATGTAAGATTAAAATAAAATAAAATAGAACTATTAAAAAACTTTGTGTCATTGAGAAATATGATAGTTTTGACTTTATTTAATATTTAGTTATACTAATTACTTTAAAACTTTATTAAATATATGTACTTGTTTATAGGAAATTTCATAGAGAATTCAGAAATGTATACATGTTATATATAGTATTCGATATACCAAAACCAAGATATTTGCGTTTAAAAGGATTGGGCCCAATCAGCCGTTCATTTTATTAAACAGCTCCGCAGTCAACGGAGTATTACGGTTAGAGTCTCCGCAGCTGAAAGGTTAAGAAGGCTTTGGTACATACAATCTTTAAGAGTGGAGACAGAATCAGTGTCAATAATTATAGGCCCGTATCGGTACTCACTTCTCTCTCGAAAATAATGGAAAAAATTCTTAACACAAGGCTTATTAATTACTTGAACAAATACAATATCATATCAGAAAATCAATACGGCTTTAGAAGTGGCTTATCCACAGAAGACGCTGTTATGGATCTAGTCAACTTAGTAGCTAAAAACATAGACAATAAATTCAAAATAATAACCTTTAACCTTCCTTGACCTATCAAAGGCTTTTGACACTGTTTCTATCCCCACCCTACTTCAAAAACTAAATTAAATTGGCATAAGAGGTTCGGTTTTGGACATATTTTGAGACTCAGAACGGAGACAATGTGTAAAATAGATTCTTTTCTTAGTGACGATAAATATCTTTCCTATGGAGTCCCTCAAGGCAGTGTGCTAGGACCGACACTGTTTCTGGATAGGATTAATAAAGAACTAAATATCCATAAAACTACTGCTACTAAGTGTAAATAGGAACTGAAACAGTGGCTGCAGAGGCTTTTATACGAGGATACAGAGGCGCTTGCGATCGCCCTATAGAGCTTACTAAACCACATCTCATGATAAAGTAGTAAGACTCATCACACAACACACACACACTCACACACACACACACCCACACACACACACACATACGCACACACACACACACACACACACACACACACACACACACACACACACACACACACACACACACACACACATTTACAAACTTCTACGCGTACACTCGCAATTCCATCCCTCTCTTTTATACTCTTCTTAAGTATTGTCTCCATATGTAGCGGATTCAATATTATGTAGGACTAAACAGGGCATTGCTCTAATTGTTTCTTATAATGTCCGGTGGAAGGCGCTAGCGTCTGTAATACAGTTTTTAATATAAAACTAGTACAGCCGCTAACGATCAACCATATCCTACTAGTATGTTACTAGTATATTGATGCCTGTAATTGTACTTAATATGGAAAATTTTGTTACATGTTTTTCTGAGAATACAGATTTTATTTATTTATTTTTATTATAGTCCACATACGCCAGGCAAAGTGGCAGATTGTACTCTTCGGTCTTCTGTACAATTTGCCGAAGGGTATGTATGTGGTCTATGGTGCTAAAGCGTTTTCGGAAACCGGCTTGTTCGGGAGGCTGGAAGTCGTCGAGTCTGCGTGCGAGACGGTTCATAATGACTCTCGAAAACAACACGTAGATGGGACTCGGAAGGGTATCGGTCTGTAGTTCTTCAAGAGAGCGTTATCACCTTTCTTGAAGAAATATACCAATCTCAATTCAGAAGTTTAAAGTGACTTTCAATAAGTATTGTTATAATCTACATTGAATAAAAAAGTTTCTGTTTTTGTTTCACTTCTGCTCCACGCCTCGGGAGTAGTGCCACCGTGGAGGACGGAATCAAAGAGCTTTTAAAGGACTTCAATTACCGGTGTTCCACCCGCTCTCAGAAGCTCCGCTGTAATTCCATCCTCGCCCGGGGACTTGCTGTTGTTAAAGTGCTGGAGAGACATTCTAATCTCGCTCATACTGACGTCCGGGATATCGGAATAGTGTCTGATAAGACTTCTCGTCAAATCTGCTGAAGACTGCAGCTTCGTTTCCCGTCTAATCGCCATGAGATTAAGAGAGATTTTGTGTTTTCTGCGGCGGGTCTTGCAGAACTTAGCTCCGACTACGTTACTTACGTCCACTGTATTGCAGTCTTTTAGGCACTGAAAACGGTTTTGTAATTCGAAGTGAAAGTTTTCGGGGCCCTGCAGTGCACGAGGGGGTGGAGTGTTTACTTCATTAGACGTGACCTCTTCAACTTAACGTTTACGTTAAGTGTGCCTCTAACCATTCGTTGATGCTGCCAGTTTTCACCCTCGCGATCACTGAGACTTCACTGAACAGTTGGTGTCTGGTCGTCATAATGAAGTCAATCTCATTTTTTGTCCAACCGTCAGGGCTTGGCCAGGTCGACTACCTGTGGGGCCGCTTCTGAAAGAAAGAGTTCATCATAAAGAGTCCTCCCATCAACACCGTATAGTGCGTTTTGGTGGAATGCGTGGCTCTAGAGATATCCTCATGCATTTCCTCATCCACCTCATGATGTGCCAAGGTTGGTGGGTAAACCTATATGATCTTCAGCGAATACCGTGGTGATTCTGAGTATCAGGTACGCAACCCTTGTCAACACACTCCCAATCTTTACAATGTTTTTGACGAGAGACTTGTGCACGATAAGTCCGACACCTCCTTGGGGCAGATGGTTGCCCTCCCGGTGATAGAATAAGTTGCCGGATTTAAGGATCTCTCTTTGGAACTTGGATAATCCTATAATATGACAGCGCAACTTGTCTACCTCTTCTTCGAGCTCTAGGATCTTCTCGTCAGTCCTCATGGTGCGTGCGTTATATGTTGCCAGGTCAAGTCGTCGTAGATGGCAACCGAACCTCCACCCGAGAATCTTAGCATCCCCTGCCCCGCCGTTACCATGCTTAGCCAGGGGGTTAGCCAGGGACTGGAGGCCGTTTATTTGTGTCGTTGCTCATGGGGGGATGTTTGCCATAGTTGCCACGCTTGGCGAGTGGGTTGGCAACCGCAGTTTTTTAGTTTTGTATAATTGCTGTTACCAGGAAGATGCTGCTGCCCATCTCCTGCCTGTGTCCCTCTGTCGCCTCTTACGACACCCACGGGAAGATATGGTGTATTGGATATTCTTAACCGCCACTACACGGCACTACATACATAATAATAGGCCATTACATATGAAATTGGCGTTTTGTATGGGAGGAATATAAAGTAATTTTTTTTAAATATATTTAATTAATCAAAGTATGCACCGTTGTTATCTATGCACTTTTGCTATCTCATAGGTAGTTTATTGATCTCTTTACTAAAAAAAACCATGGGGCGAAAATCAATAAACTCTTTGAAGGCGGTTCGGAGTTGAATTTTTTTCTTTGTAAGAAGTCCGAATTCCGAAAAAATGGTAATCTGTTGGAGCAAGGTCCGGAGAGTACGGTGGATGTCGCAGACATTCCAATTGTAGCTCATCTAACTTAGTGGTTGTTTGTTGTGCAGTGTGTGGTCTTGCGTAGTCGTGAAGCAGCAGTGGTCTAGAGCGGTTGACCAATCTCGGTTGTTTAGCAGCTAGTTCTTCCTTCATGGTTTGCAGTAGCTGACAATAGATATCTGCCATAAACGTTAGACCAGATTGTGATTGATCCGCTCCCACAATAGCCTTTAATTCTTTATTTTCCACTTTGGTCTCCGGCCGTCCACGGGGTTGGTTCTGAAGGTCGACATTTCCGGAACCGGAAACATTGAAACCAAAAACGTACCGTGCTTTCTTTTGCGACACCAGCGCCGTCCGCATCATTAATCCTCCAAGCTGTTTCTGCAGCACTAGTGCCACGGTAGAACTCATATTCGTAAAAATATACCGATATTTTATGTTTTTCATTGTGCATTAATAAGCGACGTCAAAGAAAAAAATATTGAAGAAAAAAACAAATGAATGATTGTTTTCAAAACTCAAATGTACCAGCTAAATGAATTTATAAATTTGAATTTGGAATTCTTAACCAAAGAGGAGATATATCAAATCTAAGTGGACAGTAAGACAAAATGCTATTTTCATATGTAAGAACCCAATTGTATATGTAACATAATATGTAAATATAACAGTCTCACAATAGAAACTATAATCAATTCTCTACACTAAACTATCACACAACTATATTCACGTAAAAAGTGTTGGAATTCTGCATGAGCACTGTACCTTACAAGTTGCTTAATGTTAAATTTTGTTAAACCATCTGTAAAATGTCTTAGCTAAATACAGAATTCATGAAAAATTTAATATATTTCTTGGCCTACCAAAGATCTATTACTACAATTATTGTCAAGTGTAATGTGAGATACCATGACCAGCTGTAAACTATTTAGAACAGGCTAGAGTTTTTTTTAATGTAATATAAATATGTCGTTAAACATTTTAATGTGGTAAATTCAAGCTTCATCTATGTTATTTTGACAGCCCAGTGGCACAGTGGCTCTGGAATGAGTTGTAGTGCTGGGGGTCACCGGTTCGAATCCTCCGAATCAGTCCGAAGTATTTGTATGGCCTACAAATAATTGTTCCCTGTCTGGATGTTTGTTCTTGTGCATTTTATGTTTGTAAACTGCTTACACGATACAGGAGAAAATTCTAGTGTGAGGGTAATGTTTTTTCTAAGAGAGAAAAGAGTTTTTCAAAGAGTTATAGCTGCAGCACATGTAGGTTGGCTTGACCGGTGAAAAACTACACTCTCACAGAATACTAAAATAGCAGCTGGTAATCTATCTAAATCCTCAGGGATTACAATGCATTTACATTTTGATTCTTAATAGAGCAGGTGTCTATGGGCCACAGCATCCCCTTACAATTGGGTGGACTGTACGCTCATTTGTCTCCCTTATTCTATGTAAAAAATACATGATATTATATTTGTTATAGACGAGGAGGAAGAAAGAAAAAAGGAGGAGATGTTGAAGATTGCCAAAAAGGAATTAGAAGACTGGTATAAGACTCACGAAGAACAGATTGCTAAAACTAAAGCTGCTAACAGGTAAATTAAATTTTATAACTTACTGTAGATATACTGTGTGCATGATGCTGCATGTTAATTGAAACTATTTATTTTCTATCAAACAGTAAAAGCTTTCACCATTAAAACGCTGGGGCCTACTTTTATGTCCTTAATAGACTCACAAAAGATTATGAAAACTAAAGCAGCTAACAAGTCAATTGTTATAGCTTTCTGCAGATGTACCTTTTTTACGTGGTACGTACCTATTTTACGTGGTAGAGCCATGCTGCAGTTATATTGATGTATAGTTGTAGCACGAATGGGTCGGCTCGACCGGGGAAGGACCACGCTCTCACGGAATACCAGCGTGAAATAGTAGCTTAATGTTGCTGTATTCGTCGTATGGTGAGTGTAGAGAACCGGAGACCCTTTTTACTGGAAATGAGGCATTCCATCTTAGTCCTCACGGGTGACAACGCATCTGCATTTTGATTTGTAATGGAAGATAGATGTAGATGTCTATGGGCCGCAGCAACCACTTACCATCAGGTGGACTGTGTGCTCGTTTGTCACCCTATTCTATAAAAAAAAACCTTACATAATAATTTGCATGGTACAGTAAAAACTTGCACTAATAAGTCAGAAGAGCCTCCTTTTAAGCCCATAAAACCTGTAATAGACTCCAAATATTATACGTAGTTTGTCCATGACAGAGTGCAGCTATATTACAGTTGTAGCATGAACGGGTCGGCTCGTCTGGGGTAGGGACCACGCTCTCACAAAATACCAGTGTAAAATAACAGCTTAATTCTGCTGTGTTTTGTAATGTGTGTAGAGAACCGAAGACCCTTTTTATTGAAAATGAGGAATTCATCTTAGTCCTCAGGGGTGACAACGCATCTGCATTTTGGTTCCTAATTGAAGATAAATGTAGATGTCTATGGGCCACAGTAGCCACTTACCAGGTGATATGTGTGCTTGTTTGTTACCCCATTCTATAAGAAAAAACATAGACACAGATAATAATTTTGACTTTTGTAGTTCTTATCTATAATTTAAAAAACCTAAATACTTTAAAGATTATGGTTATATAAGTATACATATTATGGAAACATGTATGGTTTGTAATATAGAATTACCTATATTTTTCTTTAACACCTAAAGTCTAGTTCAAAATGTTCGTGTTCAGTATTGATAAAACAAGAAAAAGGATGTATTGTTAAAATAAGTATAATGTCATAGCCTTATTGCAATATATTATGTATTTATTTTTGTTTTTATTATAGCAATAAAGACAGTACTTCTGGCTTTTAATGTTGCAAGGTGTCTCAATTTATGTAACAATTTACACTATATTATTGGGTTCAGAGCTATATTGACCTAAACCTAAATGTGTAGTAGGCAACTACCTGAGGTTAGAACTGAACTGATTTTGCAATTTTGTATGATCCTCCTTTCAGAGATTGTTGTTACCATAAAATCATAATTTTAAGTTACTAGTATATAAATTGTTAACTTTTAAGACTAAAACTTTGTAAACACTTAAGTTTTTATAGTCTCAGCTTGGAAACCAGAAATCCCATTTCTTATATTATGACTAAACCTGGCAACACTAATTACATTTGAAGCCTACTTTTACTTATATAATTGTAAAAAGATGTTCGAAATGTTTAATAACAATCATATTAACGCTTTATTTCACCAATAACTTTTAACAATTAAATGTATAGTCCATTCTTTGACAACTGTATTTCTTTATTTGATATAGCTCAGAATTTTATTTTTGCAATATAATTAATTTATAACAAATTATTCTTTTGCATACACTGTTAGCTGTAAACAATTATGAATTTGTATTCTAATTTATTTCTATTTTCTTTTCAATGCTCTCAGAGAGTCTGCTAAGTGAGTATTTTATATAGTAGTTTCAATATTTACTAACAAATTTTATGTTGGTGAATGTAATGGTGATCCTTAAATTTTCATGTGAAGTAAATCTTCTTTTTATAAAATATATTATTTTCCTTTTCTTCCATTTGGGTATTAAGTAATTCTTGTCACGGAAACTGGCTGGTATCAATAAAAAGGTAAGTTTAAAAAAATAAAAAGGTGTTAATGGAATTCATTTTAAATATTCATTGTTTACGTTTTTGTTTTCATTGTTGTCTGTAATATAAAGAATATTACTTACATAGCATATAAAATTATGTAGCATGCAGTGGCGGTGTAATGGAAGAGAGAGAAGGAAATGTAAGGAATATCTACTACCCCATATCATTGGGGCGGGTGTCTTAAGAGGTCACAGAGAGAAACTGAACCAGATGAACAGCAGAATTTTCCTGATAACAGCTGAATAAAAATTAAAAACTGGTTGCTAACCCTATAGGGCATATAAACCATAGGCCATCAGGAGTAGACTTTTGATAGGCTGTAATGCTAATAGAAAATTATATTTGGTCAGTTATTCTACTAAGCTCCTTCTATTCTACTATGCATTTGGTGTGTGGTCTTTGTAATTTTATTTGTGAAACAACAAATTTTCACTCTCTTTTCATATTTCTACATGAAACTTAAATGTCAGTCAACAAAAAAGAAAGGTGCCCTTTTAGCCTAGATTGGCTCAGAATTTTGCTGATGACTGCGTAAGAGACAACAACAAACGACGAAAACACAAGGACAAACATCTGGACACAGATCAATTATTTGTTACTACAAGTAAGGCTCTTCTGGGACCGGGCCCTCATCATAGACAGGACTATTCTTGCGAATAAGCCTGATATTGTGCTGATGGACCGGGCACAGTCAAGGATATTTTTGGCCGACATTACCATTCCGTATGACGAGAACCTCGTGCAAGCCGAAACAGATAAGCAAATAAAATATCTGGACCTGGCTCATGAGGTGACCGACATGTGGGGTAGTCTGCCGACCGAAATTATTCCTATAGCCTTATAAAAATAACTTGCTACCAATGTGGCACCATGAGGTGGTGAAATATTTGAGGAATTACATGGCGGGGATGTTAATTTGTTAGGAAAATATGAGGGTTAATGTTTATTTCTTGTAATATTACTTATATTCTATATTAATTAGATTAGAAATGAGTAAACCAAACTATAGATATTCTTAAAAGTAAAAAATAGAGAAAAAGAGTTAAGAAATGTGAAAAGCATTAAGAAACCAACCACTGAGGTATTGTTTTGTGATTTATACATATAATGCATATAGAAATTAATAAAATTTTAATTAGTGTGACTTCTCAATTATATGAGATTGTATAACGAAAAACTTCACCTGTCATAACTAGCGACATCTGGTGAACGGAAGATTATTAGCTCTTATTTTAGTGCCATAGTTGCCACGCTTGGCAAGTGGGTTGCCAATCGCAGTTTTTTATTTTAAGTCGTTATTAGGAAGACGCTGCTGTCTGTCGCCTGATGTGTTTCCGTCTGTCGCCTCTTACGACACCCGCGGGACGATAATGTGGGATAGTAAATAATTGTGTGGTGTCTGCACGCGGAGTAGGAACGCGGAGCGAGCGCTGGCACGGGGCGGGGAGGAGGCGGGGGCGGGCGCGACGGAAGGCAACGAGTGGGCGCGCGTCGCCGAGCTGTGCGACTTCGGCCCGCGCCGCGGCCGCGACGTGGCGCGCCTGCGCTCCATCGTGCTGCAGCTCAAGCAGGCCGGCGTCAGGCCCAAGTACCCGCCGCGCACCACCAAGGTGTAAGTATATTATAATTACACCTGTTTAAGCGAACTACACTTAGAAATGAAACTAGTTCGTACGGATTTTATCGCGTATATTAACTTATTTTATATTCCCGATTTTTCGAGTTTTTTACAGCACCCATGGTCACAGGCCATTGGGAGAAAAATCCGTAAAAACTAGTTTTATTTCAATAATTATTACACCTGTTCACCTCACTTATACACTGATTCACATTAATTACATCGGTTCACAACTTAATTACACTACTTAACTGAACTGGTTCATAGCGCAACTACACTGATTCGGTGCGCAAATACACTGGTTCATAGCGCAAATACACTAGTTTACAGCACAATAACACTGGTACATAGTGCAACTACACTAGTTCATAATGCAACTATACTGGTTCGTAGCACAACTATACTGGTTCACTGCACAACAATACTAGTTCATAAACACTCACGCCTGTCACCCAGAGGGGTAGGCAGAGACTACAGACTTCCATTTGGCACGATCCTGACACACCTCTCTCGCCTCCTTCACATCCATACACCTACGCATGCATGCTCGTCGGTTAAGGGTACTCCTAATTTGGCCCATTTTCAATAAATCGCCAATTTGGTCGATAAATTTTCGCCTAGGACGTCCCTTTCCGACTCTGCCATTCACTTCTGCAACATAAATTTTCTTTGTCACTCTTTCCTCATCCATTCTTTCCACATGACCAAACCACCGAAGCATTCCTTTCTTAATCCTGGTCACAACATCATCTTGCAAACCACACTCTTCTCTTATCACACAATTTTTCACCCTGTCATTCAGATTCAGCCCTAACATACTCCTTAACGACCGCATTTCTACTGCATTTATTCTACTCTCGTGCTTCTTCTGCCATACCCAACTTTCACTACCATACGTTAAAGTAGGGACAAACACAGCATTGTGAATTGCCATACGTGCCTTTTTTGACACATTTTGACTCTTCACAATAGAGTGCAGGGCCCCATTTACTCTGTTTCCTGCGTTCACTCGTCGTTCTATATCCTTATCATATCTCCCATCCCTGCTAATATGTACTAGTTCACAGCACAATTATAGTAGTTCACAGCACAATTATACACAATTACGCCAGATGACAGTACAATTAAACTCTTGTATTCTGTATTAGCATGATATAATATCCTCCAGACCGAATTTCGATCACAGTGGCCAGTCTCTATGACCGACTAGCTATCTGCACAGGACAAAGATATAGTACATGAGTGTGTGCACAAACTCAGGTGCGCGGTCTAACCCTTTACTCTTATAGTCCGATGGGACAGTAATCCAACAATACCGAAAAGAGGAAACAGGTGCAATATCAATGGCTTTGCATGATTTCCGAAATACAGGTGTCAAACATCGCCTACTCCTGACTGCTACTGAAAATTTCTTGACAGAAAATCCCTATAATATATTTTGGACCAACCTGGGATTCAAACCCAAGACCTCGTGATTAGAAGCTTCGCGCTTACGTCCATCAGAACAAAGAGACAGTTAATAGCATGATTTAATGCATGCCCAAAAAAGACGTGGTAGTGGGTTCTAGGGTCAAACGCCTTTTATTTATTACTCATTAGCCTTTTCTGTTATAATAATGAAATAAGAAATTCATGTTACACACAGAAATGCGGCGCCCGTCGAAGAAGAGGTAAAGATTTAATCAAAGCTATATTGCAGTACTGTTTTTGAGTAAAGTTGAATAAAGTAAGCTAGATATCACTGTTCTAAATATGATTAAGCTATACATGTTAGTAAATCAAAAAAGACAGTTGAAGGCTTTGGTTTGGTTGTTTTTTTTTTTTACATTAAAACATAAATAAATCTAGCAGTCGTATTAACATTACCAATATTGCCGTCAACCACTTCTAGTTAGCATAAATGTCTTGTATTAGGAGTGATTTACGACTGTATTTGGATAGCGGATTCAGACCCACCGCGTTTCGGTTTGCTTCAGTTTTTTTCCATAATTAAAAAAGTCCCATCTTAGTCGTTTATGGCTTGTAAGTGCTAGAGTAAATGTAATTTTAGTTATCATTATATTTAGTTTTCTGTTGAATCATTTCCTTTTTTAGTCAACTTCAGAAAAAGGAGGACTGTTTTTTTTGTATATGAATGTAATATGTTACGCAACATCTTCATTAACTTTATTTTAGGGATGCCACCCCTGAAGCATAATGCATAAACATATACTAAAATTCACCGTGTAGTGGATGAATGAGATGAGATGTTAGAATATCCACTACTCTACTTTGTCCCGTGGGTGTCTCAAGAGGCGCCGGACAGAAATTAAACAGGAATTGGGCAGCAGTTCCTTCTTTATAAGAACATAAAATAAAAAAACCTGTGATTACCAACCCACCCGCTAAACGTGGTAACTATGGCAAAAAAAAAACCCTGAGGCAATTAATTGGGGAGGGGACTGTGAACATAGCCCCCTTCTCCCATTAATTGCCTCAGGGGGGCAGTGGACTTTTGATAGGCTCTGACGATGATGATATACTGTAATTAACTTAATATCACAATTAACTTTTCTTAAAAAGTAAATGCATTAATTTTTCTATTCACTATATCTTGGCACCAATTTCAGCATATGAAATTATTTTTTTTTTAATTTTTTGAAGTCAACTTTTACTTTTTATGAAATGTGAATATATTAAATATACTATCATTAAAAGGCTTTGTTATTATGCCAAAATTTCAACTTAATTTTATAACAATGTGTGTATTAATATTCCATAGTAAATTTTTCTATTGTTCACAGAGCTTAAATTGCTGGAGCAACGTTGAAGGAGCGTTAGTAGAGGCCTGAGTATTTCTTTGTATAAATGTTAATCTCTGGAGTTTCAAATTAATACTTATTTATAAATATGATAAATATACATGTTATTAATATTAAATATTGCATGACATGTTACTGTCACCTCTATTATGATAATTGTTAGCAAATATCACTATATTGTTACTTTTTAGTAACAATAGTCACATAGTTCTGATAGCAAGCTAAACTTATGATTGTAATACGAGTATTATAAAATAAAATCATTCCAAATATGCCTTAAGAGTTTTATTTATCACACTTTTATCATACCTAATTCAAGGGAACATTTATCATTCTTATAAAAATATATTAATTGACCTAAATATTATATCTAAAAAGTAAACATTGCAAATCCATAATATAATTGAGGATATCAGCGCAAAAGTGGTGTAAGCCACAATTTTTGCTGGTTGCGGTTTTGGTGTGAACTACATTCCGTACATTATCAACTTTAAATACAATAGTGGAGTAAGCCACATTTTGCTATCCAAAAATAGATGGCGCTAAAACATAGTTTTTGCACGGAACTTAATGTAGCAGACTAAAAGAGCAAAACTGGTGCAAGCTGAATACACCACTTTTGCACTATAGCAACACAGGTATGTCTGTGGCTTACGTCGAATCCGTAATATAACGTCAGTCGTCAGTCTCAGCTGTCAAAACGGTAAAATTGAGAGAAACTATACTGAAGTTAATTGAAATTTATTTATATTCTAAAATACCCAGTTATACATACTGAATAATAATATTTTTGCAACTAACTATGAACGAAGTAGATGATATTACTTCAGGTAAGTTAAAATAGTGTCTGATTTACTGCAAATTTTAAACATGTTGAATACTGGGGTACATAACCGTTTTGTATTTTTTTATATTGTTAACCTAGTCAATGTTGGTTACAGTCGGAGACCTGGACTTTGAAGATTCTGGTTCCGAATATCTCCCATCACCTACGCCCTCATCAGGCAATGACGACGACTCGGAAGAAGTTCAGCAATGCAGTATTAATTCACCCACAACAACTTTACCACAGCCCATGCCAAGCACATCAACAGCAGAGCTTCAATTAAGCTTGTCTGAACAGGGATCAGCTGAAACTACCAATGAAACCTCTGACCTCAAAAGCAGAAAGCGTGTAAAAAGGCCTGAGACTTGGCAGCGAAATGTGCTTAAGTTAAAACGAGCAAAAGGCGAACAATATGAAAATCACAAAAAGAACGTTATTCCTGCGAAGACAGCCAAAATAGGGGAATGTCTATGTCCTAAAAAATGTCATCTGAAGATAAATGAAGACCGTCAGCTGGAAATATTTCGAAGCTTTTATGCATTAGCAAATTTTGACATTCAAAATGCATTACTGTTCTCGTTAGTTAGAGTGACCAATAAATGCAGAAGCTACACAGGAAGAGAGGACTCAAGAAGACAGAAAACACATATCTATCATTTACTGAATTATGATGATGTTGAAGTTCTGGTATGTAAAAGTTTTTCCTGAGAACTTTTCAAGTTTCTGACGGACGTGTAACTAGGGTAATAAAGCGCAAAAGTATTCACAATGTCCCACCTATTGATCAGAGAGGTCGACAAAGTTCTGTAAACAAAACACCAGATAATAAGATAGCAGAATTAAAAGAATTCATTGGCAAGTTTCCTGCCTATGAGTCTCATTACACTAGACATAAAAGTGAGAATAGGAGATTTCTATCACCAGATCTAAGCCCTGGAAAAATGTATTCTCTCTATAAAGAAAATGTACTTGAACCTTTATCAGCTTTCATGTTCAATAAAATTTTTAACGAATGTTTTAACCTACGTTTCCATGCACCCATCAGTGATTCTTGTAAAAAATGTGACTTTTTCCATAACAAAATTAAATGTGCTGAGAGTGAACCTCTAAAACAAGAGTAACAATGTGAACAAGAATTACATCAGAGGAAAGCAGACAGTGCCAGACAAGGGCTACAAGATGATACGGCATTGGCAAAATCATCTACTGATATTACTGTTATTACCTTTGATTTAATGAAAACCCTACCTACGCCTGTGTTGACGACTGGAATAGTGTATTACAAAGGGCAACTTTGGACTTTTTGCTTTGGTATTCACAACATGGGGACAGATGATGCCTACAGGTTTGTTTGGGATGAGTCTGATGCTTTGCGAGGACCACAAGAAATTGGTTCTTGCCTGCTTTATTTTTTTAAACATTATGTGAAAACTAAAAAAGTTGTCATGTATTCTGACCAATGTGGTGGGCAGAATAGAAACATAAAATTGTCATTGTTCTGTCAGTATATTGTATCTCACCCGGATTTTACTATTGAAGAAATAGACCATAAATTTTTTGTCAGTTGTCAGGCATTCTTATTTGCCAAGCGACCAAGATTTTGGTCTAATAGAAAAAAATAAAAAATTCTTCAAAGAAATTTACGTACTGGAAAACTAGCTAGAAGTAATTAAAACTGCACGAAAAAGGCAACCGTTCAAGATAATAAGAATGACAGCAACTGATTTTCTATCAAGTATATTCCTAGAACAAAATATAACCAACAGAAAAATTTCAATGAGCAGCACCAAGGTGGAGTGGCTAAAAATTCAATGGCTAAAATTCCGTAAAGTCCACCCTTTTTCAATTTTTTACAAGTATTCCAAGAATGAGGAAGCACTCTTTGGTGGTCAGTGTAAAAAAAAGGCAGTCGGTGGCCTTAACATAACTAGATACATTGGAAAAACCAATTATTGCTGAAAAAAAGAAAAAAAAAGACCTTCTTGAACTTTTGCAGTTCATCCCACTAGTTCATCACACTTTTTATAAAACACTAAAAAGTTCCAACAGTGTCCAGGATGAAGCTTATTATGATGAAACAGATGAATATTAACCCATTATTATTGTTTTCTTTAATAAACATGCTCTGAAGTGGTGTAACCTGTCTATTATTTTGACTTTGACCCAAATAACATAAATGCAGAAGTGGAGTAACCCACATATTTTTCTTTATTATTAGTTTAAATTTTATAAAAGTAAACAACTATTGTCGATTTGGAAGTTCTTTTTATAAATAAAAAATAAAACATTAAAAAACATTTAAAAAAAAAATAAAATAAAAATATTATTGCAAATTTTAAATCCTTCCATTTCACTTATGTGCACTGTCGAGGGTTACACCGCTTTTGCACTGATAGCCTCAATTATTAGTAGCTATAATTTCATCACATAAATTTTTCACCATTTTTATTTGGTGAAAACAATGGCACCTTGCTTGAGGTTAAAATAATAAATCAATGAAACCAAGTTGGAATGTAAAACCTGCATACAATGCTATAACTTCAAATCTTTTGCAATATCAATATGTTTTCTTTTATATATCTTCTCTGCTAATTGTAAGAGTAGATACATTAAACTTATAACTAAAAGAAATGGCCACACACCACTGCTCAGGTAACTTTTCAATTGTTCACCCAATGGCTTATTTTTGTTTTTTAATATTTTATCATAAACTTTTTCAGTCCTCCTCGTTACATCCATCCAATTATACATCTTCCTAATCATTCTATTACATTCATATGGGCACAGTATATTTCCTTTTTGAATGTCACCTATAGCTAATTCTATACCTTCCACAATACTGGGAACATTAGGTTCAGTCAGATATATCATACTTTCTGGCAGTACTTCTGGGATACCTCCAACTTTTGTTGATACTACCTTTAACCCGCATGATGCGGCCTCAACTATTGCCATACAATAGGCCTCTGTTAAGGATGTGTTAAGAAATATATCGCCCTTTACTAAAGTATCTCTCACTTCTGAATGTTTTAAACTTCCTAACAGGGTAACACAGTGCTGAAAGCCCTTTCTTTCTCTAACTTCTTGCAAGAGCCACATCTTTGGTCCATCACCTCCAATAATAAACCTAAGTTTTGGATACCGAGGACACATATCAGCTATCACAGCAGCCATCAAATCAACACCTTTTCTGTACACTAATCTAGACACAATAACTATGGTTATAACATTTGGATCCCTCTGACTTGGGTCTGGAATGAAGTTATAGGCATCTACTGCATTAGGTATTACAGATACCTTGTGTGCTTTCACTTTAGCCCTTAATACTGTATTTTCTTTTCCTGTGTGTGACACGCAAATACAATGATCACATTCACACAGACACATTTGCAAGTATTTATTCGTCAAAACTGCTGATGTATCTGCAAAACCGAACAAGCTGT
This sequence comes from Parnassius smintheus behrii, assembly GCA_036936625.1. Taxonomy (NCBI): domain Eukaryota; kingdom Metazoa; phylum Arthropoda; class Insecta; order Lepidoptera; family Papilionidae; genus Parnassius; species Parnassius smintheus. Next base: position 60,425,354 of record JAUPFT010000003.1, on the reverse strand, counting down.
GATCTGTGAAAACTGTCTTCAAACCTAATAACTTACCTATGATTGAAACTTCATGAGCTAAAACACTAAATGCTGAGTGACCATGGACAATTTCAATACATTCTCGTATCAATATATATCGAACTATTGCTATATTGCATATCATTGTTGGCAGAACACATTGAGAGTAAAAAACTCTGACTGGTAAATAGTACACTTTGAGGCCACCAGTTAGGTACCTGACTCCAATCCGCTTGCCGTAACAATGAGTGATGACGATCACTTTATGTCCACACTTGATCAAACATTGAGATAAATTGTATATATGTTCTTCCACTCCGCCAGTATTCGGATAGAAAAAATCGGAAGCCATACATATTACATGCTGCTTCTTATTAGGTGTAGATTCCTAAAGAACAATAAAAATAATAAGTGAGGTATCACGGCTATGTTTACATTATTTGGAAAATATACCATACCTTCGCATTCATTATTTATATATATATATCATAACTACGAATTAAGTCATAGAATAACATAAGTGGTTTTTCCATCAAAATCAGAAAATTTTCTTCAACAAACATGAAACTCATGTCATTTGTTGACATGACACATTTGACAACAGTTTTTAAATAAAAGGTACGAAATTTTTGGTTTGGATGCTTGTTCTTTAAGCCACGTCTTCATTTCATTCAGGATCTTCGTTTTTATAGAACTTTTGTGGATGGTGATGGATCACATTGCCCCAACGGACAGTTGATGACGACATTCCCTCAGATTCATAAGGCGCCTAAGTGATCTAAACAATGACGCTTATATCAACATCGAAGAACTTGTTTCGTCATTTTATATAGTTCACATGCGCAAACATTGATTTACAAAATCAAATCACTTTTACATTTTTTTTATAGAAGAGGGGGCAAACGAGCATGCGGCTCACCTGATGTTAAGTGACTACTACCGCCGCCCATGATCAACCGCAACACCAGGGGAACTCCAGGTGCGTTGCAGGCACTTTAGAAAGGAGTAAACTCTTTTCTTGAAGGTACCCAGGTCGTATCAAGCCAATCGGAAAGCAATCGGTCGTCGACTATTCGAGCCGCTCTGCGCTGGATGCGGTCAAATGGAAGGAGCTGGTACTGGGGAGCCCCAGCCCAGAGATGGGAACAGTATTCCATGTGCGGCCGAACCTGCGCCTTGTAAAGTTGCAGGCGGTGTGCCGGCATGAAATACTGTCCCGCTCTGCTGAGCACGCCAAGCTTTTTAGAGGCCAATTTGGCCTTCTCTTCCAAGTGACCACGAAACTGCACGTCACTCGATATGTCGACGCCGAGGATTCCGATACTGGCCGAGGCAACAAGGAGAGTGCCTTGAAACTGAGGAGATACGACAAAGGGGTTCTTTTTAGCGGTTAACGCGCAAAGTTGTGTCTTCTGGGGATTAAACTGGACTAGATTTACTCGCCCCCAATCCGAGACTCTGTTCAGCAAAGACTCGACTTCAGACACAAGTTTGTCCCGGTACTCGGAGACGTTTTCCCGAGAAATATTGTCACGGCCGGTGTAAAGAGCATCACCAGTGCTGTCATCTGCATAGCAATGAATGTTACGGGTTTGCAACATATCATTGATATGCAGAAGAAACAGCGTTGGCGATAGCACGCAGCCTTGTGGAACACCAGCATTAATAGGCTTGTAATCGGAGCTTGCACCGTCTACAACGACCTTGATGCTCCGATCTGCAAGAAAGCTGGTGATCCAGTCGCACAATTTCTCGGGAAGCCCATAGGAAGGAAGCTTCGAAAGAAGCACTTTGTGCCAAACCCGATCGAAGGCCTTCGCTATGTCCAAACTAACGGCCAGTGAGAGTGAGTGAGACTCTACTGCCTGCGCCCATCTTTGAGTTAGGAAGACCAGAAGATCACCAGCTGATCGACCACGGCGAAAACCGTATTGGCGATCACTAATCAGCTGGTGATCCTCAAGGTACCTCATGAGCTGGCAGTTTACAATGGACTCCATTGTTTTGGAGAACAAGGAGGTGATGGCCATAGGCCAGTAGTTGGATGGGTCTGAGCGGTCGCCTATTTTAGGGATTGGGTGGACGAAAGCCGTCTTCCATGATTTTGGGACTACGTCTATGGAGTAGGAGTACCGAAAAAGACACGTTAAGACCGGTGCTAACTCTGTAGCACACGTCCTCAGCACAATTGGAAGGATTCCGTCAGGCTCACACGACTTGTGGATGTCCATGGAGGGGAGTGCTTTGCGAACCGAGCACTGTGTGAAATGCACTTCCAGCATGGAGCACTCACACCGCCGGATGGTCGGCGGTGTACCCCCCCGTCATCGAGAGTCGAGTTGGATGCAAAGAATGAGCCTAGCAGATCTGCTTTCTCCTTTGCGGTATGGGCCAGTGAGTCATCCTCTCTGTGCAGAGATGGAAGAGATGGCTGACAGAAATTCCCCTGGACAGCCTTGGCGAGAGACCAGAATGCACAGGTTCCAGAAGGAAGGCGAACTAGTTTCTCGCCAACTCTGCCTATGTGCTCTGACTTTGCAATGACTCTTTTGAAGGACCTAGAGGCCGAATTATACGTCTTTTTTAGAGTGCTGGTATTTACATCAGCCCATGCTTGGGAGCACTCCTGCTTATAGTATAATGCTATTTTACAGAGGCGACCAAACCATGGCTAGGATTTGCCTCCAATGGGCACCACAGAGGAAGGAATAAAAAGTTCCATACCCTGAAGCATCACAGACCAGACAGAATCCGCAACAACGTTGGGATCGTCCGGCGAGAAGCAAACCCGCCGCCAAAGGTAGGATGCAAAGAAAGACCGCAGTCCATCCCAATCGGCTGATCTATAGTGCCAAACACGGCGGCAGCCTGCAGAATGTAACTGCGATTTCATCGTGAGTGGCACCACACTCCGGATAAGACAATGGTCCGAGGAGCCTAAAGGGGCGTCGACGGAAATCTGATATCCGTCCAGGTGAGAGGTAAGCAGAAGGTCCAACAGGGAAGGTGCACGATCCTCCACATCTGGAATCCACGTAGGCGAGGTAACCAGTTGTGTCAGACCATATGCCAAGGCAAAATCATGAACAGATCTCCCCACATGATCGGTTAAACGTGAACCAAGCCATTCGGCGTGATGGGCGTTAAAGTCGCCGAGGATCACGATCTCTGCAGAGGGGATCTGCTGTAGCAACGAATCTGTAGCCATTTGGACGTGGTCGAAGAGTCGGTCTGTTTCGGCATTACCGCTATGGGACCTATAGAGGCACCCGTAGACGCGCAGATGGTCGTCGCTGCCTACGTGTAGCCAAAGGATGGACAGGTCCGAACCTTCAAAACTGCCGAGACGTCGGGAACAGATGTCCTCTCTGACGTAAACGCAAACTCCAGCCCGAGGCACAAAGGAGTGTTCCAGTTTGTACCCCGGGTAGGAGAGATACGAGACATCAGCCGGAGAGGATACCTGCGTCTCGGTCAGAAAGAGCAGAGCCGGCAGAGCCGTCTCGAGATGGTAGTAGTTCCCCCCCCCCAGAATACGCGGGGCAGCCTGAGCACTCACGCTCAGGAGTGGAGAAACATGGTCGTGGATGTTCAGCGAGGGATTCTCCAGGGGTGCTGGTACCCTCCTGGGGTAGTCTATCATCATGTAATTCTGCTACCATGTTGATGGGGGGGGGGGGGGATTTGGGCCTCCGGCCACCTACACTAACCAGACGAAACGAGGAAGCAGAGCTTCCACTTCACGCGGGTATTCTGTGAGGTCGAGGTACCACCCCGGTTTGAGCCGGCCCATACGTGCAACAGCAAAACTGCCGCGTGGCTCTACCACTGTTAAAACGTTACGTTACGGTACCATTATTTAAACGATAAAACAAGCAACAATTTAACTTCCCGTCAAAACTCCCTAAAGGTACGAAAGATCACAGATCCAACTTGACTTATTAACTTATTATGATAATTAAACCACGCGGTTAAACCACATTTTGTTCTTGCTAATATGTGAGTTTGGCGACAGGGGTTCCGGAACAAATTATGAAGTTTGCACTTCTTGTGTTTTATATTCCGTGCTTTATCTAGAAAATCCTCCATCTACAATAAGCTTTGAGTTACTCGAGTTTATTAAAGCGTAGTGTTTTTGTCACTGATTTTAAAGTAGTTATTAACTATAAGAGACGAGAATGCCTATATTCGGAACGATGAAGTTTTGAGTTTAAAGAGATGGAAGGAATATTTTGAAAGCATGTTTATGAATGAGAAGTCAACGTATGAACTAAATGAAGTAGAAACTCCGAAAGAAGAGGAAAAAAGTAGCGAAATAAGTATAGATGAAATAATGAAAGCAATTAAAAGCATGAAAACAGGTAAGGCTGCCGGATATGATAGAGTTTCACTTGAAATGCTAAAGGCTGGAGAGGAAGTGGTGGCAGTCCTGCTGCACACCTTGCTGGGCACGGAAGTGGGTACCGGTCGACTGGTGCAAAGCCGTGATTGTCCCAGTATATAAAGGAAAAGGGTCGCAGGACTGTAAAAACTACCGTGGTATCAACCTTCTTAGCATTGTGAGAAAATTGTTTACTAAGGTACTGATTGAAAGGGTCATGAAAGAAACTGATGGAAAAATTTGAGATGTGCAAGCGGGATTTAGAAAGGGAATGGGATGTACAGATCAAGTCTTTTCTATGCGCATGATCGCGGAGAAATTTTTGGCCAAAAACCAAAAGGTTTTTTGTGCGTTCGTGGACTTGGAAAAGGCCTATGACAAAATGGATAGGGATGTGCTATGGCAAACACTGAACTCATTTAGGTTGAACGCTGGCTTGATACAGGCATTGGAGTCTCTTTATAGGGACTCTAGTGCTTGTGTTAGGATCAACGGGGTCTACTCGGACTGGTTTGGCATCCATAAAGGTGTTAGATAGGGCTGTGAGCTTCCCCGTGGCTGTTCAACCTATTTATGGATAGTTGTTTGCAAAATTTGAAAGTTGAAGAATGCGGATTAAGAATGGGTGTTAACCGTGAAATGCTTTTTGTACGGCGATGATCAAGTTATTCTTGCGTCTTCGGCGGCCGAGCTGCAAATGATGGTTACATTAATGAACAGATCATTAAAAGAAAGGGCTATGAAAGTGAACGTAAGTAAGACGAAAGTTATTCTAATTCAAATTCATTTATTTCATATCATTGTACATAATATTATGATGATTTTATTTATAATGAAATCTTACATTCTACCATTATATTGGCGTGCAATATCTTTACAATATACAAAAAATGTTATTGAAATTTTTGAAGAAAAACCATGATTAATCTTTTAAAAATATTTCAGCACCAAATTTTTAAATTACAATAAATACATGTCAAAATTTAATTAATTATGTAAATGATTATATATAAAAGTCAAGTATCTAAAAAAATTAAAAAATGTCAAAAAATGAAATAAATATTAAAAGACAAAAAAAAAAAAAGAAAAAATTAACCAGTTTTGCCATTATTACAATTATTCTAGATTTATTTATAAGCATTGACTTATATATTACTAGCGTAAGGACCGGGCCGACCTTACAACAAAGACGGACCAGTGCGTTGGCCCTAAAATTACAGTTTAGGGCTAACGCGGATCGGTTGACAGTAGTGCGCGCGCATGACAGATTTGCCTGTCACAAATATGTCTAGATGCGTGGTAAAAGAATGCAAAAATTACAATACAAAGATTAAAAAGGAACATGGGATATCGTATCATCGGTAAATAACCTTATATTAATTTTGTTACAATTAAATTATTATATAAACGCATTTTTAAAGTTTTATTTTACAGTTAATTCATTTACGTTACCAAGTTTAGACCAGGGTTGGATTCAGACCCTCAAAAATATTGTACATAGAGAATAAAATTATACTAATTAAAAAAATTATATCATGTTTGACGTTTCATGTTTCTTTTGTTGTGTTTTTCCCCAAGTGCTTTGGCGTCATACGTCTAGTTTATCTATACGTTTCGGTTTTTGACGGTTTTATTTTTATTTTTGTTTAATTTTTGTCTAAATAACTCAGTGTAAGTTAAATTTTGAATATTGGTACCTAATATATTTTATATTCAATAAATATAATAATAAGGGTAAAATGAAAAGAGTACAAAAAAAACCATATCTGCTTAATTAAATCTGAAGATCTGATTCATAAAATATTTTGAAATTCTGTTTTCAAACTGATTGCTTCTGGAGCATAGAGTTTTTATCGTGGTACCCCCTCATTATAGTTGTATCAAGGATGCAACATAAATGCATTGATCGAGTACCGATTGACCACAAAAGGAGCTAATTCTAATTTTATTAAAAAAAAGGGGTACTCATGTACAATACAGAAATTATCGATATCGTAGGGTTAATATTAAAAAGTAAAAGGACCCATTAGTCGAACAAGTCGAACTTTAGGTAAAATTATGGTATTTTCGCTTAGTATTATTACGATACTATGTACTACAAACTAAGAAAATAGGTACAATTAGGATAATTATACTACGAAATCCGACTCTGGTTACGTCGTGTTTTGATATGACATTTGTATTATGACAGATGTGCTACTTTTTCTTGTATGAAAAAGTTATCAGTAAAATATTTAGATGGGCCTATCCTTCCTTTTGAAATCATTGTTTATAAGTCAAACATTCGTCTACAGTCTACACTATAAAAACATTTTGTTTCCAGCCATCCTTTGAGTTTCCTTTTAAAAATAACGAAAGGTAGGTCTTTGAAAGTGTTAGGCAATTATTGTAAACTCTAATGGCATTTATAAAAAAATTCTTTTATATATATATATATATATATATATATATATATATATATATATATATATATATATATATATATATATATATATATCAAGTCTGCATTGAGGCAGATATAGCTTCAATTTATTTATTGGCATGGCACTTTTACTGACTAAACTTGAGTTAATGATGAAATATTGTGGATGATTTTTGACAAACACACAAAGTTCCCGTATGTACATACGAGCTAGAGGCAGTATGTGAAATTTGTGACATAAAAGCTTGCAACTATTTAAAGACCAAGCTCCACAAATGGCCCTTACACACTTCTTTTGAATACGAAAAGCCTTGAGTCAACCGAGTAGCCCCACAACAATAGGCCGTATGAAAGCAGTAAAGAGACATAACCGAAATAAGCGCTCAGCACCGCTTGAGTAGATACTGTCCACCGTAGCTGTTTTAATGCATAAACAAAACTCTCAAATTTATCGCATACGTACTCTATATGAGTTTTCCAGTCACAGTGCATGTCAACCATTAATCCTAATGTTACGCCGCGCTCAAATCAGCGTACTAGCGCCATCTAGTGTCAGGGACGAGAGCGAGGGGAGCTTTGCAGTAAATGACATCATAAATCTTTAGACCGACAGCGCCACCCGAAGAACTAAGTTTCTGGAAAATCTACACTCGAATACTCGTTGCCTGGCGCGCATTTACCTGAATGTTCGGGACGCTTCTTTGCTAATTATATAAATAGGCGCTGCAAGATGCGATCGAGACAGAGTTGAACTCGGCGACACAAGCGAAGCTTCGGAGCGGAATTAAGTGAATTAGTGTGTTTAATTATTAGTGTTTTAACTTTAATTTGTGTAAAGTAAATTAAAGTGTTAATTTAGGTAATTTTATCGGCAATTTTTATTGTCACGAACCTCAAGCTCGTAACACTAAAAATTTAGTAGAGTGTACTTCTTCAATTTTTGTATTATTATAACAAATATTCACTATAATAGGTGGAGTTCTATAATCTCTAAATTGTATCATTTTGGTTTTATTTAAGTTTATTTTAAGACTTACTTGTGAGCCATCTAAAGATTTTGTCGAGTGTAGTAGATATTTCACTTTCATAGATTTTTCTATCCTTAAACTTAATAATTACAGTAGTATCATCCGCAAACAAAACAGTTTCGTGGTCAATGATATTTGGAAGATCATTAATGTATATTAGAAATAAAAAGGGTCCTAACACACTTCCCTGTGGGACACCGTATTTATTATTTTGTAACCGAGACCTGCTTGTAATTTTATTGCCCTTTTGAATTTTGGTAGCCTCTACGCATTGCTCACGACAAGTCAGATAACTCTTCAGCTAGTCATGTGCTTTTTCCCTTATTCCGTATTTTTCAATCTTATGTATTAATAATGTATGGTCTACGAAATCGAAAGCTTTAGTCATATCAAGGAAGATTGCACTTACCGGTGCCCTTTCATTAATCATCATCATCATCATCATTACAGCCCTTCACAAGTCCACTGCTGAACATAGGCCTCCCCCAAGTAATGCCACAAAGCACGGTCCTGAGCCACCTGCATCCATCGACTTCCTTCATGTCTTACCAGGTCGTTACTCCATCTAGTGGGGGGGTCGCCCTACACTACGCCTACCGGTACGAGGCTGCCACTCGAGAACCTTTCTTCCCCATCGGTTATCGATTCGTCGAGCTATATGGCCGGCCCATTGCCACTTCAGCTTACTAATCCGTCGGGCTATGTCGGTCACTCAAGTTTTACTGCGGATATCCTCATTTCTGAGTCTATCACGCAGAGAAAACCCGAGCATAGCCCTCTCCATAGCTCGCTGAGCGACCTTGAGCGTCCTCATATGGCTAGCAGTGAAGGACCACGTCTCTGATCCGTAAGTTCACTTGCAACACGCACTGGTTGTACACTTTAGTTTTCAGAGATTGAGGTTTACCTGACGAGAAGATGTGTTGTAATATCCCGAACGCTGCCCAGCCGAGTTGAATCCATCGATTGACCTCTCGGTCGAAGTTGGACTTACCTAGTCGGACTATTTGTCCCAGGTAAACGTACTCGTCAACAACTTCGAGCATAGTGCTCCCAACAACTACCGGCATAGGTGTTACATAGACATTGAACATGATCTTTGTTTTGTCCATGTTCATCTTAAGACCTATCCGTTGGGAGACACCATTGAGGTCATTGAGCATAGTGCTAAGGTCCTCCAGCGATTCTGCCGTAAGGATTATATCGTCGGCAAATCGAAGGTGAGTGATGTACTCGCCATTGATGTTAATACCGTATCCTTCCAATCCAGTAGCTTGAAAACGTCTTCCAACGCAGCGGTGAAGAGTTTCGGGGATATAACGTCACCCTGTCTTACACCTCTCTGCAGTTGGATAGGTTTCGAACTCTGGTTCTGTACTCAGATAGCCATCGTAGCCCTACTGTACAAACACTTCAGCACTTCGATATACCGACAGTCAACTTGGCACCGCTGAAGGGACTGTAGCACCGCCCAAATTTCGAGAGAATCAAAGGCTTTCTCATAGTCCACATACGCCAGGCAAAGTGGCAGATTGTACTCTTCGGTCTTCTGTACAATCTGCCGCAGGGTATGTATGTGGTCTATGGTACAGAAGCCTTTTCAGAAACCGGCTTGTTTGGGAGGCTGGAAGTCGTTGAGTCTGCGTGCGAGACGATTCGTAATGACTCTTGAAAACAGCACGTAGACGCGGCTCAGAAGGGAAATCGGTCTGTAGTTATTCAAGAGAGCGTTGTCGCCTTTCTTAAAGAACAAGACCACCGCTCTTCTGCTCCACGCCTCCGGAGTAGTGCCACCATGGAGGACGAAATTGAAGAGCTTCTGAAGGACTTCAAGTACCGGTGTTCCACCCGCTTTCGGAAGCTCCGCTGTAATTCCATCCTCGCCAGAGGCTCTGCCGTTTTTAAGGTGCTGGAGAGCCATTCTAATCTCGCTCAGACTGACGTCTGGGATATCATCGGAATAGTGTCGGGTAAGACTTGCTCTTGGATCGTTACTCACACTTGCGTGTGGCTCCAACGTGATGTGTACAGCAGCCCATAGAACCTCTCAATCTCACTCAAAATCTCAGGTGTCCCGGAAACGATGCTGCCACACTCAGTCTTCAGCTTTGACAGTTGGCTCTTTCTGGCAGACAGATCTCTGGCAAAGACTTTGGAGCCCCGGTTCCGCTCGATCGCTTCTTTAATACGAGCAGTATTAAAGTTGCGTAAGTCTCGCCGCATGCATTTGGAGATCTGTCTGTTCAGTTGCCTGTATGCTGTCAAATCTGTTGACGATTGCAGCCTCATCTCCCGTCTAACAGCCATGAGATTAAGAGTGTGATCGGAGAGATTTTGTGTTCTTCTGCGGCGGGTCTTGCAGAACTTAGCTCCGACAGCATGGACAGTTTCCACGAGCTTGTCATTCATATCGTCTACTGCATTGCAATCTTCTAGGCTTTGAAAGCGGTTACGTAACTCGAGCTGAAAAGTCTCGGGATTCCGGATTAGAGCACGAGGGGGACGGAGCGTTGACTTCATTAGACGAGACTTCTCTAACTTAACGTTTAGGTTCAGTGTGCCTCTAACCATTCGGTGATCGCTGCCAGTTTTCACCCTTGCGATCACTGAGACATCACTGAACAGTTGGCGTCTGGTCGTCATAATGAAGTCAATCTCATTTTTTGTCGAACCGTCAAATAATATTGCATAATTATATTTACAGATGTCGTGGTATAATCCTATACCTTTAAGCGAGCAATTCTTGTATATATATATAATCGGAATCTCGGAAACAGCTCCAACGATTTTCATAAAATTTTGTGTGCAGGCAGTTCAGTTTTTTCTATTATGTCGCTATGATCAGAAAATATTATTCGGATTTCATCAGTATGTAATTTGTATCTAAATATAATTTCCAAAACACACGAATTAAAAAAACCGAGCGAAAAATACCGAGCAAGGCTCGGTCAAACGGGTACTTTGATATTGATCACTCAAATGATAAGTTATTTTTAGTTTTGTTTATGTCTAGGCACTGAGTTTATTAAACGTTTTGAAGTCACTTCTTCTTGATATTTAGCTTACACAACATTTGTACATCCAAATTGGCACTTTAACTTATTATTTTATTATGAACTACGAGTTATTACGAAAGAAAACTACTTATTTATAATTATTTTTAATAAGTGGAGCACTTGTTTGCACGGCTAATAGCGCCATCTCCAACAGTAGAAACAGACAGCTGCTTAAAAATAATATGGTTTTCGAAAGATAAGAAAGTAAAACGATATGTGAAATAAGAATAGAAGAAGAGTTAGTCGAGCAAGTAGATGAGTTTGTATGTTTGGGATGCGTATTTAGCAGGGATAGAAGATGTGAAATAAGGATATAGAACTACTAGTTAATGCAGGAAATAGAGTAAATGGTGCCCTGCACTCTATTGTGAAGAGTCAAAATGTGTCGAAAAAGGCACGTATGGCAATTTACAATGCTGTGTTGGTCCCTACTTTAACGTATGGTAGTGAAAGTTGGGTGTGGCAGAAGAAGCACGAGAGTAAAATGAACGCAGTAGAAATGCGGTCGTTAAGGAGTATGTTAGCTGAATCTGAATGACAGGGTGAGAAATTGTGTGATAAGAGAAGAGTGTTGTTTGCAAGATGATGTTGTGACCAGGATTAAGAAAGAAATGCTTCGGTGGTTTGGTCATGTGGAAAGAATGAATGAGGAAAGAGTAACAAAGAAAATTTATGTTGCAGAAGTGAATGGCAGAGTCGGAAAGGGACGTCCTAGGCGAAAATTTATCGACCAAATTGGCGATTTATTGAAAATGGGCCAAATTAGGAGTACCCTTAACCGACGAGCATGCATGCGTAGGTGTATGGATGTGAAGGAGGCGAGAGAGGTGTGTCAGGATCGTGCCGAATGGAAGTCTGTAGTCTCTGCCTACCCTTCTGGGTGACAGGCGTTAGTGTTTATTATTTTATGTACATACACCATAATAATGGCAAAGAGTTTCATTTTCAAAATTTGAACTCATTTTTTTATTATATCGTTTACAAGTGGCCAGTTCTAAAAACTTCTAGTTTCGCCCTCGTATTAACTTATAATATAATTCCCGGCAGATTTGTGTTCAATAGGCTCTTTTACATTACTGAGGAATGGAATGGAACTTTTGGAAAAATTTTTGGAAATTGGGTCTTAGTGAGAATTTTACACATGGGAATATTGTAAAGAAGTTTTTGAAAAAAAAATTATAACATGTATATGATTTCTTATATCTTGACTCTGGCAAACCCATAAACGCGCTTACTTAACTCTCAAACTTAACCAAATAAATAAAAAAGTCTTTTTTACTCGGCATTTAACAATTGTCATTTGACATTGACGTGTCACTTCAACATCACATGCAAAGACTACATAATAATTGGATATGTTTCGAAATGTTTCCAGTATACTGGTGAATGTAAATGACGTCATTAATTGACGCCAAATTGTACTGGAGTGCCGCTGCCTAATTATGCCGGATATCCCGCCATATTAAAATAATTTTAATTGTTTGTACGCTGAATGAAGCATGCCAGAATTTATTTTTATTTATTCAAAAACAAAAAAAAATATATAATTATTGCTGGCATCTCGATTATTCACAAATTAATTGAAACAGGAATCTGGCGAAAAAATTGATATTAGTTGGCAGCACAGTGTGATAAAAAACACTAGCTTGTCTGTCTTTTGTGATCGTTCGGGTATTCTCCGAACGCGAGTGTCCGCATGTGTGAACTATTAGAGAAAACGACACAAGTGCTTTGATGTTGATATAAACCTCAAGTTATTTTGATCGCTTGGGCGCCTTATGAACTTGAATGGCTGTCGTCATCAACTGACCGCTAGATTGAGCTGTCATCAAGATCTCCCAAGTACTTCGCAATGTGACGCATCAGCATATTGTGATGAAAAGGAATATAAAATGAAGATTCCGAAAGAAATGATAGGCTCAGAAGGGCAAGAACCCAGAGCCGTAAAGCCAGTTAATAAAAAAATGACAAGTGACGTCTGTCTACGCAAGGAGTTTTGGCGGGAACTTGGCCGACGACGGATTGTCGCTCCTGTTTTGTCGCTTGAATAATGGTTTGAAGTGGATTTTATTTCGTAAAAATGAGTGATTCTGTGAATTAATTGTCTGCGCATGTGAACTGTTAGAGAAAACGACGAAACAAGTGCTTCGATGTCGATATAAACCTCAATTTATTTTGATCGCTTAGGTGCCTTATGAACTTGAGTGGCTGTCGTCATCAACTGTCCGCTGGGTTGAGCTGTCGTCAAAATCTCCCAAGAGCTTCGCAATGTGACGCATCAGCATATTGTGAAGAAAAGAAAAAAAAGCGCGGGAACCTTGAAACTGAACTGATAAATCTATATGGATTGAAACTTATAAAGACTATAATATAAAAAAGACTTGGCTTTAGCCTTTTGTGGTTTTTGAAAATATGGAGAATTAAAGAAAATAAGACTTGACTTCGGCCTTTGTAGATTTTGAAAAGGTGGAAAGAAGAAAACAAGACTTGATTCCGGCCTTTATACTTTAAAATACCATATATTCAAATTTAAACTCTACCAAATCCTCAACCCTATCAAATCCTCAGTGCATCGCTGAAGCATTTAACAACTATTTTATCGATATTATTCAGGCAAACATAGATGTCACTAACAAACATAAATCTTATAAAATAAACACCAACAGTAAATCTCTGTTCATGCCGTCTAGTGTTCCATTAAATATTCACTAAATAATGTCGTTAAATAATACAAGTAGCGTGGGATACGATGGCATTGCTACAAAAATATTAAAACACATATCAATGGAAATATGCGGACATCTAAGTCATCTAATCAACCTAAGTATTAGCGCAGGTATTTACCCAGATGCCTTAAAAACATCAATTATAAAACCACTGTTTAAGAAGGAAAATAGAGAACTAATGGAATATTATCGGCCCATCTCACTTATTCCCGTAATTTCAAAAATATTTGAGAAAAATATATATAAGGAAATATATAAATTTATTGAAAAATATAACATTTTATGTGAGGAACAAAAAGGATTTAGACCACATAGGACAATCAATATGGCCATATATGACTTTATATACAATATTATTAACAATATCGATAAACGTAGACATGTCTGTGGCATATTTTGCGACATGACAAAGGCATTTGATTATGTAAATTACGCTACTCTTTTAGAAAAACTTGAAGCCTATGGCATTAGAGGCAATGTTCTTAATCTAATTGAATCTTACTTAAAGAATAGAATACAAATAACTGAAATTAATCAAATTAATATAGCAAATAAGAAGGAAGAGATATTTCGATCGTCAAAGCGCGAAGTTAAATTTGGAGTACCACAGGGGAGTGTGCTGGGTCCTTTTATATTTATATTGTACATCAATGACTTACCTAAATGCATTGAGCAACCAGTAACGCTGCAAATGATACCACAGTGACACTACCACGTAAAAGTGTAGAGACCTATGAAAATGACATTAATAACTCCTTAAAATTAGTTGTAAACTGGTTAGACGAAAACGATTTAAAAATAAACTTAAATAAAACAAAAATTATCCATTTCAGTCAACGGATTCCTTGCATGAGCCTAAATGTACACTAAAAAAGTGCCTGGGTCTCGAAATAGATAAACATCTTAACTGGAATGCACACATTAATACTTTATGTAAAAAATTAGTAAAATCGCATATGCTTTACATAATTTGTCTTCAATAGTATACACGGATGCACTCCTCGCTGCTTACTACGGCTTAGCAGAATCCCACCTCCGATATGGAATAATATTTTGGGGTAACTCAACCGAAAAAAAAATCAGCGTTTAAGGCTCAAAAAAGATGCATAAGGGCGATGTTTAAGCTTAAAATACCGATAGTTGCATGCCATATTTTAAACAGTATAAAATATTGACATTACCTTGTTTGTACATACTAGAAGTAGCAGTGTTTGTTAAATTGCATCCTAAACGTTTTAAACGCCTTGACCAAGTAATTCCACGTAATAAACGCGACAATACCCTTGTATGTCATCAATCCGCTAAGACAGCACTAATGCGCAAAAGTATATACTGCATGGCTCCAGTCATATATGATAAAATACCAAAAAGTTGGAAAGAATTTCCGCTATCGATATTTTAAAAAAGGCTTCGTAGCTTCTTGACAGTCAAAGCATACTATAGCGTAACAGAATTCTTGACTAAGAAAAATTTTTCATTTTGAGATTAAGACTGTATAATGTTAAAAATTTGAATTATGTTTGTTTTTGTGTTATTATTTTATTTTGTTATAGCTGTTTAGGTGATTAGTTTATATTTTGTTTATATTTTGCATGCCTACTGGTAAAATATGGCTGAACTCACTACCTATATTTCCATGTACTGTACCCATATTTGCATTTGCAAAATAAAATAAATTTATCCTTATCTTTAAAAAAAGACAAGACTGTATAGCTTAGCTCCTTTGCCTGCTCTCGCGAGCGAATAATAAAAACAACAACTGTCTACGCAAGTGACATTGACGTTTCACATCAACACATGCACCTGTGCACCATGCATGCACAATCACATGTGGTGAATCACACATAATGTTGGTGAAAGAGTAATTGTTTGTAATTATGTTCTGTGGTGATGAATGTACCCAATATAGAAGCTAAATCTTCGTAAACCTTACAAATTCTAGTTCTACGACAAACGTAGTAAATACCCTTTACAATATTGTTATTGTAGTCTGGCAGTGATAATGATCGAAGATAAAAAAGTTGATCGTAAATGCAAGAGATTTGCAGCAAGGTTGAAATCAAAAGGTATCAGTTGTTCAAATGTGCCTGGACCTGTAAGTGATCTTAGTAATTTACGTTTACTGTAATATAGATATGAAGAATAACTGAATTATAGGTAGGCATGAGTAACATACTGTGTAGATCGGAACAAAAGTTAAATTTTAATCTATGGTAACCGCGGTTAACTATGACATCTGGACGTTAAACATCTCAGTCCTTCCCGTGACCATGGGTGCTGTAAAGCTCTCGAAACGTCGGGTATTAAAAAGTTAAATATACGCGATAAATTCCGTAAAAACTAGTATTATTTCAGATGTGTGTTACTTGATTTTTAATTTTGTTTTCAATTTATGAAGATTTTCAGGGTTAATCTTGAACCATTTACACTGTTTTTGGATTTCAGAAATGCCTTTTGAATTAATTACGATAAAAATAAATTTCACTAAAAATTGCAATAACGAGACGCAAAATATTTGTTTTTTTTAACACAGATAAACTCATAAAAAAGTTATCAATCGGACCCAGACAATCCATTTGTGGTTGGAGATGGGACTTATATACAACAAATTGAGTCGCAGTGGAGAGCAGTCAAGGGGTTTCTCAGAAAACAAAAATATAACAATTCACATTACATTATTTCATTTACCACTATCATAGCAGAGTTTATGTCAACCAGACTTTATGGATAAGATTGGTCAAATCTGTTCTAAAACCGAATTAGCACACGCCAACTCCACATAGTCTTGTCTGCCCTACACCTAGAGTGTTTTTGTAAAGCCGTAGGCACGGAGGGAGAGCAGTCCCCGCCCGCTGTAGCAAATCACAGGCACCTAAGTGAGCCGTAGAGGCTGAGGCTGGTCGCCAAAGGCGACCAATAAGCTGAAGCTGAGGAGGCGAGCATGGGTGCCTGTGATTTGCTACACAAGGGCGAAGAGGCTGCACTTCCCGCAGTGCCGAAGCAGTTGCAGAACTAACAGATTTATAGATACATTATAATATCAACATATGTTAATACATTTTGTTTACCTAATATCTATAATACTCTGAAACAAGTATGTACTACACCATAGAGTTTGAGTAGATATATCTTTTTAATTAATTATGTTGTCTCATATTCTTACACTGAATGCACATTTGTTAGCACCGTGCGCACCATTCACGTCGCATTTTAGAGTACTTCATGAGCTGGCAGTTTATCATAGACTACATTTTTTTTTAAGAACAAGGAGGTGATTTTTATAGGCCTGTAGTTGGACGGGTCTGAGTGGTTGCATTTTTTAGGGATTCTCCGGCCACCTGCACTTACCAAGCAAAATGCAGAGATAAACCTATACTTCACACTGGTATTCTGTGAGGTCATGGTACCACTCCAGGTCGAGCCGGTCCGGCCGGTGACAGCAAAAGCTGCAGCGTGGCTCTACCACTGTTAAATTAAGGATATCCACTACCCTACGTACATCATCCCGTGGATGTCATAAAAGGCAACCAATGAAATGAGCACCAGTGTCTTCCTAATAACAACTAAAAAATTTTAAAAACCATGGATGCCAACCCACCTGCCATGCATGACAGCTATGCCACATACAAATCCTAATCATTTTTCATTTTGAATGTTTAGGACTGTTTAGGATCTATAACAATTTAAAAAATTGGTTAGCAACCGTTCTCAAAGTTTTCTAAAATTATAATAAAGCTGTGATAAATGTCTTATTTGTAAATTATTATATACAGTATGTAGAGCCATGCTACACTTATATTAGTAGTATAGTTGTAGCACGAATGGGTCAGCTCGACCGGGGAAGGACCACACTCTCACAGAATACCAACATAAAATAGTAGCTTAATGTTGCTGTGTTTCGTATGGTAAGTGTAGAGAACCGGAGACCCTTTTTACTGGAAATGAGGCATTCCATCTTAGTTTTCAGGGGTCGAGGATAGATGTAGATGTCTATGGGCCACAGCAACCACTTACCATCAGGTAGACTGTGTGCTTGTTTGTCACCCTATAACACTAATTGTGTTATAGATTTTTTTAACAGTGGTTTTTAAAACTGTGTTTCTATTAGTCTTGTTATAAATACCACACTGGTAAACATTTCTTAATATCCAGCTGTATAAAGAATGAGGAAAAGAAGGGGTAGGACCAGGATGTCGTAGGCAAACACCCTCTGAGAGTGTTGATGTGAAAACTTATACTTTTAAACATATATTTTGTAAATTTTTTTATAAGTAAGTGAAGTTAAGTGGGGCAACATGAAACTTAAACTGGTGGGATTTTACTGCACCTAAAATTATATTTAGTAGGCAACTAAGGATTGCAACTGCTTCAGCACTGCAGAGGTGTAGCAACTTCAACCTTGCAGTTTAAATCACAAGTTCTGCAGCTTTAATGATTTTTATATTTTCAGAATCTTGTTCTTTGCAATGTTGGCCAAGCTACTGGTTTAGTAAAGGATGACATTCTAAATCTTTTGAATTACCTAACTGGAATAAAACTAAGGAAGTTCATAGCAGAGAAAGGTGAATCATATTCCTTCTTGGTATTTGATACTAAAGAAAGTGCTTCAGTGTTTTTCAATGAATACAATGGAAAAAACTGTTTTAATAATGGAACCTTTTTGTATATGTGCTATGTCGATAGTGGTAAGTATTGATCATTCACCACTACATATTATTTTATCTGCCTATAATCAAACTTAGAACAGGAATCATTTTCACCTTTTCATACTTTAAGAAGTTTCAACAAACTGAAAGAGTTTGATTCAATAAACTCTTAATTATTTTTGGAGAGAAAATTATTATTATTATATTTTTATACTAGGGAACCATTTATTCCTTTTTAAAGTAAATATTATTTAGCCTTATAATCCCTTCATTAGGTGGCATGATCAATCCTTGGCTTGTCCATCCTTAGTGAATCATTTAAAGAATACATAAGTTCTAAAAGCAGAGTTCGAAAAATCCAATTTTTATAGAAAAAATAAAAATATAGAAGTTTTAATGTACAAATAATATATTCAAAATTTAATATGCCAGCTTGAAAATCGAAAACCTCTGTATGTAGTTAGCGACAGAGTTTCCAAATAACTCTAAATAACAGCCTGATGTTTGTCAGTGTCTATACCTGTATAAAAAACAAATAATTAACATTGAATAATCATTAATTTCACTTCATATTTTAAAATCATATTACATGTTACTTATTTTTTTAAATATGTCAAAAAACAAAACAACAAAGAAAAACTTTTTTTTGTTATGATTACCAGATATCTTTTAGTTTAACTTATTAGTAATAAATAATCAGAAGGAAACATAAGATTTTTTAACTTCATCATTACAGTACCAGACACAGAGATTTTGTGCCCGCATAGTAATCCTGAAGGACTGCTTTTGATAGAAGATTTTATAAATATAGATGAAGAGAAAGCGTTTGTAGATCTTTTCAATTGGAAGGACAACAATCCAAGCTTGAAGAACCGACAAGTCAAACATTTTGGTTATGAATTCCGGTATGATACTAATGATGTTGATCTTAATTGTCCATTGTCTGAGAAGATTCCAAAGGAATGTGACATTTTGTGGACCAGATTAAAAAGTTATGGAATTGATTTAGATCCTCCTGACCAACTGACTGTGAACAAGTATATGCCTGGGCAAGGTAAATAATATATGATATATACTTCATAACTCCATTTATAGCCGCATAAGTGAAAGCATCACCCATGAGAGCTCTAAGGGAAGTGCCATACAATCATCTCATATAACATCTGCCAGATATATATACAGGCGGATGAAGAAAAACAGTGTCAAAGGTGCGAGAGCTGTTGCCATTGTCAATCTACTTGCCGAGCATGAAAATGTTGGCAAATTCTTTTTACGACACTGTAGGCTTATTCTCAGCTGTGGACTGTTTAGTTTACTGATTGTTTGCATAACTTTTTATGGAATATTTTCTCATGCATGGAAGGTTAGAGATCTTAGCTCCTACAGCCATGAATGTAATTAAAAAGGTTTCATTTAATTGGTTAAAGAGTATTGTATAAAAAAATCTTGTGTATATGTTCATTTTATCCTACCTGCCTTTTTTGCCTGCCAATTTGCACACATGATTTTTCATTTGTGTTCTCGGGCACAGTACCTACATTTTAAATTAGATGAGTTTCATTCATGTAGAGGAAGCCATATGAATTCTTCTTCATTCACAGTGGATGATGGATGATCACAAGGCATGGCTACAAAGCCACCTGCCTTGACAAGGCTCAAACTCGTTTTCCCATCTATTTACCTATGTGTAATGTAACCTTGAACAAATGGATAGGAATTTGGCTATAATTTAGGGTCAAGTCAAGAAAAGTTGCGATGCAAACAGGATCAAAGACTAGCCTAGACTACTTGGAGTTGTTGTTTTTTTTATATAGAATGAGGGTGACAAACAAGCACACATTCCACCTGATGACAAGTGGATGCTGTGGCCCATAGACATCTACATTTATCCTCGATTAAGAATCAAAACGCAGATGCATTGTCACCCCTGAGGACTAAGATGGAATGCCTGATTTCCAGTAAAAAAGGGTCTCCAGATCTCTACACTCACCATACGAAATACAGCCGTATTAAGCTGCTATTTTACTCTGGAATTTTGTGGGAGCATGGTCTTTCCCCAGTCGAGCCGACTCATTCATTCTACAACCATAATATAGCTTCACCGTGGCTCAATCACGTATAAAATGTTTAAACAAGTTGAACAAATGTAGATTACATTACGGATTTAAAACCAGAACCTGCAGCTTAGTAATTGAATATTCTAACAAAGAAGTAACCAAGTCATGCAACTGTTCTAAATTGTCTTATACTCATAGGTATACCGTCACATGTGGATAGGCATAGTCCCTTTGGGCCCACAATACTTTCGCTGTCACTAGGTTCCTCGGTGGTAATGGATTGGAAACATCTCAGTGGGAAAAATGTACCCATTATCATACCCACGAGGTCGATGCTTGTCATGCAGGGAGAAGCAAGGTATGTAGTATTCATAATTTTTTTTTATAGAGTGTTACCCTGTCTGCAGGAATTTCGTCTATACCGTGGAGCCATTTTACATACATAAACATAGAAAAAACTGACTGAATATTTATTTGTAGTTTGTAGGCCATACAAAAAACTTTTCCTATAGTTGCTTATTATGATACTAAAGGACAAAAAGCGTGATGAATTCTTTTACGCCGCTACCACATAGCCAAACATATTATAATAAGTATGTATATTATAATTTTATATTAGTAAATATAAAATTTTAATTGTAATTATATTTATGCAACCCAATATGGACTAAGAACCCAATATGGAGTAGAGCTGTAATAATGTAAAGCTCTCAATGGCGGTGACTTGTGCAGATGGCCAGTCTCAACAGAGACTAGCCATCTGCGCAAGTTACCAGACGAGAGACAGAGTGCACCTGTGCTTTTCGCACGCATTATTTTGATAGGCTGTTACAAATGAATGAATGCATAATAAATTCGTCAGATACGATTGGCAACATGGCATACAACCTCGGACCTGGGATCCCACCATCGAACACACGTCACAGGGTAACCAGCGTGTCAAAGTGATAACAAGCGACACTACGAACAGAAACACACGGATATCCCTTACGTTTCGATGGACAAGAAGTGGGAAATGTGATTGCCCGTATAAGACTCTGTGCGATGCTTCGGACTCGATCGAGGAGTTGGACGACGCTGTGGCATCCAACCTGGAGGAGTTACATGTTCATCAGGTCAGATTATTTGTTGGAAACATATCCGTGCAGTGTTCGCTTGGCTTTTTTTTTAAGAAAACGTAAATACTTTAGCGAGTTTTTAACTGCATAGAACATTAGGCTCATATGCTGTTGCTCATACGGGTATTAGTGAAACGCTCCCGAAAACGAAGACAGACGATAGTACTAAGCATACCTTTGACGATGGGAGAAAAGGAAAATCGATCCTGATGATAAAAAAAATACATTTAATTAGCTATACTCACATACCACCATGTTAGTACAGCTAAATGAAACGATAATTTCGTTTCGTTGCAAGAGGCGACAGAGGGAAGCAAACCTGAAGATGAGCAGCAACATCTTCCTATTACAACTAAAAACTGGTTGCCAACCCATCTGCCAAGCGTGCCAGCTTTGGCGAATATCCCCCTTATGAGGCAACTTATGGGAAGGTCTTCGTTCAACAGTATGATAAATTTTGCAACTTAAGGTAAATCAAAATGTGTTATGTTTTATCTTTAGTCTATTGCATGGAGGTTAGAGAGAAGGAGAACGATCGCTATGTGATAAAGCATAGCCCGCCTGTCCCTGAACTGCCGTCGGTAAGTAGTATCTGCGAATTTAGCTGTTTATGAGTACAAGTAGAAGAAGTTAGTTGAATAATGTACAAATATTCTTCGCGGCATTGGTGAGAAAGAAATCTTGCTCTGTAATTTTTTAATTTTTGACAAAAAGAAAAATTAAAAAAAATGGTGAAATATTGTATTGTGTGTGGTTGTGCAAGTTGTTTAGCATCTGATTGGAAAAATAGATTGAAAAACAATTTGCGTCAATCATCGTTATTTAAAGTACCAAAGGTAATATCTTCATATGTTATGGATTCATAGTTGCACATTGAAATATTGAATATGTAAAATTATTATTTGCTTGATTAATCATGTTTTTTTACTAAATTAATCTTTTTTGAACTTTTAAGAAATTGTTGAAATTAAGGTTAAAATTACAAGATTTGCAAGTAAAATTATAAAAAACATAATTTATAATTTATTTATTAATAAATAATAATAATAATAAATATTAATTTCGTTATTTGCTTTTTTTAATGATATTATATACACGTATATTAAATGTTGATAGGTCGTTTTAAATTAGCGCACAACAACCCACCTTTATTGAGACAAGGAATTTAAAAATTTTTGAATTTTGAAAATTAGCGATCGCAGCGCCTCACTTATTTTGTCCATATTTCTGGGACACTTTTTCAGCGATCGTTCTTCTTCTCTCTAACCTCCATGCTCTCTTGTCACATGATTACTTTTTATTCAATTTAAATTTAGAAACCTAATACGAAGTCATTAAAATATCTTCGGAATAAGTGTGTTACATCATTTAGTGGTGGTGTAAGAATGTCCACTCCCCCATACCGCGGGTGTCGTAAGAGGCGACAGAGGAAAACGAAGCAGGTGGGCGGCAGCGTCTCCCTAACAACGACTAAAAATAAAACTGCAGTTGCCAACCCGCTTGCCAAGCGTGGCAACTATTGCAAATATCCCCTCTATGAGGCAATCTGTGGAAGAGGCCTGCATTCAGCAGTGGACTTTAATAGACTGTAACGGTAACGGTAAGTTTAATTCTGGGCGAAAGTGTGGTTTAGTAACTATTCCCGAAAATGCTCGCTACTCTTAAAATTGCAAAAATAGTAAAACATAAAATTAATTTATTCTCAAATAAATTGCGGGTTATACTAAGAATATAATTTACTCTCGTTTGGGCAAATGAACCCATATGGAATTAATTAATTGGGATTATTCAGTTAAGCAGTTAATATAAAACGATAGTTATTTCCTTACAAAGACTATAAAATAATACATCATATAGTTTCAATAAAATATCTTGATCGACATTCTGTTTCAAGTAAAATTATAAAATATTTGACTCCAAAAATTATGAGTTTAACATTACATTACATTATCATATAATTTATATAGAATTTTTTGTTTCAACAACTCTCAAAGTAATTCAGTTTTTACATTTGCAAAAATCTAAAAAAAATCCAAATGCAGAATTTGTTGTCACCCATGAGGACTAAGATGGAGTGTCTAGTTTTCAGTAGAAAAAGGTTCCCGTTTTTCTACACGCACCATACGAAACACGGTAGCATTAAACTGTTATTTTACGCTTGTGTTCCGTAAGACCGACGTATTAGTAAGCTGAAGTGGCCAAGGTCCGGCCATGAAGCTCGAAAAACTGACAACCGATGGGGCATGAAAGGTTCTCAAATGGTAGCATCGTACCGGTAGACGAAGTGTAGGGCGTTCCATCATTAGATGGTGTGACGGTACCTGGTAAGACATGCAAGAAGTTGATGGCTGGCGCCTGCCAACTGCATCCATGCTTGCTTTGTGGTATTCCTTAGGGGAGGCCTATATTCAGCAGTGGATGACGAGTCCATGACAACGTAGTCCTTCCCCATTTGTGCTACAAGTATAACGGGCTGGTGTGGTGCAGGTGTACGAGCGTATCGCGCAGCACTTCAGCAGCACTCGGCACTCCGCCTGGCCGCGCGTGCTGCAGTTCCTACGCGCGGTACCGAGTGGTGCTGTGCTGCTGGACCTTGGCGCTGGGAACGGCAAGAACCTGCTGCACCGCACCGACATTCTCCAGGTATGGATGCATCTGTGTTACCGTTACTGTTACAGCCTACTAAAGTCCACTGCTGGACGTGGGCCACTCCCGTAGTTGCCATGCTTGGCAAGTGAGTTGACAACCGCAGTTGATGACGCTGTTGCCTGACTCCTGATTAGTTTCCCTTTGTCGCTTCGTACGACACCCGCGAGAGGTATTTTTGTGTATTCATATACTTATATGTACGTTACTATTACGTACGTTCGGGCTCGCTGAAAGCCAGCGCTGTTGTTTCGACGACGGCATAAGCTGAGTGAGGTACGTTTACCTTACACGCCACAACACACAACACAAGGAACATAGTTTTACTGTAATTTATAACTATCCCTACTATATTTATAAATTACATTATTTTTTAACGACTAAAAATAAAAAAGAACTGCGGTTGGCAACGCGCTTGCCAAGCGTGGCAATTACGGTAAATATCAATATATGGAGGAGGCCTGTGTTCAGCTGTGGACTCTAATAGGGTATAATATTAGATGCCTCAGCATCTGTTTACCATCAGGCGGACTTCGTGTTCGTTTGCCGCCCTTGAATTTAAAGAAAACAAATTGAGCGTCATACTCGCCTCACGTTATTGCTTGAATTGTCCACGTGTCTTCACCTCTTGTGATACAATACTATCTGACATGAATAATCATTTAAATTTTTTTGTATTTCTATTTGGGCTAATTTTCAGAATAGCTGAACCGAATGCGTTGAAACCTTACAGACGTATGGAGAGCAATGACAATAGACAATATATTATAAAAAATCGAAAAACTCTTTAATGATGACCTTAAATCGATAGTTTAATGTATAAAGAAACATTAGGATATACTCTGAAAGTCAACCATTGCTTTCAGCAGCAGGCAGATTATCTCATGGGTCATAATAAATAGATTGCAGGTGAACGCAGCAGTGGGCTGCTGAACGAGTGCAAGAGCTACGTTAGTGAAGTGGGCACCGTGGACTGCGTGAGGATGGACCTGCTACAAGCCGGACTGAGAGACAGCTGCGCGGACTTCATCATTTGCGTTGCGGTTATACACCATTTCAGCACCCAGGTTACTTAACTATGTTATCGCTCGTGTCCCTAACTTCTTTGACTGCTAGAAGGTGAAGCCGAAACGCTTGCCGAATTTTGAAGTATGAGGAGTTGTTAAATTCTGGCACAAGCTTTCATTTTATATTGATGTAGACTCAGTATTCCTACAGGCTGTGGGCTACATGCTCATTGTAATGCTAATATGTTGAATAAAGTGTTTCTTATGAGAAGAAATAGGAATGAAAGAAGAAATAATGCTGTGTTGTGCGGCGTAGATAATCGACCACATCATTTCGTCCTGTGAGTGTAGTGTTGTTAGAGGCGACTATAGAAAATACCGGAAAAATGTTATGGTTTTCAACAGATGACCGCAAGAGGCAGCTAGGTAGCCAGAGTATAATACGTCTGCCAAGCGTGACGATTAGTGCATATAAATTCACCCTACTATATTATATGTGTATGTGTGCACCTATTATATGTGTATGTGTGCAAGCGCGCGTGTGTGTATGTGTGTTCCTATTGGCGCAGTGGTATTTCGCTTACATATAAATCCCTGTGCTGGATGAGTATTTCTACCGTCTGGAAAAAAAGGTGTAATAGGTGAACGGAGTAGAAGCCTGTGGCACTGATATTTTACAAATAATAAAGACAAGCATTTTAAAATAAATAAATGAATCAATTAAAATCTATCGAAATTCAAATCATATGCACCATACTTTACGAGGGGCAATCAAACAATAAAGGATATTGCTCCGCGCCCATACATTGTTCGCCCTGGAACCAAGACCATCGGAAAATTTTGTGTTGTATTGTCGATCATTAGGGAATTCCTATACGATCTTACTTTTATAGCGAACTAGCTGCAGAAAAGATATATTTCAAAAAAGTATTAGAGTTTGAGGTTATAATAGAACTACTAATATTAGGTTTTTATCATTTAGTAGGATTTTTAAGAAACACAAACATTTAACAATTTTTGGTACCGTCTTACAACAACATCAAACCACCAGTAGAGCCGCAATCCACACAACATACACTTTCCATCGTAGATACGTAACAAAGAGAATATAATCACTATGTTTAAGAGTCGGGACTCCCTTAGTAAAAACAAATGTATGAAAGAGCGCGAAACTACTCTACCAACATGAGGACATGACATTTATTTTTTGAATAACAGTGCTGACAACATAAGCGAATTATACTAGAGCTGTATATGTCTATCCGCGAGTAATTTTACCGATATAATGTTTACCGATCAATGACGTATTATATATAGACACGTCATGAACGAACATCGCGGCACTTAAAAACGGCGAAAATACTAGAACTACTTATACGCGTGAAGAAAGAGAAAGAAAATATGACACCGTACGGCGGGATGCCTGTTGCTAGAGGGAGACAAATAACATCTTCAGTTGCTCATTGGTCGAGTGCATGAGTGACGTAGCTATCAGAGGGGAATATGGGGAAAAAAGGACATTCGATTTTCTAGAGTTTATAAAATAGTTGATATACCGTATAACGTATTACCTACTTTACGAATAAAGTAATAAAAATATTAATCTTTAAAATATGAATGCTGTATTCCGCAACAGTAATTAATTAATTATTGTTACATATTAAATTAAAAAATAAAAGAAAATATATTTATAAACATAAAAAAAACTTTTATTTAATAATGAAAAAACATTAACCGGCAATCGAACAGTACGGTAATCGAAGTCGTATATTATCGACTTATGTTGCAGATACATATTTTTTAATCCCTTCAAACAAACTTAATTTATTTCTTATTTGCCTCTTATAATTCGATTCAGAGCTTTTGTGTGCGAAATGTAGGCGAACATTGATAAATTTCTCAATGACCGCGCGAATAAGGTGCACTCTACGATCACATGTGGGATGTTGCTCTAAAGAATGTTGATGTAAAGAACCAAATACGTCATTGGAGCTGATAAACGACTTTAAAATACGGTTTTGTAAAATTTGGATATCTTTGTGATGGGGAAGGATAATGTGACCCATTTCTTTAATGTGGTTTTTAATTATAGATTCACCAATACATAATGTGTTTAAAAATGACGTATAATTTTACCATAATAACAGGAACTGCAGTCTTTTTATTCTTCGATAATTTTTCTTCGTCACATATATATCGCTAGCTGCTTGAAATGCTTTGAGCAAACTTTAGTATAGGGCGTTGGTAGCCAACTGTTTTCACGTCTTTGAACCCTTATTATGATAAGCCACTTTTCTTTTAGTAGCCCATCTCTAGGCAATCTAAAATAAAAAGGAAAACGATAATTAATATTCATGACATAACTAGTACATATTATATTCAAACAATATTATAAATTCTATCAAAAAAAAAAACACTAGTGTAATAGTATCCCAACCAACCCAACCAACGGCACGTGACTACTAGCTGCATGCGCCGGCTGCCATTAGACGGCGTCGTCGAATAAAATGAAATTAAAATAGGTAGTTTTGTGAACTTACGCATGAAATGACACATTTTTGTCTTTAACTTTTGGGGTATAATTTGTACATCGTCTGAAAACACAAGACGGCATGTTTTCTTTATGTTTTGCACAGGTTTACACACACGAGTCACGATATAATAAATTAAAAACAAACGTAGCGTCGCGAGACAGGTTGGTGCGTGACTAAACGCGATGTGGCCAATTGGCTTCATTTCATGTTGCCATTTTAGAGTGTGGACAACGTATCTATAAGTTTATACATCATTGTTACCGATATATTGTTTATCGTTATTTTTTTATAGAATAAGCTTGACAAACGAGCACACAGTCCTCCTGATATTAAGTGGATGCTGTGGCCCGTAGACATTTACATTTAACCTCGTTGAAGAATCAAAATGCAGATTCGTTGTCACCCTTGAGGACTACGATGGACTGCCTCGATTCCAGTAAAACGGGGCTCCGGTTCTCTCACTCACCATACGAAACACAGCAGCATCAAGCTGCTATTTGGCGCTGGTATTCTGTGAGAGCGTGGTCCTTCCCCGGTCGCGCCGACCCATTCGTGCTACAACCATAATATAGCTGTAGCTAGGCTCTACCACATATATAAAATAAAATGACGACTCCGTAGCGCAGTGGTTAAGCGTTTAACTGTAGCACTGCAGGACCGAGGATTCGTTCCCGCACTGAACAAGTGTTTCTATGCAGTAAAATAAATAGGCTGCGTCTGGATGCTTGTTTTTAGCATTTAAAAAAAAAAGGGTAAACATATTGTTTTTTTAAACATTGATTGGATTCATTTACTTTTAAATCTAACAAATACCATGTACAAATCACTAGGTTTCTTCACAGAGGTACATACTACTCGCAGAGATCGCTTAATGATAATCGCTTTCAAAATTAGTGCTCATTATAGCTAATATTTGTAGGTGAATCCATTAAAAAACAGTAAATATTTTTTATGGATTCACCTACAAACATTGAGTTTGTACACCGTTTCGAAAATCACAGCCGCGACTTGTTTTTGAAAGCAATCAGAGTCCGTTAAAATAGCGAAGTCGTAGTATTCAATAAATAGTCCTGAAAGTCACCAAAACACACCGATATAAACCGAAATCGCTTCACTATTATTCTAACTACCTATTTAAAATCGAGTATGACCTCATTATAGTAGGTTTTTTAAATTATACTTTTAGGGAATAACAAAAAGGAATAGTGATTAACTTTTTTAATGTAGTTTCTATTTGCACTTTATTCAAAATAAATTAAAAATGTGATTCAGATTAAAAAATAACAGTTCATTAAAAATTCAAAAGATCAATTACAATCGATTGGGCATCCCTAGCATTTTTTTACATATCACATGACGTTTGGCGAAGATGGCGGCGATTAATGTTATTAGTCGAATAGAATACTTTTTAATGTTCATTTTAGCATGCAGCTAGTCCGTGTTATTGAAGTCTTTGCCACTAATATAACAAAATAGATAATTGATTACCGTCTATGTTCGATGCTTTCATTCATCTTGTCGTATTTAAAAGATGGAAATCTACTTTATGTATCTATATTTGTTATTTACCAATAAAAATTATCTTTTTAGCAATATCGCAGTAATTGTTCAAAATGTCTACAGTTTCCTTCTAAACACAAACTAGCACGTCTTTGTAAATTGTTTTTTAAACTTTGAAGAGTTGAAGGCGCGGGCGGCTTTGCCCCTGAGGCTGTGACCGTGCGAAAGGACATTGACAAAGATACCTACTAAATTTATTGTTTTATTACCGTTCATAAAGTAGGATGGATATGATTTGAATTTCGATAGATTTTAATTAATTTATTTTATTCAAAATTTTTGTTTTTATTTTTTGTAAAATATCAATGCCATAGGCTTCTACTCCGTTTACACGTTACACTCAATTTTTTCCAGACGGTAAAAAAGGTTATCCAGTATGTACGTAGATTTTATTGTATATAATACTTTTATATTTAATATATAAAAATAATTTTTGTTTGTATTTTATGCGCTGCCTTACCGTTTATCAGATCGCGGTTAAACTTTGTCAACTTATTGCTTGCACTTCCGCGTAGGTGCATAGAATTTTTTTCGTATCATTGAGTGACAAACGAGCATACAGTCCACCTGATGATAAGTGAATGCTGTGGCTCATAGATATCCCCATTTATTCTCAGTTAAGAATCAAAATGCAAATGCGTTGTCACGCCTGAGGACTAAGATGGAATGAGGCATTCCAGTAAAAATGCTTTACCATACGAAAGACAACAGCCTTTAGCTGCTATTTTACGCTGGTATTCTGTGAGAGCGTGGTCCTGATCCGGTCAAGCCGACCCATTCGTGCTACAACTATAATAATACTTCAGCATGGCTCTCTCACGTAAATGATTTCAAAGAAATTACCACACGTAAATGATTTGATTTCAATTTTCTGTTTTACTTGTGCAGTCTAGAAGAGCACAAGCAGTGGCCACAATAGCGCGGTTACTGAGACCGGGCGGCCGAGCCCTCATCACAGTGTGGGCCAAGGACCAGACCAGGTCCAATTATCTCTGCAGAGAGAAAGATAAAGAAGTTCACAGCAACAGTACGGTCGAGGTGGCCGGCCTGACTCTACCGGTCCACGAGAACAGAACCCAGTTCCAGCACAAGGACCTTCTCGTGCCCTGGAAACTGCGCGGCTTCAAGGAGAACAAACTGGCCGACAAGCCCGAGAGCACCTTACTAAGGTTCTATCACGTTTTCGAAGAAGGCGAGCTGGATGAGCTCTGTGAGCTGTCCAGATTGCTGGTGGAAAGTAGTTTTTATGAAGAGGGAAACTGGTGTGTTGTTTGTAAAAAAATATAAGCTTTAATTGATCGTTAAATTTGTTTTTATTTTATATATTTACTTCAACAATAATTTACAAACAATTAATGTTAACAATAAATACGATACTGTACATACACAATTTAACTACAAAAACGTACAGGAAAAGGTTTTAGTTAGTTGAAAATATTCTAGTTTTAATTGACAATGAGCGCGTTTAGAATAAAACTAGAATATATTTCCCATAAAATAAAAGAACCTTAATCTAGTACTGTAGAAAGTAACAGAAATTTCTTATATCATTGCACAAAAAAACCAGTAAAGCCTAAGCTTTACTTGCCCATTTTGTCATTGTCGAATTTTTATTTTTTTTCTTTACTGCTGAATATCTAATTTTATTGGAATCTGCTTGTAAGGATGTTTTTATAAAATGCCGTAACCGTTTTGTTTTTCTACCTTAAACAGTTTGACCGAATCTTTTTTTAACTTTTATGTTCGTTGGTTTTTTACTCCACGACGATTATACTTCCAAGACTATAAAGTCCGCGCGTTTTATCTTGGCCGGGCTGAAGTTAATCGCGAGTGGTTGCGTAGTTTTTAGGAACAAAATGGTGACGAGAGGAGTGAGAGGGTGGGTGGTAACTAAAACTAGTTACAATTACGTAAATAATCAATTATCGTTATTATTGATTATAATTCGATTTTATTTCATAGTTTATTGGTGTCTAAATAATCTCGGAAAGCCAACTTCAGGCCGACCAAGGTAGAATGTGCAGACTAGACTAGAATGAGCGATGTTGTAAATTCTAAT
This sequence comes from Parnassius smintheus behrii, assembly GCA_036936625.1. Classification (NCBI taxonomy): domain Eukaryota; kingdom Metazoa; phylum Arthropoda; class Insecta; order Lepidoptera; family Papilionidae; genus Parnassius; species Parnassius smintheus. Next base: position 60,394,114 of record JAUPFT010000003.1, on the reverse strand, counting down.
TTATCAATATTGATAATTTTGCCTCAACGTACAATCTATTTATCAATGCTATTAATTTTTAGTCATAAGTATCGGTTACAGAATTTTTTTGGTTATAAAATCGTAGACAGAGAAATCTATAGAATAATGATTAGAGTGGCCTCGAGTGAGAGAGGACGATAACGTAGTATTAGGTTATACAATAATCTTTATGACTTGAACATATTTAGATAAAATTTTTAATTGTTTTAAGAACTGAACTGAACACGATTCACCAATCTTAAGCTCACAAAACACTTTTTTCTCACTTAAACCAACTTGTTGACTCCTTAGATCCCTACGAACTGTCGAAGTTGTTTAGCAAAGTGTAGTTTGCTAAACAAAAAAAAAACCGGCACGGAGAAAGGGGCATACAATCACACCACTCTGTCTCATTTCTTTGCAAGACGTATGTATAAATCTATCTTTTTGTGTGCAAATGCAAAAGAAGGCGTCAATTTGTCTATAGGTTTCTCTGTCTATTGTTAAGATACTGTTTTTATTTAAAAGTCGGCTGTGGTAAAGTACCAGCGGTGACCTAAAATCACCAAAGTTTAAAGCTGAGTCACAGGCCAGTTTGTCTCATTACTTTTATGTATGTTTCTAAGTTAAGTTTGTGATGATTTTTATTTGTAAATTTTTAATAACATGTTGTGTGAATTGAGACAAATAAAAAGCTTATTATCATTATTTAAGACTATTCAAATGCATCAAATAAAAATATTTGTTTGGTTTGTGTATTATATATGAAAGATTTGTATGCTGAGTGCCTCCCTGATACAGGGGAAGGGAGATTGATACGCTTTCATACATTCTTGGGCCCAGATTGTAAAAAGATGAAAATGGTGTCAATCAATAGCTTATATATTATTAAAACATTACTAAAAATTGTCTGCATTTAGAAAGTACCTACTTATTTTTTTTAAAAAAAAACAGCCGAATTTCAATCATCGTCTATGTTAAACACTTGACTGAGAGACACGATAGAAAGTTCGTAGATATTCGCACTTCAAAGAGCACAAAATATTTCTTTTTAGTGTAGTGTGAAAAAATTATGACGAATCACGCTTACACCCTACAGCTTTAATTAACAATATTCTAAGGTTTCATCAAAGCTAGTTGTAATAATGGAACTACAGATATAGTAGACAGATCTGCCAGCACGGCGTCTACATTCTGGATAGTGTTCACTTGGAATATATTCTCCTTTCTGAAACTCAAAATGGCGACCGCGAGTAAAGGCAGAATGTCCAAGCAGTCGTAGCCCAAGATCGCGTCCCATAAAAACAAAAGCTGGTCCGGTGGAAGATGGCCGCTGAATGCTCGCATGAGCCATTTGAATACCACTCGTATACTGAACAGATAAACGTTGAAAGTTGTATTAGAACTTTTATTTCTCAGTTCCTACTTCATCAAAGAAAAAAAAAATTAATTTAAACTTACGGGTTGATATTAATATTTCTGAAGTGTATCCAAAGTAATGGTTCGTTAGCTTCTAATAGCCTTTCGTACAAAAGGCACAGTGACACAATACCCTGTAATTAATTGGACTTAATATTTTTACAATAAAGTGATTCAAAGCTCATTAAAAAAGCATCAACATGGCGAAACAAATCAAAACTTATGTAATACATAGTTAGCGTTACAGGCTATTAAACTCACTGTTGAACACAGGCCTCCCCCATATATTGCCTCATAGGGGTATATTTGTCATAGTTGCTACGCCTGTCAAGCGTGTAGGTAAGTACATTTTTTTTTAATTTTAGTCGTTATTAGGAATACGCTTCTGCCTATTACCTGATTTATTTTCTTCTGTCGCCTCTTGCGATACTCACGGGATGATATGGGGTAGTGGATATCCTTACACCGCCACTGCCACTGCACGGTAATTCAGTGATAAGGTACGTGAGGGTAATGTAGTCACCTTAAGCTTTACCGCACTATAAAACCAAAACCAGGAGACGGACGGAGACAAAAACACAAAGTCATATACTATAACTAATATATTAATTAAAAAAAAATCGCAAATAATCTTTGGCAATAATTGGGAACACTTCGAAAAATCTACTTAAAAATAACTAACTACACCATACTAAAATCGACTAAAATATTTACTATAATATCAACTGTCAAAATGGCGTCGATAAAGCAATAAACCATCGCCTTTCTCACCCTTTATTATTTGATTGACCGATGAAGAGCTGTCGTATCACAGAGTCATCTATGCAAACAAGGCTGTAGTTTTTGAGTCATAAGAAAGTGACCATATTAACCGTATGACCATATTACCCTCACGTGCTATAAATGCATCAATCTAATATGTTATTTTTGAAGAAATATTTTTTAGTGTTTTGACTCTAGTATAGCAGGGTATTATATTAAATACGAGGGTTAGCAACCTAACGACATCCACGTGAAGTAATTCAGATCTCACAATCACATAAGTTGAATATACCTGGGGATGTGTTGAAATGTAATGCAGTCGATGCCAGTAGCGGATGTAGAAAGCCCGGAACGTATAGTAGAGTTGCACAGGATCGTCGTACAGGTAACAGAACGGAGTGGCTGACAATAAACGAACAAATTGAAGCCTTAGTTATAATGACGTTTCCACACTCGTAGGCGATTTTCGTTCATTACTATTGAAGGAATATGTAACTACGTACCAGAACAGTTACCGCAAACAAAATCGAGTCGAGAGGCGAGTGGAAGGAGCCACTATGAAGTACTTATAAGTACTTTTTTATTGCACAAACAATAGAGTAGACATAAGCAAGCTATTGTGTATACTTTAAGTCACAAACTAAGTAAGTTTGAGCCCGCGGGTTTTAAAGCGTGTTGCAAACAACTGTGTCGGCGACACTTCTAGTATCACATATTAGATCATGTTTATTACGAGAATCTTCCAGCAATCAGAAGCTAATGTGTTTCGGAGTTGCGTATAAAACTTTCGCTGTGGGACGAGAGTCCGTAACGATGATATCTCTATTATAACCAGAATAATCGACATAGTCCAATGGATTCAATAGGTCGACCACATGTCTCGATGAACCGATAACCGACGGCGACGAAAGGTTCTCTCGGACCGGTTAACAAAGTGTAGGGCAGTCCCCCATAGTTGGAATGACGACCTGGTGACACGTGTAGGAAGTCGATGGATGCAGGTGAGTCACGACCGTGCTTTGTGTCATTATTTAAGAGTTCTATATTCAGCTGTAGACTTGGAATGTGCTGTAACGATGAAGATAATATACTGCGCAGGAGAGATAGCTATATTATTTACTACTATAAACAAATAACAAATATCCCAAAAATGGTAAGTGGTATATTATAGCCGCAGATTAAAGCGCACAGACTTAGTTAAAAAAGCCTTTTTATAGAATAAGGGTAACAAACGAGCACACCGTCCACCTGATGGCAAGTGGATGGTGTGGCCCATAAACATCTACATTTATCTACATGATGCACATGTGTTGTCACCCCTGAGGACTAAGATGGAATGCGTTGTTTCTAGTAAAAAGGATTTCCAGTTCTCTACACTCACCGTACGAAACACAGCAGCGTTAAGTTGTTTTTACGCTAGTATTTTGTGAGAGTTTGGTCCTACCTATGTGAAGCAGATCCATTTGTGCTACAATCTTAATACAGCTGTAGCATGGCTGTACTACGTCGAATAACTGTTGGATATGTGCCAATGAAATTGTGGTAAGAAAATATGCCCATATACGGCAGCCGTATAGGAGGTATAAAAACTGTTAAATTTACTTTACTTTATAAGTATACTAAATGATATAAAAATATAAATATCTATCCGAGCCCATGAAGATCTTCAACTATGTGTTATTTGTTTGTTCATTCTACTTTAAATCTAAGGACAATACAGCACCTACTCACCATACATAGTGAATCCGTGAAAGGGTATGATACCACTCGGCGGGAAGACAGTGACGCTGTCGGGCGACGTTTGCTTACCCTTGATGGTCACCGTTAGAGGGTTGCCTATGCTACCTTTGAGTTGCTGCAATACCTCACCGTCCCGTGAGAAACACAGCATTACCTGAAACGTTTTAAAAAAGTGAAGACTTCTTTTTATCAAGATTCTATGTTCTACGCGCGCGCAAATTAAATATAACAAACTATAGAGCGTGGTAGTTTAGGGGCTAAGAGCTCGCTTTAAAAGTTAGAGTAGAGCAATCCGAGCACCAGTTAATTGCAATTTTAAGTGCTAATTTACTACGTGCTCGGCGGTGAAGGAAAAAATCGTGTGGGAACCTGCATGTCTGAGAAATAGGACAAAATTTTTTAACCGAATTGCATGATACTTTTTTATTTAAAAGCTAGTGCTTCTCATGTGGTCCCATATAGATCAAGATAGTATCTAGTTTACCAGTAGTTTTTGAGTTATCCTTAATAATGCGTATTTAATTGACTTCGACTACATTATTGATGATGTTCTCATTTTATGTTCTCGGGGGATGAGTCGCTCGCGTCCGTAGGCTTCGACCACCTAACCTTAGGCCCACCCTACACGTGTCCCCCGGGTGGTGCTAAACGAGCGACAAAGCCGATAAAATGGACTCGGCTCCTCGCCGTATGGTAGCGGCGTAAAATCTACCACCAACCCTTGTTCGCACCATGACTCAAGAAATAAAAGAAATGGCCCCGAGTTCCCGGCGCCCCTTAAATGGGGTAGGGGTGCGAAGAATCTCCGGGAGAAAAACCGGCGACGAGGTTCGCCACCCGTCACGTTCTGTCTCCCGGAGGGGCGAAAAGTGGATTGCGGAAACCCGTCTGGCTACGCTGAATGTATGTGGAGGAATGAATGATAAGATGGATGAAGTATGCGAAATGATGAATGACAGAGGAATAGATGTGTTATGTGTGAATGAGACGAAACGAAAGGGAAAGGATGCCACTGCACATGGCACGTATACCGCGTATTGGTCTGGTGTGGGCGAGACCGAACGGGCATGCCAGGGAGTCGGTTTCATCCTTTCAGAAAGAATGGGACGATGTGTGAAAGAGTATGAATGTGTAAGCCCGAGACTGCTATGGATACGAATGAAAGTGGGCTTAAAGAAGCTGTTCCTACTAGGGGTATACGCCCCAGACATGTCTAAGCCCACTTACATCCGAGAGCAGTTTTGGGATATGGTAAGGATGGGTTTGACAAAATGTAAGGAAAATGAAAATATTATTATGTTAGGAGACTTTAATGGAAGGGTTGGGGTAAAGAGGTCTGGTTATGAAAGGATATTGGGAACGTTTGGTGATGAAAGTATAAATGAGAATGGTGAAGACCTCCTCACCGTATGTGCGGAAAAGAATCTTTTTGTGACGAATACTTTTTTTCGTCATAAGAAGATTCACATGTATACATGGGAAAGAGGTGATGATAGAAGCATGATAGATTTCGTAATTGTGGATGAAAGAATGAGGAGCGCAGTCGTAGATACAAGGGTTTACCGGGGGTCCAACGTAGGGACGGATCATTACTTGGTCTTATGTCGAATTAATGGTCTTTTCAAGCGTTGGCGGCATCGGACATCTGTATCTACCACTGCGTTACAGCGTATAAGAATAGAGAAGTTACAAGATGAAGATGTGATAGAGAAGTATAAATGTAGACTGAGAGAAAATATTAGATGTTTGAATGAGTTGTGTATGAATGATTTAGACTTGAATACTGTGTGGGATAATATTAAGAAAGGTTTGGTGGATACCGCCACCGAAGTATGTGGAGTAAGTAAGAGAACAAATGAAAGGAAAAGTAATACGTTATGGTGGGATGATGAGGTACGGGTGGAAGTTGAATCAAAGAAGAAAGCATGGTTAGATTTACTAGCAACCAAAGCTGGTAATTCTTCTGGTATGAATGATGAGATTGAAAGAAAAAAGGCAGAATTTAGACGTCTAAATAAGAGAGTAAAAGAAATTGTTGAAAGGAAAAAGAAAGAAAGAACGGATAAGAATGATAGAAGGATATCTGATAATTTCCAGGCTAACATAAAAATGTTCTGGAAACTCGTAAGAACTGCCAGGGGAAATACAAAACAGCCTATAATAAATACTATAAGAGACGAGAATGGATGTATTCTGAATGATGAAGTTTCGAATTTAAACAGATGGAAGGAATACTTTGAAAGCGTGTTTATGAGTGAAGAGTCGTATGAATTAAATGAACTAGAAATTCCGAAAGAAGTGGAAAGATGTATGGAGATAAGTGTAGATGAAATAATGAAAGCAATGAAAAGCATGAAAGCAGGTAAGGCAGCTGGATATGATAGAGTATCACTCGAGATGCTAAGGGCTGGAGAGGGAGTGGTGGCAGGCCTGCTGTACACCTTGTTTAATTTATGTTGGGAATTAAAACGGGTACCGGATGACTGGTGTAAAGCAGTTATAGTACCAATATATAAAGGAAAAGGGTCACAGCAGGACTGCAAAAACTACCGCGGTATCAGCTTGCTTAGTATTGTGGGTAAACTGTATGCTAAGGTGTTAATTGAAAGAGTTATGAAAGAAACTGATGGAAAAATTTGGGATGTGCAAGCGGGTTTTAGAAAGAGAATGGGGTGTACAGATCAAGTCTTTTCCATGCGCATGATTGCGGAGAAGTTTTTGGCCAAAAACCAGAAAGTTTTTTGTGCGTTCATGGACTTGGAAAAGGCTTATGACAGAGTGGACAGGAATGTGTTATGGCAAACACTGAACTCATATGGGTTGAGCGCTGGTTTGATACAGGCATTAGGGTCTCTTTATAGGGACTCTAGTGCTTGTGTCAGGATCAATGGGGTCTACTCGGACTGGTTTGGTATCCAAAAAGGTGTCAGACAGGGCTGTGTAGCTTCCCCTTGACTGTTCAACCTATTTATGGACCGGTGTTTGCAAACTTTGAAAGATGAAGAATGTGGGTTAAGAATTGGCGAGTTAACCGTCAAATGCTTTTTGTATGCCGATGATCAAGTCATACTTGCGTCATCGGCGGCAGAGTTGCAAATGATGGTTACATTAATGAACTGGGAATTGAAAGAAAGGGGAATGAAAGTGAACGCAAGTAAGACGAAAGTGATGGTTTTTGAAAGAGAAGAAAGCAAAACGGTATGTGAAATAAGAATAGAAGGAGAGTTAATTGAGCAAGTGGATGAGTTTGTGTATTTGGGATGTGTATTTAGCAGGGATGGTAGATATGATAGGGAAATAGAACGACGAGTAAATGCAGGGAATAGAGTGAATGGGGCACTACACTCTATTATGAAGAACCAGAATGTGTCAAAACAGGCACGTATGGTAATTCATAATGCTGTGTTAGTCCCTACTTTAATGTATGGTAGTGAAAGCTGGGTGTGGCAGAAGAAGCACGAAAGTAGAATAAATGCTGTAGAAATGCGGTCTTTAAGGAATATGCTAGGGTTTAATCTGAATGACAGGGTGAGAAATTGCGTGATAAGAGATAAATGTGGTATGCAAGATGATGTTGTGACCAGGATTAAGAAAGGAATGCTTCGGTGGTTTGGTCACGTAGAAAGAATGAATGAGGAAAGAGTGACAAAGCAAATTTATATGGCAGATGTGAATGGCCGAGTCGGAAAGGGACGTCCTAGAAAAAAGTTTATCGACCAAATTGGCGATATTTTGAAAATGGGCCACGTTAGAAGTACCCTTAACCGACGAGCATGTATGCGTAGGTATATGGATGTAAAGGAGGCGAAAGAGGTATGTCAGAATCGTGCCAAATGGAAGTCCGTAGTCTCTGCCTACCCCTCTGGGTGACAGGCGTGAGTGTTTATGTATGTTATGTATGTATGTATGTTCTCATTTTATTTACGAGTATATTGATGTCGGTTGTACAAAATTTTTAATTTTACCACTTGTTACTTGAAACGAGGCGTTACATCTTAGTCCTCAGGAGTAACAATGCCTCTTCATTTGATTCCAAATCGAGACTAATTCTTAATGTACGTATTTATGAGGCTGTGTGCTCATTTCTCATCCGTAGTCTATTAGGAAAGGATTGCACTTGCAATTAAGTTGAGCAACTGCACGTTTAGTTCGCACTGCAGCGAGACGAAAGAATAGCTGCATTCCGATTGTATTTTCAAACGACTTCAAGAAAAAGGGGGGAGGTTCACAATTACGTCTACTAGGGCGTCGCCATTAAGGAATGATATGAAACATTTGTCAGATTTCACAGGGGGTAAGTTAATTTGTTAGAAAAATTTAAAATATTTGTTTTATTTTATATTATTTAGATAGGAAATGGATAAATCAAACTTCGAATGTTCCTAAAAGTGGAATTAAAAAGTTAAAAATATGTAAAAACCTAAGGCATACAGCACTGAGGCATTGTTTTATGTAGGTACCTGTAAAAATAATTAAAAATACTGTTGCGCTTACTCCGACGATACTGCGATAGTTTTTTCTGGAACTTCGTGGAACAAGGTATACGAGACGGCCCAAAGTGGTCTTTGTAAAATTTCTGACTGGCTAAAAATGAACCTTCTAACTTTGAATATTAATAAAACAAATTATATGTGCTTCTCAATAAATAAAAAAACTCAACCAAAAAACGATTTTACATTAAAACTACATGAATGCGATAAACTAGATTACTCAATTTGCAATTGCAAAACGCTACAGAAGGTTACATCAACTAAATACTTAGGATTAATATTGGATCATCGACTATCCTGGCATCCACATATTGAATATATGACCGAAAGAGTGCGTAAACTTATTTGGATATTCAAAACCCTGAGACATATTACATCACACAAATTAATAAAACAGATATACATTACTTTGGTACAATCTGTCTTAGGATATTGCATTTCTGTATGGGGTGGGGCTACTAAAAGCAAATTCTTGGAGGTTGAACGTGGTCAACGCTGCCTTCTTAAAGTCATGTATTTCAAACCACGCTGGTATCCCACTACAGCATTATATAAATTTTGCGACGTGCTAACCGTGAGACAGTTATATATTTTAGTGACTGTTCTAAAAATTCGTAAAACTATACAGTTTGACTCCATTGTAGATAATAGAAGAAGAAAAAATATGTAACCAAACCTATTCGCACGAAAACAGTGTTTGCCAAACGCCAATATACTGCAAATTCTGTGTACCTTTACAACAGCATTAATGGTTTGTTGGACATTCATACAACAACTCACCATGATTTCAAAAAATCTGTAACTACTTGGTTAAAAACACAAAATTACGAAGACCTTGAGGCACTTTTACACCATGCCTCGTAAAATGTAAATCATTTAATCAACACACATACCACACACATACATCGTTTACACAGACACACACACACATACACACACAAACACACACATACATACACACACACACATACATACACACGCACACACATCATTCATCACCCATACCATTTGCGTTTTCATTTAAATACGTTCAAGTAATACATTATTAACCTTATTTAAATCACCGCTAATTTAGAACAATGTAAATCGTGTAATTTATAACAATGTAATGAAATGCTTTCCTATTTATGATTGTTATAGATAAGGAAGAGCGGGGACTCCTGACACAGGTTTTCTTTTAAACTTACTAGGAGGACCCATCTACTATATTGTTTATGTATGTTATTTTAAGGAAATAAAGCATTATTATTATTATTATTATTATTGTTGCGCGCCATAATTAATGCCTGGTACGTGGCAAGTGGTAACTCGCGCCATCTAATATCGATTAGCAGAACTAGGAGAGCTTTCTAGAAAATTCCATACTAGAATTTTCTACACCACAAGTCGGGACCGGTATATACTCGAATATTCTGGATGTTTCAGTAGAAGAGGACCTATATAAGGCTAGTCAGGAACGCGACCGAGTCATTCCGCCTGTGGCATCGCTTCCGAGCGGTAGCATCCAGGTAGTCCGCGCTTTCGTTCCTGTACGGTAGTTCTCTCCCGCTCTCGCGCCTCCGCTGTCCCGCTCGCGCTGTGCAGCGCCGACGCACTGCTCAGTCTGCCGGCGGCATCGTTCTCGGACGGTCGCCTCCTGGTGGTCCGCGCTCCCGTACAGTACGGTAGTGCTGTCTCGCTCTCACGCGCCTCCGCTGTCCTGCTCACGCGGAACAGCGTCGAGGCTGCCGGTGAGTCACTTCTCGCTACAGCTCTTGCCCTCCTGTCTTCGGGCAGGGAGGTCGGACTGACCTCCGCTTTCATTTTCATTTTATTTTAATTTTCATTTTCACTTTTCTTTTCATTATCATTTTCATTATAATTTTCATTGTTCATTTTCATCTATCATTATCAATTATCAATTTTTTTTTACTGTCTCCTTTATTTTCCTTTTTTTTGTGTTCTTGCATTACTATTACGTGCATAGTGTGTTGTAGTACGTCTCGCGTTCTAGTCCCTGTTCTACCGAGAGCAGGGCCCCGTCGTCATCTTTACTTAGCTTAGCTTACTCAACCAAAATGGCCAACTCCAGCTTCACTGAGTCCCTAGCCGCCCTCATTACCCAATACGGGTTAAACGGCAATGAGACGGTCCTCGCCGCCATCGACACCATCGCCGCCCAGGCTCCCCTCCCTGCCCCTCAGGCACACCTTCCGCCGCCAGTAGTACAGTCATACCTCGAAACGAGGAACTCATTTGCCTCACTCGAATCTGCCCCCTTAGAAATGGAGTACGCATGTTCCGAATCCTCGGCTTCGACCTCCCGGAAGAGGCCCGCCACTACCTCAGGCTCCGGTTCATCGGAGTCCTCTGACTACGACGGAACCGGGGAGTCCAATTTCACCACGGTCACCTCCAGGCGCAACGGAAAGCGCGCCGCGTTAAAACGCACCCCCCCTACTTCAGCGGCCCCTGCCGCTCCTACAACCTCCGCAGCCATCGACGCTGCCCCCGTCCCACTGATGTCACTAGACATCCCCACACCCTCCAAACCAGCCTCTCGTTGTGCCCCAGTCTTGGCCAAGAAGCAAGTCCCGCCCCCTGTCTTCCTAAGAGACAAGGCGAAATTCACCCAATTATCCAAAACCTGCTACGACGCAGGTATCAAGTATGATCATGCCGTCAACCTCGGGGAGGCAATCAAAATAATCCCAAGCTCGATCGAGGACTTCCGCGCAATCACCCGGCTATTCACAGCCGAACGTATCTCATACCACACTTACGCTCTCCCTGAAGAGCGTAAAGTCAGGGCCGTCATCCGAGGCGTCCCCTTTGAGTTCTCCAACGAGGAAATCCTTGAGGACCTTAAGTCCCAAGGTTTCCCCGTAGAAGCAGTGCACAAAATGCACAACCGAACGGGCAAGAGATACAACCTTGCCCTAGTAATCCTGTCAAACGTGCCGGAGGCTAAAGCCATCTTCCGACAGGTGCGCACAGTGTGCGGCCTGTCAAGGGTGAAGGTAGAGCCCCCACATAGGCCCGATTTCCTGGCGCAGTGCCACCGCTGCCAACTTTATGGTCACGCGGCGGCCAACTGCTCCGCCCCACCCAGGTGCGTGAAGTGCCTGGAACCCCATAACACGAAAGAGTGTCCCCGGCCCAAAGACGCCGAATCCCCGCCCGCCTGTGTCCTGTGCAACCAGACAGGACACCCGGCCAACTACAAGGGTTGCCCACGCGCACCTCAACCTCGCCCCAGTAGGCAAGCTCCACCGCCGGTGGATGACCGCTCATTCCCGGCCTTCAAACAACGGCCCCGTCAGGGCCCCTCTCAGCCTATCCAGGGCTTCACCCGACCCTCTCAGGGTCCCCCTAGGCCCCCTCAGGGTCCCCCTAGGCCACCTCAGGGCATAATTCGGCCCCCTTCGGGCTTCTCCAAGCCAATGCAGCCCCCAGTCTTTCCCTGGGGGCCCAAAAAGGCAGACCCACCGCGGACAACCTCGTACGCACACGAGGCAGAGCCCACACCCGACGACTACAACACGCTATATTCCGCGATTAGGAATATCGACGTTAGGGAGATCACCGTTATAGCACGCAAATTGCGCGCGGCGAAGTCCCCTCAAGAGCGTCTCCTCGCTCTTGCGGAACACAACGATCTTCTGCTAGCGTTGTAAGTTAAGTTAACTTAATTAACTTAACTCCAATGTCTGAGCAAATTAACCTACCAAGATCCCACGGTCGTATCAAACCTAAGGGTTTATCGCTTGTATCATTTAATATTCGCGGCTTGCGAAATAACCTCCCAGAGCTTAAGCTCTTTCTTCGGAATCGTGAAGTCGATTTCCTCCTCCTACAGGAAACTAATCTCAAAACCAAGGACGCTAAAGGCCTTTCTATTAAAAACTTCTCTCTTCTTCGTAACGACAGACCCGACCGCCGAGGCGGCGGAACGGCCATTTATTACAAGAAGACACTTCATTGCTCGCCCATTTCTACTCCACAGCTTACCAACATGGAAGCCACGGTATGCAGGCTAGCTATGACTGGACATCAGTCCATCCTCATAGCCTCCTGTTACATCCCTTCAGGAACCTATCCCCTCAAAAAAGATTTTGAGGCCATTTTATCCTTGGGCAATTCAGTCATTATGTTTGGAGATTTTAACTCCAAGCATACTGAATGGACATGCCGCACTACGTCCCCTAGTGGCAAGATACTGCTCGAAATCACGCAGTCTCTTGATATTACCGTCCACAGTCCTCTCGGTGTTACTCACTTTCCCGATAACACCGATGACGCACCCGATGTGTTAGATTTTGCGTTACTCCAAGGAGTTTCTCTCAACCTCAGAGCAATCGAGACACTAGACGATCTAGGATCAGATCACCGACCGGTCTCCCTCATTCTTGGCCATCAGCCACCTCCCCCAACACACACGAAAACCTTCACTAACTGGAAGGGATTCAAGGAGTCCCTAGCTAAAGCTCTGGACTCACAGGATTCTACCATCTCCATACCGTCGGACTTAGACAGTCCCGAAAAAATCGACACCGCGGGAGATTCACTCTCCACCCTTATTAAATCCTCCCTTAAGGAGAACGAAAGGGTCGTCCCGGTTGCTAACAATAGTGGGCTTCCCCTACATATTAGCAACCTATTAAAAGCCAAAAAAGCTGCTTTCCGGAGAGCAGCAAAATATCCCACCCCCGAATATAGGCGCGCGGCCAATCGTCTTCAACGAAAACTCCGCTTCCGCCTCTCTGAATTTCAAGATCTCGAAAAGAGTAAGCTCATGGAGAATATCTCTCCATCTCACACAGCGTACTATCAGATGGCTAGAGCCCTCCGCATAGACGCTATCACCCACACTCCCCCTCTCTCCCGTCCCGACGGCACGGTTGCCTTCGAGGACGAGGAAAAGGCTGAGTGCTTTGCAGATAGCATTGCCTCTCAATGCTCTCCTAGTTCTCAACCCGTCGACCCCTCACACGTCCAGGCAGTGGAGGATGAGGTCCACCGCCGGAGCTCACCCCCTACGGCCTCCGAACCTATCTCTGTGTCCAATGATGAGATTTCATCCCTCAAGGACTTAAGCCCAAAAAGGCTCCGGGCGCGGATGGCATCTCCAACCAAGCCCTAAAACACTTTCCCGAGCAGGTGTTAACCTTTTTATCTATTATCTTCAACGCCTGCTTCAACCTTAGTTATTTTCCCACTACGTGGAAAGAGGCAACTGTGATTGGAATTCCCAAGCCAGGCAAGCCTCTCAACCTCCCCTCCAGCCATCGCCTCATTAGCCTCCTCAAGGCAATGGGCAAGCTCTTCGAAAGAGTCATCCAAACTCGTATGAGGCGCTATCTGTTTCCCACAGACGGCGACCCTCTTATCATTCCCCATCAATTCGGTTTCCGAGCCAAACACTCATGTCCCCAACAAGTCCACCGCATTGTGGAATATATCCTCAGCGGTTTCTACCCTCGTCGTCATAAGACCATCGCGGTCTTTTTCGATATAGCTAAAGCTTTCGATAGAGTCTGGCACACAGGCCTCATCTACAAGCTCTATAAAATAAGTCTCCCCGATCGTCTAGTTCGTCTCGTGGCCTCATACTTAAAACATCGTACCTTTCGTTTTAGACACGAAGGCACGCTATCCTCACAGCGAACTATCAAGGCTGGTGTCCCTCAGGGCTCAGTACTTGCTCCTCTGCTGTACATCCTGTTCACCAACGACATTCCCATCCCGTCGAAAGGTGTTCAACTCTCCCTCTTTGCAGACGACACTGCCATCTACTGCAAAGGTGTCTCACTACCCTTCATACGGAACAAGATCCAAAAGTCAGTTGATGACCTAGGAGCTTGGTTCAAAAAATGGCGCATCGATGTGAACCCGGAGAAGAGCTCCGCCATTCACTTCGACTATAAACGACGCCGTCTTAAAAACACCCCTCCAATACGTATGCTAGGGACCCCTGTCCCCTGGCATACGACCGCCAAATATTTAGGTGTCACTCTAGACACAGGGCTCACTTTTAGGCCCCACGTCAAACGAGTCACCCGTCACGCACGGTTTTATCTGAGTAGGCTCAACAGTATGTTGGGCAGACACAGTAAAATGTCCCTTCGAAACAAGCGTACCCTTTATAAGGTCTGTATACGACCAGTCATGTCCTACGCGGGCCCCGTCTTTGCCCACGCAAACCCCAAAATTATTAATGAACTCCAAATAGTTCAAAACCTTTTCTGTCGTCGAGCTGCGAACGCACCTTGGTACGTCCGTAATGCCGACCTTCATCGGGACTTAGAGCTCCCAACAATTCAACAATTCCTTAAAAAACTCTCTGAGAACTTCTTCAAAGCCTCAGAGTCGCACCCAAATCAATTAATTCGTGAGGCAGCTTCTTATGCAGCCCCACCCCCCTCTCGCTATCGTGTCCGCAGGCCGAGAAACTCTCTCTCGGACCCGCCTAATAAACTGTCAAACGACCTGAACTGCCTCCTGGCGGCTCAGGCCAGTTCTAATTAAATTAATTATTATTATATTAACTAATATTATTTTGCCTTCGTAGGCAATCCCTCAGCGGCTCTTAGCCGCCTGCGCCCTCTTTTCCCAAAAGAGGGTCGCTCATGATAAGGCACAATACAGCTTAATCAGCCAGTTGCCTGTCCCCAAAGGCGGTTTTTAGAGGGTATCACTTAGGGTCCCCGGTAGGACAGTGAGTCCCTCATAACCACGATAGACCAGCTATCGTGGTATGCGTAATGCATTTTTCGCCTCCCTACGTACAGGGTAGCCCTTTAATTGCTTCGGGCGCAAAAAAAAAAAGAAAAAAAAGAAAAAAAAAGCGACCGAGTCAGTATTGAATTGGCGAATCAAGTGAAAATTTCGAAGAGATAAAACTGCGAATTGTGTTTTATTATTAGTGTGTTTTACGTTGTGGTTGGTGTTCGGTAATTTTAAAGTATCAATTTTGGTAATTCAGTCAGTAGTTTTACTGTCACGAACCCCAAGTTCATAACAATACTATAAAATATACAAAACTACTAACTATACTACAAAAACACTAGAAACTAACATACTTTTATTAAAAACGCAACTTTTCAATGACTTCGACACTGTGTGACCATCATCTGCGTAACAAAATAAATAAGTTCACCTTAGCCTATTAGTGACATCTGGTGAACGTAAGAATATGAGCCCTCATTCGTTGTTTTTTCTTAAATATAATATGTTCAGCGATAATTCTTTTCTACGTTGTCCGATTTCAATAGTTATTTTTATTTTGTAAAAAGGGGTGGTTAAATATGAATTTGTCAAGATCTGATGATGGGACAGAAAATCAACACTTCAATTTGCAAATGCATCTGTATGACATGTGGGATGTAAGTGAATGGTTCTTCACTACCTACGTCAACCGATTTCGATAAAGGACATGCTTCTTAGTTTTTTAAAGTCGGTTTTTTCTCTTTTAAAAAGGTTAATTATAGTGATTACTATCTATACCTAATTGATACCAATCGGCGAATGTGTTGAGAGTATGGTATCACTGTAAATTGTTCTTATGTGAAAAAATAAAATGTCTTTAACCTCAACCTCTAGTACTGCAGTTGAATGTAAACGAGGCATTCCATCTTAGTCATAAGGGGTGACAATAGAAATAAATTTTGATCCTTAATTGAACGTGTACTGGCGGTGTAAGCATAATATTCTAGTGGCTGTGGCTGTGGCTGTGGCTGTGGCTGTGGCTGTGGCTGTGGCTGTGGCTGTGGCTGTGGCTGTGGCTGTGGCTGTGGCTGTAGCTGTGGCTGTGGCTGTAGATGTGGCTGTAGATGTAGATGGGGTAGACCCCGTGTCACCCCGCGGGTGTCGTAAGAGATGACAGAGGGAAACAAATCAGGGGATAGGAAGCAGCATCTTCCTAATAACAACAAATAATAAAAAGATGCGGTTGTCAACTCGCTTTCCAAGCGTGGCAGTATAGCAAATATCCCCCTGTGAGGCAATCTCTAGGGGGGGGGGGGGCTTCTGTTATACAGTGGACCTTAATAGACTGTAACGGAAACGGCAATGTCAATAGGCTTCAGCATCCATTCACCATCACGCGGACTCTGTGCTCGTTTGTCACCCTGAATTTAAAAAAAAAAACAATAAGCGCCAAACTTCTATCATCTTACATTGCAAGAATTGTCCACGTGTGTTGGTCTCTTACGATACGACACTTTCCCCACGGATTACGGATTACCGCCTGCATAATGATTCTGTTCTCCATCACCAATTAGATTATTGAGGGTCTTATATTTTGATTTTAATTCGAACTTAAAGGCTTACCTTTTACTTATAACTATATTAAACTAAATCATTACTAATACTAGACTACCAGGTGATGGAGCCATTTTTCTGAATAGGAGTTTACCTAGGCAGGTTTTATCCTTTTGAATGATACTTGAAGCTACAGATGACCCATTATTTTCTTTCGGTTTGAAGAGTTAAAAGTGTTAGTATAATTGCAGACTTATAATAAGACATTCCGTGTCAGTCCTCAGAGGTGACAACGCATCGGTAACGTATTTTGTTTAAAATTTGTTGCAGTTTTTTTTTTAATAAGATGGGGTGACAAACGAGCACACAGTCCACCTGATCGTAAAGTGGTTGCTGTGGCCCATAGACATCAACATCTATCCTCAATTACGAATCAAAATGCAGATGCGTTGTCACCCGTGAGGACTAAGATTGAATGCCTCACTTTCAGTAAAAAGGGTCTACAGTTCTCTACACTCACCATACGAAACATAGCAACATTAAGCCACTATTTTACGCTGGTATTCGATGAGAGCGTGGTTCTTCCCCGGTCGAGGCGACTTATTCGTACTACAACATACTACTAATACAATACCTTCGGCATGGGTCTATCTTTTACCTGTCAACTGTTAGCGCATCCGTTGTAAAAAAAACAAACCTGATACAGTAGGTCTTCAAACACGAAATACTGGTCGTCATTAGAAGCGGTGAGCTGCACGTCCTTGAATATAAGCTTGTCTATCATCAGATCCACTTCTAAGACGTTCTTCTTTAATTTATTAAAGTAAGCAATTTGCTGGAAAGATGACATTTACTTTAGTTTTGACTAAAATTGAGAAGCTGTTTCATGGCGAGTTAAAACAATTTGTCGTCCCATTTAACCCCGTGTGTAGCACAAGAGCAGACTTAGGTAAATAGGTGGCATCTGATATATGACGGTATTATAGCCTAATTAATATCTTAATATCTAATAGCATAATAAATTCCACGCGACTTCGTCCGCGTTTTGTGCGAACCCTAATTCTTTTAAGATTAAATTAGCTTAAGTTACTCCTTATAAAATCAGAAATCTGTCAGTGAAAGTCACGTCAGTAGTTACGTTGTAACAGTTCTGGCGCACTTGTAGAAAGGTTGTACCAGTTCTGGCGCACTGAGTCACAAGTACGACGTTCGTCGACTCACGATCCTAAAAAAAAAAAAAAAAAGGTTTTGGCATGCTCTGATCACGAATCTGCGGTCCATTTTTGCGTAGGATGCACGGTTCCGGAGATGTGCAGATCAATTAACTCTTATCTAATTGATATCCGCTACGGGCCTCAACCGTCATTAGCGCTCCATTGTCCTTATCTACTTATCTATTGTTGATTGACTACCGTCATTATCTACTATTCGTCAGCGTGTGGGTCGGCTTATGCTATTGTATTATACTCCTTATTTCCTATCTACAACACTAAACTGAATCATCAATAAAACACATTACCTAATTTTGTTAAAAATTTTATTTGTAAAATACAAAATCTTATTACTTATTATCTATAAAATAGGAGCGAAACATCTCATCCACTAACATATCGTTGTACAATGTGTTCTCTGTAAATATGCTCGTAAAACTATGCATTGAACATCCCTGAAACTTATATAGCAAATACATTAAGCAATATTCGGCACAAACTGAAGTCCTATCAACATTCCAGTTCCATCTTTTACAATTTCGTACAGGTGCCCGTCCATATGAATCAAAATATTCACCGACGTCATTCGTATCGATATATAAAGCTACCCAATGTGACCCTGGTTTATCATCTGTACCCAAATTGCATATTACCTAGTCAGGTCATAAATTCTATCACAGGTTTAATATAAAATAATTGAAACGAGTTTATTCATTATGTAACTATTTATATACCAAAATGAACTTAACAAAACATAGATTCTTATGACACTATAGTTTATTCAAAATGACCTCTGTAATTTTGAATACAGGCCTTCAAACTGCGCGGCCAGTCGTCTATCGCAGCCCGAACGAGGTCCATGTCATATCGGCGGCTGCCTTAATCAAGGATGTCTTGAGTGACTCCAAATGGGGATGAGGCTTTGAGCACGCCCTTTCCTCCAAGTGTTGCCATATCTTGTAATCTAACGGATTCAAATCTGGACTGGTCTTTGTGTCGGATGAAGTCGATTTCACGCGCCGCCAGCCAGTCTTTTTTCTTTTGTTTTTAAAGAACGTTACCTCCACACTAGGTTTTTCTCCTGTATCGTGGGGGCAGTTTACAAACACAAATTTCACAAGGACAAACATCCAAACTCGGAACAATTACTTGTAGGTCGTACAAATACTTGTTCCGTGCGGGATTCGAACCCACGACCCCCAAGCGCATCCACTCATATCAATATCGGCGGCTGCCTTAATCAAGGATGTCTTGAGTGACTCCAAATTGGGATGAGGCTTTGAGCACGCCCTTTCCTCCAAGTGTTGCCATATCTTGTAATCTAACGGATTCTAATCTGGACTGGTCTTTGTGTCGGATGAAGTCGATTTCACGCGCCGCCAGCCAGTCTTTTTTTTTGTTTTTAAAGAACGTTACCTCCACACTAGGTTTTTCTCCTGTATCGTGGGGGCAGTTTACAAACACAAATTTCACAAGGACAAACATACAAACTCGGAACAATTACTTGTAGGTCGTACAAATACTTGTTCCGTGCGGGATTCGAACCCACGACCCCCAAGCGCATCCACTCATATCAATATCGGCGGCTGCCTTAATCAAGGATGTCTTGAGTGACTCCAAATTGGGATGAGGCTTTGAGCACGCCCTTTCCTCCAAGTGTTGCCATATCTTGTAATCTAACGGATTCTAATCTGGACTGGTCTTTGTGTCGGATGAAGTCGATTTCACGCGCCGCCAGCCAGTCTTTTTTTTTGTTTTTAAAGAACGTTACCTCCACACTAGGTTTTTCTCCTGTATCGTGGGGGCAGTTTACAAACACAAATTTCACAAGGACAAACATACAAACTCGGAACAATTACTTGTAGGTCGTACAAATACTTGTTCCGTGCGGGATTCGAACCCACGACCCCCAAGCGCATCCACTCATATCAATATCGGCGGCTGCCTTAATCAAGGATGTCTTGAGTGACTCCAAATTGGGATGAGGCTTTGAGCACGCCCTTTCCTCCAAGTGTTGCCATATCTTGTAATCTAACGGATTCTAATCTGGACTGGTCTTTGTGTCGGATGAAGTCGATTTCACGCGCCGCCAGCCAGTCTTTTTTTTGTTTTTAAAGAACGTTACCTCCACACTAGGTTTTTCTCCTGTATCGTGGGGGCAGTTTACAAACACAAATTTCACAAGGACAAACATACAAACTCGGAACAATTACTTGTAGGTCGTACAAATACTTGTTCCGTGCGGGATTCGAACCCGCGACCCCCAAGCGCAGCCACTCATTGCTAAGCCACTACGCCACGGAGCTGTCAAAAGTCTTGTGTGCTCTTCGCTCTATGAGCTGACGCCGAATCTTGTTGGAATACCCAGTGCCTGTTATTGAACATGGTAAGAGAAACAGGTTACACAAGGTTCGTCAGGACTGTATTTTGATACACAACTGCATTCGTTTTTAAACCTTTCTCACAAAAATGTACCTCTGTTAAGCCCCAATAAGAAACTCCCAACCACACCATGAGCGAGGATGGAAAATGACCCCGTTGGACACGCGGAATACGGTTGCTCGCTTCTTCACTACTGTATGCGTACACCTTATCATTTTGTTTGTTGTAGCTCTCTTCTACGGTAAAAATTTTTTCATCCGAAAAAAGAATTTCCCGATATTTTTTCCCGCGTACCGCTTCAACAAAGCGCGGCATCTCTTCAGTCTCAGATCCATTAGACGAGCACTCAAACGATGTCCTGTTTTTCTTTGATATGCCCGAAGCCCTAAGTCTTCATTTAACGCCGTGGTTCTGCTTAACCCCATCTGAAGGGCCAACAGTTTCTGCTTAGGTTTGGGATTTCTTTGAATTCGCACCTTTACAGCTTTTATCACTGCTGGAGTCCTAACAAATCGAGGGCGACCACTTCTTGACCTGTCATCTACACTAGAGTCTTCATTGTATCGTTTGATGGTACGATAAACGAATCTTTTGGTTATATTCAAATTTTTCAGTATATCAAAAAATTTAATTGGCGCGTAATCGCAACTGCAACACGGTCTTTTTTAAGCGTCCACTCCATATGTAAAAATGAGTAAAATTCTAAAAAGTATACAGTTTTATTTTCATGAATAATTCGAATTCAATAAACTTTTTTGTGGCCAGCATTCTAAAAGAAAAGTTTTTACTGTGTGACAATACTTATGACCTGACTAGGTATATACGTTGGTACGTGGGTGTACATGGACAGTCTGTTAGCAGCATAAACATTATTTTCTAGACTGGGGTGAATCTTTCTCAGATGTTGTTGTACATCTAGTGTATCCATGATATTACTGCTATTAGTAGATTACTACAGTACAATCTACTCAATGACTAACATAGGAATGATCAATTATGTGATTTCTAAATATTAAATTGCATTTTTTCTGTTATACAAAACCTATTTGAGTCATCAATACACTGAATAAGACGCAACACGAAGAATGTGAGATAAGGTTGTTGACGCATAAAGTTATTATCAATTCTACTGTAGAAATTCTTTAGATTAGAATTATTACTTACTGGTACTATATAAGACCAAGCAACTGCAGTCATGGAGTTAGTGTATGGTCGTTTGACCGCAGTGTATCTATCAATAATACATTTGTGTTACTTCAACGCATCAAAGGCCATAGATGTAAGTGTTTAATCTATTGACAAACTTACTTTTCTTTCTGTTATTTTTTTACGTGTGTATGATTTTGAACGACAGGCCTGTTGGTCTAGTGGTTAGTGACCCTGACTGTTATGCCGGAGGTCGTGGGTTCGATTCCCACCCAGGACAAGTGTTTGTGTGATGAGCACGATCATTTGTTCTGTGTCTGGGTGTAATTTATCTATAATATTTATGTATTTAGAAATATATAATTAAGTTTATCAGTTGTCTAGTACCCATAACACAAGCTCTGCTTAGCTTGGGACTAGATGGCGTTGTGTGATAGTTGTGGAATATTATTATTATTATTATTATTTAGTGTTAACAAATTATATTTAAATATTTTGTGTGTGTATATGATTAAGCCGTGGTAGCTCAGATGATTAGCGCAAGCTGTAAATTTTACAGTACGTAACGCGGGTTCGATCCCCGCCGACACCAATTAAATTGTTAATTGCAATTTTAAGTGTTTATTCTATTGACGCACTTACTTTTCTTTCTGTTATTTTCTGACGTGTGTATGATTTAGTGTTAACAAATTATATTTAAATATTGTGTGTGTATATGATTAAGCCGTGGTAGCTCAGATGGTTAGCGCAAGCTGTAAAATTCACAGTATGCGACCCAGGTTCGAACCCCGCCGACACCACATAAATTGTTAATTGAAATTTTAAGTTTTTATTCTATTGACACACTTACTTTTCTTTCTGTTATATTCTTACGTGTGTATGATTTAGTGTTAACAAATTATATTTAAATATTGTGTGTGTATATGATTAAGCTGTGGTAGCTCAGACGGTTAGCGCAAGCTGTAAATTTCACAGTACGCGACCCAGGTTCGACCCCCACCGGCACCACTTAAATTGTTAATTGCAATTTTAAGTGCTGATTTACCACGTGCTCGGCGGTGAAGGAAAACATCGTGAGGAAACCTGCATGTCTGAGAAAATTTCGAAGGCATGTGAAGTTCGCCAACACGCATTGAGACCGCGCCGCGGACATTTCCTAGCCATAAATACAAAGACAATAGCAGAAAGTAAAAAGTTAAAAAATACTTTTTTTACAATGACAGTCATTAGTTGATCATTAGTGAATGTGATTCTGTTTTCTTAAATTACAGGAAGAAAAGAGCAGAAGGAAGAAATGGGATGATGGGAAGTAATGAAGAATGAATTGTTATGTGAAGTTTGTTGGAACAAACATATTTTAGTCACGTGTAAATACTTTTAACATTTTGGTTCAAAATGACACAAAATCTAAAAAATATTAGATACATCATCGACATGGACGGATTTTACATAACATATCCTCATAAACATTTTCAATGTAGAGAAATGGCTATTCTAAACGTAAAACTATCTAATAAAAATGATTCGTTTATCGATCATTATTTGTTTCGGCCAAGTTATCCTTTCAATTATTTGTCGCCAAAAGACAAAAAAACTGTTCGTTATTGTGAAATACACGTGCACGGCATTCCATATTTTGATGTGACCGAAGAATTAAAATGTGCCTTTGTAGGCACATTTTAATATAACAAAATTTATGATTAATTTAAAATTTTATTTTCAAGCAATAACCACTTGTAAAAACCCACACTTCGTCACAAGAACAATGTAAAATTTTGTGATTATTTTTTGCAAATATATGATTATTACACACATAACGTTTGTTTAAATTTATGACATTTACCAAATCATTGTATTTGTATTCTTCAATATTAAAAATTCTATCATTCGTCGTCAACATTTTTAAAAATTGTTTTTCTGTTGAACCAATTTTGTATTATATAGTATACTATAACTAATGTTTTTGGGAAATCAAAGAAAATTTATGATTAATTTAAAATTTTATTTTCAAGTAATAACCACTTGTAAAAAACCCACACTTCGTCACAAGAACAATGTAAAATTTTGTGATTATTTTTTGCAAATATATGATTATTACACACATAACGTTTGTTTAAATTTATGACATTTACCAAATCATTGTATTTTGGACATTTGTATTCTTCAATATTAAAAATTCTATCATTCGTCGTCAACATTTTTAAAAATTGTTTTTCTGTTGAACCAATTTTGTATTATATAGTATACTATAACTAATGTTTTTGGGAAATCAAAGAAAATTTATGATTAATTTAAAAGTTTATTTTCAAGTAATAACCACTTGTAAAAAACCCACACTTCGTCACAAGAACAATGTAAAATTTTGTGATTATTTTTTGCAAATATATTATTATTACACACATAACGTTTGTTTAAATTTTTGACATTTACCAAATCATTGTATTTTGGACATTTGTATTCTTCAATATTAAAAATTCTATCATTCGTCGTCAACATTTTTAAAAATTGTTTTTCTGTTGAACCACCTTTGTATGCGATCACTTCGTCTTTGCACAAATTTCTAATATACCAATTTAATATGGGAATGATGTTCTCTTGTTTGTAGGCACATTTTAATTCTTCGGTCACATCAAAATATGGAATGCCGTGCACGTGTATTTCACAATAACGAACAGTTTTTTTGTCTTTTGGCGACAAATAATTGAAAGGATAACTTGGCCGAAACAAATAATGATCGATAAACGAATCATTTTTATTAGATAGTTTTACGTCTAGAATAGCCATTTCTCTACATTGAAAATGTTTATGAGGATATGTTATGTAAAATCCGTCCATGTCGATGATGTATCTAATATTTTTTAGATTTTGTGTCATTTTGAACCAAAATGTTAAAAGTATTTACACGTGACTAAAATATGTTTGTTCCAACAAACTTCACATAACAATTCATTCTTCATTACTTCCCATCATCCCATTTCTTCCTTCTGCTCTTTTCTTCCTGTAATTTAAGAAAACAGAATCACATTCACTAATGATCAACTAATGACTGTCATTGTAAAAAAAGTATTTTTTAACTTTTTACTTTCTGCTATTGTCTTTGTATTTATGGCTAGGAAATGTCCGCGGCGCGGTCTCAATGCGTGTTGGCGAACTTCACATGCCTTCGAAATTTTCTCAGACATGCAGGTTTCCTCACGATGTTTTCCTTCACCGCCGAGCACGTCGTAAAGCAGCACTTAAAATTGCAATTAACAATTTAAGTGGTGCCGGTGGGGGTCGAACCCGGGTCGCGTACTGTGAAATTTACAGCTTGCGCTAACCGTCTGAGCTACCACAGCTTAATCATATACACACACAATATTTAAATATAATTTGTTAACACTAAATCATACACACGTAAGAATATAACAGAAAGAAAAGTAAGTGTGTCAATAGAATAAAAACTTAAAATTTCAATTAACAATTTATGTGGTGTCGGCGGGGTTCGAACCTGGGTCGCATACTGTGAATTTTACAGCTTGCGCTAACCATCTGAGCTACCACGGCTTAATCATATACACACACAATATTTAAATATAATTTGTTAACACTAAATCATACACACGTCAGAAAATAACAGAAAGAAAAGTAAGTGCGTCAATAGAATAAACACTTAAAATTGCAATTAACAATTTAATTGGTGTCGGCGGGGATCGAACCCGCGTTACGTACTGTAAAATTTACAGCTTGCGCTAATCATCTGAGCTACCACGGCTTAATCATATACACACACAAAATATTTAAATATAATTTGTTAACACTAAATAATAATAATAATAATAATATTCCACAACTATCACACAACGCCATCTAGTCCCAAGCTAAGCAGAGCTTGTGTTATGGGTACTAGACAACTGATAAACTTAATTATATATTTCTAAATACATAAATATTATAGATAAATTACACCCAGACACAGAACAAATGATCGTGCTCATCACACAAACACTTGTCCTGGGTGGGAATCGAACCCACGACCTCCGGCATAACAGTCAGGGTCACTAACCACTAGACCAACAGGCCTGTCGTTCAAAATCATACACACGTAAAAAAATAACAGAAAGAAAAGTAAGTTTGTCAATAGATTAAACACTTACATCTATGGCCTGTGATGCGTTGAAGTAACACAAATGTATTATTGATAGATACACTGCGGTCAAACGACCATACACTAACTCCATGACTGCAGTTGCTTGGTCTTATATAGTACCAGTAAGTAATAATTCTAATCTAAAGAATTTCTACAGTAGAATTGATAATAACTTTATGCGTCAACAACCTTATCTCACATTCTTCGTGTTGCGTCTTATTCAGTGTATTGATGACTCAAATAGGTTTTGTATAACAGAAAAAATGCAATTTAATATTTAGAAATCACATAATTGATCATTCCTATGTTAGTCATTGAGTAGATTGTACTGTAGTAATCTACTAATAGCGGTAATATCATGGATACACTAGATGTACAACAACATCTGAGAAAGATTCACCCCAGTCTAGAAAATAATGTTTATGCTGCTAACAGACTGTCCATGTACACCCACGTACCAACGTATATACCTAGTCAGGTCATAAGTATTGTCACACAGTAAAAACTTTTCTTTTAGAATGCTGGCCACAAAAAAGTTTATTGAATTCGAATTATTCATGAAAATAAAACTGTATACTTTTTAGAATTTTACTCATTTTTACATATGGAGTGGACGCTTAAAAAAGACCGTGTTGCAGTTGCGATTACGCGCCAATTAAATTTTTTGATATACTGAAAAATTTGAATATAACCAAAAGATTCGTTTATCGTACCATCAAACGATACAATGAAGACTCTAGTGTAGATGACAGGTCAAGAAGTGGTCGCCCTCGATTTGTTAGGACTCCAGCAGTGATAAAAGCTGTAAAGGTGCGAATTCAAAGAAATCCCAAACCTAAGCAGAAACTGTTGGCCCTTCAGATGGGGTTAAGCAGAACCACGGCGTTAAATGAAGACTTAGGGCTTCGGGCATATCGAAGAAAAACAGGACATCGTTTGAGTGCTCGTCTAATGGATCTGAGACTGAAGAGATGCCGCGCTTTGTTGAAGCGGTACGCGGGAAAAAATATCGGGAAATTCTTTTTTCGGATGAAAAAATTTTTACCGTAGAAGAGAGCTACAACAAACAAAATGATAAGGTGTACGCATACAGTAGTGAAGAAGCGAGCAACCGTATTCCGCGTGTCCAACGGAGTCATTTTCCATCCTCGCTCATGGTGTGGTTGGGAGTTTCTTATTGGGGCTTAACAGAGGTACATTTTTGTGAGAAAGGTTTAAAAACGAATGCAGTTGTGTATCAAAATACAGTCCTGACGAACCTTGTGTAACCTGTTTCTATTACCATGTTCAATAACAGGCACTGGGTATTCCAACAAGATTCGGCGTCAGCTCATAGAGCGAAGAGCACACAAGACTTTTGACAGCTCCGTGGCGTAGTGGCTTAGCAATGAGTGGCTGCGCTTGGGGGTCGCGGGTTCGAATCCCGCACGGAACAAGTATTTGTACGACCTACAAGTAATTGTTCCGAGTTTGTATGTTTGTCCTTGTGAAATTTGTGTTTGTAAACTGCCCCTACGATACAGGAGAAAAACCTAGTGTGGAGGTAACGTTCTTTAAAAACAAAAAAAAAAGACTGGCTGGCGGCGCGTGAAATCGACTTCATCCGACACAAAGACCAGTCCAGATTAGAATCCGTTAGATTACAAGATATGGCAACACTTGGAGGAAAGGGCGTGCTCAAAGCCTCATCCCAATTTGGAGTCACTCAAGACATCCTTGATTAAGGCAGCCGCCGATATTGATATGAGTGGATGCGCTTGGGGGTCGTGGGTTCGAATCCCGCACGGAACAAGTATTTGTACGACCTACAAGTAATTGTTCCGAGTTTGTATGTTTGTCCTTGTGAAATTTGTGTTTGTAAACTGCCCCTACGATACAGGAGAAAAACCTAGTGTGGAGGTAACGTTCTTTAAAAACAAAAAAAAAAGACTGGCTGGCGGCGCGTGAAATCGACTTCATCCGACACAAAGACCAGTCCAGATTAGAATCCGTTAGATTACAAGATATGGCAACACTTGGAGGAAAGGGCGTGCTCAAAGCCTCATCCCAATTTGGAGTCACTCAAGACATCCTTGATTAAGGCAGCCGCCGATATTGATATGAGTGGATGCGCTTGGGGGTCGTGGGTTCGAATCCCGCACGGAACAAGTATTTGTACGACCTACAAGTAATTGTTCCGAGTTTGGATGTTTGTCCTTGTGAAATTTGTGTTTGTAAACTGCCCCCACGATACAGGAGAAAAACCTAGTGTGGAGGTAACGTTCTTTAAAAACAAAAGAAAAAAGACTGGCTGGCGGCGCGTGAAATCGACTTCATCCGACACAAAGACCAGTCCAGATTTGAATCCGTTAGATTACAAGATATGGCAACACTTGGAGGAAAGGGCGTGCTCAAAGCCTCATCCCCATTTGGAGTCACTCAAGACATCCTTGATTAAGGCAGCCGCCGATATGACATGGACCTCGTTCGGGCTGCGATAGACGACTGGCCGCGCAGTTTGAAGGCCTGTATTCAAAATTACAGAGGTCATTTTGAATAAACTATAGTGTCATAAGAATCTATGTTTTGTTAAGTTCATTTTGGTATATAAATAGTTACATAATGAATAAACTCGTTTCAATTATTTTATATTAAACCTGTGATAGAATTTATGACCTGACTAGGTAATATGCAATTTGGGTACAGATGATAAACCAGGGTCACATTGGGTAGCTTTATATATCGATACGAATGACGTCGGTGAATATTTTGATTCATATGGACGGGCACCTGTACGAAATTGTAAAAGATGGAACTGGAATGTTGATAGGACTTCAGTTTGTGCCGAATATTGCTTAATGTATTTGCTATATAAGTTTCAGGGATGTTCAATGCATAGTTTTACGAGTATATTTACAGAGAACACATTGTACAACGATATGTTAGTGGATGAGATGTTTCGCTCCTATTTTATAGATAATAAGTAATAAGATTTTGTATTTTACAAATAAAATTTTTAACAAAATTAGGTAATGTGTTTTATTGATGATTCAGATTAGTGTTGTAGATAGGAAATAAGGAGTATAATACAATAGCATAAGCCGACCCACACGCTGACGAATAGTAGATAATGACGGTAGTCAATCAACAATAGATAAGTAGATAAGGACAATGGAGCGCTAATGACGGTTGAGGCCCGTAGCGGATATCAATTAGATAAGAGTTAATTGATCTGCACATCTCCGGAACCGTGCATCCTACGCAAAAATGGACCGCAGATTCGTGATCAGAGCATGCCAAAACCTTTTTCTTTTTTTTTATTTTTTTTTATTTTAGGATCGTGAGTCGACGAACGTCGTACTTGTGACTCAGTGTGCCAGAACTGGTACAACCTTTCTACAAGTGCGCTAGAACTGGTACAACGTAACTACTCACGTCAAAATCGGTCGTCATTTCGGAGATTAACCGTCAACAAACAGACAGACAGACATAAAAATTTAAAAATTGTTTTAAGTATCGTATATACTTTATTGATACTATATTTTTTACTCTCTTTTTTTTTTAAATAAAAGCATTACCCACACACTAGGATTTTCTCCTGTATCGTGGAGGCAGTTTACAAACATGAATTGCACAAGGACAAACATCCAGACCCGGAACAATTATTTGTAGACCATACAAATGCTTCTTCCGTGCGGGATTCGAACCCCAGAGCAGCAACTCATTGCTAAGCTACTAACATCCAGACCCGGAACAATTATTTGTAGACCATACAAATGCTTCTTCCGTGCGGGATTCGAACCCCAGAGCAGCAACTCATTGCTAAGCTACTGCGCCACAGAGACGTCACTTTATTACATATTTCGACTGCCTCTTTGGTCTAGTGATTGTAGTAGTGCGACTGCTGATCATGAGATCCTGGATTCGAATTCCGGGTCGGGCAAAATCACTTGTTGGGTTTATATGTCAAGAAATTCTCAGTAGCTGCCCGTAGTCAAGAAGTTGGCGGTGTCTTACCCTCGTGCCTCGGTAAGCACGTAAAGCCCTTGGTCCTGGGCCTGATCTCTCTCCGGTCGTGTTGGTTTACCGTTCCATCGGATTACAAGAGTGAGGGAATAGTGTGTACACATGTGCTTGCGCATACGCTTGGGCACTATAATCCTGTCCTGTGCCGATGGCTAGTATCCGTTGAGGCTGGTTGCCGTGATATATATAAAAATAATATTTGTTTGTTCGTATTTTATGCGTTGTCATCATCCCATTGCGCTAACATTTTGGCAACTTATTGCTTGCACTTGTGCAAAAGTTAGGAATAAGCATAGTTCAATTACCTTAATAGGAGGTTATTCCGTTTATCCACCCTAAAATATCCACCCTAGGGTGGATACTCGGAAACGCGTCTTCATCTTACCACCCCAGATGGGGTGGATAATCGTAGTTCGTATATTATTATTTTTCTTCCGATTTTCTCCCTTGGCTGTGTGTGGCAGTCATTTATAGATTTAAAATATAAAATAAAAAACACGATAAAAACTGGCCCATGATAATTAGTGGACATGTAATGTCCTATAAAAATAATATACATGCTTCTTATTCGGAAGGTCAACGAATTTAAAAATTAAGTAAAAGTATTATTTAAAACGAGGAAGTTTAATTTGATTTAAATGCAATATGTAATGCGTGGACTTTAATAGACTATAATGTAACGGTAATAGACGTAATATTTTATTTTAAATAAATTCGTAGTTATTAAAAAATTATTATACTTAGATTAAAGCGTATATGTTGAAGTGTACTCTGGGTAAAAAGTCGGAAGAACAAATAAAAGTGAATTCCGAATGAACACGTGTTTCCGAGTATCCAGCCCAGGGTGGATTTTTTAGGGTGAATAAACGGAAAAACTCAGAGTAGGTGGCGCGTGTATCGCATCCATGTAACTCTTCAAAGTACAAAACGATATTTCTACAATTATTTCTTCTGCGGCAGCAACGCGCCGGGTACCAGCTGGTCAGATATAATATACTTAATACGAGAAACAGTCATAAAGGCACGTTGGTCATTGTCGATTATCGATGATGCCAAGATCTAGTGGTTTTTAAGAGATAGCGAATAACCATATAGTATTACATAGCAGATTTTAAATATTCAGGCTGCGACGGAAAAAGATTCAAGTATGTGAAACGTTTGGTTACAGACTGATAATGGTGTCAATATCGTAGGCACACGACATGATATATTATGGAGGGATTGTTACGTCCAGCAGCGTTTACGTGCTGGTGCGAAGAAAAAAAAGGTCATATTGAATTCATTAAAGCTATGTTACTGTTAAATTTTAACACGATTGTAGATATTTATAAAGTTTAGGTGCTTGATTAGAATTTATCGATCGATTGGTATTGCAGTCCAAATATCTGAAATGTTACGGGTCCTCGGGCGAGTTTTATTTTATAAAGATTGTCCCGTGAAAACAAAAACATGTTGTGTTACTAACGAAGGACATTGAGATGAGACGGGGTTTAAACGCGAGGAGGTATTAATGCTAAGTTTACAGGCACGTTTAAGCCTCGGTAAGCGTCCACAAGCTCCAACCCTATACAAATGCTAGGCTTGCACTTGGGAGTCATTTACATGCAAGCATGGCGGAAACCGAACTTGTTTCAGCTATTGCGTTTGGTTTCTTTAAATGTTTTCTGAAAGTCGTCATTATTATTTACTATTTAGCTTTTTAATTCTTTTACTGACTTTTGTATTATTTCGGCAAGATCCAAGAGCCAAGATCAAGATCATTTTATCTTTATGATGATTGAAATATTTGGGATTCCAGATGCGTGGTGCCACCCAACTATTACAGCCTATAAATATCTACTGCTGAACAAAGGCCTCCTCCATATCTATCCTCGTAGTGGAGATTTTGTCACAGTTGCCACGCTTGGCAGAGGCGGATTGACAACCACAGTTTTTTTTGAGTTGTTACTGCGAAGATGCTTTTGGCCATATTCTTTTTAGTTTCCACGTATCACGTTAACTCTGGTCATATTGCAGAATTGATGATATAGTTTTCTTGTTCAACCACAATCACAAGCGATACTAAACGTGCAGAAACCAACGTGTGAATGAAAATGCAAAAACCGACAGTCGCTCGAAACGGCGACAAACTTCTCAAAATGCACGCAAGGCAAGCTAAACACCCAGTGTACACGCTTGTGCTTGAGGACGCTTGCTGAGATTTGGCAAGCACCGCAAGTGCGCGCGCAGGCAGTGCCAGCTGCCGCGCTTCAGGAACTCCTGCGCGAGCGGCGCGTGGCGCAGTGAGTGGCAGTGAGTGGTACCTGCGGCGAGGGCTCGACGCCCAGCACGAGCGGCCAGAGCTGCGCACGCAGGCAATGCGGGCTGCCGCGCTTCAGAAACTCCTGCGCGAGCGGCGCGTGGCGCAGTGAGTGGCAGTGAGTGGTACCTGCGGCGAGGGCTCGACGCCCAGCACGAGCGGCCAGAGCTGCGCACGCAGGCAATGCGGGCTGCCGCGCTTCAGAAACTCCTGCGCGAGCGGCGCGTGGCGCAGTGAGTGGCAGTGAATGGTACCTGCGGCGAGGGCTCGACGCCCAGCACGAGCGGCCAGAGCTGCGCACGCAGGCAATGCGGGCTGCCGCGCTTCAGAAACTCCTGCGCGAGTGGCGCGGGGCGCAGTGAGTGGCAGTGAGTGGTACCTGCGGCGAGGGCTCGACGCCCAGCACGAGCGGCCAGAGCTGCGCACGCAGGCAATGCGGGCTGCCGCGCTTCAGAAACTCCTGCGCGAGCGGCGCGTGGCGCAGTGAGTGGCAGTGAGTGGTACCTGCGGCGAGGGCTCGACGCCCAGCACGAGCGGCCAGAGCTGCGCACGCAGGCAGTGCGGGCTGCCACGCTTCAGAAACTCCTGCGCGAGCGGCGCGTGGCGCAGTGAGTGGCAGTGAGTGGTACCTGCGGCGAGGGCTCGACGCCCAGCACGAGCGGCCAGAGCTGCGCACGCAGGCAATGCGGGCTGCCGCGCTTCAGAAACTCCTGCGCGAGCGGCGCGTGGCGCAGTGAGTGGCAGTGAGTGGTACCTGCGGCGAGGGCTCGACGCCCAGCACGAGCGGCCAGAGCTGCGCACGCAGGCAATGCGGGCTGCCGCGCTTCAGAAACTCCTGCGCGAGCGGCGCGTAGCGCAGCGCCGCCACGCGTGCGCCCAGCGCTGCCCGCTCCGTGCCTGACACCGCCTCCGGACCCGCGCCCAACAGGACCTCACCGCGAGCCCACTCCGGGTACACTTTACGCTTGGAAAAGTACTTTATTCGATACTAATATCTCTTTAACCCCCGACGAGAATCATGTAATAACTTAGTTGTATGTATCTGGATACGAGGGTGACACTGAAAGTTCTAAGAAAATCAAAAACTGAACAAACTAGCAAGTTAATAGTTTTATTATATCTTTTCAAAATAGTGAATGGACAATTTACATCAATATATTGCTGCATCCGCTAGAACCACTGGGAAACGCACTTTACTCACTCATCCTTAGGCGTCTCCTCGACGGCATTTTGATACGCAGCCACCGCTACCTCGGCGTCCATAAAACGTTTTCCTCAAAGTGTTTCTTTCACCTCGCAAGGTAAGAGTCGGGGCTATAGGGCGGGTGACCCAGTAATTCTAGGATCCTACTACGAAGTCATTTCTCCCGAAGTTTTTCCAAGACAAGTGGCAAGCAATTGTTAGTGTACCACTCTGCAGTAACTGTTTTTCAATTCTTTAAAACAATTATTCCGTAATGACCTATCCTTCCGAAGAACAAGGCCACCATCTTTTTTACCACGCTTCGAACTCTCTTCACATTAGTCGACAATTCCTCGAAAGGAAGGACCCAGCAGAATGTCCCTTAGTTTCAGAATCATAATAATAAATCCAGCTTTTGTCACACGTAAGTATCTCGAACACAGCATTTGAGTCACCTTCGTTAAATATTTGAATCATTTCACGACACCAATGTACACTATGGAATCTGCTGATACGCCGCACAACACTGATGTTATCTTCAGTCGTCGCCGTAGAAGGCCGTTCCTCACGCAGATTATCGGTGATATTAGTGCGACCACGAACACACAAACTCATTAGACCAGTTGTAAACAGTGGCACGACATGGGGCTTCATTGTGGCAGGCCAATCGAAGTCTATCATAACTTTCTTGTTGACTTAAATGACATCTAAAGTCATAAAAAACTATCGTACGAAAATTTTCACGCGATAAATGCATGCTGACGTGACACAAACAATTTTCAATTTGCCGCCAAAAAGTAAACAAAAGACAAATTAATAAAATACTACGAGGGCGGCAATGAAAATTTCGGGAATCAAGGAAGTGACACAACATTACTATTTAAAAATGTATTTATTGCTTTTCGAAGTATTCTCCGCGAAAAAGACACATTTTTCCATACGATGGAACCAATCTTTGAATTTGAATGGAACTTGGGGTCTCCAAAATGACCGTTTTGTAGGCGTCCACAGCTTCTTCCGGTGATGAAAATCTATGTCCACGCAATTTATTCTTTATTTTAGGGAAAATATAGAAATCATTAGGGATTAGGTCGGGGCTGTACGGCGGATGGTCTAATAATTCTATGTTTTCTTGCTCTAAAAATTCTTTTGTTCTGTGTGCGGTGTGAGAA
The DNA here is from genome assembly GCA_036936625.1 of Parnassius smintheus behrii. Lineage (NCBI taxonomy): Eukaryota > Metazoa > Arthropoda > Insecta > Lepidoptera > Papilionidae > Parnassius > Parnassius smintheus. The sequence goes on along the minus strand of JAUPFT010000003.1, from coordinate 60,359,935 downwards.
CTCGCATTGTCGTGATGGAGGATGATGCGGCAGTTGCAGTTCTCTTTACGGAGTTCAGACGACCTGTGGCAAACAAATGCTAGCATACCATTCTGCATTAACCGTTCTTTTTCCCTCAAGAGGAATAGTCGTAACATGGCCGGTTTTGGAGACAACGTGGCCACCATTATTTTTGCAACACTCCGTGAACGAACAATTTTTGTTGGCTTTAACTCATTTTCGAACACCCAAACTCGTGACTTGTTTTTTGTTTCGGGTTCGTACGCGTATATCCAGGATTCGTAACCCGATACGATGTTGTATACAGCATTTGAGGATCCTGCGTGGAATCTTTCGAGAGTTCTGACGCACCAAGTAACGCGAGCCGCTTTTTTCTCTTCACAGAGTGAATGCAGTATCCATCGGCAAAACAACTTTTTTACACCTAATTGTTCATGCAAGATTATTTGTATTTGACTCATGCTAATGTCTAAAATTGCCTGAATTTCGCAACCGCACAGCATCAACGTTTTCTTGGGTGACTGCAGTTTTTCACGACCTTGACGGGGATCATCACTGAGCTTGACACGTCCACGTTGAAATTCAGGAAACCAGCGATAAATTGTGGTTTTGGATGGGGCTTCATCACCAAATGCAGAAATCATCTGGTCAACACACTGTTTTTGTGTTAAACCACTTCGAAAATCATAATAAATCATCACTCTTGAATTTTCTCGAGTCAATTCCATTTTCTCAACGACTAAACAAGTTTGACAAAACCTTGTGACAAGACCGAGAATCTTTTTTTAAATAAATAAATGGTATTTGATTTTTAAAACCAAGGATTTTTCAATTAAAAAGATTTTAATATGACAGGAACAGCGGAAATATTCCATTCCCGATACTTTTAGTGCAGCCTAGGTACACAATAATATTGGCAAACAGTTCCATTTTCAAAGTTTGAACTCATTAATTTTTGTTATATCGTTTACAAGTGGCCAATTCTAAAAACTGTCAGTATCACCCTCGTATCTGTGTGTCTGCCTGTGGCATCGTAGGTCATAACTCGTGAATGGATGAAGCGATTTATATTAAGTTTTTTTCGTTTGAACGGTGTCTTAATCGTAGGAAATCTGTTCACCGTTTGAAGATCATCAGCTTTTTTGTTTCGGGGTTATAGAATTATGCCTAAATACAAATATAGTCTTGTGCTGCCTCTATCAATTTAAACAAACTGACTGTGACACCACGAGGCTTAATGACATCCTAAAATTGAATAGCGTTTGAGTATTTGGCCATAAGATTGATAAACTAGCACACCTCCCACCCAATGGTAAATGGAAGCTGTGGCCCATAAACATTTACACTTATCAATTGAGAATCAAATTGCAGATACGTTGTCACCCCTGCAGACCAAGACGAAATGCCTAGTTTCCAGTAAAGAGGATCTCCGGCTCTCTACACTTACCATACGAAACACAGCAGCATTAAGCTACTATTTGACGCTGGTATTCTGTGAGAGCGTGATCCTTCCCCAATCGAGACATACCATTCGTGTTTTAACCTTAATATAGCTGCAGCACAGCTGAACCGCGTATACCTAAGTATTATCATAGTAAAAAGAAAATAGTAGGCTATATTCTAAAAAATGTACCGAACGCCACTAATATGCGTGCGTGCGTGGCACGAGACAGTACGGACGAGCCACAGAACGCACACAACGACACTTGCTAAGTTGGGAAGATCGGGCCGAGTCGGGGACGCCCACTGCCGCGCTCGGCAATCACCTGTTTGAGACTTTGTTGACTTTTAGTAAAATTTTGCTAGCAGTCTTTTTTCGTCTTACTTTTTCTTCTTATAAAATAAATTAATATTTGAGTTTGCTTAATTAAATTAGCTTAATATTAATAGGTTATATTACTATATCTATACATAAATACATACCTCATAAGTACATTAATTATCAGTACCTGGATGACCGAGCTTTGCTCGGTTTTTTTTTAAATTACATTTAGATACAAATTACATACTGATGAATAATATTTTTTGATCTTATTAACATAATAGAAAAAACTGAACTGGTATTTTGAATAAAAAATTATGAGTGCAATTAGTTTAATTAAAATTTTCATATTTTTAAAAAATACTAAAAAAGGGCTCGAAATAATAGATTTTCTCACAAAAGAAGGGAACTTGAAAAAAAAAAGGAAAAAAGTCGGCCCAAAGACGGGACGCGAACCAAGACATTACGATTTCGCGACTGCTCGATTTCGACGATTACGATCATTAACACAGTGTCAAAATTTACCTTCCTATATTGTAGCAGTTTTTCATTGCCTGAAAACACGGACAAAAAACATTTTCTAAAAATAAATCCTAGCTAAATCCATTTCTTGCCCCCGAAACTCCCTGGACACTAAATTTTATAAAAATCGTTGGAGCCGTTTCTGAGATTCCGATTATACGAGTATATAAAATATATATACAAGAATTGCTCGTTTAAAGGTTATCATATCACATCACATCAAATCAATTTCAAACATTAAATCTAAGCTGACACGTGTTTATTTACTCGTATTGTACTTATTTGGCATTTGTTTTAAAGTAGAGCTAGATTTTTTTAACAAACATTGATTTTTTGAGAGGAAACCAAAGAAATAGCTGACAAATATGATGCACAGGTACGTATCCGTATGTATTATGTTTGTAAATATTATAATTACTTATAAAACTAAATGAGCCTTAGCTGTTGAACAAAAAGATAGTGACACCCTGCCTGCTCATTTAGGTACTATCATCATACACGTGACAAATAAGGGAGCAATCATAAGTAAAATTTAAAGCTAATCATGAACGTCATGAACGTTCTAAAGAGTCTGCTGTTGTCACTGTTATTCCGCCCAAGTATAACGATGTACGCAACAATTCTCCAACTAGGGATAGTTTTATATGCATCAGTTCACTGTTTTTATACCCTATAATACAATGAAGTCATGACAAATATTCTCAAAACCAGTGACGTCATGGAGTCAGTCGTTAATTATTGCTTGAACGAATTAACCACAATTCGTTCAAGGATTATTGCATAGAACTAAGTGTTTAGAATTTAATTATAATTACCAACTGATCCAACGACTTCACTTGAAGTGGTAGATGCGCAAATTCCCACTTCGGTTCATCTCTGCAATCCGAATAAAATGTTTGTGATAGTAAAATATTAAAATAAATATGCGATTATATACTTAGTTTACGGTATTTTAAGTATTTACTTACCCTTTAGTAAATGGAACGTAACCCGATAATGTTAATAACACTTCCAAAAAGTCCTTTGGTGCATACACTGGCCTGTACTTTGAAAGATCTGTAAGAATTTATTATAATATATGGAAACATTGAAGAATTTATTATGTAAAGAACAACGCCACCCCACAATATTTACTAGTATATGGTGGTGGCAGGTGAAGAAAGGTTCTCGAGTAGCAGCTTTGTACCGGTAGGCGAAATGTGGGGTGGTTCCTCACTAGATGGAATGACGACCTGATAAGACATGCAGGAAGTCGATGATTGCAGGTGGCTCAGGACCGTGCTTTGTGGCATTACTTGGGGGAGGCCTATGTTCAACAGTGGATTTGTGAAGGGCTGTAAGTAATGAATGAATATGCTAGTGGCGACGTCAGTCCAAACTGTCTCCAAAAACCTCTCTAGGCTTCCGATGGATGGCGTTACAACCATCTCGCTTACGACAGACGTAAAATACCCAGACTATATACATAAAATACCAAGATGGGCAGAAGCGTCAAAAGTGCTAACGTCTGGTATTTCAATAATTGTCATTCGTTATGATTAGAGATCGGAATTGGGTGTGTGAAAATACCTAAAGTTTGCAGCGAGACAACATGGAGCTGTTAAAACCACTTAAGTTGAACCGGTTTTGAATGTTATCGGTTCAGTTTCGGTTTTTTTGTTTTACATGTTCCTTACCTTTGAAACAACTTAAAATTGCAGCTTAATGGAAACGAGGCATTCCATCTTAGTCCTCAGGGGTGACAACGCAGCTGCGTTTTTATTCTTAATCGAGAACAAATGTCGATGTCTATGCCACAGCATCCACTTACCATCAGGTAGACTGTGTGCTCGTTCGTAACCCCTATTCTATAAAAAGAATAAGCAAGGAGGGCATCAGAATAAATATTTCTACTAACCTAAGCTATACGTGCTCAGTTCTTGCCACTTTTCTGCTATTTCCTCTTGTTCACTTTGTGGTCTTAATTTTGCTAATGAGGTTTCCAGGTCGGAGCACATTGAATTTAGCGATTTATGAATCCTTTTCTCCCACTGAGCACTTGCTTTTGACAATAATGTCAAAGGATCTAGTTTCTGAAAGGAAGTAATAGTTCAATAAGTAACTCTGGATCCTTAAATCATAATATTTTGTGACAAGTAATTCTTCACAAAATATTGTGTTAAATTTAAAACTGAACTTACGTTTTGTTTACTCTGTGCGCGCACCAAATGGTAAATAGTGTTTCTTAGTTTGGTTTCTAAGCCCTTTTCTTTCATGGCTTGCTGCAGAGTTTGTTTAAAATCTTCTTTTTTAACATTCGGGGATGAAACTAATTTCTGTTGTTAACAACGTAACAGATATTTAATACAGTATTTACTTACTGTACAAACTTAAGTTATTATATAAAGAAATTTTATTCTTGTTTACCTGTATATCACTGTAAAATGATTTATAAATAGAAAGATTTTTTATTTCTTCAGCTAATTTTAAGGCTGTATGATGAATGTTATCTTCCTTAATACTTTCCATTACTATTGAGTCACCAGAATGGTTTTAATTTGCTCAGGAAAGGCCAAATCAATTACAAAATAACTACTATAATCTTAACTGAACAATGAATATTTAGACACGGTCAGAAACGGTTGCTTGGTAACGTATCAACAAGGAATTATAATATAGGTCTCAGCATAGATTACTGTATATTATAAACACTGACTTATACATAATTATATTACTAACATATAGGGAGGCCTCAATATTTTCCCCTACTACCCCCACTTTTTCTAAAATTTAAGCGATATGTTCCTACTGCTAGTTATTATGTAGGCATAAAGTATAGAAAACAATTTTTTTTCTGTTTATTTATATTATATTAGATTAGATTTTGGTCACGACTTCGTCCGCGTGAAAGTCGGAAAACACGGTATTTCATCATGTATTACCTAAATATATCTAATACCTTTACCCTTCATAAAATCTATGAAGAATTACTTTTAGGTATGGCAGGTCAACTTTTAAAATCAGTCCATGTTCTCTATTGATATTAGTTGCTTTTTAAAGTCCAGTAAACGTGAGGTTGCTGGACTTTAAAAAGCAACTAATATCAACCTTGGTAGGAATCGGTATTCCCTTGCGAGGATTTGTGGTAGGTACCTCCGATAAAATTCGTTTTATTCAATGTACATATAGTATTCGCGTAAATATAAGAAATCTTTTATACTTAGCCTTGTTTTTAAGTATTTTAAGATATGATGTTGACACTGTACAAAATAATTGGTTTTTGACATAGATTTATTATAAGCTGGCGTTTTTACAATATTTTTTTGTGTTACACTACCTACTACATTATTATTATTATTACATATATTTAGTTCTTGATTCTTACAATAGTTCATGATTCCGCTAAAATTTTCAAAAAAATCTTAGGGTTATACCGTTGAGGGTCGTTGAAGTTTTTGGTGGGCCCAAAGGCGACTGTCTCCTTTACCGAAACTTACATAGCACATATGAATAAATTTTAGTCTATTCTTTAGTTGTTTACTTCAATGCCAAAATTAGGTTAAGATACTCTGTTTTTTTAAAGTCTGCTGTAGTAAAGTACTAGCGGTGACCTAAAATCACCAAAGTTTAAGGCTGAGTCACAGACCAGTTTATCTCATTACTATTATGTATGTTTCTAAGTTAAGTTTGTGATGATTTTTATTTGTACCTACATTTTTAATAACATGTTGTGTGAATTGAGGCAATATAAAAAGCTTATTATAATTAGTTAAGACTATTCATATGCATCAAATAAAAATATTTGTTTGGTTTGTATTATACATGAAAGATTTGTATGCTGAGTGCCTCCCTGATGCAGGGGAAAGGAGATTGATACGCTTTCATACATTCTTGGGCCCAGATTGTAAGAAGATGAAAGTAGTGTCAATCAATAGCTTATATATTATTAAAACATTACTAAAACTTCGGCGGATTTTGGCAATCTGAGAGCAAAGTGATATGAGATTTAATAAAAGTGAGGTTATACAAGTTGTATGAGGTTATACAACAACAACTAAACAGCTGATTTTTGAACTGCGAATGTTATTTTTTTATTAGACAGCTGCTTACTATATTAATTATTTATTGTACTGTATTGAGCACGCCAGTATATTCTAAGTCTATGGTACCGAGTGGTAGGATAACAGGAAACTCACAAATAGATTGAAAGATGGGAAGGTTAGGCGATGTTTAAAAAACACTTTTTTAATTGTCTTTTATTAAGATCAGAAGTCTGTAAAAAGAAAGCAGTGGTCGAGGAAATAAATCAATAAAACAACGGGAAACACACTCAAAACGCACACGTAATATGATAATACGAGCACAGAACACATAGGGGGATACGAGACGAGTGATCATATTATAGATTCAGTTTGAGTCAGGCAGGAGCTGTCACTATCAGCACAGATTAAAAATACCTACTGTTGGCAAACACAAGTTATAAATGGAACTGTAAACGATAATCGATTTTAAGAATTATTTTTATTATGTTGATATTTTATTTTTTAAACTGTTGACATTGTGTTTATTATAATTTATATAATTACTATGATTAAATCAATTATCTGATGTAAGTTGTTTGTGTTAAATTGTTAAAACTCATTACACTAATTGATCAAATTAATCGAATTGGGCTAATTTTTTATATTTCGAAGTAGAAAAATGTAACGCTTTTTTAAACCATATTTCAACTTATTACAAATTGGGCACAGAAATCCCCGTCTCATTTCTAGGCTATATCGTTTATAAAAAAGCATTCAGTTCTTTTTTCATGCTGATATGTTCTTCTAAAGTATATTTCATCTTTTTTTCCGTACTCACGCCAAATTTGTCAAAATGTGCTGGAAATTATAAGATTATGAGTAGGTATGCAACATTTCCAATTATTATATTAATTATTTTTTTATGTTTAAACAGTTTAAAGGCATTTATATGACTTGCACATTTTGAACAGTGTTACCAACTTAACAATAACATTCATTAGACGCAAACTGGCGTATTTTAAGCATATCTCTTTCTTACTGCTTTACCTGCCCTTAAAACTCCACAGCTGGAGATTGCCTTTTCCGTTCATAGAGTATAGAAATACAACTCCCGTTTTATGGAGGATTGCCTTGGCAGGCGGACTGACGATTGCTGCTTCGGATACTGAAGGTATTTGACACCAGGTGTATTTTTTATATAAGAGGGGCAAACGAACATTTGGCTCACCTATGATTACCGCCGCCCGTGAACAACTGCAACATGACGGCAATTGCATGTGCGCTGTCGGCCTCTCTTAAAGGTCCCTAAGTCGAATCGGTCCGTAAGAATCGGTGGTGGTAGCAGATTCCAAAAAGAAATCGTACGAGAGAGAAAACTTTATTGTACGTCTGTCGTAAACGAGATGTCTTTACCACTGTGGCGGCGCTGTAGTTGCGCCACGAAGGAAATTCATGGAAGCCTAAATTACGCTATCAATGTTCCGAAGTACTGCGGTAATTATAGAAGAATAGCTCAGAACTATCACATGGAGTATTGGCCGCTCCCCGAGTCGATCACCTTACTCGGCTGGAGGTCTCCCCTTTTCCTTCCACTGCCAAACCACCATCTATCGTAAACCATGAATATTCGACATATTTCATAGTTCCCTCTTACAGCACTTTTTTAATTTAAGATGCAAAACGAGCAAAAAAAGGAGCAAAACTAACTCGTAAATAATAAAATACTACTTTTAAATAAATCTAGAAACAAATATTGAATCCTACACACTTATGTATTAGGTAACCAAAAAACTGTTGCATCGATGAGGAAACATTACTTGTCAATCAAATTGGTTTAAAAAACAACTCTTCGAAATCGAACTCTTAATGACTTTCATGATGCCTGTGTGTGAAACACAGATTACCTCCTAACTGTGGTGTGAAAGCACGGAGGGAACATCCAACTAATTCGACTAATCACGATAACCCCCGAATGGGAAGTTTAAGTTACGAAGTTATGCAAACAATTAAAAATGTTTATTTTTATCATTTAAATATATTAATTTAAGCATCATTTAAGTATAAAGTGAAAAAAAACATAAACTGAGTTTTTATTCCATCACAAACTTTGACAAATGATCTATAATAATGATCATAACTATTCTTAATAATTAAGATAAGATAAATTAACAAAATAACACGTTCCTATTTTTACTAATTAAATTGATTACAAATGATAAAATTACAAAACAAATTATTTAAGCATGGCCCTAGCCCGCTTAGTCGTGACTATTGTCCTCATAGTTGGTATCCATTTTTCCTCCAATTTTCTTTTCCTCTTGCCCAATTCATGCCTATTCAGAAAATTCAAAGGTATTTCTTCGTCGTCACTTGTGTTGGAAAGTATGGCTTCCCTGTATAGCTTTAAGGTTGCACATTCTGCGATAGGCGGGTGTTATATTGGGTCTGCCACTCGACCTACGTTTGTCGCGTTTTGAAGATTTATCTGGTAAATCACATGCGGAAATAAAGATTTTTTAACAAGCTAGATATAACAAGATCACTTTAATAAATAAATAAGGCGGTCAAAGATCTATAACATAAATATTAAAATTGTGGGATGTATGATTGAGATTAATGTTAAATAATTTTTATAGGATAAGGGTGACAAGCGAGTACACAGTCCACCTGGTGGTAAGTAGTTGCTGTGGTCCATAGACATCTAGAACTATCCTCGATTGCTAATCAAAATGCAGATGCGTTGTCAGCCGTAAGGAGTGAGGACTAATGCAATGCCTCTTTTCCACTAAAAAGGATCTCCGGTTCTCTACACTCACCATACGAAACACAGTAGTATTAAGCTACTATTTTACTCCAGTATTCTGTGAGAGCGTGGCCCTTCCCCGGTCGAGCCGACCCAATCGTGCTACATACAATCAATTATATATAGTTCGACATGGCTCTACCACATATTTTATTTATTTATTTATTTTATAGGAGAGGGGGCACACGAGCATACGGCTCACCTGATGGTAAGTGATTACCACCGCCTATAAGCAACTGCAACACCGGGGGAATTGCAGATGCGTTGCCGGCCTTTTGAAAAGTAGTAGGGTCTTTTCTTGAAGGTCCCTGAGTCGTATCAGTCCGAATAAATCTCTGGTGGTAGTCGATTCCACAAGGAAGTTGTGCGAGGAAGAAAACTTCTTTTAAATCACATTAAAACAATAATTAATAAAAAATTAATTAGCTAAGTTCCGCGTAATAAAATAAAATGATATCTTTTACCCATTTCGAAGAGCACCACCTCCCTCTATTGCGTGAACTATCACTATATGGACCAATAGCACTATATGGACCAAGTGTTTAATGGAAATTAATAATAATGTTCGACAGTTCGACACACACAGGCAATATGGTAAAAACTATTGAAATAATTAAATGGCTCGGGCTTTATGAATAAAGTCCGTTATTGATTGGGCAAAGTAATGAACAGTTAGGTAATGTTCTTTTAATGTCGATATATTTAACACTTGAGCTGATGAAAACCTTTAACCATCAAATACGTAATTAAAAAGCACTTTTAAAAACTTCTTAGATTGCCTTCATATATTGGCCATTATTCATATTGTTCAGGCATTATGAATAATGCCGTATTAATCACTTGGATCATAAGATTAATAACGTGGTTCGATTTCACTTGTCATAATTTTTTGATTGGGCACTATTAACAGTGCCCTGATTAATCACTTAGACCATATCATATAGCGGCCAAAGATCTACATAAGCTTCGATCAACAATACCAACTACATTAGTATTATCTTTGAAGCTAGATACATTCTCAAGGGCATCCGGTCTGCTCTCTTGCGAGGCGAAGGTTTAAAGTTTGTTTTTTGATTAAGAGTAAAGGGATTTATAATCATACAACCATATTTTTTTGTTCAAAAATTGTTAACATTATACTGAAGCGTACTCGTCGCCCTGCCAGCCCTTTTCAGGGCTGCAATTCTACACATGCAAACGAGGGTTAGGGCGTCCCCCCGAAGGCGACGCACACCAGCTCGTCCCCGTTGGTGTGGAATGCAGCGCGCAAAGCGGCGATGGGGACCGCCACCCGTCACGCACAGCCCGACACGGCGGAAGGTGGAGGACGGAGTGCAGAGTTGGCACGTGGAATGTTAGAGGGGGCATGAGAGATAAGACGAATGAGTTGATCGAAATAATGAAAGAAAGAGAATTAGATGTCGTGTGTATGTCGGAGACCAAACGGAAAGGCAGTGGTACTGAAGAGCTCCCTGGCGGGACGTTAGCTATATGGTCCGGAGTCCCGGAAAGCGAGAACGCCTGCCAGGGAGTGGGAGTGCTGTTGTCGTCCCGGTTGGTCGATCTTATGACTGAATACAAGGTTGTGAACTCAAGACTTCTCTGGGTTCGCTTCAAAATGGGACTGACGAAGTTATTCCTTTTGGCTGTTTATGCGCCGGTAGCTTCGTCGTCCAGGGTTGAGCTGGAGGAGTTTTGGGAGAATGTAAGAGAAGTTCTAGATTTGGTTAAGGGAAACGAAAGAACTGTTGTATGTGGTGATTTGAATGGATGGGTAGGTATCGCTCGACCAGGATACGAGTCGGTGCTTGGAAAGTTTGGCGATAAAAGGGTTAATGATGCTGGCAAGCTTATACTGGCTGTATGCAAGGAAAAGGGTCTTCTTGTGACAAACACTATGTTTAATCACAGGAAAATCCATATGTACACTAGAGAAATAAAGAATGAGAAAAGTATGATTGATTTGTTCCTGGTGGATGACCGACTGCGAAAACAGGTGATGGATACACGAGTGTTCAGGGGTGCTGACCTGGGAATGGATCATTATCTAGTAATTACTAGATTTAGGGGTTTGTTCGCGGGTTGGCGCTACCGGACGACAGTAACAGAACCACAGTCGGTCTGTCGCATCCGAAGCTGGAAGCTTCAGGAAGCGGATACTAGGGACAAATATCACACGAGGGTAGCCGAAAAGCTTGACACCATCGACGGCAGGAAAGAATGTGTGGAGAGAACATGGCAGAACCTTAGGGATGGAATGGTAAGTGCAGCGGAAGAAGTATGTGGAACGACAAAAAGAGGTAGTAGTAAAAGAAGATATGCATGGTGGAATGATGAAGTGAGAGAAGCTGTAAAAAAGAAGAAAAAAGCATGGTTAGACTACTTGGCCTCTAGTAACGATGAGCATATGAGAGAGAAGATGAAAGAAAGATATAAGCTGCAGAAAGTTCATGCGAAAACATTGATTGAGGGAGTACGTGAAAGGTGTAGAATAGAAGCGGACGAGAGGTTGTCGCACAACTTTAGGGAAAACTCCAAACTCTTCTGGAAAGAGGTTGGAGGGTCCCGGAGTGGTGTGACAGCCTTAAGAATGAACAAAGTGCTTTCGAGAACCAACGACGTCCTCTCAGAAAAATCGAACGTCATGCAGCGATGGAGTGAATTTTATAGAGAAATGTATGCGTGTCATGATCTTAGTGAAGGATCCGGGGGTGACGCCGTGACTGGCACGCCAGACACGGACCTCGATGACACTGAGGTCATCAGCATGAAAGAGATTGAACGTGCGATTCGAAGTTTGAAATGTGGTAAGGCTGCGGGACTAGACAGAGTTACTGCTGAAATGATCAAGTACGGTGGGCCTCGCGTCTGGGACAGCTTTCATCTGCTGTGCAATTTGTGCTGGCGGACGGGAGATGTCCCGGATGATTGGCGATCCGCGGTCATTGTGCCTTTATATAAAGGTAAAGGTTCACATTTTGACTGCGGGTGCTATCGGGCGATCAGCTTGACCAGTTTAGCAAGTAAAGTTTACTCGAAGGTTTTGACACGTAGGATGCAAGAGAAATCGGAAAGATTCTTATGGGAGGCACAATGCGGATTTAGACCTGGAAGAGGATGCACGGATCAAATGTTTTCTCTCCGCATGATCACGGAGAAGCTTCTGAGTGTTAACCAGAGGATTTTCTGTGCTTTTGTGGATCTGGAGAAAGCATTTGATAAGGTTATAAGGAAGAAAATGTGGGAACTGTTGCCGGGATATGGTGTGGATGGTCGATTGTTAAGGGCTGTGCAGTCACTTTACTATGACTGTAAAGCCTGTGTGCGGGTAGGGCATGACCTGTCACCCATGTTTAGCGTCCAAGCGGGCGTAAAACAGGGTTGTGTCATGTCTTCCTGGCTGTTCATACTGTATCTCGACAGCTGTTTACAGAAGCTGATAAATAGCTGTTTAGGTGTGAAATTGGGTGACATAAAAGTTAATTGTCTGCTGTATGCTGATGATGCAGTGCTTATTGCACCATCAGATGCAGAACTGCAGGCATTAGTCACGTGTATGAAAGAGGAATGTGAAGTTAAAGGTCTTCGTTTGAATGCTAATAAAACTAAGGTTTTGGTATTTGAAAAGGACGAAGAGAGAACGAAATGTGAAATATGGGTAAATCAGGAATGTCTAGAACAGGTAAATGAAATTGTATACTTGGGGAGTGCTTTCAGCCGGGATGGAAGATGTGATTTAGATGTGGATAGGCGTGTCGCTGCCGGAAACAAAGTCAATGGTGCCCTGAATGCATTAGTAAAAAGGCAAGGCGTGGTGAAGAGTGCACGCCTTGCAATACATAACGCAGTGTTGGTACCGACTTTGTTATATGGCAGCGAAACCTGGGTATGCCAGAAGAAGCATAAAAGCAAGTTGAATGCAGTGGAGATGCGATCTCTTCGTAAAATGTGTGGCGTTAGCATAGCCGACCGAAAGCGAAACGAAGAGATTCGCAATATGGCAGGATTGAAAGATGACCTTATCACAAAAATTGATAGGGGCGTACTCCAATGGTTTGGGCACGTTGAACGAATGAGTGAAGACCGAATGGTGAAGAAAATATATAGAGCGAAAGTAAATATTAAAAGGTGTCGAGGTAGACCGAGACTAACTTTCGAAGACCATGTGAGCAAATTGCTCGAGGAGGGGAGGGTCAAGAGTACTCGGATACCTAGACGTGCATGTATGAATAAGTTAATGAACCTGAAAGAAGCGAAAGAGGTATGTAAGGATCGTGACACTTGGCGATCTGTTCTCTCTGGCTACCCCGTTAGGGATTGTGCGTGAAGATAAGTAAGTAAGTAAGTACGTCCACAATCTTTTTAAGTCCACTGCTGCAATCATCCTTTACCGGTCAACACCGTGTACATGTGGCATTGTAAGAACATCTACTGCCCCATGTCGTGGGTTCCGTGACAGGCAATTTCAGGCAACAGATAGATAATGAAACAGAAGATGGGCAGCATCATCTTCCTGATAACAGCTTGTGATATTATAAACGTCCGTAGCCAACATGCAGCAGAACCTGGCAACTGTCACTAAATCCCTCAGAGGCAACCTATGCGGGAGACCTTATGTTCAGCTGTGGACTTCATAAGATTTAAGGATAAGGGTATACGTCAGGTGGCGAACATTAGCAGCAACAAACGAACACCTAGGCAGTAAAAAACTACCACCTAGTAAGTAGTTCTCGTTATAAATCTGTGAAATATAGATTAAGCATTTATGAATGAACTTTCCAGCTTCAGTATGTAGCCACAGCCTTGTTCGACAAGCAGCAGGATGCACCGAACACAAATGACAATTAACATTTTATGATTTCTTTTCAAATATTCAAAAATAACAGCGACTCATAGTAGGATTATATTTAAGTGAGGTTTTGATTTAAGTATAATATTATTAAGTAATAGGTTGAAACTATTACGACGATTTTCAGAATGTCAGTGTAAAGGTTTGTGTTCAGCAATAGGCTTGTGAGATATTGGATAAATACGTTTTTTTTAATAGAATAAAGTTGACAAACAAGCACATACTATAAAGATGATAGTAGTTACGTTGTACCAGTTCTGGCGCACTTGTAGAAAGGTTGTACCAGTTCTGGCGCACTGAGTCACAAGTACGACGTACGACGAATCTGCGGGTCCATTTTTGCGTAGGATGCACGGTTCCGGAGATGTGCAGATCAATTAACTCTTATCTAATTGATATCCGCTTCGAGCCTCCACCGTCATTAGCGCTCCATTGTTCTTATCTACTTATCTATTGTTCATTCAATACCGTCATTATCTATTCTTCCTCAGCGTGGTGATATTGTTATATACTCCTTTGTTCCTATCTACACTAATCTGACTCATTAATAAAACACATTATCCAATTTTGTTAAAATTTTTATTTATAAAATACAAAATCTTATTACTTATTATCTATAAAATAGGAGCGAAACATCTCATCCACTAAAATATCGTTGTACAATGTGTTCCCTGTAAATATACTCGTAAAACTATGCATTGAACATCCCTGAAACTTATATAGCAAATACATTAAGCAATATTCGCCACAAACTGAAGTCCACTCATTCTGAATCCTATCAACATTCCAGTTCCATCTTTTACAATTTCTTTTAAAAAACTCTAGATGATATCGTACAGGTGCCCGTCCGAATGAATCAAAATATTGACCGACGTCATTCGTATCGATATATAAAGCTACCCAATGTGACCCTGGTTTATCATCTGTATCCAAATTGCATATTATATACGTTGGTACGTGGGTGTACATGGGTAGTTTATTGGCAGCATAAACATTATTTTCTAGAGTGGGGTGAATCTTTTTCAAATGTTGTTGTACATCTAGTGTATCCATAATATTACTGCTATTAGTAGATTATTACAGTACCAATCTACTCAATGACTAATATAGGAATGATCAATTATAGTGATATCTAAATATTAAATTACATTCTTTGTCTTATACAAATCGTATTTGAGTCACCAATACACTGAACAAGACACGACAGGAAGGACGTAGGAATGTAGAGATAAGCAACAGAATGTAAGGTAAGCTTGTTGACGCATAAAGATACTATCAATTCTACTGCAGAAATTCTTTAGATTAGAATTATTACTCACTGGTACTATATAAGACCAAGCAACTGCAGTCATGGAGTTAGTGTATGGTCGTTTGACCGCAGTGGATCTATCAATACTACGTTTGTGTTACTTCAACGCATCAAAGGCCATGGATGTAAGTGTTTATTCTATTGACAAACTTACTTTTCTTTCTGTTATTTTCTTACGTGTGTATGATTTAGTGTTAACAAATTATATTTAAATATTATGTGTGTGTATATGGTTAAGCCGTGGTAGCTCAGATGGTTAGCGCAAAATGTAAAATTCACAGTACGCGACCCGGGTTCGATCCCCGCCGGCACCAATTAAATTGTTAATTACAATTTTAAGTGTTAATTTACCACGTGCTCAGCGGTGAAGGAAAACATCGTGAGGAATGCATGTCTGAGATAATTTCGAAGGCATGTGAAGTTTGCCAACACGCATTGAGGTATCGCAGCGAACATTTCCTAGCCCTAAAACCCTCTCAGAAATGAGAGGAGGCCTATGTTCAGCAGTGGACTTTAATAGGTTGTAACTTTAGCTTTTTTAACTTTTATGATTAAGTGTTACCAAATTGATATTAACATGATAACTGTGTTGTTGCAGAAATCATTGAGCTTCGATGAAAATACATATAAACAGTATTACTACTCGCCACTCTCCCTTCAAGAAGAGAGTGATGACATCGTCATTAATAATAACACATGCGATGGTGGAAAAAGAAAATCGCAATCGATTGATCATTTTTTTGAAGCTGAATCAAAAATAAAAAAGAGGAAGCTGTTATCATCAACCGTAGCACGAGCCGCTAGAGATGGTGTATCATACATTTCTACTAATTCTGACGATGGAGACCAAGCGACGCATCTCACCAAAATTGAAATGTACGATATGAAGAAGCTATCCAAGATTCCAACTACTGATCATTGGAAACATGCTTCCACGAGGATTAAATATTACGTAAAGACTAATAAGGATAGCATCTACGACAACACAAACGCCCTCGTATACAATATTACAAAGACAATAGCAGAAAGTGAAAAAGTTAAAAAATACTTTTTTAACAATGACAGTCATTAGCTGATCATTAGTGAATGTGATTCTGTTTACTTAAATTACTTCCGTGTACTCATTATATTCTATTTCTAATCCTTTGTTAGACTTAAATATCGGACACTATTTGAAATTTGGGTATCAGTTGGTCTACCAACACTGAACTGTTACTTACTCTGCTACCTAATTTCTTCTTTACTATAAGGATGGCAAACTTCAGTGAAGTGTGCACCAGTGCTTTCTTTTCCACAACCATGGAAGAGAATACGGAACTATTCAACAGCGAATTAAATCAGGAGTTGTCTAAAGTTTGTGATGAAATGGAGAAGGATCAACTGTTCGATTCATCGTATGATGATGATTTGTATAATCACTGTGCGATGGTTGAAACACAGTTTAAGTAAGTAAAATAAACATTCATTTCGATCATAATTTACACAATGTCTTGTACAGTTTTTAATAAATTTAAACATTTTAGTAGTCAACCACTACAACTTGGAAGAGGAACGAAGCGAACGAGCAGCAAAGAACCCAAGATCATCAAAAAACCAACAACGGAAGCAGAAGCGCCTACCTCTGCAGGGAACAGTATCAGTAACGATGATCAAGTGGAATGTCTAACGTGTCATATATTTATCAAGAAACGGTATTTAGCTAATCATTTTAAAAGTAATGTTCACAAAAATAATCTTTTAAATTCACATAATTCTTTATCAAACGTTAGTGTTATTGAATCTGCTTTTGGAAATAGGATTTTAACTTATAAAATCAAGAGTAGAGTAGATAGTTCGACATTGGTAAATTTTGAAACTCCTGAACTATTTTTAAATTCTATTAAAGATGATATTTTATTTTTAATACAAGAGTGTATTCATCAACACATAATTTTTAAAGTAAACTTCATATTGCATGCTGATTTTGTTCAACAAACTAAAGATATTCATGATACGTTCGATTTTCAAACGCTTAACTATATTATTTGTCAAGGAGATGACTTAAATATTTTTTTTCATCTTTAAATGATACAATTACTACTAAAATTAGTGCATTTGAAAAAAAAGATAGTGGATGGAGTCTAAAAAACATAAAATCTATAGACATGAATGTTAATAAATTTAACCCCCTACGCGGTACTTCATACATAGATCTTCCTCGTGACATAAAATTAAAAAAGGCTGTTATAAATGTAAAAAGCAAGGATTATTTTTGTTTTAAATGGGCGTTACTCTCGGCGTTATATCCCGTAAGCAAAGACGCGGATCGTGTATCATCGTACGTTAAACATGCAAATAAACTTAAATTTGATGGTATTTCCTTTCCAGTTAAAATTTCTGACATAGCAAAAGTAGAGAAATTAAATGATATTAGTATTAATGTTTTTGGGTTAGAATATGATAAAGAAAAACGATGTAATTCTATAGTAGGTCCATTATTTTTAACAAAGTGTCGTAAAGATAGACATATCAATTTATTATTTTTTTCCAAGGATACAAAAAATCATTATTGTTACATAAAAAATTTATCGCGGTTAGTTAGTAAACAAATTTCAAAAGACGGTCACATCATGTACATTTGCGAAGCATGTCTACTTCACTTTCCATCTAAGAAAAGTTTAAATAACCATGAACAATACGATTGTGCCCACATTTGTACAGAATTACCAAACAGTGAAACTTTTAAAAAAAAAGAATTGGTTTGGTCAACCTATTTCAAATGATAAAATTAAATTTGATAGTTATGAAAAAAAGTTGAAGATACCATTCGTAGTTTATGCTGATTTTGAAGCATTTTTAAAACCAATAGAATCATGTTCTAACGATCCTTCCAAACCTTTCACACACAATATTCAGAAACATGAAGTACATAGTTTTGGTTATTATATAAAATGTTCATATGATGATAAATTATCAAAATATGTAACGTATTGCGGACCCAACTGTGCACAAGTGTTTATGGAAAGTTTATCTAACAATCTCAAAGAAATAAATAGAATTCAAAAATATCCTCCACTTCCGCTAACAAATGAAGACAAAAACCAAATTTCAAATGCAACCATTTGTCATATTTGTGAAACAGAGTTAGCAGAACATTTTTATGATTTTGATTGGTACACCGGTAGTTTTATAGGTGTTGCTCACGGATCATGTAGCTCGAAGTTCAGAAAACCTCGTTATATACCAATATTTTTACACAACCTTAGTCGCTATGATGCTCATTTTATTGTTCACGCGTTAAACTTTTGTGATGGTGAAGTCGAAGTTATCCCTCAAAATAAAGAAAAATATATATCCTTTTCCAAAAAATTAAAAATGAATAACGACGAAATTATATTAAGATTCATAGATTCATTTAAGTTTTTATCATGTAAATTAGAAGAATTGGCCAAAAATCTCAGTAATGATCAATTTCAAGAATTACGTAGAAATTATCCTAATGATGAAGATTTCTTTCGTTTAAAACGGAAAGGCGTTTATCCATATGAACTTATGACTAATTATGATAGTTTAAGCCTAACATCGCTCCCCGAACAAAAATTTTTTTATAGCTCGCTCACAGATTCCCATATTTCAAATGATGATTACAATCATGCTAAAGATGTTTGGGAACACTTTGGGTGTTGTAATATGCTAGATTATTCAAACCTGTATTTAAAAACAGACGTTTTACTTTTAACCGATGTATTTGAAAACTTTAGAAAGTTATGTATTAATACTTATGATTTAGACCCTGCCCATTATTACACAGCACCCGGTTTAAGTTGGGATGCAATGTTAAAATATACAAAAATAGAATTAGAACTTTTAACAGATTATGAGAAAATTGCATTTATTAGATCAGGTATCAGGAGTGGTGTATCTCAATGTAGTAATCGTTATGCTAGAGCTAATAACAAATATATGGGGGATTATGATGCAGGGAAACCAAATTCATATATCACATATTTTGATGCCAACAATTTATATGGTTGGGCTATGTCTCAATGTCTTCCTACTGGTGGATTCGAATGGGTAAATCCGAATACAGAATTTAATGTGTCTGAGACATCGAACTTTGGTTTTATTTTAGAAGTTGATTTGGAATATCCAGATGAATTTCATGATTTACATTCGGACTTTCCTTTATGCCCCGAAAACATTTGTGCAGACAATAATAATGAAAATAAACTAGTCCCAAATTTAAATAATAAACATAAATATGTAATTCATTACAGAAATTTAAAGCAGTGCATAGAAATGGGGGTTAAATTAACTAAAATTCATAAAGTTTTAAAATTTAAACAGTCTCGCTGGTTGAAGATGTACATAGAACTAAACACAAAATTAAGAACGTTAGCAAAATCAGATTTCGAAAAAGATTTTTATAAATTAATGAATAATTCAGTCTTCGGAAAGACTATGGAGAATATTGAAAAAAGGGTTAACATAAAATTAGTTACACACTGGGAGAACCAGGGCAAAGCTTTAGGTGTTCAAGATCTAATCGCTAAACCACAATTTCATAGTCTTTCAGTATTTTCGGAAAACCTAGTTGCGGTTCAGTTGCGAAAAACAAAGTTAATATATAACAAACCAATTTATTTAGGGTTTTGCATTTTAGATATTTCAAAAACATTAATGTATGATTTTCATTATAACTATATGGTTAAAAAGTTTAGTAAAATCAAATTATTGTATACAGATACGGATAGTTTAATATATCATATATTTACAGATGATTTTTACTCTGATATAAAACCTGACATTTCATCATACTTTGATACCTCAGCTTATGATGCAAATAATATTTTTGAATATCCAAAATTAAATAAAAAGAATTTAAAGATGAAAATAATGGTAAAATCATGAAAGAATTTGTGGGTTTACGATCCAAAATGTATGCTTTTAACTTAGAGAATAAGACTATAGCCAAGGCAAAAGGGGTAAATAAATGTATCACTAAAAAGATGACCATGGATAATTATAAGTCTTCTCTATTTAATAAAAAAGTGCAATATTATAGTATGCTTAGATTTAAATCAATTAAACACACAATTTTTACACAAAAATTAAATAAGATTGGTTTATCATATAATGACACAAAGAGGCATATTTTAGATAATAATATTGAAACATTAGCTTGGGGTCATTATAAACTGCGTTAAGTGTTGATAGTTTTTAATTTTATGTCTGCATGTAAATAAAATTTGTATTGATTGTAAAATAATGATAATAGTATAATATGACGTAGAGTTTATTACATATTTAATCGTTGTTTTATTGTAAATAATTTAAGTTAATTGTTGTTTATATTTGCGTGTGTGTGTGTGTGCATTTATTTGAGGTTGAGTTGATTGTAAAATTATGATGTACTAATTGTGTTAGAAATAGTATACAGATCATTCTGTTTTATATAATGTTTGCAATATATATTAATTGTTAACACCAACACTTTCATTTTTTATTTCACCCCTTAGTACTTTAGAGGTGTGTAATGTTTCACTTTATCCATCCGTTTACTGCTATTGTGGCGGGGCCAAGTGGATGTGGGAAGTCAAATTTTGTAACAAATTTCATAAAATCAGTTACAGAAATATGTAATTGTGATTTTAATCAGATCACATGGTGCTTTGATGAAATGCAACCTTTATATAATTTACCAAATGTTAACTACCATCAAGGAATTCCAAATGTTAATATGTTTGACGGTGAAAACCCACATCTTGTTATTATTGATGATCTAATGAGAGAGTCCGATGGAAGAATTGTGGATATATTTACAAAAGGTAGTCATCACAGGAATCTTAGTGTATTTTATTTAACACAAAATTTATTTCATCAGGGTAAAGGGCAAAGAGACATATCCTTAAACTCAAGTTATATAATATATTTTAAAAACCCTCGAGATAAAACTCAAATAAGATATTTAGCACGACAAGTGTCACCAGATAACCCAAAATTTATTGAAGATGCCTACAGGGATGCAACTCTAGAGGCGCATGGATATTTAATGGTAGATTTAAAACAGAATACCAATGATTTTTGTCGTATCAAGACAAATGTCTTCCCATTTAATGGTTTCTGCACAGTCTACGTTCCCACAAAAGAGTTTAAATACACCAAGAATCAAACATTTCAAATCATTGCTAAATGATGCATCGTCGACTCACAACGCATAAACATTTGCTAAACGCTTTGCATACGCTTAAACCAAAATATCAAAGAGCATTACTTAAAACGTGTGATGAAGAAGAAATTAACTGTATTTGTGAGTGTATTCATAACGTTTTACAAGGAAAAGTACCTCTTAAAGATCAAGATAAACAAAAATTGAATAAACACAAAAATATACTCCGTCAAATAGTGCGTAAGTGTAAACATAAACTAAGAAAAAATATAATTATACAAAAAGGAGGGGCTTTCTTACCAATAATATTAGGTGCAATATTGAGTGGATTAGTGAGTGGACTAGCCAGTTAACATGGAAAATGCAAAGAAAATGATACTTATCGAACCTGGATTGATTGAAAAATTAAAACAAGAAAATAAGATTAATACGAGTAGTAGTTTATCTCGATTAGATATTGAAATGCAAAATATTATGAATAGTAAGACGGAAGACCGAAAGAAATGGATGTTATATTTACAAACACTGCAAAGATACCTTCATTTTACCGAAGAGGATCGTCAACCACTCAGATTACCAATTTATTCTGATACATCTAATGAAGATTCAAACGAGTCTAAAATTGGTTTTAAAAATAAAGATAGAGATCTAAAAACTTCAGTTGATGCTGAATCTTTGTTGGAGGAGAATCAATCCATCAAAAGTAAAGAAAATGTTGAAAATCCACTTTACACACCAGCTCAAATACTCAGTTTAATACCAAAAACTTATAATAAAAAAGGACAGTTATTATTAAACTTAGTTGAAACAAGTAAAGGTAAAATACATTGGGATAATGAAGGTACAGTCATAATTGATAATGAAAAAATTCCTGGAAGTAATATTGTTGATTTAATCAATGATTCACTAAGACCCTTAAAAAGAAGTGATCCAGTAGGGTGGGATAGATTTGCTGAAGCATTAAAAGATATTAAAGTACCACTTACTTATATTGGAAATCCAAAGAGATGTGAGTTTATTAACCAACTTCAAGCAAAAGATCTGAACAAACCCTCTGAGATTGAATTTCAAGAGTTTTCTACACCGAGCAGTAGAGATAAAAAGTCTACAACTAAAATACGTAAAAGGCTTGAGTGGGAAAAATGGACCCCGTACTAGAAGAAATTAACAGGATTTATTATGATCCATCTAATCCCGCTGGTTTTGGTAGTATTGATAAATTATCAAAAGCCATGAAGGGTAAAATGAATAAAAAGCAAGTAAAGGAATGGTTAAAATCACAAGAAACATACACATTACATAAACACATTCGAAAAAAATTCCCGCGTAATAGGTACATTCTATCAAATATTAATGAACTGTGGCAAGCTGATTTAAGTGATATGCGAACTTATTCTCAATATAATGATGGTTTCAAGTATATACTTTGTGTTATTGATGTATTTAGTAAATATGCTTTTGCAAGACCAATGAAAAAGAAAAACTCAGAAACAACTAAAGAATGTTTTGAAAGTATATTTACTGAAAGTAATTTAACACCTACTCACATACAATCTGATAAAGGTACAGAATTTGTTTCAAAAGATGTACAAAAATACTTTAAATCCAAAAAGATTAATTACTATACCACTAACAATCCTGACATTAAGGCCAGTATTGTTGAACGATTTCAAAGAACACTAAAAATGAAAATGTGGCGTTATTTCACTCATAATAATACTTATAGATATATAGATGTTTTACAAGATTTAATATACTCTTACAATCACAGCTTTCACTCTAGTATTAAGATGTGCCCATGTGATGTAAATTCCAACAATATTATGACAGTTTGGACTAATCTTTATGATAGACGGTCAAACAAACTTTCTTTAGAAAATCCTAAACCAAATTTCAATGTGGGTGATTATGTTCGAATAACTAAATATAAACATGCTTTCCAAAAAGGATATGAATCAAATTGGAGTGATGAAATATTTATTATATCTTCAATAATTGATAGATCTCCATGGGTTGTTTATACAATAACAGATTTACAAAATGAACCAATAGTTGGTACTTTTTATGAAAGAGAATTACAGAAAATCACTTACAACCCCACCTCACAATATAAAATAGATAAAATAATTGACACTCGTTACTCAGGTAACAGAAAAGAAGTATTAGTGAAGTGGAAAGGTTATCCAGATAAATTTAACAGTTGGATTTTAGCTTCTAGTTTAAAAGAAATATGAATAAAGAAAGTTTTTATTTAACTTTGCTCAGCAATAGTTCAATGGAATACTTTCCTGATAACAAGACCACAAATTTTTCAACGAAATTACCGAAAGCTATTAAATTAGAAGGTGAATGGTCGGTTGGAGTTGTCGAGTTTCAATATCCATGTACCATGTTTACTGTTCAAGATCATGAAAATGTTATATACATTACAAAATCTATGTTAATGCCTAATGAAGATAAACCATCCACAGTGTACTACAAAAAACATATTCCAGCTACCAACTATGATAACGTTGAGCATATTTTAAGAGTGTTAAATGGTATCGGAGAGAACTTGAAATTTCGCTATGATGAAATAACAAAATTTGTGTCTATTTCTGTTTTGGATAAAAATATAACATCCGTAACATTATCACCCAAATTAAGTTTACAACTAGGTTATGAACCAAATAAAAATCTCCTAGAGAGAAATTTTGGAAAGTGTCCTGCTAATTTACACTTAGGGTTACCATCTCAACTCTTTCTATATTGTGACATTATCGATCCTCAGATTGTGGGTGATGTTATGACTCCTTTACTAAGAGTCATTTCATTAGATCCTACAAAATACATTTATGGTGCAAATAAAATGCACGTTTTCTCTCAACCTCACTACTTACCTGTTATGCGAAGAGAGTTCGATACGCTGGAAATAGTTATAAGATCGAGCACAGGACAAAAAATACCATTCCAGTTTGGAACCGTGTGTATTAAACTACATTTCCGAAAATTATTATAATGAATTCTCTTCGTGATCATCATAAATGTCCATATGAAAATTATTATACACATCAAGCTGGGTCAGGAGTTGGAGTAATTTATAAGGGTGCACCATACCAACGCGGTCATGGTATTGGGAGCTTCTTAGGGGGGTTATTTAGATCAGTTTTACCTTTACTTTCAAGTGGTGCTCGAGTGATTGGTAAGGAGGCATTAAGCGCTGGAGTAGGACTTTTATCGGATATGGTTCAAGCACGTCCTATGGAAGCCTCAATAAAAGATCGTCTAAAGCAAGTTAGTACGAATTTAAAACGAAAGGCTGATGAGAAAATTGATCAATTTAACATGACAGGATCTGGGTATAAAACTAAAAGAAAACGATTGACCTCGTTCATTCCACCATTAACTGCTAAAGTGAAAGCTGCGAAAAAACTTGGTCTAAAACCAAAAAATAACAAAGATATATTTTCAAATTAAATATGTCTTTCCTTCATAATCATTCTTGCGAGTGCGTTAAGTCAGAATTGGATTTGTTTGCACTACCGTCTACACAAACTAGCATTGAAAATGGATTGTGGATTCATTATAAACCAATTTCATCTCTTGGTGATGATGGACCTATCGAGTTTCAAGTTCCTGGGACAGGCGATGACTACATAGATTTGTCTCATACATTACTCCACATAAAGGCAAAAGTATTAAATCAAGATTCAACTAACTTGATATCTACTACAATAGTAGCACCTGTAAATAATTGGCTGCATTCACTTTTTAGTCAACTTGATGTTTATTTAAACCAAAAACTTGTATCACCACCTAATAATACCTATGCATATCGAGCATACATGGAAACCCTTTTAAACTATGCTCCTGCTGCTAAACAATCTCATCTTACTTGTAGTCTTTGGTATGATGATACAGCAGGAAAAATGGATTCTACGGATGGTAAAAACATGGGATTTGTTAAAAGACAGGAATTGATTAGTGAAAGTAAGGAAATAGAAATGATTGGTCATCTTCACGGTGACATTTTCAACCAAGATAAATTTTTAATTAATGGTGTTGAAATGAGTGTTAAATTGGTTCGATCGAGAGAGAGCTTTAATTTAATTGCTGGGTCAAACGATGTAAAGTTTAAAGTTTGCATTACGGACGCAACTCTTATTGTTCGACGAGCACGAATTAATCCAAGCGTATTACTCGCACATCAAAAAGTTTTAGCTTCTACCACTGCTAAATATCCTATTACTCGAGCTGAAGTAAAAGTTTTAACAATTCCATCGGGTGTTCAAGGAAAAACTCTTGATAATATATTTTTAGGGCAGGTACCCAAAAGATGTATAATTGGATTTGTGAACAATTCTGCATTTAATGGTTCCCTTACTAAAAATCCATTTAACTTTGAAAACTATGGTATTAATTCTTTCAGCTTATATATTGATGATCAACAAATACCTTCAAAAGCTTTGCAACCATCTTTTAATAATAGCATATTTACATCAGCATATCATACTCTATTCTCGGGAACTGGTATTCACTTTCTTAATGAAGTAAATGGAATCTCTTGTGAACAGTATGCCAGAGGTTACTGTCTATTAGCATTTACTAACTTGCTTTAGACGATCTTTTATTGAGGCTTCCATAGGACGCGCTTGAACCATATCCGATAAAAGTCCTACTCCAGCGCTTAATGCCTCCTTACCAATCACTCGAGCACCACTTGAAAGTAAAGGTAAAACTGATCTAAATAA
This sequence comes from Parnassius smintheus behrii, assembly GCA_036936625.1. Lineage (NCBI taxonomy): Eukaryota > Metazoa > Arthropoda > Insecta > Lepidoptera > Papilionidae > Parnassius > Parnassius smintheus. The sequence goes on along the minus strand of JAUPFT010000003.1, from coordinate 60,333,811 downwards.
CCCCCCTAAGAAGCTCCCAATACCATGACCGCGTTGGTATGGTGCACCCTTATAAATTACTCCAACTCCTGACCCAGCTTGATGTGTATAATAATTTTCATATGGACATTTATGATGATCACGAAGAGAATTCATTATAATAATTTTCGGAAATGTAGTTTAATACACACGGTTCCAAACTGGAATGGTATTTTTTGTCCTGTGCTCGATCTTATAACTATTTCCAGCGTATCGAACTCTCTTCGCATAACAGGTAAGTAGTGAGGTTGAGAGAAAACGTGCATTTTATTTGCACCATAAATGTATTTTGTAGGATCTAATGAAATGACTCTTAGTAAAGGAGTCATAACATCACCCACAATCTGAGGATCGATAATGTCACAATATAGAAAGAGTTGAGATGGTAACCCTAAGTGTAAATTAGCAGGACACTTTCCAAAATTTCTCTCTAGGAGATTTTTATTTGGTTCATAACCTAGTTGTAAACTTAATTTGGGTGATAATGTTACGGATGTTATATTTTTATCCAAAACAGAAATAGACACAAATTTTGTTATTTCATCATAGCGAAATTTCAAGTTCTCTCCGATACCATTTAACACTCTTAAAATATGCTCAACGTTATCATAGTTGGTAGCTGGAATATGTTTTTTGTAGTACACTGTGGATGGTTTATCTTCATTAGGCATTAACATAGATTTTGTAATGTATATAACATTTTCATGATCTTGAACAGTAAACATGGTACATGGATATTGAAACTCGACAACTCCAACCGACCATTCACCTTCTAATTTAATAGCTTTCGGTAATTTCGTTGAAAAATTTGTGGTCTTGTTATCAGGAAAGTATTCCATTGAACTATTGCTGAGCAAAGTTAAATAAAAACTTTCTTTATTCATATTTCTTTTAAACTAGAAGCTAAAATCCAACTGTTAAATTTATCTGGATAACCTTTCCACTTCACTAATACTTCTTTTCTGTTACCTGAGTAACGAGTGTCAATTATTTTATCTATTTTATATTGTGAGGTGGGGTTGTAAGTGATTTTCTGTAATTCTCTTTCATAAAAAGTACCAACTATTGGTTCATTTTGTAAATCTGTTATTGTATAAACAACCCATGGAGATCTATCAATTATTGAAGATATAATAAATATTTCATCACTCCAATTTGATTCATATCCTTTTTGGAAAGCATGTTTATATTTAGTTATTCGAACATAATCACCCACATTGAAATTTGGTTTAGGATTTTCTAAAGAAAGTTTGTTTGACCGTCTATCATAAAGATTAGTCCAAACTGTCATAATATTGTTGGAATTTACATCACATGGGCACATCTTAATACTAGAGTGAAAGCTGTGATTGTAAGAGTATATTAAATCTTGTAAAACATCTATATATCTATAAGTATTATTATGAGTGAAATAACGCCACATTTTCATTTTTAGTGTTCTTTGAAATCGTTCAACAATACTGGCCTTAATGTCAGGATTGTTAGTGGTATAGTAATTAATCTTTTTGGATTTAAAGTATTTTTGTACATCTTTTGAAACAAATTCTGTACCTTTATCAGATTGTATGTGAGTAGGTGTTAAATTACTTTCAGTAAATATACTTTCAAAACATTCTTTAGTTGTTTCTGAGTTTTTCTTTTTCATTGGTCTTGCAAAAGCATATTTACTAAATACATCAATAACACAAAGTATATACTTGAAACCATCATTATATTGAGAATAAGTTCGCATATCACTTAAATCAGCTTGCCACAGTTCATTAATATTTGATAGAATGTACCTATTACGCGGGAATTTTTTTCGAATGTGTTTATGTAATGTGTATGTTTCTTGTGATTTTAACCATTCCTTTACTTGCTTTTTATTCATTTTACCCTTCATGGCTTTTGATAATTTATCAATACTACCAAAACCAGCGGGATTAGATGGATCATAATAAATCCTGTTAATTTCTTCTAGTACGGGGTCCATTTTTCCCACTCAAGCCTTTTACGTATTTTAGTTGTAGACTTGAAATTCTTGAAATTCAATCTCAGAGGGTTTGTTCAGATATTTTGCTTGAAGTTGGTTAATAAACTCACATCTCTTTGGATTTCCAATATAAGTAAGTGGTACTTTAATATCTTTTAATGCTTCAGCAAATCTATCCCACCCTACTGGATCACTTCTTTTTAAGGGTCTTAGTGAATCATTGATTAAATCAACAATATTACTTCCAGGAATTTTTTCATTATCAATTATGACTGTACCTTCATTATCCCAATGTATTTTACCTTTACTTGTTTCAACTAAGTTTAATAATAACTGTCCTTTTTTATTATAAGTTTTTGGTATTAAACTGAGTATTTGAGCTGGTGTGTAAAGTGGATTTTCAACATTTTCTTTACTTTTGATGGATCGATTCTCCTCCAACAAAGATTCAGCATCAACTGAAGTTTTTAGATCTCTATCTTTATTTTTAAAACCAATTTTAGACTCGTTTGAATCTTCATTAGATGTATCAGAATAAATTGGTAATCTGAGTGGTTGACGATCCTCTTCGGTAAAATGAAGGTATCTTTGCAGTGTTTGTAAATATAACATCCATTTCTTTCGGTCTTCCGTCTTACTATTCATAATATTTTGCATTTCAATATCTAATCGAGATAAACTACTACTCGTATTAATCTTATTTTCTTGTTTTAATTTTTCAATCAATCCAGGTTCGATAAGTATCATTTTCTTTGCATTTTCCATGTTAACTGGCTAGTCCACTCACTAATCCACTCAATATTGCACCTAATATTATTGGTAAGAAAGCCCCTCCTTTTTGTATAATTATATTTTTTCTTAGTTTATGTTTACACTTACACACTATTTGACGGAGTATATTTTTGTGTTTATTCAATTTTTGTTTATCTTGATCTTTAAGAGGTACTTTTCCTTGTAAAACGTTATGAATACACTCACAAATACAGTTAATTTCTTCTTCATCACACGTTTTAAGTAATGCTCTTTGATATTTTGGTTTAAGCGTATGCAAAGCGTTTAGCAAATGTTTATGCGTTGTGAGTCGACGATGCATCATTTAGCAATGATTTGAAATGTTTGATTCTTGGTGTATTTAAACTCTTTTGTGGGAACGTAGACTGTGCAGAAACCATTAAATGGGAAGACATTTGTCTTGATACGACAAAAATCATTGGTATTCTGTTTTAAATCTACCATTAAATATCCATGCGCCTCTAGAGTTGAGAATATTTATAGAATATAATTAGAGAATAAATTTTGGGTTATCTGGTGACACTTGTCGTGCTAAATATCTTATTTGAGTTTTATCTCGAGGGTTTTTAAAATATATTATATAACTTGAGTTTAAGGATATGTCTCTTTGCCCTTTACCCTGATGAAATAAATTTTGTGTTAAATAAAATACACTAAGATTCCTGTGATGACTACCTTTTGTAAATATATCCACAATTCTTCCATCGGACTCTCTCATTAGATCATCAATAATAACAAGATGTGGGTTTTCACCGTCAAACATATTAACATTTGGAATTCCTTGATGGTAGTTAACATTTGGTAAATTATATAAAGGTTGCATTTCATCAAAGCACCATGTGATCTGATTAAAATCACAATTACATATTTCTGTAACTGATTTTATGAAATTTGTTACAAAATTTGACTTCCCACATCCACTTGGCCCCGCCACAATAGCAGTAAACGGATGGATAAAGTGAAACATTACACACCTCTAAAGTACTAAGGGGTGAAATAAAAAATGAAAGTGTTGGTGTTAACAATTAATATATATTGCAAACATTATATAAAACAGAATGATCTGTATACTATTTCTAACACAATTAGTACATCATAATTTTACAATCAACTCAACCTCAAATAAATGCACACACACACACGCAAATATAAACAACAATTAACTTAAATTATTTACAATAAAACAACGATTAAATATGTAATAAACTCTACGTCATATTATACTATTATCATTATTTTACAATCAATACAAATTTTATTTACATGCAGACATAAAATTAAAAACTATCAACACTTAACGCAGTTTATAATGACCCCAAGCTAATGTTTCAATATTATTAACTAAAATATGCCTCTTTGTGTCATTATATGATAAACCAATCTTATTTAATTTTTGTGTAAAAATTGTGTGTTTAATTGATTTAAATCTAAGCATACTATAATATTGCACTTTTTTATTAAATAGAGAAGACTTATAATTATCCATGGTCATCTTTTTAGTGATACATTTATTTACCCCTTTTGCCTTGGCTATAGTCTTATTCTCTAAGTTAAAAGCGTACATTTTGGATCGTAAACCCACAAATTCTTTCATGATTTTACCATTATTTTCATCTTTAAATTCTTTTTATTTAATTTTGGATATTCAAAAATATTATTTGCATCATAAGCTGAGGTATCAAAGTATGATGAAATGTCAGGTTTTATATCAGAGTAAAAATCATCTGTAAATATATGATATATTAAACTATCCGTATCTGTATACAATAATTTGATTTTACTAAACTTTTTAACCATATAGTTATAATGAAAATCATACATTAATGTTTTTGAAATATCTAAAATGCAAAACCCTAAATAAATTGGTTTGTTATATATTAACTTTGTTTTTCGCAACTGAACCGCAACTAGGTTTTCCGAAAATACTGAAAGACTATGAAATTGTGGTTTAGCGATTAGATCTTGAACACCTAAAGCTTTGCCCTGGTTCTCCCAGTGTGTAACTAATTTTATGTTAACCCTTTTTTCAATATTCTCCATAGTCTTTCCGAAGACTGAATTATTCATTAATTTATAAAAATCTTTTTCGAAATCTGATTTTGCTAACGTTCTTAATTTTGTGTTTAGATCTGTGTACATCTTCAACCAGCGAGACTGTTTAAATTTTAAAACTCTATGAATTTTAGTTAATTTAACCCCCATTTCTATGCACTGCTTTAAATTTCTGTAATGAATTACATATTTATGTTTATTATTTAAATTTGGGACTAGTTTATTTTCATTATTATTGTCTGCACAAATGTTTTCGGGGCATAAAGGAAAGTCCGAATGTAAATCATGAAGTTCATCTGGATATTCCAAATCAACTTCTAAAATAAAACCAAAGTTCGATGTCTCAGACACATTAAATTCTGTATTCGGATTTACCCATTCGAATCCACCAGTAGGAAGACATTGAGACATAGCCCAACCATATAAATTGTTGGCATCAAAATATGTGATATATGAATTTGGTTTCCCTGCATCATAATCCCCCATATATTTGTTATTAGCTCTAGCATAACGATTACTACATTGAGATACACCACTCCTGATACCTGATCTAATAAATGCAATTTTCTCATAATCTGTTAAAAGTTCTAATTCTATTTTTGTATATTTTAACATTGCATCCCAACTTAAACCGGGTGCTGTGTAATAATGGGCAGGGTCTAAATCATAAGTATTAATACATAACTTTCTAAAGTTTTCAAATACATCGGTTAAAAGTAAAACGTCTGTTTTTAAATACAGGTTTGAATAATCTAGCATATTACAACACCCAAAGTGTTCCCAAACATCTTTAGCATGATTGTAATCATCATTTGAAATATGGGAATCTGTGAGCGAGCTATAAAAAATTTTTGTTCGGGGAGCGATGTTAGGCTTAAACTATCATAATTAGTCATAAGTTCATATGGATAAACGCCTTTCCGTTTTAAACGAAAGAAATCTTCATCATTAGGATAATTTCTACGTAATTCTTGAAATTGATCATTACTGAGATTTTTGGCCAATTCTTCTAATTTACATGATAAAAACTTAAATGAATCTATGAATCTTAATATAATTTCGTGGTTATTCATTTTTAATTTTTTGGAAAAGGATATATATTTTTCTTTATTTTGAGGGATAACTTCGACTTCACCATCACAAAAGTTTAACGCGTGAACAATAAAATGAGCATCATAGTGACTAAGGTTGTGTAAAAATATTGGTATATAACGAGGTTTTCTGAACTTCGAGCTACATGATCCGTGAGCAACACCTATAAAACTACCGGTGTACCAATCAAAATCATAAAAATGTTCTGCTAACTCTGTTTCACAAATATGACAAATGGTTGCATTTGAAATTTGGTTTTTGTCTTCATTTGTTAGCGGAAGTGGAGGATATTTTTGAATTCTATTTATTTCTTTGAGATTGTTAGATAAACTTTCCATAAACACTTGTGCACAGTTGGGTCCGAAATACGTTACATATTTTGATAATTTATCATCATATGAACATTTTATATAATAACCAAAACTATGTACTTCATGTTTCTGAATATTGTGTGTGAAAGGTTTGGAAGGATCGTTAGAACATGATTCTATTGGTTTTAAAAATGCTTCAAAATCAGCATAAACTACGAATGGTATCTTCAACTTTTTTTCATAACTATCAAATTTAATTTTATCATTTGAAATAGGTTGACCAAACCAATTCTTTTTTTTTAAAAGTTTCACTGTTTGGTAATTCTGTACAAATGTGGGCACAATCGTATTGTTCATGGTTATTTAAACTTTCCTTAGATGGAAAGTGAAGTAGACATGCTTCGCAAATGTACATGATGTGACCGTCTTTTGAAATTTGTTTACTAACTAACCGCGATAAATTTTTTATGTAACAATAATGATTTTTTGTATCCTTGGAAAAAAATAATAAATTGATATGTCTATCTTTACGACACTTTGTTAAAAATAATGGACCTACTATAGAATTACATCGTTTTCTTTATCATATTCTAACCCAAAAACATTAATACTAATATCATTTAATTTCTCTACTTTTGCTATGTCAGAAATTTTAACTGGAAAGGAAATACCATCAAATTTAAGTTTATTTGCATGTTTAACGTACGATGATACACGATCCGCGTCTTTGCTTACGGGATATAACGCCGAGAGTAACACCCATTTAAAACAAAAATAATCCTTGCTTTTTACATTATAACAGCCTTTTTTAATTTTATGTCACGAGGAAGATCTATGTATGAAGTACCGCGTAGGGGGTTAAATTTATTAACATTCATGTCTATAGATTTTATGTTTTTTAGACTCCATCCACTATCTTTTTTTTCAAATGCACTAATTTTAGTAGTAATTGTATCATTTAAAGATGAAAAAAAATATTTAAGTCATCTCCTTGACAAATAATATAGTTAAGCGTTTGAAAATCGAACGTATCATGAATATCTTTAGTTTGTTGAACAAAATCAGCATGCAATATGAAGTTTACTTTAAAAATTATGTGTTGATGAATACACTCTTGTATTAAAAATAAAATATCATCTTTAATAGAATTTAAAAATAGTTCAGGAGTTTCAAAATTTACCAATGTCGAACTATCTACTCTACTCTTGATTTTATAAGTTAAAATCCTATTTCCAAAAGCAGATTCAATAACACTAACGTTTGATAAAGAATTATGTGAATTTAAAAGATTATTTTTGTGAACATTACTTTTAAAATGATTAGCTAAATACCGTTTCTTGATAAATATATGACACGTTAGACATTCCACTTGATCATCGTTACTGATACTGTTCCCTGCAGAGGTAGGCGCTTCTGCTTCCGTTGTTGGTTTTTTGATGATCTTGGGTTCTTTGCTGCTCGTTCTCTTCGTTCCTCTTCCAAGTTGTAGTGGTTGACTACTAAAATGTTTAAATTTATTAAAAACTGTACAAGACATTGTGTAAATTATGATCGAAATGAATGTTTATTTTACTTACTTAAACTGTGTTTCAACCATCGCACAGTGATTATACAAATCATCATCATACGATGAATCGAACAGTTGATCCTTCTCCATTTCATCACAAACTTTAGACAACTCCTGATTTAATTCGCTGTTGAATAGTTCCGTATTCTCTTCCATGGTTGTGGAAAAGAAAGCACTGGTGCACACTTCACTGAAGTTTGCCATCCTTATAGTAAAGAAGAAATTAGGTAGCAGAGTAAGTAACAGTTCAGTGTTGGTAGACCAACTGATACCCAAATTTCAAATAGTGTCCGATATTTAAGTCTAACAAAGGATTAGAAATAGAATATAATGAGTACACGGAAGTAATTTAAGTAAACAGAATCACATTCACTAATGATCAGCTAATGACTGTCATTGTTAAAAAAGTATTTTTTAACTTTTTCACTTTCTGCTATTGTCTTTGTAATATTGTATACGAGGGCGTTTGTGTTGTCGTAGATGCTATCCTTATTAGTCTTTACGTAATATTTAATCCTCGTGGAAGCATGTTTCCAATGATCAGTAGTTGGAATCTTGGATAGCTTCTTCATATCGTACATTTCAATTTTGGTGAGATGCGTCGCTTGGTCTCCATCGTCAGAATTAGTAGAAATGTATGATACACCATCTCTAGCGGCTCGTGCTACGGTTGATGATAACAGCTTCCTCTTTTTTATTTTTGATTCAGCTTCAAAAAAATGATCAATCGATTGCGATTTTCTTTTTCCACCATCGCATGTGTTATTATTAATGACGATGTCATCACTCTCTTCTTGAGGGGAGAGTGGCGAGTAGTAATACTGTTTATATGTATTTTCATCGAAGCTCAATGATTTCTGCAACAACACAGTTATCATGTTAATATCAATTTGGTAACACTTAATCATAAAAGTTAAAAAAGCTAAAGTTACAACCTATTAAAGTCCACTGCTGAACATAGGCCTCCTCTCATTTCTGAGAGGGTTTTAGGGCTAGGAAATGTTCGCTGCGATACCTCAATGCGTGTTGGCAAATTTCACATGCCTTCGAAATTATCTCAGACATGCATTCCTCACGATGTTTTCCTTCACCGCTGAGCACGTGGTAAATTAACACTTAAAATTGTAATTAACAATTTAATTGGTGCCGGCGGGGATCGAACCCGGGTCGCGTACTGTGAATTTTACATTTTGCGCTAACCATCTGAGCTACCACGGCTTAACCATATACACACACATAATATTTAAATATAATTTGTTAACACTAAATCATACACACGTAAGAAAATAACAGAAAGAAAAGTAAGTTTGTCAATAGAATAAACACTTACATCCATGGCCTTTGATGCGTTGAAGTAACACAAACGTAGTATTGATAGATCCACTGCGGTCAAACGACCATACACTAACTCCATGACTGCAGTTGCTTGGCCTTATATAGTACCAGTGAGTAATAATTCTAATCTAAAGAATTTCTGCAGTAGAATTGATAGTATCTTTATGCGTCAACAAGCTTACCTTACATTCTGTTGCTTATCTCTACATTCCTACGTCCTTCCTGTCGTGTCTTGTTCAGTGTATTGGTGACTCAAATACGATTTGTATAAGACAAAGAATGTAATTTAATATTTAGATATCACTATAATTGATCATTCCTATATTAGTCATTGAGTAGATTGGTACTGTAATAATCTACTAATAGCAGTAATATTATGGATACACTAGATGTACAACAACATTTGAAAAAGATTCACCCCACTCTAGAAAATAATGTTTATGCTGCCAATAAACTACCCATGTACACCCACGTACCAACGTATATAATATGCAATTTGGATACAGATGATAAACCAGGGTCACATTGGGTAGCTTTATATATCGATACGAATGACGTCGGTCAATATTTTGATTCATTCGGACGGGCACCTGTACGATATCATCTAGAGTTTTTTAAAAGAAATTGTAAAAGATGGAACTGGAATGTTGATAGGATTCAGAATGAGTGGACTTCAGTTTGTGGCGAATATTGCTTAATGTATTTGCTATATAAGTTTCAGGGATGTTCAATGCATAGTTTTACGAGTATATTTACAGGGAACACATTGTACAACGATATTTTAGTGGATGAGATGTTTCGCTCCTATTTTATAGATAATAAGTAATAAGATTTTGTATTTTATAAATAAAAATTTTAACAAAATTGGATAATGTGTTTTATTAATGAGTCAGATTAGTGTAGATAGGAACAAAGGAGTATATAACAATATCACCACGCTGAGGAAGAATAGATAATGACGGTATTGAATGAACAATAGATAAGTAGATAAGAACAATGGAGCGCTAATGACGGTGGAGGCTCGAAGCGGATATCAATTAGATAAGAGTTAATTGATCTGCACATCTCCGGAACCGTGCATCCTACGCAAAAATGGATTCGTGATCAGAGCATGCCAAAACCTTTTTTTTTTTTTTTTTTTTTTTTTTTTTTTTTTTTTTAGGATCGTGAGTCGACGAACGTCGTACTTGTGACTCAGTGCGCCAGAACTGGTACAACCTTTCTACAAGTGCGCCAGAACTGGTACAACGTAACTACTGATGATCTACCCCTTTTCATATTCACATTACGTAACACGAGTTAAAGAGTCGGTCCATAGTGTACGTAATACAAGGTTATTTTGCAATAAATGGTCAAATTTGCAGAAAAGGTTCAGATTAAGTAATATAGACAAATGATGAAGAAAAATTAATTTATACGTGGTAGAGCCATACTGTAGCTATATTGGTAGTATTGTTGTAGCACGGATGGGTCGGCTCGACCGGGGACCACGCTCTCACAGAATACCAGCGTGAAATAGCAGCTTAATGCTGTGTGTTTCGTATAGTGAGTATAGAGAACTGGAGACCCTTTTTACTGGAAAAGTGGCATTCCATCTTTGTCGTCGGGGGTGAAAACGCATCTGCATTTTGATTTGTAATCGAGGATACATGTCTACGATAAAAAGATATCTATGGGCCACAGCAAACACTTGCCATCAGGTGAACTGTGTGCTCGTTTGTCACCTTATCCTATAAAAAAATATCTCAGACATTATGCCCTTTTATCGCTTGGTTTCAAAATGCATGTAATGCGTTACTTTAACTGATTTTACTGCGCACGCACATATTTGTGAAGGTTGATCGGTAGCCATAACATTTTTGCCATAAATCACATTCAATTTGGGATAATTTCAAATAAAAGTAGAAGCCTTATTTACTCGTACTTTCAAAAACTGCAATAACAATACATCATTATTTATATATATGAACTTAAGTTAAAAATTTGGCTACCTATATACGTTACACTGCTGGGCACAGGCCTCCCCTCATTTCTGAGATGGTTTTAGGGCAAGGAAGTTTCTTCACATGTCTTCGTATTATTTATTTTTTCTTATTTCTCAGACTTGCGGACTTTCTCACGATGTTTTCCTTCACCGCCGATCACGTGGTAAATCAGCACTTAAAATTGCAATTAACAATTTCATTGGTGCCGGCGGGGACCGAACCCGGGTTGCTAGCGCATAATATATACGTTAGACCAATTTTTAAACGCGCAAGAACTTCATCGCACTCAATTTCGCAATCAAATGTAACTATTAATTATAGACTCAGAACAAATTAATTTACTTTTCAGTGTCACACAATAGGTATTGCCATGTGGCAGGTGAGCTCCGTTGGAACACTATTTAAGCTGCCTGTCCAAAAGTTTCGTCAACATCAATTTGTGAGAGTTTGGTAAAGTTTTGGAATTGGGTAAAAAATAAAATTATTTTACATAACTTTATCAGTGCAATTATTTCTTTTCCGTATTGGTTACTTGAGCAAGTCCGTGCTTTATGGCAATATATGGGAGAGGCCTTTTTTCAGCAGTGCACTAGTAATGACCTGAAATGACGATTTTTCATAGTGAATTATATCTGTGACGGTTTACGACGGAATGCCGCGGCCAAAAATCCGTCAAAATCCAATCATGTCATCCAATCATGAGCCCAATACTTAGTAGAACTGGATATTGATTTTGTACTAAACTTTATTTAAATTTCCTGGCATTTGGATATCGCTAAAACAAAAAGCTTAATCCGTAGGTTTTTTTTAATTCTTTTATACTACTGCTGTTAATGCAGTACTTTTCTTTCTTTTAACTTTTATATCTTATTTTATTATTTCCATATTTTTTTAAATTTTTTTATAATTGTTTTTTTAATTACATACGAGGGTGGATTGAAAAGTACTCGGCCTAACCAAGAAAATAAACACATACTAAATCAGTTATATTTTTATTTTTCTACATAATCACCATCAAGTTCAATACACTTTTGCCACCTCCCCTTCCAAGCACTTAGACCGTTGAAAAAAAATGATTCTTCCTTAGAGTCTAAATATGCGTCTACAGCTGCTTTGACCTCGTCGTTTGTCGAAAATCTTTGACCTCCCAAGTGCTTTTTTAGGTTAGGGAACAGAAAGAAGTCTGATGGTGCCAGATCAGGTGAATACGGCGGATGCGGTAACAGTTCAAAGCCACAGTTGTGAATTTCAGCCATTGACTGTACTGACGTGTGAACACGGGGGTTATCTTGATGAAACAGGACTTTTCTTCTGAGCATTCCTCGACGTTTTTCTTTTATTTCCTCTCGTAAACGACGTAGTAAAGTGCAGTAGTAATCAGAGTTTATAGTCTGACCCCTTTCAAGATAGTCAATCATAATCACACCTTTCGAGTCCCAGAATACTGAAGCCATCACCTTATTTGCCGACAAAATCGACTTAGCCTTTTTAGGGGGTGGTGAACCAGGTCTTCTCCACTGTTTTGATTGTTGTTTTGTTTCCGGTGTACAGTTATGAACCCATGTTTCGTCCATAGTAACAAAACGATTCAAAAAATCATCTGCATCGGCTTCAAATAACTCCAAACAGTCGCGTGAAATAGTCAATCGCGTCCTTTTTTGTTCAACTGAAAGCAGTCGCGGAACCCACCTCGCGGACACCTTGTGGAAACCCAACTCGTTGACAATGAGGTTTTGAGTTCGTTCATAAGAGATGCCTATAATCTCGGTTATCTCTCTAATTTTTAATCTGCGGTCTCCCGTTATTAAATCAAGTACTTTTTTAATATTTTCGTCAGTAGTTGACGTCGAAGGCCTTCCAGAGCGGGGTTCATCTTTCACACTCTCTCTACCACGCTTAAATTCTGCTATCCATTTTTTGACGGATGAATATGACAGAGCACAATCGCCTAATGTACTGACCATGTCATCATGGATGGCTTTTGATGATAGCCCCTTCTTATGGAGGTACTTAATGACGGCACGCTGCTCGATTTGCTCCATTCGCGGAAATTATGTCCGATTACTTTGTTAATAAATTTATAAAATCACAACTAATTATCGCACATGTTTCGAACTTCACACAATGAACTAGTCTGAACTGAACTAAATAATGTGGGTAGATTTGATTTTTAGAATTGAATGGATCTGTGTTAGGCCGAGTACTTTTCAATCCACCTAGGTACAATTAGGTTCCTTATAAGTTATAAACTCACTAATATAAAACTATAATAGGGTTGAAGTGCTAATAGTTGACCAGTTAAGCGCTTTTTATTACTATGAGCTGTACAGCTGACTTGGTTTATTACTTACTTCAAATTTAAATATAGTAAATGATTGTGTAACCTGTAGTGTGTTTATAGATATAAAGATTATTTTTTACTAAAAGCGTTTATCACAATATCAAGTCATAAAATAAAATATACATATATGCGCCACTAGTTGACCAGCAAACTCCAATGCCTGACCGCCAATGTACCATTAGTTGACCATATAGAGACATGTAAGTAAAACGAAATTTACAAAGATAATAATGTTTAACAGTTAAAATTTTAATTAATAAAAGCTTTGAAAAGAAGATCAACAAAATCTAACATATTTTAAACAGTAAATGGTAGGTATTTTTCCATTTCCTTTACTACATAAAAACCTCTTTTATAAGAGAGCACAGGAGCATTTATTACTTCCACTACATTTTTTTTATGATACTAGATTTTATCAGGCTTCCCTGGCCATTTAAACGTATTTCCCATGGAAAAAGTCATAGTGCTTACTTCAAATAAATCTTTTTCAACATTTTCAATAAGCCCTGGAAAATATTCTCCCTCATATGTAATAATTACATGGTTTCCTTTATAATAAAAAATAAAAATATAAATCTCTTCGCAACCTTCCGCTAAACAAATACAATGATGTGTCTTACCTGGATTGAAGAGCACCTCCCGCCCTCCCTCAATTGCATGCACTAACTCCGTCACCACTAATCCCGGCACCACTACTCCCAACACCACTATTCCAGGCCAAACACACCATCGACGATAATACGACACGTGGTTCGCCTCTACACGAGGCATCTTCAGGTAATGTAGACTCTACGTGCGTCTAGTGACGGAGTTAGTGCATGCAATTGGGGGAGGGCGGGAGGTGCTCTTCAATCCAGGTAAGACACATCATTGTATTTGTTTAGCGGAAGGTTGCGAAGAGATTTATATTTTTATTTTTTATTATAATGGATTTCCGCAAAATAACGCCCGATTCTATCAATTATGGTTTCCTTTACATATTCCTTTTTTCTTAGCTGATAAGACACTTAAGATTTCGTCTTCGGAATTCGATTTGGGTTTCTCTATTCGTTTGTTTTCATTTTCTTTATTTATTATTATATCAGTTGTGTTACCGTCTGACTCACTATCACTTCGTATAATGAGTTTGTTTTGTTTCTTTTTTAATTTTATGCCTTTGACTTCACATTTTTTACTCTCTACTGAGTCACTGGAGAGTGAACGAATTGGTTTCTTTACTTTACCTTTGCTTGTTTTCTTCTCATCTCGCTTTCTTTTTCTGTTTTCTATATCCTCTAACTTCTTTTGCTTTTCTTCTCTTTTTTCAAAGTAATCAATGAAATATTTTGATGTCACCGCAAGTGGCAGGTGTTCCTTTGTTTTCTTCTTTATTGTAGAGTCTGATGGCCACAAAATATGGTTACCAAATGCAAGGCTTATTAGTTTTTGTTTTTGGGATATAAGCTGGACTAATTTATTTTTAGAAGGGGAAACTGTGTTGCTACCTTGTTCGTCACTTGCAATCTCTCCCCCTGGAGCAGTAGATGAACACTTTATGATTACTGGAGCGCATGGCGTAGTTTAAAAGAGTGACGGAGTCATATCCGCGCCGCATTATTAGACCAACCGCAAGCTTCTAGGGTGGGTGTTGAAGTTGATGCTTCCTGGGCTGATTGAACTAATTTGTTTTCAGTAATAGATACCGAATAGATTAACTTGACAGGCATTAGGAAACCTCGTTCCTAAGGCTGACAACAGCAAACAGCACAAAACATAACACTGGTCAACTATTGGAAAACCACATCGTACAGCAATCATGCTTTAGGTTATATTTAACGAATCGATCAAATAAATGCGTTAAATAAATAAAAACTTTACATTCTTGAATATATCTTTTAGCCAATACTTGACCACCGTGGACAGCTTTAGGAGCAGGTTAGAATTTCGGAGCCAAAGTATAACCACCCCCACGAGAAACCCTTATCCACATAAAACAGCAGAATTATTACTTTTGGTACTTAAACAAACTATTATCCTTAATCCATATATCATTCAACCAAAAAATATACAATAAATCAACTAGATTAAATAAGATTTACCAAGAAACCCATAATAAACATTCTTAGTGAATCAGACGCGTACTTACCGGGTACCGTCTTCACTTGCAAAGAACTCTGATTGGTCAACCAATATCGAGCTGACTCGTATACCATGAGACTATAATAATGATTCCAATATGCAAAACAATAAAACTGATATTAAATCCTACCAATGTACGTTAAAATTGGTTTTTATTTGTGTTTTGGTCAACTATTGGTGCATGGTCAGCTAATAGAACATTGACCCTCTAAGCTTTTTTTTGCGCCCGAAGCAATTAAAGGGCTACCCTATACGTACCCTACACGATAGCTGGTCTATAGTGGTTATGAGGGATTCACTGTCCTACCGGGGACCCTAAGTGATACCCTCTAAAAACCGCCTTTGGGGACAGGCAGCCGGCTGATTAAGCTGTATTGTGCCTTATCGTGAGCGACCCTCTTTTGGGAAAAGAGGGCGCAGGCGGCTACGAGCCGCTGAGGGAGTGCCTACGAAGGCAAATTAATATTAGTTAATACAATAATTTAATTTAATTAGAGTTGGCCTGAGCCGCCAGGAGGCAGTTCAGGTCGTTTGTCAGTTTATTAGGCGGGTCCGAGAGAGATTCTCGGCCTGCGGACTCGATAGCGAGAGGGGGGTGGGGCTGCATAAGTAGCTGCCTCACGAATTAATTGGTTTGGATGCGACTCTGAGGCTTTGAAGAAGTTCTCAGAGAGTTTTTTAAGAAATTGTTGAATTGTTGGGAGCTCTAGGTCCCGATGAAGGTCGGCATTACGGACGTACCAAGGTGCGTTCGCAGCTCGACGACAGAAAAGGTTTTGAACTATTTGGAGTTCATTAATAATATTAGGGTTTGCGTGGGCAAAGACGGGGCCCGCGTAGGAAGTAATATAAGCTTACTGCTATTATAGATTTATACTTTTTAGGGTTCCGTAGTCAACTAGGAACCCTTATAGTTTCGCCATGTCTGTCTGTCTGTCTGTCCGTCCTCGCTTAATCTCTGGCACTGTTAGGCACTAGAAAGCTGAAATTTGGTACCAATATCATAAAATCAATCAATCACGCCGACAAAGTGATAAAATAAAAATTGGAAAAAAATGTTTTATTAGGGTAGCCCCCCTATATGTAAAGTGGGAAGTGATTTTTTTTAATTTCAGCCCTAACGTGTGATATATTGTTGGAAAACAATGTGTCCCCCCCTCTAACTTTTGAACCATAAGTTTAGAAAATATGAAAAAAAAATCTGAAAGTAGAACTTTATAAGAACTTTCTAGGAAAATCATTTTGAACTTGGATGGAAACAACAGTACCCACTACCGGGAGCAGTTGCAGGAGCGCGGAGCGCTGCTGGAGCGCGAACATAATGGATACCTTACCTTACCTTTCAACTCATAAGTGGGAACACTTATTGTGACGGACGGGAAACTACGGAACCCTACACTGAGCGTGGCCCGACACGCTCTTGGCCGGTTTTATTTACCTCTCTTTTTAATCTACTTATCTTCGTGTAGCTTTTCGCTAATACATTACTAATAATTTTTTTTAAATTGAAATATCATTATTCATTACTATATCTACTTGCTAATACATTACTTACGACTTTATCTAGATAGTATACTATAAAGATCTTACTGTCAAATTTTTATATCCTATACCTTTAAACGAGCAATTCTTGTGTATATATATATATATATATATATATATATATATATATATATATATATATATATATATATATATATATATATATATATATATATAATATATATATATATATATATATATATAATCGGGATCTCGGAAACGGCTCCAACAATTTTCATAAAATTTAGTGTCCAGGGAGTTTCGGGGGCAATAAATCGATGTAGCTGGGATTTATTTTTAGAAAATGTCCTTTTGTTCGTGTTTTCAGACAATAAAAAAACTGCTACAATATAAGAAGGTAAATTTTAACAAGTTACCAACGATTGTAACAGCTCAGATGGGATGTTGTTCGGGCGTGATATCGGAGTTCCGTGGTTCGCGTCCCGTCTTGGGTCCGACTTTTTTCCTTTTTTTTTCAAGTTCCCTTCTTTTGTGAGAAATTCTATTATTTCGAGTCCTTTTTTAGTATTTTTTAAAAATACGGAAATTTTAATTAAACTAATTGCACTCATGATTTTTTATTCAAATAACCAGTTCAGTTTTTTCTATTATGTCAATAAGATCAAAAACTATTATTCATGTAATTTGTATATAAATGTAACTTAAAAAAAAACCGAGCAAAGCTCGGTCATCCGGGTACTTATTATTTAAGAAGGTTTATCTCTTACACTATACATATATATACATATACACATGCACACACATACATACACACATATATACACATACATCCCGTACATACACACCTACATATACACTGTATACATTGATATTATACTTTACTTCCATTTTCTTTTTTTATTACTAGAATTGCAGAAAGTGCAAATTGCATGAATCTAGATCGGCGATTGTCATCTTCCATCATTATTGCTATATTCCCTTTTGTGATCGACATATCCACGCTGCACTCGCATTCGTATTTAATTTTGTTAAATTTTGGGTATTGTGTAATAATGTGCTCTATTGTTTGATCACTTTCATCATCGCAAGTGCAATGTGGATTTGTCAATAGCTTAAACCTATACAGATAGGATTTATTTCCGCCATGTCCAGTAAACAATTGTGTTTCGATGTTAGTAATTTTGATATGTTTTAATATTTTATAAGCTATCTGTACATTTGGGAAGAATATTTTCGTGGTCTCGCTGCCTGTAGATTCAATGTACTTCTGTTGCCAGATCGTAAGAGTAGCATTTCTAGTGAGGTGCTTGGCATAAGATAGGGGGAACTTGTCGTAAGTATATTGAACGCTGTTTATTATTAATGGCAGCATTTTTAGCTAGTTCGTCAGCTCGTTCGTTGCCAGGGATGCCGCAGTGCGCCTTTATCCAGAATAGTTAATCCGTAGGTTAACTGTTCACAAGATTTATTAACACTATTGTGTATTAATTGGAAAAAATGTTTTATTAGGGTCTTTCTTTTGGGTTTCTTTAGGGTTTATCTTTTGATAAAAATATGAATATTCTTGGCCATATCATTATCTAAAAAAATGTTTATTCCTTGTTTAAATTTTGACATTAATTTCAAACAAATGACCCAAAAATATTTGACACATAAATATTTATAAAAGTTTTTAAATACAATAATACCATAGTTACAAATTAAGTACTTAAACAACAGCAATAAAACAACAAAATGATATGCCCTGAGGGTTCTCCACATCAAAATGATTCTATAAAAAAAGAAGACGACACCTTTCGGAAGAAAAATCAAGTGCAAGCAGACGGTCCTAGTAGCTTAGAATTAAATTCTCTAAAAAGTCCTAGGAATTGGAAGAAATCCATATCTAGCTTCTTCCGTGGTCAACTTCGCTCAACTAAATCGAATGACGTAAGTAGTAAATACAGTAGTTAGTTTCTCCTCCTGTTTCAGCCCGTGAAAGTCGATAAGTGGACACGGGTCACTCCAGTTATAGTAAGGCAGCTTATTAGAATCACGCTTAATAAATTATTATACTCTTACCCATTACCACCACTAAATGGACATATGACCTGATTAGACATGAATGAATTAAAGCCTTCAGGAGCTGTTATGTTGAAATTATTTTGTGCTTTTAGTTTTTGAAGTCCGTACTACAAAATGTACTAAGAAACTCATGAGGTGCTACTTTTTAAGTCATTTTTTTAGTTTTTAACCACTATTTTTAAGTTTTACCCTTTCAAGTGGATTAAGCCACGTCATATTTAAAATAACAACTAAAAACTGATGAAGCTGGGAGGCGAAATCGGTTGATTTTTGTAGTTATTATATTGATAATTTAAAATATTTAAATAAAAAAGAATCATTATAATCCGTTCATAAACAAAGAAGTTTTGCCCGAACATACATTTAAAAATATATGCAGACGAATTGAAAGTTGGATGGAAAACTACCGCTTGTTTTTTACTTTAAAATAATCAAGACGAAAAGTCTTAATAGTTTTACCAATATATTATCTACTGTGAATAAGAAACCCAGTAATCCACCCTATTAGTAGATATTTACGCCACGTGTTTGGCGGTGAAGTAAAGGGAGGAGGAGCTATATTTGATGTATGTTTTTAAATGTAATTATAATGTAATAAAATAAAATTAAGAACCAATTTTAACGAATGTTATATGCTATATAACTTAGGGGGAGGGTCACAGTTAAGAAGAAACAAATCTACCAGTAAGGGTTAGGAAAATATAAAATGAGGTTTCAAATGTTACTATTTATGTTGGGGGAGACTTCTCTGGTCTAACCTTTGCCTGTGAAATAGGAAATATTTATTATCAAGCACTAAAGATTGCAAATACGTATTAGAGTATCGCAAATCTCAGAAATAAGAGAACCCGTGTACCCCACCGTGGGACGTATATAGGCTATTACTATACTAATTAAGGTTATTAATAATTACGTTTTGTACAATAGGGTGATCGACCGTCTGACAGAAAAGAAACATTCCACGATAAAGAAATAAGCCCGGAACAAAAATGGCAGTCCCTAGGGAAGGTATTCAGGCGACAAAGTTTTGCAGAACATTGGAACAAAACTTCGAACTATAATCAAGGTGAAAGTTCATCGCATAATAAACGGCTCGCTGTTAGAAAGGTTATATCAAGTTACTTTGGTAAATCCCATAAAAATTTGTCTGTAACTAATGAAAAATAATTTTGGTTAATCTAATAAAACATACAATTTTATTTTTGGTTTTAAATGTGTTTTATTACTCCAAATGTGGTACTAACTATAACAGGTATAAACTTTGATATCTATCTTCTTCTATACAGGGTTATTTTTCAAAGAGTAGCCAAATTTTAAGCTTAATTTCAAATATATAAATAATTAAATACTTACCGTTATTGCAGTTTTTGAAAATAAAAGTCAATAAAACTTCTACTTTTATTTAAAATTATCCCAAATTGAATGTGATCTATGGGCAACGTTTTTGCCTACCGATAGACCCTAAACCCCCGAAAACACCTCTAAAATCACTATACTTGAAATTACAACGAAATTATTTAAGATAATTGATAGAATCAGGCGTTACTTTGCGAAAATCCATTATAATAAAGATATTAGTAAGTAGTTACTTTGCAACCATCCGCTCAATTAAATGATGTGTCTTACCTAGTTTTATGAGCTTCAAGCTTACCTAGCTTGAAGAACTCTTCAAGCTAGTTAAGACACATCATAAGTAATTGAGCGGATGGTTGCAAAGTAACTATTAATATCTTTATAGAAATTACTTAATCTATATGCTTGGAAAAATCACTCTAAATATATTCATAACATAAATATTCATAATTTACTTGGTCATTATTTTGATTACTTAAACCAATAATTTTAAAAAAAAGTATTTTAAGATTCTAACAATTTCTAAGCGGTCTGAATCGTCGCGGGCGCTACGCAATTTTAGATCTTATGACGGTGTTTTTTAAGTTTTTACAGAAATTACGAATTCACTCGAATCAGTACGGCAACAGCACGGGGCCACTTTTCGATGTTTCGTCTTAAACGCGCAAGTAGTATAAGTCGCAGCACGTAACTCTAGCGGTGAACGAAACATGAAGGGAATAGCTGTGAATATCGTATCAGTACGGGGCCTCGAGGGGGACGGAATGCGACTGGAGAGCCAAACAGCGCGTGCGAAAGAAACGCACAGCCAATCATACGCAACAATGCGCAATACGGCCAATTATTCGCAATAACAGTCACCGTAAGACGTTCGTGCCGCGAGTTGTAGAGCAGTGTCTAGACAGAGAGCAACATCGCGGCAGCGCCATGAGCATAGTGTGGCCGAACCATAAAGAATGCGTGAGCAGTAAAATCAGTCAAAATAGTGCATTACCACGCATTTTGAATTTAAAAGATAAAAAGGACAATTTTTGAGATATTTTTAAATTAATTTTTCTTCACCGTTTGCTTATATTACTTATTCTGAACATTCTCTGCAAATTTGGCCTGTTATTGCAAAATAACCCAGTATATATAATATTACATATAGTAAAATCTAAATTGCAGATGTTTGTGCGTTATACATTTTGGTAACAAAAATGATGGATGGACTAAAATAAATAATTTCAACACATTTCTATCAATTTTAGAATTGTCTGTCTGTCGGTTTATTAACATATCACTTCTAAAGTAGGTACTTATATCTTTCAAAAGAATCGTTAGGAACTTTCAAACTAAGACGAAAAATGGATCATGTCCTTTGTATTCAGCCTCCACCGCATGACTATAATCCTGACTTGTCAAAAACTTCTGGTTGCTCTCTTATAACTAGTGGAGCCACTACTACGTAGTACTATTATTTATTCTGTGCCACTACCGCCAACTTGTCCTTAGAACACATCTATATCTTTCCTATAGTTGGGATACCAAATCCTCCAAATCGCCAAAAAGCTCGACAGCTTTGACGATTGTGATTATTGCTGTCTGAGTGCTTTTTGCGTGAGTGCTTTATCGTCAACTCATTACAAAGAGTGTAATGCTTATGGAGTGTAGAGGTAAGGAGTATACTCTGTATAAAAAGTGTCCGTAGGAAAGCGTTAAATAAGGGTGGCGCCACTGTAGCTACAGTCTAAATTTTAAAGAACTTTTTATAATTTTTTGTTGCAAAGTTTTTCACCGTAATTCTTTTTACAATAATTATTTTATTGCTTTCAAAGTTTTTATTTTCAAAATCACTCTCAACGTATTTTACGGCGATTTACCATACCCAGTAGCTAGCTACTCGAGCGCTGTTGTGGAGAGTTTTTGAACTGTTAGTTACTGCTTACAGATGGACACATTTTCAACTATTCTCCTATGGAAGATTGTCCTCCTTATCTCTATATTCCATGGTAATGCTTTCATATTGCTGTGGTAGAGGGTTTTGGCGGGAAATTAGCCGTCGACGAACTATCGCTCCTGTTTTGTCGCTTGAATAATGATTTGAAGTGGATTTTAATTTGTAAAAGTGATGTGATTTTGTGAATTAAGTGTTTTCGCATGTGAACAATTAGAGAAAACGACGAAACAAGTGTTTTGATGTTGATATAAACGTCAAGTTAATTTGATCACTTAGGCACCTTATGAACTTGAGTGGCTGTCGTCATCAACAATCCGCTGGGTTGAGCTGTCGTCAAAATCTCCCAAAAACTTCGCAATGTGACGCATCAGCATATTGTGAAGAAAAAATATATAAAATGAAGATTCTGAAAGAAATTATAGCCTCAGAAGGGCTAGAACCCAAGACCGTAAAGCCTGTTAAATAAAAAAATTGCTGTGGTAGCTCCACTGACCTCTATATATACAACGTAGACAGAGAATCTTATAGCATTCTCTGTCTACGATATACAAGTATGCTGTATATGTAAAGGTCAGTGGCAGTGTTTCCACAATGAGGGGAAATTCCCCTTTTGAGGGGAAATTAGGGTCCAGAGGGGAAGAAAAAGGGGAAAGACATGAAAAGGGGAAATCGAGGGAAATCATGGGTAAAGCCTAGCTTAAAATATTGCGGAAAATTCCGGAGTTATATTTGTATGGACTATAGTGTTACCGTACAAAAGAAACAGTGGGGACACGTCATCGGCTAAAGTCGCAGACCTCGTAACTCCGTCAATGTTTCAGCGCAATTATACTCTGTGGTACCTATGCTTGGTTATTATTTAGTATGTATCACCCAATGATAACTGATTGTGTATCACACAAAGATATTATAGTGTTGATCGAGCAGATTTTAACCACGAGTGCTAAAAATACAGCAGAATAATTTTTGAGGGGAAAAAAGTCCTGAGAAGGGGAAATCTCAATTGAGGCGTGGGGAAAGGAAATCATTAAAGTGGAAACACTGGTCAGTGGGTAGCTCAGTGGCTTATACCCATACACTCCATAGGCTAAGCGCTCGCTGTGAATTTCACAGTACGTGAGCAACCCGGGTTCGATCCCCGCCAGCACCAATGAAATTGTTAATTGCAATTTTAAGTGATAATTTACCACGTGCTCGGTGGTGAAGGAAAACATCGTGAGGAAACCTGGATATCTCAAAATAAGAAAACAATATTTTCAATTACATGTGAAGTTCGCCAACACACATTTGGGCAGCGGGGCGAACATTTCCTTGCCCTAAAACTCTCTCAGAAATGGGAGGAGGCCTGTGCCCAGCAGTGGGATGTATATAGGCTGTAACTTTAACTTTCATATAAATAATAAAAATTGGAACGATGAAATGAAATAGACTAGTGCAATATCACATTTTATTCATTATCATACATATATAACACAACGTATATCTTTAGCAGATAACATATTTTTTTTCTCTTTATCTCCATGCAAATACATAAGCTCAGCTTTACAATTTGGAATATATAAATAAAATGCCAACAACGTATATAGTGCAGAACATATCAAGCAGTGGAATTTTAATTTTGATCTAAATAAGTTTGATCACAAAATTTAGCACCTAGTTTAAATTTTATATTTATACATAGAAACCAATTCAAATTATTACAGATGTTGCAGTATTTTTAAAACATAAAATACTTCAATAATTTCTCAGCATTTGTACAATACCAATAATAATACAATATCATTTTCATTTCATAAAATTATTATAAACCATTGACTTATACATTATAAAGGACACAATAATTTAGAATAGCGGTCAAAATGAAAATATTTTTACAAATAAGATTTTTTGTTCACACAAAAGTAAATTATATATCACGTTATATAACTGTCCTCAAACAGAATTTTTCGATAACCCCAGATGTCCATAGCAGTTTTTCTAATACTACAAATTGATTCAAAATGATTAATTTTGGATTGTTAGTCTACATAAATAACTAATTATCCGGTTTTTCATACTTTTTGACCGTGTACCTATTCGGTATATGGACTTATCAAGTCAAAGTAGCGTGTAAATTTAGCGTGTACCGCGGGCTTGTAAACTTCTAGTTAAAAAAAAAACGAAATATTGAGAAAAATGCCATTCGAAAGCCTGTCTACATCATCCTCAAGTACACTGTTAGGATTCAATAGGAGCTCACATTTTTAGAACACACTGGTAATGTTACAGGTATATCTGAACGAAGACGTTGCGTTGGGTGTTATAAAAAACTTATTGACACTGCAAGTCTTCTAAAAACTGCAAGAACAAAAGTTAAAAGAGTGACAACAAATGTAAAAAAATAACTTATTGTCTCCAATATTTTTCTGAAGTTACATTGCACATATAAAGCCATTTTCTTATTTTTTTAACTACACACACATAGAAAAAATAATGAAATGTTTTACGTTTCATTTTATTTATTGGTGCTCTGTTGACAAGTCCTGACAAATATAGCAAACTAGGTAACTCAGAAGTCTATATAGATAGAGCTCAAAGAAAAAGACAGGGGCGCGTGTACCGTTACGGTACACGGACGTGACGAATCCATCCAGCGTGTACTGTATTCGGTGCACTAGACAGCTAACGTGATATTTTGTAACAAGTGTGTAGGTGGATGTAGAATTCCCCAACAGACACGGGTTAAAATCAATGTTTATATGTAAAAATAGCAGTTCCTTATTTGTCGTGTGCTTTAAAAAAACTAAAGACATAGTAATAAATTATTAAAGCATTAAAGTAAAAAGATTCAACCAACAAATTCAAGTACCATATACATAGCTTGTACTACCTTTATTATTTCGATATAATTGCATTGCTTTAATATTAAAAGCACATTATAAAATAAAATTCATTCAAAAATTCCACTACTGGATGCAATCCACTTTCATCATACAAGTTTTAGTATTAGTTACGTTTAAAAACAAAAAAAAAACATAAAATATCGCACCATCGTCCACGGCGAGCATGAGTCAATTTATTTACATAAAGCACCTCGTTATTACGATTTAAAAAAATGTTCAATCATAGTATCAAAACAAAAGACTATAAAAAATGGATTTTGTTGATAGTAGCTATACATTTTGCTGATTTTTAGTTAGGCTATATTCAACCAAATAATATTTTCAACTTTTGTTAGAATAAATATACACTTTTTCTTAAGTCTATAACAAACTGGGATTTTTGTAATGAAATTAAAAATTATTTTTATAACACATTAACAACCCCTATTATAGCAGTGTTTAGACACAATTGGGATTATGGTTCGGTTTTCTTTTAACTTTATTAACTTTATTTGATATAATACCTCAATGGCGGCTAATAACTTTCCGCTTACACGCTGTCGCTAGATGGAACTGAGGTGAAGTTTTTTGTTATAAAAGTTCATTATAATTGAGAAGTTGCGTTTTCATTATAAGTAAAATTTTATATCAATTTAATTAGAAATAAATATACTAAACTACGAATATAACTAAGAGAAGAATCAATTTAAAATAAAGGTTAAAAATGTGCAAAAAATAAACAATGCCTCAGTGGTTTGCTCTTTATTTATTTTTTGCACATTTTTAACTCTTTTATTATATTTTAGTTTATTTATTTCTAATAAAATGAATCCAAAATTTAATTAATATTACAGGAAGAAACATTAACCCTTACATTTTTCTAATGGATTTACCCACCATGAAATCTATTAAATATTTCACCTCATTCCTAAAGTGGCGCCGACCAAAATTCAGGGATCCCTCATAACACACAAAATAAAAATATACTCTGTCTAGCTCAAAACCCAATTCGAGATCACATTGAAGCCAATCTTCTGACTTCATATAGTACATATTAAAGCAACAATTTGAAACATTTCAGGTCGCCGTTTTGTAATAAACATTAATTTCTTTTAAATAAAATACAAACTTTTAAAATAGTATCTATTACATAGTATAATCTACTAGTGATGTGTATTTAAGTATTACTTCTTGTAAGTAGTGAATATGACTAAGCAAACAGGATACAAACATGAAGTCCTGATATTTTATCTCTTTCACAGTATCGGCGACAGTTATATTATAGGCTCCGACAGTATAATATGCCAGTTACAAAAAAAAATTAAAATATTAATTACTAGGGCTCTTTTCTCTATTGAAAATACATCAAGAAACGAACATAGATGTTAAGTCAACCATTCGTATTTCGCATGTCACAATGCATATACAAAAGACGTGGGGAATATTAATTGCCGTCTCCAACACATTCCAACACATTACCAAGATTCTGTAATAAGTTAAAAAGAAAGATTACGGTAGTTATTACTGGCCATTGTTTAAGGATGCTTCAAAAGATTTGTAATATTTTTGAATTTTAAAATTTTATATTTTGTTTTATACTTCTGTACACTATGACATTTCATTCTGTTTTCGTAACTCATTTACAAAGATTTTACCAGTAACTGACTAACTGATATTAGAAATTTTACCATTTACTAAACACACAATTGAATTGAGATATTAAAACTTACGAATCCCTATACTGCCGGCTGAAAAAGCTTTTGATAAAAATCCTTTCGCTTTCCTAGCTCGATTCATAAAAAAGGTACTGCGTGTGATCGCACTCGGGGCGAGTCTTGTGTCGTCTCCGGGCGCAGGCCAACCCTCTGTTTTTCTGTTTCAATAAATTCTAGCACAGCCATGTAAATAAATTTATACTGAGCCTCGTTTTGCACCATGCCAGACCTTTGATCTCTTACCATTTGGACAGTGCGGTGTATGTCAATCTCACAATCAAAGCCTTCCTTTCTTATTTGGTCCAAGATCATATCGATGACTATAAAGGTGCCAGTTCTGCCGATGCCAGCAGAGCAGTGAACGCAGACTACAGCCTGAGCCGGTGGATCAGGTCCAGTCATTATCTGCTGCAGTCTATAATTGACGTCCAAAAGAATATTCAGAACCCGTCCTGGCTCTGAAGGAACACCGTGGTCAGGCCACGCAGTGAAGTGGAAATGATAGATAATTCTTTTCACGTTGGGCTCGTCTTTTTTCGTTACCAAAAAACGTCTCAAAGTGTAGTCCTGTGTAGAGGATTCAGATTCGTTAAAGATGGTGTATTTTTTTATCACCTCGGTCTTGTTTAAATCAGGCCAGTAGCGCTCACATTTTACCTTCCCCCGCTCGATCTCTTTGGTCGTCATGATAATGATGCGGACATCTTCTTGCCATATCATGGACCAGAACTGGTAGATAGTAGTTGAAAGACAACCTTGGGTGGCAATGTAAATTTTGTTGTAAACATGTTCTGTTTCACCATTTTCTGGTGCTACCGTGGCACACTTCGGGAGTGTTGTGTTCACGTAGTTTGGATTAGATCGAAGAACCAATGATGGAATAAGTTTATGGGTGCCATTCTGCTGTGTTTTTGAAGTTTCCTTGGGGTTTTCTTCCGCAACAACGACGCTCTTGTGATTAGGAGATGTCTTCTCTTTGCTTCTTGAAGACGAGCTATCCCTGGGTTGCGGCGGACTGTTTTCGTTGCTTCCGTTCGAATCTTGCGAATCGGAACTGGCATCGATGCTGTCGCATCGGATGTAATTGGCGTTAATGTAATCAGCGCCTGGCGGAGCGTCGGCCGGAACGTCACGTAAAACGACGCGCGTGTGATCGAACGGTATTATGTTTTTATATCTGTTCTTTCTTATATTCTCCGGTTTGGAGCCTTCCATTCTATCAAACAACTGCAAATTCTCCATCATTTGCAAAGTTTCGAATTCCTCCCAAAAGCCCTGTTTGTAAGCCATGCTCTCGATTGGGCCTTCGTTTTCTTTCTGAAGCTGTTTTACCCGAGTGTGGAAGTGTCGGACTTGAATGCGCGTCGCGTTGAATGGCTGTATAAGCCTTAGCACTTCGCCCGTGGTTTCAACCATGGGATAGTTTCGGTAATGTTCTATCAAACTGACGAGATCATCGAACTGCTCACCTCCCCCAACATCGTATTTGTTGTCTTGCCTTCTTATTATTACATGGGTCACACGATCGCGCGTTCTCACCGACAGAACAAAATCTCCCGGTTGCCTTTGGGATTCTCTGACGAGGAAGGAACCATTCTTGCCATTTTCTAACATCATCCTCTCGGCTTCTTTAGCGGTTAACTGTCCGTGATACCAACGTTCTGTGGTGGGATCCGCACAGTTGAGCGGGGTCTTTAGCCTTATGATGTTACCGTTTTTTTCTCGCAGCTGGCCCTGATTGTCCATGTAATGTTGGACGAGTTCCGAGAGTGTAGCGAACTTCTCCCCGCCGTAAAGGTCGAGGAATTCCCCATTGTTTTGGATTTTTATATGTGTTACCTCATTACCCCTTCGCACAGAGAGTGTAAAGTCTCCCTTGTTGCTCATGCTGGGTCTCGCTAGGAAGTAGCCGTCGCGACCGCACTCTAACAGCAGTTTCTCCGCATCTACTCCGCTCAGTGATGGGTGGAACCATCTTCTAGTGATCATCTTACAATTATAAAAAAGCACCAACTGGATATTTACAAAACCTAGAGCTCATCAAATTAATATTTTTATTTCTTGTTTCTTAAACCTCCATGCATTCTCTTCAATCATCTGAAAAAGGAAGAAATATGATAAATAAACTATATGTAATAAATTCTAAAAAAAAATTGGAAAATCCAAAGTGCACACCTCAAACGCTCATGTAATATTTTAAATGAATTACAGAAGTGATTCCCGAAAGGAACCGGCTCTACATGGTTCTGAAGATTGTGAAAAAAGGTGATATTGTTCCTGTATCTTAAAATGTTCTCGAAATATCTGGTATATAGAAAATTTATGAACCACATACTAAATGACATCCACAATATAACTTTTTATCAGACTTTTTTTTAATAAAAATATGTGTTGTTGCATTAAAAATTATAAAAATATTAAAAAATAAATCAGGCTTGTTCATTAGTGTTTCCTTTTTCTAATCACGTGTTTTCCATAACATATTAGTGAGATATAAAATAATACACACACGACTACATGTGAATAAAACGAGTGATTTAAAAATTTCACATTCGACAGTAAAGCCCAACCTCTCCGCTTCGCGTTCGAGGTGTGTAAGCCGATTAAACAAGTACTCTCAACAGTTCATCTACGCGTATTGCAATTTGCACAGGAAATGGAGCTGCGAAGGAATGTTGCATACGTTTTAGCATTTTCTATCGCATCTACCACCAGGAGTGCTCTAAGGAATTGTTCGGACTAATTTCAGCCGCCAAATTTCACGAACGGATATCGCAACCAAATACGATACCGAAGATAATCACATTATACACACAAGATATCCACACCATCTGGGACAGCTAGGAGTTTTCTCCCTCCCATAACCTCCTATATATATGAAATTTCCTATCCTCTAGTGGAATAAAAAAAAACAGTTAGTCTATGGATATTAATTTATATTCTACGTTCATTACGTACGCCATTTTCATTTGGATGTTGTGTTGATTTTTGGATGTTTCTAGTGTTTCATTAGTATTTTACTAAAGTATTTTATTATAAAATTGTTATAAAAGTTTTTATGTGAATATAATTTATCTTTTTATGTAAATAATTTCGAGTAATATATATAGAAATAATTGTGATTTTTACACTGCCGACATCCGCTTGGTATTTTTTTTGTTATCAAAATACAATAAAATCTTTTTGTAATGAAGTAAAACCTGACTTTTGTTTAGACTACAGGATAGAAAATTATGTATAGAATTTATAATGCCAAACTTCTTCATAGAAAAGTACCTAGTCTCTAAATATAAGTTTTAATGGTTTAAGTGCTGTGGGTGGGTGCGGTCGCATGCAACCGTTCGGGATTTGCCAGGCGCATGCGACTGCATGGAAATTTTATGGGGATTGAAGGGT
The DNA here is from genome assembly GCA_036936625.1 of Parnassius smintheus behrii. Taxonomy (NCBI): domain Eukaryota; kingdom Metazoa; phylum Arthropoda; class Insecta; order Lepidoptera; family Papilionidae; genus Parnassius; species Parnassius smintheus. The sequence continues at coordinate 60,303,397 of JAUPFT010000003.1, read as the reverse complement.
TAAGGACCTACGAGAAAAAAGCTTACTCCCTTCTAAAAGGCCGGCAACGCACCTGCAATTCCCCTGCTGTTGCAGTAGTTCATGGGCGGCGGTAGTCACTTACCATCAGGTCAGACACATGATCGTTTGCCCCTATACTATACAAAAAAATTGTATCTATTATTGATCATTGCTACTTCTAACTTCGGTCACTTTGTCAGTCCCTCGGTAGTAGGGAGTCGAGTAGAGTAGTATAGTTTAATAATAGGAAATCGACATTAATTAATTAATATTTACAAGTGATTTATTGGTCTTTTTCGGTAGATAGTGTTAAATGTCCTAGTATAGAGGTCCAATCATTATTTTATTTTTAGTTTCACTCCGAATCGTCAGTCGCTGAACCGTTTGACCCTAGCACCATTCATGAGAATGGTGCTAGGGACTAACGGGAATGGTCAGAGGCTGACGTTTTTTTTATAGGATAGGGTGACAAACGAGCACACAGTCCACCTGATGGTAAGTGGTTGCTATGGCCCATAGACATCTACATCTATCCTCAATTACGAACAAAAATGCAGATGCGTTGTCACCCATGAGGACTAAGATGGAATGCCTCATTTCCAGTAAAAAGGGTTTCCGGTTCTCTACACTCACCATACGAAATACAGCAATATTTCACGCTGGTATTCTGTGAGAGCGTGGTCCTTCCCCGGTCGAGCCGACCCATTCGTGCTACAACTATACGTCTAATATAACTGCAGCATGGCTCTGCCACGTAAAAAGTGATATTCATTTATACTAATATAACATTTATTGGACAACTACACATATTAACTTGTCCCTAAATATGTTTATTAACTTGGTGAAACTAGACAAGTTATATATATATACATAAATGTAAAATGAATATACAGTTGATCCGCGGTAATCCCACAAACATTTTGCAACGCCGTGTCGGATTATCGAATTTGTCGGAATATAGAGTACTGCCACAGCCCCCTGGTAGTCCGGAGCTTTTTGAAAAAGAGTATCTTGTAATCCGACAGATTACATATCAAATATAAAATAATAAAAATGTCATATGATGCACAATTAATACCTAAACAGTAAATAATGAACACCCGCTAGCCCGCTACCACAGTCACATTTGAACTGAGACAATACGCGTGAAGATAGATTGTGACGCGAACTAATTGCAACTTGTTTGTCCACGTATTCGCGAAGGACACCTCCCCTATGGCGCATTCATAGCGCGACTCGAATTTATCTACAAGTAAAAAACATGTCGGATTACAAGGGGGGACGAATTACCCAGGGGTCGGATTACCGGGGTCCACTGTAATGATTATTATATTTACGAATACATTAAACTACGACCAACGCTTGCCCTCACAGGAATTCGAATCCGTGAACTCTTGGACTGAACAAGGTGGTCTGAGACTACGAGACCAGAGAGGTTATCTACACTTATTGGTCATATTTTTAATAAGTGTTGTTTAACTGCAAAGAAGCCAAAGTTATCTAAGGACGACATAGCCATAAAAATCTGCTATGTTTAGATAAAAATAAAAGCAATCCAGTTTTGTTAGCTGAATATAAAGAGAAAGAAAGACTGACATATCTAAAATATTAAGAAAACAGCGATAATCTGTTAAGGTTAAACCTTTGTGAGCAAAAACAAATTGAAAAAAGTGGAAGAAGTACTCATCTGATTATAAAAAGAATCAAAAAGTTATTGTGGCAATTACGTTGTCCAGAATACGCAACCTACATCCGACGAGGAATTTCCTTGGGAAAATATAGCTCCAGAACGACTGCTCATTAATGTAGAAACAACGAAAATGTGAATATTGACCTTAGACAAGTTATAGCTAAAAGAAGAATCCTTCATCAATGTAAGTTAAGAAATAGTTTAACATTAAACAGAAGAAACACAATAGACCGAGATAAAAAATCAAGAACTTTAATAAATTATTGACGCCTAAAAGTTAAATTGAACAAATGGCACAAGATCTTAATCAAAGTAGCGAATTGGTCAATAGGGCAATTTTTGGCGAAGTTTTGCAGGTCCAAATCAGCCCAAACATTGACAAATATAAACTTTTCGATTCGGTAATAGCTGTATAATTTTGTTTTTAATAGAATACAAATGACAAAGAGCACACAGTCCACCCGATGGTAAGTGGATGCTGTGGCCCATAGACATCTGTATTCTGTATATATCCTCAGTTAAGAATCAAAATGCAGATGAGTTGTCACCATGTCAATTGTGCTACAACTAATACATAGCTGCAGAGTGGCTCCACCACGTGGATAAACAAGAGAAAGAGAACAATAAGTTAACGGTGCAATAGTTCTAAAAAGAAAGCTAAAAAAAACGGAGTACTCCAAACGATGCACAGGATCTATGAAGACGATAGTAACAGTCGCATTGCAGCAGGAAAAAAGGAACGTATTACTCGAAAGGGAGTCAAAATACAAAAATGGTATTTGTTGAATTTTTTGAAAAATTTGCACAAAAAGTTTCTTCAAAAAATACTCTGACAATAATTAAGTATTCATTATTTTGTAAATTACCTCCATTCTAGGTCGTACTTTCTAAACTTACGGACCGTGATACTTGTACCTGTGTTGTACATTAATGAAAATATAAATAAATATGTTTCAAAATCTATACACATTTTATTTTATTATAATATTATTATTGTTCATCAGTCATTAACCATATCTGTCAATCTCTAATGCTTAAATATCAGTTCCTAACCATAACAGTCAGCCCCTAGTCCTAGTCCCTATATTCGTAAACTCATTTCTCAGAAAATGCTACATAAAGTGACTGGCTCTTTTAGGTGTGACAAAAAATTATTCACCCATAACATACATTATTAGGAAATGCAACAGCATCTAAAATATAATGAAGACAAATTACTTACAAAAGTGGCCATAATTTTATGGAAACACCCTAATATTTCAAAAACTTGATATGATAAAAATATGACACTTAGTGTTTTGTCTGTCTGTCTGTTTGTTTGTTCCAGCTATTCTCAGAAATGCTTAGACCAATTTTTAAGGGTCTTTTACTGGTTATTATAAAAAAAGAATTACGGTTTCGTGCAAACCCGTTTTTTTTTTCGTAAAACCCATGAAATCCAAACATTAATAAATTCCAAGCTGGTAATGTCACGGGGAACAGCTATAGCGGAACATATATAGTGTATATAAGAAAGGACTTAGGGAAACACACAGAAGGTTTTGTGACCCCTGATAGATAAAGGTAAAACCATTTTCTATTTATGTCAAATGTTAAATACAAAGACTGCATCCGATTGATACAGCAGCTAATACATGGGATGTTTTGGTGAGAATGCCAAACTATCAGATAATCATGGTGATCATAGCAAATAGGAAAATCCCAAATTCAGCAATGGATTTTTAATGGATGTGAGAGGAGGATGAGGTGGTATTTTAATAAAAATTTTGTACAGCCAACTTCAATATAATATAAAATGAGAACATCATCAATGTAGTCAAAGTAAATTAAATATGCATTATTAAGGATAACTCAAAAACTGGTAAACTACTATCTTGATCAAATTTATATGGGACCACATGAGAAGCACCAGCTTTCAAATAAAAAAAGAATCATCAAAATCGGTTCACCCAGGAAAAAGTCCAATTGTTGTTTATAGTTGATCCATTAAACATAATGCTAAATACTTTATTTTATTTTAGGATGCTTTAAAAAATTAAGAAAGCTTATGAGACAGTCGCAGCATGAATTAAAATACGAAAAAATTATTTTGAATGTAATTGGAAGGGGGTGCGGAGTTCTTAAAGTTATGAGATTACTTGTTGGTTTGCATGGCAATTATACTAAATAATGCTGTTTTTTGAGTTTGCAAGATAATAGGCCTAAGGAAAACCAGTTTATCAAAAAATTTATGACTTGTAATGAATTTGGTTTTTGAATTCTTTTATTTCAATAAACTTCCCACTGGGAAGTTATTGTGATGGGTCCAATTTTGCAAATTGGAAATTTTAACATATCTCCACGTTTCATGGTTTTTAGAGTCGAATAGTATGGTTTTTCAGAGGATGTACGTGTGTGCACATGTTCGTATGTATGTATATCCGGATTCAATTTTCGCCTCGTGTTTCTCGAGAACAAAGAGTGATATTGACATGGGACCAGTTTCATTTAACGCATAATTATGTAACTTAGACCTCATTAAAGGGGAACGGCAGATTTAGTACCGCATACTTTTTTCTTTGTTTTGTTATAGAATTAATACCACGTATTAAGGCAACCAAGGGATTAATTTTCATGTTAGCTTTATATTATTAGAACTTGGGATTAGTTAATAATATAAATAAAAAGATTTTAATAAATAAACGTAATATAAGCTTAAACTAAACGCAATGAGGGCTATCGCGTATGAATTCGCCGCTAGAGGCGCTACCGCTGGTGTAGAGTGAGGTCTCCGATATGTCAAATGTCACTGTTAGTAGTAGTAGTGGGCGGGTGGCCACACATGTTCATTTCTTTTAGAATAATATTGTGAATATATTGCAATTCCTGAGATTAATTATGGCCAATATGAATTACGGGTCAATGAATGTCAGTGCTTTAAAAGCAGAGCTAAGAAAAAGATGTGCAAAATTAAGTGGGTTGAAAGAACAGTTAATTCAGAGGTTAGTTTGTTTACTATTTACAAATACAAGTACATTTTTTGTCAAAATTATGCTTAGTTATCGAGTTTACAGAAATGTTTTCTTTTTACAGACTTAAGGACTATGATAGAAATAATAATTTTAATAGAAACATAGAAGATGAAATACTACAAAATGATTTGGAGTATATTGTTGAGTGGCCTTCAGACAGTTTGTATAGCAGTATAACATCGAAGTGTATCACCTAACTTGGATATAGTGAATATTACCACTTACTTTTTAGAGGTTTACAAAGACAATGTAGGAATGACTAAGATGTTAAATGAATATTTAGTGGCTCTAGTGATATGTACACAAAATAATTTACTTTTTTATAAAGATGGATGATTATGTTAGGAACAGTGTAATAAACTTTTGCTCCTCAGAGAAAACTTCCTTTGGTATAAGTGGTGTGTTTGAAGTGACTTTTTTGCATGGAATATCTAATGACCATGATTACCTTAAACTTTTTTTATAGTATAGGGAGACAAACGAGCCCACAGTCCACCTGATGGTAAGTGGTTGCTGTGGCCCATAGACATCTACATCTATCCTCGATTACGAATCAAAATGCAGATGCGTTATCACCCATGAGGACTAAGATGGAATGCCTCATTTCCAGTAAAAAGGGTCTCCGGTTCTCTACACTCACCATACGAAATACAGCAATATGTCACGCTGGTATTCTGTGAGAGCGTGGTCCTTACCCGGTCGAGCCGACCCATTCGTGCTACGACTATATGTCTAATATAACTGCAGCATGGCTCTGCCACGTAAAAAGTGACGTTCATTTTGTTAGATTATTAAGTATTGTTAGGATTACTAAGTATAAATATTTCTTTGTATGACAAGTTTCTAAACGATTAATGCTCATTTTTTGGGATATTCTTTTATCATATACATTATGCTATTTCCTGTATAAAAATAGTTGAGACTCAATTTTAATTCCCAACATTTAAGAATTATAAAAATAACTTCTTTACAAATAATAAATATTTTACAAGTAATTATATTCACATAGTTAGTCACTCAAATAAAAAAAGTATTTATATTTTAAATGTTATTGTACTAGGGAACTAGCGAGCCAATATGGCGGCATTAGACTGAATAAGTGACGAAGTCTGCTTTGTTAAAATTGATTAAATAATTAAAAAGACATCCAGACCTATTCATTTTATATTTCAGAAGTGGGATAGTCTGAATTTATCATTCATAAAGGTTTGTTGTTGGTAAATATTCGCTCCAGCACTCGGTAAGTGGAAGAAATATGCTTATTTACAATTGTGATTTTCTGTTTGGTTTGTAACGTAGTGATAATGTGTTGTGTGTATTTATATAAAAAAAAAAGAAATGTTTGTTTGTTAAAAGGCGGTTTGAAGCATTATAGCATAGTGATAACGAAAGTTTATTTGTACAATAACCATGGTGTTTTTTTCGTGTTTCTAAAATCATGGGCCTGTATTGTTGTTGTTTAATATCATAATGGCGCTAGGCCTGTATTTATTTAGACTATTATCATGGTGTTTTTCGTGTTCATAAAATTAGTGGACTATATTGTTGTTGTTGTTTTTGATTTCATGTAATAAATATTTTTTTTATTAAACATTTGTATGGTAACAACGAAATTGCGTTAACTCTGTACTCAGGCGTAGTTTGCTGCGTCGTCTCATTGCGTAACTGAAGATTATATACACAGTAATCTATGCTGAAGATTGTGCCATAGCGCAATAACTTTTACGCAATTGTCAACACAGGCCGTCAAAGTAAAACCTCGTGGCCAGTGAGTAAAATGGATATAAAAAAGGGAGGGAAAAATTGCTTATCAATTTTTTTTTCATTTCACAGTTTTTTTTTAAATTGCAATGCAGCGCCTTATAACGAAATGGCCGAATTATATACAGCTGATGTTTTTACTAAATGGTTATAAAATCCGTTACTTTTAGTGCCAACTTAGCGAAAAAAAATATCGGTTTTATAGTGCAACCGCCTTTTCTTTTTATTGAAAAGCGACAATATTGGCCGAAACGCATCGAGTAAGGGTGTAGTTTCGGAAACTGACATTTCACACATAAGTTGGTGACACTGTAAGCAACGTTGAAGTATGTTTTATGAATAGGACATTTTGGACTCTGTTTAGTGTTCAATGTGTTGACGATTTGATGAATTTTTGTGAATATGGATGTTAAGATTTTAATGAGGTTCCATTTCAGTTTTATAATATAATTACATAATGTAATGATTTTATTGCCATGTGATATCCTTAATGAAACATAAATATTATGTATGTATATGTACCTAAATTTGAGGAAACATGGACTGAGATTTGATCAGTTGTATTAATAATGAAAGGCATCGAATTTGTTTCTTGTTTTCTTTATTTATGCAAAATAGTCATTAAAAATGTTGTTGCAGATATTGTAAAAGACACAAAGAAGAAGTGTTCGGTTTACGACTATATTTTTTTTAAATTATTGTTATTTTAAAATACAGTGTAGATCTTACGTGTCATCTGTCACATTTATACACAATAGTTGGTATTTATATATTTACATAAAATGTCTGATCGTGGTTTAACACCCCCTTTACCAACAAAAGGAGATGGTGGTATGGATCGTGCCAAGTCGTACCGTCCGAGCCGTAAACGAAACCGTAGCGTTTCGGTCAGGTATTTTACTTCGGATTCAAATTCGTCATATACAGAATACTCGCGATCACCTACGGTGCAACGACATCGCCACCGTTGTTATCGCCAAACACCCTCTCGTGAAAAACATACTACTCGTAAACCTCGTATTGACGTTTCCCTGCGACCAGAACTACGGAGACTTACTGTCTGAGATGTTAAATCGTAAAAGTAGACGTAACAAAACTCTTGTTGAGTATTACTACGACAAAATTATGCTCATTAATAGATGTCACCTTGTGGGACGACAGGCAGTGGATTGCTTAACTCACGGGATATATAATTATAACGTAAGAATGAATGTGCAAGGTGCACATTATGATAACCCGTACCAGGTCTTAAATTACTTTCGCTATATTACTGGTAACAAAACTGAACCACCACAGTTTCTTAAACGATTTAACACCGATATACGTGACAAAAGAAATGACGATAGCGTAAACAAATATCCAAACCAATTTATGCTGGGGGTAAAGAGTATAAATAATCACGACTATTTTATTAATAAACGAACCATGAACCACATAACATGTTACAACTGTGGCGAAGTTGGTCACACAGTTATGAAGTGTACGAAAGAAAGGTGCAATAAATGCAGACGCCATGGCCATAAAGATATAAATTGCAAATTACAAATTTTGGGTAAACCAAACGCCACGAACTGTGAAGAAACTAATAACATATCAAAGAGGGTATTAAATATATATGGAACAGTGATGGAGAGTAATCAAAAATATTTTAAGGATGTTAAAATTAACGATACAATAATAAAAGGGTATATTGACTTTGGGAGTGAATGCACTCTCTTGAGTGATAAAGTGTGTAAAGACTTAAATTTAAAACCTTCTCCAGACGAGTTGCCTATCTTACGGGGATTTGGTAATAGCGCCATATCTCCAATTGGTAAAGCACAAGTAAGAGTAAGAGTCGATTTTGTGGATATAGAATTAAAAGCATATGTTGTTCCTTGTTCTTTATTGCCAGCTGAGGTACTCATAGGTCAATCTCTCACAGAACATCCCACTGTAAGAGTATTTAAAACTGATAAAGAATTGACGTTATACCAGATTACTGCTAACAAATCAAACTCGTTAGTATTATCGACTGTAGATAAATACACTGTTAAAAATGATACAGTAATAGAGGCTGTTAGCGCGTCTCCATTTACAGGATTCGTGAGCATAGCATCGGAGATACAGCGATCCCATGATTCGCAATATTTAATCTTACCCGGAATTTATGCTATTACTAATGGTATCGCTCGTTTAGTTGTGATAAGTTTATGTCATATACCTTGTTTCCTTAATAAAGGTAAAATCGTAGCAAGAGGCGAAGGAATACCGAAAGAAATACTAGCCATCAACGATGAAAATAGTTACGTGGTAAATGTTAGGCGCATAACCAACGATGTATCTTCAATTACCATGAATGATTTAAATATAGATCCAAATCTTGAACCTATGGCTAAGTCAAACCTCGTAGACCTGTTAAACTTGTACAGAGATTGTTTCGCTTTTACCACCAGTGAATTAGGAAGGACTTCTATTGTTGAAATGCGAATAAAATTAAATGATGCTGCACCCGTTACCTATCGGCCTTACAGATTATCTCTTTCAGAAGGAGAAAAGGTTAACAGCATAATTAACGAACTTTTGTCCAATAACATTATAAGAGAATCTGATTCAGAGTATGCAAGTCCCATCATACTTGTTTCAAAGAAAGATGGTGACTGCCGACTTTATGTCGATTACCGGGATTAAATCGAAAAACCATCAAGGACAAATATCCGATGCCATTGATTGAAGACCAAATAGATAACCTGCAAGGCCAAAAGTACTTTACTACGTTGGATCTTACACAGGGCTACCATCAGATCCCCATGTCAGATGATTCTAAACACCTTACTGCGTTTGTTACTCCAGATGGACACTTTGAATACAATCGAATGCCATTTGGATTAACAAATGCACCCGCAGTTTTTCAGAGGATGATCCATAAGCTACTAAACATACACAAAATTCCGGGAGTTATGGCATATATGGATGATATTGTTATCGGGGCAAAGACAATTGGTGAAGGGATCGAAAAATTACATCAAGTTTTAAATATTTTGCGTGAAGCGAACTTAACTTTAAATTTAAAGAAATGCCATTTTTTCAAAACCACAATTGACTACTTGGGATTTAAAGTGTCAGAAAATGGAATTCGTCCTGGCACTCGGAAAACGGAATCTGTATTGTCATTTCCAACACCTCGAAATCCCCATGAAATTCGACAGTTTATCGGGTTAGCTAGTTTCTTTAGAAAGTTCATCCGTAATTTTGCTACTATTGCCCGACCATTAACGTCTCTAACTAAAGCTAATACGCCATGGACTTGGGGGGAAGATCAAATAAAATCTTTCCTTAAAATTAAAGAAATACTAACTGACAGGCCCGTGTTAGCAATATACAACTCAACCTACTTAACCGAACTGCATACCGATGCAAGTCAGCTTGGAATAGGTGGTATGTTGTTGCGAAAGGTGAATGAGAAATCTCCGCTTCAGGCTGTCGCGTATTACAGCCGACAGACTACGGTAGAAGAACAACATCTTCACTCTTATGAATTAGAAACTCTTCCGGTGGTGATGTCCTTAAATCGATTTCGTGTTTACTTGCTGGGAATTCAATTCAAGATAGTAACCGACTGCAATGCTTTGAGGACAGCATTAACTAAGAGGGATCTTGTACCAAGAATTGCGAGGTGGTGGATTCTTGTCCAAGATTTTGATTTCTCGGTTGAATATCGACCGGGTACGCAAATGCAACATGCGGACTCTTTGAGTTGTAATCCCTTGCCCGCCGTCGAGAGTGATTCTATAGATTTGCATGTACTTAATGTTGTACAAGACGAACATTCCTTATTAGCAGCGCAGTTAAGTGATTCCAAACTAAAACTTATAAAAGGAATACTCGATAAGAATTGCACTGAAGCTAAAGATATTAGGCATAACTATACATTGAAGGATGGTAAGATATATAGAAAAGTTGGCGATGACTTGAGATGGGCAGTACCACGAGATGCTCGCTGGAAAATCTGTCAGTTTTGTCATGATGACAGTGGACATTTTTCGTATGAGAAGACTTTAGAAAAGATGCGCAGAGATTACTGGTTCTCCGGTATGGCTCATTTTGTAAAGAAGTATGTACGCGCATGCATACCTTGCGCCTACGCTAAAGAACCATCTGGAAAGAAACAGGGTTTTCTGTATCCAATTTCGAAACCTAGTACACCGTTTGAATGTGTACATATAGATCATGTTGGGCCGTTTGTACGCAGTATGACGGCAAATACTTACGGGAGTTCTAGGAATCATAGACGGGTTTTCTAAATTCATTGTACTACGTGCTGTTAGAAACACAAAGAGCAAGACTTCTATACAAGTGCTGCGTGAATTTATAGGATTATTTGGTTGTCCTAAAGTAATCATTTCAGATCGCGGAACAAGCTTCACCTCTGATGAGTTCAAGAAGTTTACGGGAAACTATAAAATTAAACATGTGAGGAACGCTGTTGCCACTCCACGTGCCAACGGACAAATTGAAAGATATAATCGGACAATATTGAGCTCCCTAACCGCCCTAAATATCGATAAGGATGATCGTGATTGGGACTGCGATTTAAATAAGGTGCAGTGGAGCTTAAATAACACTATAAACAAAGCCATTGGAAAGACACCAGCACAAGTTGTTTTCGGTAGACACTGTTTATAGTGCCGAAACTCATTTACACGAAATTTCTGAAAATTTAACACTAGACGAAAACATCGATGAGACTCGCAATCAAGTTTCCTCTCACATTTCTAAGCAGCAGGAAACAATGAAGGCTAGGTTTGACAAAAAGAGGTGTGTGGCTAATACATATAAGTTGGGAGATCTGGTTATGGTTGCCAAGAATGTACGTAATGTTGCCAACAGTAACAAACTCGTTTCACCTTTTAGTGGCCCTTACAAGATATCAACGGTATTAGGGAATGATCGATATGAGGTTTGCAGCGTTGAAGGAAAATATCGAAACGTTTATTCAGCCGATAAAATAAAACCTTGGATACGACTTGGCTCAATCCCCGATTCCGATTCAGAAAATCAAGGATCTTATTCTGACAGTGACCAGTAGCTTGTAATAAGTTTCAATTATTCGAATTCATTTCGTTATGTATATATAAGTAATGTTATCAATGATAAATCACTTTGTTCTTATGTTGTACGTAAACCGACACTGTGTCCGCCGGAATCTGGTATCGCACTCCGAGACAATAATGATTCGACACAGACATCATGAAGTTGGCAACTTGGTAGAGACCGATACATCCTGTGTGTGTACGCGGTAGTCCACCAATTTAAAGTAAATGGGCAGAGGCCGATACATCCTGTGTGTGTACGCGGTAACCCATCAATTTAAAGTAAATGGACAGAGGCCGATACACCCTGTGTGTGTACGCGGTAACCCACCGATTTAAAGTAAATGGACAGAGGCCGATACACCCTGTGTGTGTACGCGGTAACCCACCGATTTAAAGTAAATGGACAGAGGCCGATACACCCTGTGTGTGTACGCGGTAACCCACCGATTTAAAGTAAATGGACAGAGGCCGATACATCCTGTGTGTGTACGCGGTAACGCATCAATTTAAAGTAAATGGACAGAGGCCGATACACCCTGTGTGTGTACGCGGTAACCCACCGATTTAAAGTAAATGGACAGAGGCCGATACACCCTGTGTGTGTACGCGGTAACCCACCGATTTAAAGTAAATGGACAGAGGCCGATACAACCTGTGTGTGTACGCGGTAACCCACCGATTTAAAGTAAATGGACAGAGGCCGATACACCCTGTGTGTGTACGCGGTAACCCACCGATTTAAAGTAAATGGACAGAGGCCGATACAACCCTGTGTGTGTACGCGGTAACCCACCGATTTAAAGTAAATGGACAGAGGCCGATACATCCTGTGTGTGTACGCGGTAACCCATCAATTTAAAGTAAATGGACAGAGGCCGATACACCCTGTGTGTGTACGCGGTAACCCACCGATTTAAAGTAAATGGACAGAGGCCGATACAACCCTGTGTGTGTACGCGGTAACCCACCGATTTAAAGTAAATGGACAGAGGCCGATACACCCTGTGTGTGTACGCGGTAACCCACCGATTTAAAGTAAATGGACAGAGGCCGATACAACCCTGTGTGTACGGGGTATTTCATTGATTAAATAAGGAGAGAGACCGATGTACCCTATGAGTACACGCAGTAACCCATCAAATAACGAAATCTGTGAACTGAGACCGATGCATCCTGTGTGTGCACGCGGTTAGCATCTACAACCGATTCCAAAGTTAAGCATGAGTGTACACCTGTTAGTAATACTTCATTTGTCGAACTTATGCTGGGAAATTCTGTGTTTACAAATTGTAATATAACTAATATGTGAAGGATATTCCGTCAGTGCTGTGATAGTGCCAAAATGTAAATTATACCATATTAAATGTTTTAATAATATGTGTCACAATTGTAATGTATACTACTGTTAAGTTTTCTGATTATACAAGGTGGCCCATAAGTCGTTAGAAATGTAAATTTCGAATAAAATACAAAAGGCGCGCATGAGTGGCGCGCGCGGTGCGGGGGGAGTACCGACGGTTTCTGGGAATTCAGTCGCCATGGAGCGTTTCACCGGTGCGGACCGTGCATTTTGTGTGCGCGAGTTTTATCGAAACAATGATTCGGCTACCATTGCGCGGCGTAAATTTCGAGAATATCAGAATTTACGCAACTTTAAAGACATTCCAAGTGTTCAAACGATTAAGAACTGGGTTATTAAGTTCGAAGAGAGTGGTTCGAAGTTGGATAAACAACGGTCAGGACGACCAAGGACATCACGGACGGAAGAAAACATCGATGTAGTGAAACACTCAATTCGTGAAAATCCTACCCAGTCTACTCGTAAGCGTTCCAGTGCATTAAACTTACCCAGAACATCGTTACAGCGAATTTTAAAGAAAGATTTACATCTTCACCCGTACAAGATTCAGTTAGTACAGGAATTAAAAGATACTGATACTATCCACAGACTAAATTTCGCAAATGAAATGTTGAACCGCTTTACTTCGTTTAATAACGTGTTATTCTCTGATGAGGCTCACTTTCACATCAACGGCCATGTCAATAAGCAAAATTGTCGCTACTGGAGTTGCGAAAATCCAAATCGCAAACATCAAAAGCCCTTACATAGCCCTAAAGTGACAGTTTGGGCGGCTGTCAGCGCATGGCATTATAGGCCCTTACTTTTTTGAGGACGGCAGAGGCCGCGCGCTTACTGTTACTTCACAACGGTATGTAGCTATGATCCAGGACTTTTTTACACCAGAGTTGCAGAATTTTCCAGGCTTCAATACGTGGACCTGGTTTCAACAAGATGGAGCAACTGCTCATACCTCTAACGTCGCTATGCCGGTCGTCCGTTAACTTTTCCCTAATAAAGTGATCTCTCGAAGAGGAGATATTCCTTGGCCACCACGTAGTCCAGATCTGACCCCAATGGACTTTTTCTTATGGGGTTATCTTAAGACTGTACGAAACCAACCCGCGGACAATTGACGTCCTGAAAGAAAATATCCAAAGAGAAATGTCAAACATTACAGAGCTTACTTGCTGCGCAATGATGGATAATTTTAAACGTCGCTTACAGGAGTGCCGCGGTCGTAACGGATTACATTTAGATGATGTAATTTTCAAAAAATAATTCCCATTTTATAAGGATTATGACAAAATAAAAACCTTTTTCATAATGTCATTAGTTTTTTTAATTATTTTTTTACATTTCAAGGGACTTATGGGCCACCCTGTAGTTATATCTTAGGCTACATATAGAATTGAATGAGGGCATTCAATTAATAAGTTAGGATGGCCGAATTGACAGTTTATTTGGTAGTAATAACAAGTACATTCTTTTTTCTTAGCAGATGAAAATTCGTATTAATTGCCAATTGTATTATGGCGAGAACATGTATATTAAACATATTTTCTCAGATAGTTTAAATGAAAATTCATATTGTATTTAAAATTTATTAAAAAAAAGTGTAAAAACTCACATAACATGTCAGACTGCCTGAGGACAGGCAGGAAAATCAGAGTAGCCGATTGTTAGATTATTAAGTATTGTTAGGATTACTAAGTATAAATATTTCTTTGTATGACAAGTTTCTAAACGATTAATGCTCATTTTTTGGGATATTCTTTTATCATATACATTACGCTATTTCCTGTATAAAAATAGTTGAGACTCAATTTTAATTCCTAACATTTAAGAATTATAAAAATAACTTCTTTACTAATAATAAATATTTTACAAGTAATTATATTCACATAGTTAGTCACTCAAATAAAAAAAGTATTTATATTTTAAATGTTATTGTACTAGGGAACTAGCAAGCCAATATGGCGGCATTAGACTGAATAAGTGACGAAGTCTGCTTTGTTAAAATTGATTAAATAAATAAAAAGACATCCAGACCTATTCATTTTATAATTTATACTAATATAACATTTATTGGACAACTACACATATTAACTTGTCCCTAAACCACGTATAAAACCTTAAACTACTTAAATATGACTAATATTTTTGTGATGAACATAGATGTTTGTTCTGTGTTTTGTGTTTGTATGTGTTTACATTTTAATTTTAGAAAATTAGTTTTAAGTTATCTCCCATGTATGTACCCATAGTATCTCAAACTAGACAATGCTAATTTAGATGATTCTAATATGTATAAAGATGTAACTGTTAATAATCTTGTATTGTATGAAATATTTGCTAGAACTCTTATAAATTGTTTTGAGCGATAATATATGTAAATAATTTTGGATTTCTGTGCAGTTTCCCCACAACGGTATATGGTTAACGCTTGCCATGCAAAGGGCATTTACTCTTAAATGTTGCTAAACCTGGGACACTCAAGAGGTGGGTTCTACTAACAACAAGGAGCCCTTTTCCTCTACAACTTATTCACACAACAGATATACCATATAGCTATTTGGAAAAGGTTTTCTGTAAGGTGGAGGCAACCAATTATTGTGTCTCAAGAACCATTCTCCAGCTTGGGTTGCTCAAATTCAACCAGGAATCTCGCTGTATCCTACCCATTACCTTGTTTGTTTCTTTCATGCTTGAAAATGTTGGGCACAACTTACGTCTATCGATCTTAGTGTTTAATTTGTATTTCATCAATACTATTTTTATATCTATGGCCATCTCATGAAATAAATTATTTACAGATGTCATCCATGAATGACGTTTGCTGGGACAAAGCTCGAGATTTGAGCTTACATGTACCAGAAGGACCACAAGAAAGATCCTAGCATATTGTGTTGCCCAATATAAGAATTTTCGCTTTCATGCAATATATACACTAGAAGTATCCCGAGAGAGAATAGATGGTTTAGAGAGAATAAACCCAATCTTGCTTTATGCTAAAATTAAGTCCCGCCATTTTTCCACTAAAACTTTGTATTTATAGTGACATGATTGGGCGAGACACAATCAGAAGTTATTGCTGTAACTGCATTGTAGGTTTAAGAGCAGTGGGATGCTACTCACATGTTATGAGTATTATTTGGTACCTACGCCATGCTCGCCATGAGGGTATTACCCGGCCTGCCCCCTTCTTAGATGAAGTTTTATTAAGAATTCATTAATTATAAGTACAATAAAATAAATGAACTTAAGAAACAAAATATTTTTTATTTACCTACACTCAAAACCCCATCAGAACTTTATCATTGTCAAATGTTGCAGTCCGCTGCTTAATATAGATATCTGCTAATTCACAACGCTGAGTAGATACCGATCCTCATCTCAATTTACCTACTTAATGGTAGAACTTACTTAGTAACTTACTGGTACTTAGTTGTAGCAATGACTGCTCGACCGGGGAAGAACCACGCTCTCAAAGGATACCAGTGTAAAATAGCAGTTTAATACTGCTGTGTTTTGTATGGTGAGTGTAGAGATCTGGAGACCCTTTTTTACTGAAAACGAGGCTTTCGATCCTAGTCTTCAGAGGTGACAACGCATCTGAATTTTGATTCGAGGATAAATGTAGCTGTCCATGGGCCACAGCATCCACTAACCATCAGGTGGACTGTCTGTTCGATTGTCACCCTTGTTCTATAAAAAAAAATAACAGTTAGTAAAGCACTACAGAGTAGCGAAAAGCAATATAGAATATTTACTTTATCACAAAGACAATGTTTATTTGCCTATATGTAACATAGGTACACTAGGGGAGGTTTTGGCCGTCGACGGATTGTTGGACAATTTGTCGCTCCTGTTTTGTTGCTTGAATAATGGTTTGAAGTAGATTTTGATTCGTAAAAGTGATGCGGTTTTGTGAATTGATGGCGTGTGAACTTTTAGAAAAAACGACGAAACAAGTGGTTTGATGTTGATATAATCTCCCAAAAACTGTGACGCAAAAAGTGACGCATCAGCATTTTGATGAAAAAAAATATACAAAAACGTAGGTTACGAAAGAAATGATAGGCTCAGAAGGTCTAGAACCCAAAGCCGTAAAGCCAGTTAAATAACAAAAAATTGTAACACTAGTTCATAATATTATATATTAGTCTATGGTCTATGTAGATAATCTTAAAAATTAAAACTGGTTATAACTTTTATCTCCCAAGTTCTCAAAATCTAAGAATTTAAAAGGGGTTTGTCAAAAATATCCCAAAACACGAAATTGTATTAGTGGTACGAAACTCTCATACAAGCCTGCCATTCCCCTTAAGAGCAAAATTGGTCAATTCGTTTTTTGTGCCAAATGAAAAATTATATAAAATATTAAAACATATGATATTTTTTTATTCTTTCCACTGGGAAGTTAGTCGTGTGGACCTTTCAGGTCGCACCTAAACCGCTTTTTTTAATTTTTTTTTATTTACCCCCACTTCACACAAAATTTAGATTAAGAAGACAGATATGCTTTTGAGTATTTAAAAATCTCTTTCTTTTCTAATTTAAATAAGGAAACCTTTGTGCACCCTCAAATATTAAAGAATAAAAATTTTGACTATCATTTAAAGGATTAATAAAACATGAGATTATGAAGAAATTGTACCAAATTTCTTCAAGAATTCATAGTTTTAACTTCATTTTAATTTTTTTCCTTAGAAACCTGGGAAGGATAAGCAATGAGTATTGTGAATGTTTTCACCAAGTCTTGAAAGTGCTATGAATGAAATAAGAATGGAACCAAGGTGTCGCAAAAGGACATAAATATGTGCAAAAGGAAAAAAAAATTGTCATCTTTATTTCTTAATCTCATCTTGGTAATTTTATACTATCGCGGTCCCCTCGATTTTTGACACTAGAAAATTGAAAAATCATCTTATTTCGATGTTTTTTTTTAATCTTCGTTTTTACGGCGGATTTACGAAAAAAATTACGGGAATAAAAAAATTAAAACTTATATTGGGTTCAGGGCTTTAAATGTTCATGAAAATGCACTGATTTACGTATAATTGTTGATAACTTTTTTACAAATAGTCGAATGAAATTGTTATATTTTTTTTTATCTACACAAAAAAACGAACATTTAAAAACATTGAATGTTTGTTTATTAATTTTTTATTTTGATGTTTTATTGAGTGTTAGATCGAGCGAAGCGAACTCGGGACTTAGGGCGTCCCAACTCGGACAGGTTAGGTTTGAAGGTAATGGCGGGGTCGAGTGAGCGAGCAAAGCAAGCGAATAGACCCCGTCATCTCCCTTCGTGGCTATTTTTCTATAAACCACTCATAAGTGGGAGCCCCGCATCGCGAGGCTCCGCCGACCGGGCTACCCCCTTCTGCGCTACGGGAGAGTTGGGGGAGGGAAGCACCACGCCACCCAACGTAGCGCAGTCGAGGAAAGCCCGGTCGACGGAGCCCCGCTTCGTGGGGCTCCTACTTCTAAGTGGTTTAAAAAAAATAACCACTAATCAAACTTAACTACACAAACTAAACTTTCTAACCTAACTACCTAGGATCAGTAATGCAAGAATCATTATTTTTGTTATTTTAAAAAAACGTTACCTCCACACTCATACGACAATGGAGTGTTGCCTGATTTATAGAAAATGGCTTTAGTGACTCTCGTTTACAAAAAGGAAAACAAATTAGACCTTGCAAATTATAGACCGACTTAAAACAGTATAATGACATCCCTAACTGTAAAAATAAAATTCTGGATCTGATATTATCTAACGTTGAGGTTGCTAAACCTACAAACAGCGCATGCAGCCTTAGCGTCATAGACCCATTACATCCAATTTTAGAGTTCTCCTTATCAATGCGATCTGACACGAAACTAAAAGATAAAAGTAGCGTACCCCGACATAATTTCCACAAGATGGACTATGAGGGAATTGTTTCGAGTCTTATGGATGCCTCATGGGATTAGGAATTTCGAGGCTGTTTAGATCTAGAAGACAAAGTTAAATGTTTCTATGATATACTGAGAGAGGTTATAGCTAGTCATGTTCCATTATGTAAACCGAAAAACACGAAATATCCTATTTGGTATCCGAAAAGTTTAATTCTACTTCTTTGTGAAAAACAAAAATACTGAATGAAATTTAAAAAATACAATAACCCTCTCGACCTGTTGTACTTGCAATCCTTGAAGAAGAGGTGTGACTCTTTAATCTCATTTTCATATAAAAAATATTTGACATAGAAAACTCACTCCCTAAGAATCCCAAACTGTTCTGGTCGTTCATGAAACACAAAAAATTTAATACTAGTAATTTCCCCTCTATAATGCACTTTGATGGCAAGATGGCTGACTCTGGAAAGGATATAGCTAATCTGTTTGTCACTTGCTTCATATCAGCTTATAGTGTGCCCTCAACTGCTACAAGACAAGTGGTTCTCCCTCCAGTAGTGACTAGTACTTATATTGTATTGGGGAAATTTTATTTTCACCACGACAAATTGAACTTGCCCTAGAGAAACTTGATCCCGCTGGGTGCTGGTTCTGATGGGATACCTCCGGTGTTTCTAATTCGCCGTTCCGAATGTTTGTCATATCTGCTTTCATTAATCTTTAATGAATCATTGCGTCGAGGGGAATTTCCTAAAGTTTGGAAGAGAGCCCTTATTGTACCTGTATTTAAGTCTGGTGATGACAAACTAACAAAAAAACTACAGACCGATTACTCCGCTACCAATAATTGGTAACGTTCGAATCACTTCTCTGTCCTATTTTATCCTGGCACTTTAAACATTTTATTACGACACGACAGTTTGGGTTCGTAAGGAGTCGTTTGACTGCGTCGAAACTTGCTGAATTCGTGTCAGATATTAGTCGGTCTGTAGACAAGAACAATCAAGTTGACACTATTTAAACCGACTTCAGCAAGGCTTTTGAAAGAGTGGACCATAGTAATCTGCTGTCTAAGCTGACAGAGTATGGTTTCGGAGATAGATTACATAATTAGTTTTCTTCCTATTTATCAGGTCGAGTGGCAAGTGTAGTCGTTGAAGGTTTTACTTCTGATCCACATTTAGTTCTTTCAGGCGTACTCATAGGCTCTCATCTTGGCCCTACCCTTTTTAACATCTTTATAAATGATATAGTCTCGGTTTTAAAGTACTCAAAGGTCTATCTTTTTGCAGACGACTTAAAACTTTGTAGAGAAATCCACTCAGCCTCTGATGTTGAGCTTCTTCAACAGGATGTTGATAATCTAGCAAACTGGGTTGAACAAAACCTAATGGAGCTAAATATCAATAAATGTTATTTTTCCACGACAATGGAAAACAACTTAAAGAAGTAGATTCTATAAGGGACCTAGGTGTTATTTTAGATAAAAATCTTCACTTTCACAAACATATTGAAGACATAACATATAGGGCCTTCAAGATGCTAGGATACAATTCGTAACTGCAATAAACTAAAATTAGGTACAAAATTTTTATTATATAATGCATATTTTGTTCGATTTTGGAGTATTGCAGCCCAGTTTGGTCACCACACTACGAAGTGTATGGTATGTTAAGCGACTAGAACGTGTGCAGAAAAGATTTTTATGGCATGTGTCATTTCAATCCGGTCTAGCTAAGCAGTTGCCTTCGTATGTTGATAGACTCGGATAAGGAAAATCCTAGCTAAACAGAACAAGCCGGGATCTATCTCTTTAAAGAAAACCGACGGAAGCTACTCAACATCGCCGGATGAAACCCAAGGCATCCTAATTGATACTCACTTCCCAGGTTGCTGTGTAGTTGAAAGGGTGAACCGGCATGAAGATGCGCTGACACCAACAAAAGAAGACTGGGAATTAGCACAAAGAGTGGTGAAGATGGACAAAATCCATTGGGCCATTCATAGTTTCCAACCCTATAAGGCAGCAGGACCTGACGGCTTATTCCCGGCACTTCTTCAGTGGGGGGGTAAAGTCCTAATAGTCAGACTTGTTGCCATAATGAGAGCATGTCTGGCTCTTAAATATGTTCCTAGGGGATGGAGGGAAGTGAAAGTCATGTTCATACCCAAACCAGGTAAGAACGACTATACAGACCCTAAATCCTACAGGCCTATAAGCCTCACATCCTTTCTCCTAAAGACGATGGAGAGGATTTGTGAACGGGAGTTGAGAGGGTCGGCGCTAATTAACTTACCGCTACACGAAAAACAACACGCCTATAGCTTAGGTAAATCAACAGAATCGGCACTTCACTTCAGGTAATAACAAAGATTGAAGAGGCCATCCAAAACAAAGCAATATGTCTAGGCTCCTTCATAGACATAGAAGGTGCTTTTGATAGAACAAATTTCTCCAGCATAAAAGGTGCCCTAAGTAGACATAATGTTGAACCAGCGCTGATTGACTGGATAGTAAACATGCTCAGTACACGAACAATAAATATTGCTGGTGAATCTCAGACAATTCAGATCATGAAAGGATGCCCGCAGGGTGGGGTTCTTTCACCTCTCCTGTGGAATATGGTCATTAATGAGCTCATCAGCAAATTAAACGCTAATCATTTCTACACAGTTGGTTATGCAGATGATCACGCAGTACTGGTCTCTGGCAAGACAGCAAGCATTGTGTGCGATCTGACCCAAGCGGCTCTCCGTATTGTGGAGAGATGGTGCAGGGAATATGATCTAACCGTTAATCCAAATAAAACGGTTATAGTAATGTTCACACAAAAATGAATGCTGAATAACTATCATCTTCCAAGTCTTTTCAGCACAAAACTCCAACTTTCTTCCGAGGTAAAATACCTAGGTCTTACCTTGGACAGTAAACTTAACTGGAACAAACACATAGAAAACAAAATCAGCAAAGCTAGTTTAACTTTCTGGCAGTGCAGAAACAAGATTGGCAAATGATGGGGTTTAACGCCAAAAATTATACTGTGGCTGTACAAAACTGTAATTTGGCCCATGATCACATACGGCTCTCTGGTATGGTGGACCAAAACCAATGAAGCCACCACTATACAAAAGCTACAGCATTACTAAAGATTAGCTTGTATGGCTGCCACGGGCTGCATAAGGACAACACCAACAGCAGCTTTGGAGGCTATGCTGGAGCTAACACCGCTTCATTTATATATACAACAAGAAGCAACTTTAGCTGCCATTAGACTCAAGACCCTAAATCTTTTAAGTAAGAGTAGAGTCCCCCATACAGATATAATCGATAGAATTTACTCAAAAATTCCTATCTTACAAGCCAAGTATGATAGGATCCCAAATAAATTTGTATTTAATAAGAAGTACAGGATACAATTGAAGGAAACTGACCATCTGGAAGGATTGGGTCCAAGAGAGCTCAAAGTTTTCACGGATGGCTCTAAGACAAATGAAGGTGTGGGGTCAGGGGCTTTCTCTGAAGACCTTAATATCCACATATACCCACAACACAGTCTTCCAGGCTGAATGCATGAGTATTATCCAAGCGGCCATAGCAATAGATGCTAGGAAGGTGAAAGACTTCTCCATCAGAATACTGACCGACAGTATGGCGGTACTACAAGCTCTGAGTTGCAATGTGCCGAACTCGGGACTGATATACGATTCGGGATGATAACGATTGAGGTATGTAAGCACAACAATGTGACTCTGCAATGGATCAAGGGACACAGTGGATCTAGAGGCAACGATAGGGATATAGGGCCGGAACCAATAATACCAATCCCCTTTGGCTACGTTCGTTCACTGGTACGTAGATACTTCAATAATTTACACGCTCAGCTTTGGAAAAATTTTGTAGACTGTAGACAAGCTAGGGAGGCCCTACCTGAAATAAACAGTCGTCTAACCAAGGTTCTAATGAGACTGAACAAGCCACAGATCAGGATAGTAACAAGTGCTATCACAGGGTATGGCTCTTTTAACAAACATTTGTTCACCATAGGTGTTACTGACAGCCCCCTGTGCAGGGCATGCATGGGAGAAGAAGAAACGGCGGCTCACGTGTTGCTGACATGTGGACATGAAGTCGCTTCATACAGGGCTAAACATCTCGGCACGCCGGGATCGCTCCCCGAAGTTGCTTGCAACATCAAGGGACTGCTGAGCTTCTTCGGGGAGATATCATGGCTTGAATAAGCATATTATTCCTGCCCACACGCAAAATACGCACTTAGACGTGGAGTTGCGGAAAACAGCCCGTCGTAAACTAAACTAAACTAATGTTGATAGACTTTCAAAATAAAAAGCTTAAAAAATAGGAGGCTTATATTATGTAGATCATTTGTTCTTATATAAAATTGTACGAGGTGGTCTGGATTGCCCCAGACTGCTGAAACAGGTTTGGTTTAATACACCCTATAAAATCTCGCGAAAAGGGAAATACACACCATTTGCTACCAAGGAATCCAAAAGCAATCTCGGTCATTATGCAATCATGAACAGGCTGCAGCGACAATACAATGAGCTCCAGAAAAAATGGACGTAGACATTTTTTCAAATAGCCTCTCTAAATTCAAAAAAATACTTCTAGGTGCTAGTTTGAGTAAGGAATAATTTTGGATTGTTTAGTTTTGTTATATTTTATTACTTTTTCAATCCTATACTATTAAATGAGCAATGCTTGTATATATATATATATATATATATATTCGGGATCTCGGAAACGGCTCCAACGATTTTCATAAAATTTAGTGTCCAGGGAGTTTCGGGGATAATAAATCGATCTAGCTAGGTTTTATTTTTAGAAAATGTATTTTTGTCCATGTTTTTAGGCAATGAAAAAATGCTACGATATCGTTAGAATAAGAAGGTAAATTTTGACAGTTTGTTAATGATTATAAATAGCTTAATTGGTATAATGGGCGGTCACGTAGTACCAGTTACTCGACTCCACCGAGTCAGTAATTCATTCTTGGGGCGATGTATACGCTTTTACAACAAAATCCCAGAAAATATACAAAATTTGTCATACACAAAGTTCAAAAATGTTATTAAACTAAGTTTGTATAAAAAGGGTTATTATAATATTAAGGAATTTATAGATGATAATAACCCCTGGGAAGGGTGATCGCTACCAAGCTATTTCTAATTTGTCTTGTGTTGTTGATTGTAAACATGATTGTAAGCTATTATTAAAAAAAATAGTCCCGCTGGGTTTCTTGCTGGTTCTTCCCAGGACAGAGGTTTTTTTTGTGAACCAGTGGTAAATTACAAAAGTGACTTTCAATAAGTATTTTTATAATCTACATTGAATAAAAAAGTTTCTATTCTATTCTATTCACAGAATCGTAAAACCCCAGTTCGAGCCCAGACTGACCGACCAACTTTTTTAATTTTTTTTCATGTTCCTTTCTTTTTTGGGAAAATCTGTTTTTTCGAGCCCTTTTTTTAGTATTTTTTAAAAACATGAAAATTTAAATTAAAATAATTGCACTCATAATTTTTTATTCAAATAACCAGTTCCGTTTTTTCTGTTATGTCACTAAGATCAAAAATATTATTTATATTTCATCAGTATGTAATTTGTATCTAAATATAATTTCCAAAACACACGAATTAAAAAAAAATCGAGCAAAAAATACCGAGCAAAGCTCGGTCAACCAGGTACTAAGCATTAAACACTCACATTTGCATGTCATGGCAGCCTTTAATTGAATCTGCACTTAACTTAAATCTTAGATAATAGCTTAAGAATTTAATGTTTTTGGTGTAAGATCTGTTGGCTGTCCTTAATAAATAAATTCACATCAAGTGCAAACTTAGCTAAACCGAGTTGTAACATAGTGTTGAATATTCTGCCAATACACATTGGTATCATTTCAGGTAAAAAACACTATAAACCAAATAATATTATTGATTAACCTTTGAATTATTTAAGGAGATATGTTACTTTATTGTTGATCTGAAGTGTATATTTCCTATTATTATACAAAAGGAAAGAAAAATAATGTATAAATATTAAAAAAATGGTCATGAACATCACGGCAGAACATAATAATAGTTTTACGATAAACGTACATACGCTACAACTACCATAGAAAGACCTACTTACTATAGGTAGTACACAAAGGTATAACTTAAATACGCTTTTATATGTTTCTGAAGAATAGTTATCGTATTAATTTATAATATGAACATATCCTTACCTCATAAAGGCACCCAAACGGTATACAAACCGCAATATTCCTTAAAATAGGAATTATAGTGATCGAAATGTTGTTGCTAAGCTGACTTTAGACTTTTTGTTACACTGTTTTCAAGGGCGTATTCACTTGTATATCGATGCACTATAAACTAAACTTCTTTGAAATATTAAGAACCAAATTCATATTGATATATACATGTAAGAGTTCATAAAAATGATAAAATTAAACATTATTATATACGAAAACCCAAAAAATTTCGCTCCCTGGTTGCCTATGGAAATGTCACACAACTTTTTCAGTTTTTTTTTGCTCAACCTTGTCAGAATTCAGAATTGTCAGTTATTGACAGTTCCCACAGATAAATAATAGAAATTAGAAACATTCATCAACGCTTCGAGCATAGACATCAACTATAAAAATCCAGGAGCTGACACATTGATCCCCTACTTCACAATCATATTAATTACGGCAAAAAGGTTAATTGGTTTAATTAGGACAATAGTGCACAAATCATAAACTTACAATTTCATCGACAAAAAATTGTATAATTATATTATAATATATGATTGTTAAGTATCAGTGTGTAAGTCCATGTGTCAGTTCCTGGATTATTTTTACAACCCAAAGGTTTTATAATAAAACTCATCAAAGATATTAATTATTATTAAAGATATTAATATTGCACAAGAAATAGTTTCTGAGTATATTTCTAAGCTAAAAGTTCAATACATGTATCACTAATAAGTTCTTAGATTATTTTTACAACGCAAAGATTTAGTTAAGATTGCACAAGAAATAGTCGAAGTGTAGAAGTAGGTAGGTGCGGCAAAATTTTAATAGCCTACTGCCGCAAGTGTGTGAATCCACTACTGGTATGTGCCCTAGGTCATGACGTGAGTAACAAGAAGCTGAGAGCTTCCTATCCTATTCTATAATCATACGGTCAGAAGAGGTAATAATGAGGCCAATCCATAAATCATCAGTGTCAGTATTTCTGAGTTGCCACCAATGATGAGAATACAGAGTTCAACTGACTCAATGATTGAACAAAATCTTTGAGAGCAAAATATAATTTTTAACAAACCAGTACTGAAATAATCCATTGTCATGGAGTTAAAAAGGTTTCAAGAATTTTTATTTATTAATATGACTTGAAACAATTACTTAAAATAATTACTTTCTATTATGTAATCTCGTAAAATTACATCAAAATTGCGAAAAAAGGTAATGTACATATGTACCTACAAAAATGCTTCGTGCTATCTCTTGATTGAACTTGCATTGCTTTAAATATTTAGGTTGTGTGGCCAACTGTTCAACATTTCCAGCGATATTATTTTTCAACGTGTTTTAGTTATGCTTTTATTGCCCCCCCCCATTGTCCTTTATTATCTTATTATACCACGGAAGAGGAAACATCACTGTTTGACACATTTCTATGTCTATAGGAAAAATATTACGAGACATTTCAAAACATTTAATGGTACTTTTCAGAACGTTGACCTTACGTCCATTTACGACTAATAATCGGGTAATCGGGCACCCTGGTGTCGGCAAATATGCTCGATGTATGTAATTTTTAGGCAGTTTAATCAGAATGTGATATGCGTTACCACATTGCACTCTAAAGTCTGGCGTCGACTACAGTAGAAACGCGTCGAATCGAAGCGAGTCGCATTTATTACTAATGCGTCCATCTCTGAAGAATCGAATCGTTCATTCATCGCAAACTCTTCATCAAATTAGTTCGTTTTTGCGTCATGGATAGCTCGAATGAAGAGATGTTTTTATTTCAAATACTTTTTGATGAAGCAGAGGAGAATAGAAAAAGGAAATGGCGTGCTCCCAAATACTGGATACACGTCATTTATTTGAAAAGAAATAACTATGGCAAATTTCATCATTTATATCCAGATTTGAAAAGGGATCCTCTTAATTTTTTTCAATACTTTCGTTTATCCTATGAAAAAGTTATTCATTGATTTTTATTTAAACAAAAAATTTTTATGAAAAGCAAATAAAATTAATAAAAATACGTATGCGCGCATTCACTTTCCTAATGGACGCAGTTTTAAATAAATATAAGGGAACTAACTTTCCACGATTCAATTCGTCTCGGCTTTGTTTGTTAAACATTTGTTCAAAATTAGAACAAAATTTCTTAAACCAAAAAATTATAAAAAAGTGTCAATTTTGTATGAAAAAGTTATTAGAATAAATCATAGAAACGCATGAAAATATTTTTATTCACATAAAAATAATGATTACTGTTGTTAAACATATTATTTTTTTTAATTCGACACACTTCAATCGATGTAAAACAGAGGGCTTATTCCAACTCAGCGCCAAATCAGTGTACATCTGCTACATTCACACCATATCCTGTATCTACGGTAGTGCCATTAAGGAAGGTTTTGTAAACTGTTATTTACAACTTACATCTGGACATTTTCATCTTGTTTCCCATATGAGATAGTCCTCCTTTCCTCTATCCTCCATACATGCAACCAAAACTGTCACATATATTGACAGTATGCTCTTAGCAGGGTCACTCTTGCGTCAGGACTGCACCGCGCACACCGGCCTGCGAGCATACCACACCGAACAGCCAGAAACTACTGTGCGCGTTGCATATCGAGGTTATCGCGCAAACACTCGGTCAGCATATGCCCCAGGTACCTGAACTAGTGATGATCGATGTTGCAGAAACATCGATGTTGTTATCGATAGCTTAACATCGATATTCGATGTTTATCCTACTGAAAACATCGATATTGGCCATTATCGATATTTTTGCATATATATCTATTTAAAAGCTTAAAAATAAAAAATAGTCATGTTGTTTATGGTTATTATTGTATTATTGATGAAACAAAAGAAATTAATAAAACTTTTAGTGTCAGTAATTTAAAAATGGGACGAAGTTAACAAATATCTAGTTCATTTGTTAAATAGTCTATTATTTCTTGCCAATGATGATGAATGTTAATATTTTGATTTTTAAATGTTCTATAAATTCACGAATCTGGTATGAAAACACTTCTATCGGGAAAGAAAAAATATGATTATAGAGAAAAATTAACAAACCACAGAAAAACAAAATAAAAGACCTTTCAGTCACCGTTGTTCACAATTTTTAATGAGACAGCCCAATCAGTAAGTATCCACAGCCGTTTATAAAATGCAGTCGAATGCACTA
This sequence comes from Parnassius smintheus behrii, assembly GCA_036936625.1. NCBI lineage: Eukaryota > Metazoa > Arthropoda > Insecta > Lepidoptera > Papilionidae > Parnassius > Parnassius smintheus. Next base: position 60,275,167 of record JAUPFT010000003.1, on the reverse strand, counting down.
TGCAGTGAAATTGTCTATGCTCACGCTCGCTCAGTTCATAACCTTCAAGTTCACGCAAAGAATAAACTCGTTACAATAAGCTCCAAATTGCAGCTAAATATAATTGGATTGTGTAGATACTTACATATTGTTTCAAAATTATGTGGGTATATACAGCAAGTGAAAAATAATTAATTTGAATATCTATTTATGTACGTAAAACAGTTATTGGCGGTAGGCGACAACTGGCGACAACCATAGAGCATAGATAAATAAATATGTAGCAAGCTATAGAGTAAAGTAATATATACAGAAATAGAGAGCCATCTCCTAGGATTTTTGTCACCCAATATGTATAGTGTCGCCGTCTGGTATCATATCCCTTGAACTAATCTCTATATCATTTGACTATAGATAGCTGTATGTAGTTATGTATAGTGTATATACATCTATCTATACTATAGGCGGTTATATTTATATTTTAAGGGATTAGGGTTCAATTAAAGACGTATTATAGATTTCAGTAATATTAACATTTATTTTTGTTATATATATTTAACATACACGATCTAAAAGCTCCGCATCTCCATGTCTATTCCGCAAAATACAACACCAAACCAAATTAAATATGTCCACCGGGTTACCGGAATGATAAATGAAAGCGTCTATTTCGCACAACACTACACAAACATACAATGTGGTTCCAGCATAAAAATCTAAACAGACAACAAGAAACAGAGGGCTTATTCCAACTCAACTAAACTTATTGTAGCAATACCTGTTGAACTACTACCTGTTGAAGACTGCATCTCAATTATAACTAGGAAACTAGATGAAAATAACATGCCACCAGAATATGCAGAACTACTAAGACATTGCCTTACATCTGGCTATCTATTGTGGAAGGAAGAGTTCTACAAGCAAGTAGATGGTGTTGCGATGGGCTCACCTGCATCTCCCATTGTCGCCGATATATTCATGGAAGACTTCGAGGAGAAAGCCCTACTTACTGCACCTGTCACCCCGAGGTTCTACAAGCGGTACGTAGACGATACTTTCACAATTTTACCATCAGACAAAGTAACTGCATTTTTAGAACATCTTAATTCCATAAACTCTAAAATTCAATTTACTATGGAGTTAGAGGCAAATAATTCCTTAACTTTCCTAGATGTGTTAGTCATCCGAAATCCTAACAACACCATAGGTCGTACTGTGTATAGAAAAAAGACCCATACAAACCGATACTTAAATGGTGAATCTCACCACCATCCTTCACAGTTAGCTACCGTGGGCAAATCTTTGTTACAGAGAGCACGAGGAATCTGTGACAGCAAACACCTGGCCGCCGAGCTTCAGCACGTCAAGCAGGTTCTGCACGACAACAAGCTTCGGGTCCCGCGCCTCCGTCACAGTGTCCGAGTGAAGCCGGCCACAGTCGAGCGTGTGCCTGCTGTACTACCTTATGTCAGAGGTGTCACAGACAAGATTGGCTACATCTTGAAGCGAGCTTCTATTAGAACATTCTACAAGCCGCCGAAGAAGATTAGTCAGTTCTTACCATCCGTCAAGTGTCATATTCCTCTACAAGATGCAGGAGTATACAAGCTTGATTGTGATTGTGGATTCTCATATATAGGGCAAACAAAGAGATCAATTAGAACCCGCGTAAAAGAACACATAGCTGACGTGAAGCATCAACGTTCCGGGAAGTCTGCAGTTTGCAATCATATCCTAGATGGCCCCAACCATTACATCAGATTTGATAGACCACAAATCCTCGCGAAAGAACACCGATTCCTACCAAGGATGATACGTGAGGCTATTGAAATTAAAAAACATCCTAATTTCAATAGAGAAGGAGGCTTGGTATTACCGCCTGCTTGGGATCCTATAATTAATAAAATTAAAACTAAACCCAAGCATACCACTGCAAGACTTCAAACCACAGTTAGTTCATTCTGCGTAGATCGGACCAAAGACAATAATTAAAAAAGCTGAAGGTACTCCAGGTTAACTTTGACATCGGGACGTCAGTCACCTCAGTCCCCCGTGACCATGGGTGCTGGAAAGCACCCGAAACGTCGGGTATTAAAAATAAAATAAATAAAACGCGAAAAAATCCGTAAAACTAGTTTTAATCAATGTACAGTGTTCGCGTAAATATAAGAAATCATTATTTAACTAAAGTTAAAACTGAACGTAGAAAGAAAAAAATAGGTCAAACTAAGCAAAAGAATCGGATGTAGTTTATTGTCAGCTTGAGTATATTTTGTCTGAAATAAAATCGGATATAGATAAATCTGAGATAAGTGCTGAAGATATTACCTATATATACCTCGTATTAAAGATAATTCTGTATTGAGTAGTAAACACGTAATTTACAGTGAAATAAATAAGTTAGTTACGGGTCACATTTATAAAGCTACGAGTAAAGGTTCCGAAACTGCAACCATGGCTGACAAAATATCTTTTGATTTTAAAACAGCCATTACTTTGCTTCCTATCATGACTGGTCAAGAACACGTCGCCAAACAATTAATCGATGGTATAGACATGTAGAATTCTAAACTTGACGAAGCATCAAAAATCATTAATAGATTTTGTCTTAAAAACGGGACCATCACTCAGCGCTAAGCTGCGATTAAGAGAGATACGCTACTCTCGATTCATTGCTTAGTGACATCCATACTTCCATACTAATATTATAAATGCGAAAGTGTGTTTGTTTGTTTGTTTGTCCTTCTTTCACGTCGCAACAGAGCGTCGGCATGGCATAATTTTTTGTATGGGGATAGTTTGGTGGCTGTAGAGTGACATAGGCTTGTTTCCGCGGAAAAACATCTCATTCCCGTGGAAAAATCGAATATGTTGCCTGATGAATTGATGAATTGTGGCGCCACCGTGATTCTGCAAGACGGACGACGGTACGATGGACAAACACAGAAGGTCAGAATATCTGGATTATTATGTCTTTTTACCAAAATTAAGATAAAAAATGTATGGATCTGTATTTTTCCACGCAGGACCGGGAAGAGAGCGATAAAAGACATAAAATTCACCAGCTGATTTTCTTCAAACATTTTGGTGCATTGTAATTCACAGAATAGGCGATAACCTCGCAGACGATATTAAGTAATCCGTTGATGCTCTGCCTACCCCGCAAGGGTTACAGGCGTGATTATAAGTATGGATCAGAAATACTGTCACGCTTTCACCCTTAACTATTACTAAACTGTGGCAGAAACAGTTCTTAGTAAGCCTTATTAATATTTATTGAACGGAAATGAATACAGTTCTTATATGTGGTTATGAATGAATCAGTATTACAATAAGAAAAATTGTGCAAAATTATAAGAAAAATATTTTTTGAGAGTTCTTATTAACTAACGTATACATAGTTTAGATTGATTCCGCTAGATGTCGTAACCGACCCCTTAACAAAAACGTTGATTCTGAAGTCAAAGCAAGGCAAGAGTTAACATTGCAGCAAGAAAAATATCGGAAATAAGCCTGAGAAGACTCAAAAGCTCATTTTTAAGAAGATGCCGAGCGTGTATTAGTGCACAAGGGAAGCAATTTGAGCATTTATTGTAATTTATTTAAATAAATGTTTATTAAAGTTAACTCCTCTGTTTTTTTTTACTATCACCTTATCCTTCAAGATGTCATTTATAGACCGGCCGGCCGGTCGGCTGTAGATTAATTATTATGTAATTCGAACCGTAGTACGACACATTACTTGCATTTAAAATAAAATGCTCTTATTAACTAAAATAGCTTATTTTTTGTATTTTTAATGAAAATGCACTAGTATTGTATTTTTCCTAAATCACCATTAAACAAGCTATTTTTTAAGTTTGTTGTACAAAACTGCCACATACATTTTTGTTTCACCACTGTAGGTTAAACTTAAGTGCTAAGAAAATAGTTCTGTGCAAATTTAAACAAAAAATAGTATTTCTTGAAAACATTCTTGTCTTTGATAGAAAAAAGACTTATCAATGAGTAAAGTAACTATTCACGAATAATTTGATGTAAAAAAAGTACTAGAAAAGGATTTTTTCAATACGAGATGCTTAAAAATCTGTTTCAAGGTAGAGATTTTTCGGTATTTCGGAAAATTTTGTAAAACTGTAAATCCGTAAGATTTTGCTGAACATATATTGTGTTGTATTGATAGGTAGTGACCCTAGCTATCACCCCCTGCAGTATGTCGTGCTATTTACTGGACACCCTGTATCAATCATTTAACAAAATCCACAACACATCTATATGTAGTGATTATTATTCATCACAAACTGATTTAGTTATAAGGAAATTGATACCTCCTACGTATAATATCGTAACCAACAAATATGCGAAAATTACTTTTACATGTTTTTGAATACTTATTAACACCCTAAGTTATATAAACTATAAAAATATATATATTTACAATATTACCGGAGATATTAAGACTGTAATTTATCGTATGTTCATTTAGATCGAAGAAACGTACATACGTACGTACGCGGGGGCGGGGGGATTGTGAGCCGCGGCGAGTGTGTAGTAACTTGCAGTAGCGACAGATTACGCGGGGCGGAGCACTCCCGCTGCCGTTGACGCCATTATTCAAAAAACTTGCATTTATATATGTATTTATGTGCAGTGACAGCTATAATATTCAAGTATGTCATCTAGGTCGAAACGAATGATTGATGCGGTCATTAAAGACGTTGTGTCTGATTCGCAAAATATGGTGGCCGTTAATAATTCAAATCGCGATGATTGTGTACGTTGCTACGAACCTATGGTTGATGATTATATTCGGAAAGAAGGTAAATATTAAGTTTTAATACTAAATAAACAAGAAATAAATATAAAATAACTATTTACTTATATTACCGTGCAACACACTCTGTAAAATATCTTAAGTTGTCTACTTTGCATTTAAATATTTTTAAACTATCGTAAGTAAAACTTACGACACTTAACTAGGGAAAATTATAAAAAAATGATAGAAATAGTATTTTGTACTTACGATATTTCACTTTTGATATTTTACTTTGATATGAAAAATAACTTACAACAGTATACATTTAGAAAAGAGCTAAAATAATAAATTAGATTTTTTTTTACAGATTCGCCGCTTCGTTCTGATGCAGATATTTCTGAAATAAATCAAATGATAGATTTGTTATCTGATTCCGAGGAAATAATATGTCAAAGTCGTAATAATTCACTTATTACCAAACAAAGTAAGTAACAGTAATGAGCAAACCACAATGATCTGTTAGTTGTAAAAAATTTAATACCAGCTTAAACTTGTTTATTTCTATCATTTAAAAACGCTAGTTAATTTAAAATGTTTTACTACCATAAATGTCTTTAATCTTTCATGATCACTAACATTAGAATGATATTTTTTATCGGGATATTTATCATTTATTATTATATTGATTTTTTCTCGATATTTTGGTACTTGCAACAGACGACGTTGACGTTTTATTACCTATGTGTTCTTTAGCACGATAGTTAAAAATAATCTTGACATTTTTTTAATTTCAGGTTTTTCTGACGATTCCCCGGCTGAAGAAAATATCACACAACATCCATCTCCCGATTGTAGCTTAAATTATCTAGATTTTGATTGTGATAACCATTTCTATCCCCGGTTTGTTGAAAAAGATCTACAGTCAGTTGATTCCAATATCACCGACTTAGCATATACCCCTCAAGCAAACACGCCTCTCTCTTCTTACTCAGAAGCAACATTACAAGTTTCTAGTAAAATGGGTTTTCAAGCCAAGGAAAGATAAGGGAAATCAGACGTCGACATGTTACGGAATGGAAGAACATCAAAAGAAAAATTCTAACTGCCTTATTAATAAAAATTGCCTATTCCAAGCTTAATTCGAAGTTACGCTTGGACTAGCTAATCTCAGAGTAACTGACTATTTACTTCGTTATTACAATGTTATTAATAAATATGGAGTAATCTCGGACCAACTATACATTCCTTACTTCGGGATTAACGTTTGTGCTATGGCAACCCACTTATTTTAAAAGTAAAAAGAGTGAGTCAGTGAATGATTGGTGAATGAACTCAATGCTTGATGATGACATTAATGACAGTGACAGGCATCAGGCAATATTTTGAGTTTGACAAAAGATACGTGTTACGGTGTTGCGTGTTGTTCCTTGTTGCTCGTGTTGTTTTCGGAATCGGTGGAAAAACTAGTTCTAAATATAATAATTTTTAATATTATTCGTAATGAAATTTTAGAATTCAGAAGAACGTGAAGGGCAAAATTAAATTAAATAACCATTTTTGTTTTGTTTTTTGGGGATAAATAAGATCTTTTGTACATGTAATTATTGTATATTTATTTAAAAAAAATCGTTAATAAATGCTGCCCGAACAGAATTTCTGTCTGACTGACTGTGTCAAAAGCCTTTTTTAGGTCAATAATAATAATAATAATAAAATTTATTTCAGCAAATAGAAATTGGTTTACAGACATTAGTGGCCGGATTCTCCTTTTAAGCAAATAATGCCTGTACCAGATGAATCCGCTCTTCCATATCAATATCTATATATTATATTATTTACATTATGAAATATGACATTACAAAGAAAAACTTAAAGACTAAAAGGGAGTAATTTTAAGTTCATAATTTTAATAAGCGCACGTTGTGCTCTCTCAACCTCTATAAACTTAGTTTTTGCCGCACCTCCGCAAACAGTAATGCGATATTCCAAGACAGATTGAACCAAGGCGATATATATCTCATTCAAAATTGTTCTTGATGTTTCCCGGTCACCATTTTTTTATTATTACCTGGAACCACATGCTTTAATGATCTAAAGACCCAAATCAACTTTCTGACTCTTCCGGCAACTTGCTCAAGCTGTGGGTACCAGGACAGTCTCTGATCCAACATGACACCCAGGTACTTTGTATGGGTAACTTTATTAATGATCGGGCAGTTGCAGTTTCTATCCTGGGTGTTACAACAATCATGAACCCTTATACTAAATCTGTCATCAGGTTGATTTTTATTGTAGATACTGAAACTTATATAGTTAGTTTTATTTGTGTTCAGCGAGGAGAGCAAGTTATATTTTAACCAAGTAGCTATTTGAACCATTCCATTTTCGGCACTATTTTTCACAGCTTTCCAGGAGTTTCCAGAGAAGACGATTGCAGTATCATCAGCGTAGGAGAAGATTTTTGCGTTATTTATTTTTAGGCTACAAAGGTCGTTGATATATACAAGAAATAATGTAGGGCCCAAAACGCTTCCCTGTGGAACTCCGTATGTTATTTCTGCATCTTCACTTAAGTACTGTTCCAACTTTACTCTCTGCTTCCTATTAGAGAGGTAGCTTTTAAAAAGAGTTAATGGTGCTCCCCTTATACCACCTTTTCCAATTTATTTACTAGGATAGGGACAGAGACGGTGTCAAAGGCTTTTTTGATATCAAGAAACACCGTTAAACATTTATTTTTATTATCAATTTCTTCAATTATTAGCGAGCTTAGAGAAGTTACAGCATCTTCTGTGGATTTACCCGTTCTAAATCCAAATTGGGAAGGAGACAAAATATTATATTTATTTAAAAATTTTACTAAACGATTATTAATAAGCTTTTCCAAAATTTTTGATATGCTAGGTAATATGGATACGGGCCTATAATTATTCATTTCGGTCCTATCTCCACCCTTGTGTACCGGAACAATAATAGATTGCTTTAACAGTGTAGGGAATATCCCCTTATTAAAACAAAGGTTGGCAAGGTGAGTTATAATAGGAACGACTTCATATCTTACAAATTTTAAATACTTTGTTGAAATCATATCCCAACCTGGGATGCACTGTTAGATTTTAGGCTCATCAAGATTCTATCCACTTCATCATGATCTGTGTCAAGGAGCGTGGAGGAATTTCCCAGTGCAGGCAGTGTGTCAGAAAGGTTATATGAGTCATGCAAGGCAATATCTTTAATTTGTTGAGCAAGTTGTTTACCAATGTTAACAAAGTACTCATTAACAAAATTTGCTGCTTCGGTAGGGGTGGGTTTAGTATTTAATAATTCTGCGTTTTGGTTTTTCGATTCGTTCGAGTTTGTTATATTTTTTATATTTTTCCACAGTAGCTTATTATTTGAAACTGATTTAGCAAGTTGTTCTCTTTCATATCTTCTTTTCAGCTTTTTAATTAAATTATTGCAGTAATTTCTATATCTTAAGTATGTTATTTTTAAAATTTCATTGTGTGGGTCTTTTCTTAAATTCTTTTGTAACTTATTTCTATTATTTATGCACTTAAGAATACCAGTTGTAATCCAAGGTTTTATGATACGTTTACTCTTCGGAATTTCAATAGTAATAATATTGTTTTTTTATAGAATTAGCTATTATGTGCAAAAGAAGATCAGTTAATACATTAGGGTCATAACATTCTAATAACTTAGCCAGATTACTTTCTTGTAGATATTTTCGAGCTTTGTCGTAGTCTAGTATAGATTTAGTTTTATTTGAAAATTGATTTTATTTAATTTTGGATAAGCATAAAAATGTAGTAAAATGGTATGTAATATTGCTATGAAAGGCAGATCCTTTTTACTGTCTGTTTTGAGCATAAAGTGATCCAAACAGTTGAGGTTCCTTGTGGGTAGCACATGTCCGGGAAGTATTTCAAATTCTGCCAACATGTTAAGATAGCTCATTCTACTCTTATATTCCTGCGATGGCTCCATATTTTTAGGTCTAATATTGATATTTATGTTCCCAGCTATTATTATATTTTTATGCATTGATATTGTCTCAAGATGTGCACTAAGAGAAGCTAAAAAAATTATCTATATTTCTATTTGATGGCGAGCGATAGATACATAAGAATATATTATTTGATATGTCTACTTGAATACAAGACGCCTGTGCCAGTTTTATTTCTTTTACTTTATTTTTTAATGAAGTATTTACATAAACAGTAACCCCATCATTCTGGTTTAGCTGGTATGTAGTAGAGTAGGAGTGGTAATCAGTTAGTTGTGGGATAGGCTTGTTACTGTCTAGTCTGCATTCAGTTAAAATAATTACACCTAATTTAAAATCGAAGCTAGATAAAGTTATTAAAAAGTCATTGAAGTTATTATAGATACTTCTTATATTTTGTGAGATAATAGTGAGGTCATTTTGTTTTCTTTTGAAATGAGTAGCAAACTCTAAAGTATCACATTTAATATTACGTGCAATATTTAAATTGTCTATTTCTTCTACATTTTGTAAGGTCTCACTTATTTAACATTCTACCTACTATAGACGTCTTCTCTAATACTGAACGAAATATGTAAGATTGAATTGCTAGTATATGTGTAGTTATATTTATACTTATGTCGTTAAGCTGAACTAAGTTATCATTTCCATTGTATTTTCTTGATAGTGTATTTAATGTGTGTAGTGTATACATTATAGTGTTATTAAAGTGTGTGTAACTGCAAGATGTGTATGTAACATACGCAAAGTTAATTAGTTTTGACAAAATTAGTTTGTGATAGAGCACCTTTGAAATAATTAAACAGAATTTTAACATCAATTAAAAAATAAATAGAAATTAATTTTAGATTAGGTAAGAAAAAATTTAACAAAAGGGTTAGTCATTTGTCTAAAAGAAGTTGGTATAACTGTTCTTCGCTTCTAATGGTGACTATAGGAGAAAATTCGTCTTTTCTTACGTACTTTGCCATATGCAGTCCAGCAGAATTTGTATGCTTTAGTCTTAACCAGGTCTCTGGCAAGGAAGTGTAGACAAGATCCTTTCAAAGTAAGGTGCTCTGATAAAAAGATGGGTGTGTCTTCCTGTACTTTAAAGCCCAGATGCTTAGCACACAGCTTACCTTTGTTTTTTATATTAAAAGCTTTACCCATTTTTAAGATTTCAGTCTTAAAGATCGTAGAACCAGTTTCTACAACAATCGGTGTATTTAGTTTTTCAGATTTTATTCCACGTACTCTATATATATCCTTTATATCTAATTTATCAACCTTACAACCAATGTTCTGTGATAGACTCACAACCATATCAATTAGGTCTTCTTTTGTTTCATTATTTTTCTTTGGAACATTTTTTATTTCAATATTACTTTTCCGGTTTCCCATTTGAATTTCCTCAATTTTATTTTTCAAAATTGTGATATACTTCTTATCCTCCTTCACCTGGATCTCTAACTGATCTATTTTACTTTTTAAACTCTTCATTTTGAGTACTAAAAAGGCAATCGTGCTTTCTATACTAATATTTGTCTGCTGGATTTCTTTCAGTGTTGAGTTAATTCGTTGAAATTCATTTTCTTGTTTTGTTGTAAATAGTGTCATAACTTTTATAATTATATATATATATATATATATATATATATATATATATATATATATATATATATATATATATATATATATATTCCTTAAACCAAGCCTCCTCAAAATTTTAACTGAATGTCTGTGAGAGGTATGCTGCTAGGCACGGGCTTACATACAATGTAAAAAAGACGGAATACATGATATTTGAGGCTGCTGGTAAATGTCCCAATAATACAACAAATATTACCCTTAATGGCGTGAACATCAAACGTGTGACTGAGTTTAAATATCTGGGGCATGTCATTACTAGCAGCCTCAAAGACGATGATGATATTGAAAGGGAGCGAAGGGCTCTGGCGATTAGAGGTAACATGTTGACTCGCAGATTTTCTCGCTGTACAGAAGAGGTTAAAGTGACGCTATTTAAGGCATACTGCCAAAGCACACGGGAAATCTGTGGGTCAAACATACCAAGAAATCGCTAGACACTCTTCGAATCCAGTACAACAATGTCTTCAGGATGATGTTGGGCCTGCCGCGGTTTTGCAGTGCATCGGGAATGTTTGCGGAATACCAAAGTGATGGCTTCGATGCCTATATATATATATATATATATATATATATATATATATATATATATGCCTATAAATCTGCATAATTATAATGATATTTATGAGTTATAAATTTATCCTTATTTTTAGTTATTGTATTTTATCTGGTGTCCCGTTTTTTGTTTACTGTTTTATTATATTGGGCGTTCCTTTTATATACTTTATAATTAAGTCGTTTTCCCATTTTTCTTTGCGCTGACGTAACTCTTCTCGAAGGTTATCCATTTCTTGTTTTTGGTTAGGTGTCTGATCGGAAAAGATTTTTATATTACTTACTTTGCAGTTAAATTTATTTTTTAATAAGGTTTTTGCTATGTCTGGAGTTCAAAAGCAAACTTTTAGTGGGCGCGTTCTCTTCCCATCATACTTGCCTAGGCACATTATTCTTTCTGGTTGGAGGGTAAGTGGATAGATGCCTGATAGTACTTTCATCACTTCACATCTATTGTTTTCCCTCTTTTCTACCATATTTTCTGAATGTGGTTTGAAAATTCCAGCGATTATTATATTCTTGGCGCGCTCGAAACGCTCTTGAACTTCGGTCATTATATCTGCATAACTATTCGCTGTCGGTTTAGGACGTCCTGATGGTAAGGGGGCATGTACAGTGCTCTGAAGAGCCTGTACATCATTTTCAATACATTTTATTTTTTCTTCATTATAAGTGACAGTATTTGTTAGTTTTTGTATTTCAGACTGGAAGGTATTATGTTCTATGAGCAGCAAGTCCGTTTTAGTTTTCATATCAATAAGTTCTTCATTGATAGATTTGATATCTGTTTTTATAGAATTGATGTTTTCTGTCTGGGATTTACAAAACTCCTACACTCCTATAATTTCCTTTTTAAATTCATTGAATTGGACCGAGAAATCATCCTCAGGCACTTTTCTTTTGCGTTGTGACACATTTTTATATTCGTGCTCAGTTGCTGCAATGATTGACAGGTCAGACTGGGAACTACTATTCCCACTAATAATATTCATTTTGTCACTAGATTTGGTTGTAGGTGAACGTTGGACACTCATATTGTTGTATGTGTAAATAAATTTCCCGCTCGGTATATCGCTCCGCTCGGTTGGTATGTGCGTGACCCTCACTATGGAATAGTTCTTGCCGAGACCAGTATTAAATTAAAGGTAAATTAAACATAAGAATGACTTTCAATTAATGTTATTGATATTGAATATTTTTTATTTCTATTATTTGCGTGAATATAATAAATCCCAGCCTTTATTTGTCTTTGGACATAAAATAGATTACGATTTTTTGTTCTTACCACGGGCACACTTTATTTGCAATAGCACTATACTTTGGCACAATTAAGTTAAAATTATGTAGCCCTACTATTTTGAATTTTGTCGAAGTAAAGAGTAAACACGTCCGCTCACTACGCGAGTCAACACAATCTAAAATAATAACGATTGGCATGACAATTGTACTTTTAATTTACTTTATTTTATTTGATATTAATTATGTAGTTGACTTGCTTACATATAAAAATAATGATTTAATATATCATATCAAATAATTTTCACATGTCAGATGTGGTAAACATGTGAACTATGTACAACTATTTGTCATCTTTAATGTACCACGTTTATCAAATAAATATTTTTGTGGTGTTTATGTAGTTTTAGTTATAGCTTAACAAATATATACTTAAATTAAAATGATAGATATACATACATGTTAATAAAATAAAATAAATAAACAAAATCCAACTAGATGGTAGACCTCGGCAGGGGAGACCAAGCGACCCTTTGATTACATACTTATTTAATCAGATGAATTCAATAAAGTTAGCTTGGGCACCGCGAGCGCGAGTAAGTGTGTCTATCCTGCTCTATCGCTCAGACGTCACCATATTATTATAGTATTAGGTTGTTGCTAAGTCCGAAAAGTGCACCTACGCACTGTTTTAATTCTATACTGACATAAAGCAAACGGGGCAATGACTAAAACATTAGTTTTTAGAAGTTCTTGACAGTGACAAAGATATAGCAAGTGAAAAAAGCTGAAGCTGTAGCTATTTCAGCATTCACCTTTGCGTGACCTTTAAGCAAAGATAATAAAAAGCATGTAAGCACACTGGCTTCCTTTGCCCTGCCGATGGCTTGCCTACTACCACGGTTTAAAGAGTCTAAAAGTTGTGAAACGAATGTAGGTACTTGTGCAGAGCAACGACTGATGGCCCGGCCACACTAAGGAGAAATGCCGTTAATTATCGCGTTGATGGATGTTGAATGCAGGTATAGCCACGAATTAACGCGATAATTTGACAACGGCATTAACAATGCCGTTTCCCGTTTGCCGATAACTCGAGTCAAAGGATTAACGCGCGAATTATCGCGTTGAAGCGGCCACACTACGTTTGTCTCATTGTGCACGGTGAGTGCCACGGGGTTGCACGTATGGCTGCGATGGAGTGGAGTAATGAAAAAGATTTTCGAGATTGAATTAAAATTTAATTTACTGTATGAAACTAAGAAAAATAAGCAAGAGAATAAAAAACAATTTTTGCTGGTCAAAATTCATAGTGTACAGTGGTACGAAACCCTGGATACGTGTATCTAATTCGCACTTGACCAGTATTTATGATTGGCTTATTAGTTATTATTTCATTAAAATATATTTACGTTTGTATTATTATTTAGCTTAAGCCATTGGACGTCTTTCTAGTGCATTTTGGGTGCGGGAAAACAAAATAAAACATAAATAGATTTACAGTGTACGTTTCCTGTGCATTTGTAGCATCCACCATTTTCTTTTTCTTTGTATTCTTTTTTTCTTTGTTTATTTTTTTATTTTATAGAATACGGTGACAAACAAGCACACGGTCCACCCGATGGTATGTGGATGCTGTAGCCCATAGATATCTATCCTTGATTATGAATCAATATGCAGATGCGTTGTCACCCGTGAGGACTAGGATGGAATGCCTCGTTTCCGGTAAAAAGTCTCCGGGTCTCTACACTCACCATACGAAACACAGCAGCATTACAGCTAGCAAATACCAGCGTAAAATGGCACCAAGCTACTATTTTACGCTGGTATTCTGTTAGAGCGTGGTCCTTTCCCGGTCGAAACATTTAACGCCGTCCAACGGCAAATTTAATGCTGTTCAACGGCGTTGAAATTGAAACGGCGTTGACCGTTCAAGTGTAGCCACTCATTTTGTCGCGTTAAATTTAAGGCAATAATTGTTGCGTTTATGGGCATTGACGTTGCCCGTTAGTGTAGCCGCAGCATGAGGCCTTACGAGACAGTGGGCGGCGCGACCTTGTGCCAGCGAACTCCACTGAGTCTACTGTATAACACGTGCGGTTTTTTTCTTTTGCGCCCGAAGCAATTAAAGGGCTACCCTATACGTAGGGAGGCGGAAAATGCATTACGCATACCACGATAGCCGGTCTATCGTGGTTATGAGGGACTCACATCCTAGCGGGGAACTTAAGTGATACCCTCTAAAAACCGCCTTTGGGGACTGGCAACTGGCTGATTAAGCTTTATTGTGCCGTATTGGAGCGACCCTCTTTTGGGAAAAGAGGGCGCAGGCGGCTACGAGCCGCTGAGGGAGTGCCTACGAAGGCAAATTAATTATGAATGAATAATTTTTTATTAATTAAATATAAATTTAATTAGAGTTGGCCTGAGCCGCCAGGAGGCAGTTCAGGTCGTTTGACAGTTTATTAGGCGGGTCCGAGTGAGAGTTTCTCGGCCTGCGGACTCGATAGCGAGAGGGGGATGGGGCTGCATAAGTAGCTGCCTCACGAATAAAATGGTTGGAGTGCGACTCTGAGGCTTTGAAGAAGTTCTCAGAGAGTTTTTTGAGAAATTGTTGAATTGTAGGGAGCTCTAGGTCCCGATGAAGTTCGGCATTACGGACGTACCAAGGTGCGTTCGCAGCTCGACGACAGAAAAGGTTTTGAACTATTTGGAGTTCATTAATAATTTTAGGGTCAGCGTGGGCAAAAACGGGGCCCGCGTAGGACATGACTGGTCGTATACAGACCTTATAAAGGGTACGCTTGTTTCTGAGGGACATTTTACTGTGTCGGCCCAACATACTGTTGATCCTACTCAGGTAAAAACGTGCGTGACGGGTTACTCTTTTGACGTGGGGCCTGAAAGTGAGCCTTGTGTCTAGAGTGACACCTAAATATTTCGCAGTCGTATGCCAGGGGACAGGGGTCCCTAGCATACGTATTGATGGAGTGTTTTTAAAACGGCGTCGTTTATAATCGAAGTGAACGGCGCAGCTCTTCTCCGGGTTCACATCGATGCGCCATTTTTTTACCAAGCTCCTAGGTCGTCAACTGACTTTTGAATCTTGTTCCGTATGAAAGGTAGCGAGATACCTTTGCAGTAGATAGCAGTGTCGTCTGCGAAGAGGGAGAGCTGAACACCTTTCGACGGGATGGGAATGTCGTTGGTGAACAGGATGTACAGCAGAGGAGCAAGTACTGAGCCCTGAGGGACACCAGCTTTGATAGGGCGCTGTGAAGATAGCGTGCCTTCGTGTCTAAAACGAAAGTTACGATGCTTTAAGTAAGAGGCCACGAGACGTACTAGACGATCGGGAAGACCTATTTTGTACAGCTTGTAGATAAGGCCTGTATGCTAGACTCTATCAAAGGCTTTAGCTATGTCGAAAAAGACCGCGATGGTCTTATGACGACGAGGATAAAAACCGCTAAGGATATATTCCACAATACGGTGAACTTGTTGGGGACATGAGTGTTGCGCTCGGAAACCGAATTGATGAGGAATGATAAGAGGGTCACCGTCTGTGGGGAACAGATAGCACCTCATACGATTTTGGATGACTCTTTCGAAGAGCTTGCCCATTGCCTTGAGGAAGCTAATGGGGCGATGACTGGAGGGGAGGTTGAGAGGCTTGTCTGGCTTGGGAATACCAATCACAGTTGCCTCTTTCCACGTAGTGGGAAAGTAACTAAGGTTAAAGCAGGCGTTGAAGATAATAGATAAAAAGGTTAACACCTGCTAAGGAAGGAAGGAAAGTGTTTTAGGGCTTGGTTGGAGATGCCATCCGAGCCTTTTTGGGCTTAAGTCCTTTGATGAGGCATGAAATCTCATCATTGGACACAGAGATAGGTTCGGAGGATGTAGGGGGTGAGTTCCGGTGGCGGACCTCATCCTCCACTGCCTGGACATGTGAGGCGTCGACGGGTTGAGAGCTAGGAGAGTATTGTGCGGCAATGCTATCTGCAAAGCACTCAGCCTTTTCCTCGTCCTCGAAGGCAACCGTACCGTCGGGACGGGAGAGAAGGGGAGTGTGGGTGATAGCGTCTATGCGGAGGGCTCTAGCCATCTGATAGTACGCTGTATGAGATGGAGAGATATTCTCCATGAGTTTACTCCTTTCGAGGTCTCGAAATTTAGGGAGGCGGAAACGAAGTTCTCGTTGAAGACTATTGGCCGTGCGCCTGTATTCGGGGGTGGGATATTTTGCTGCTCTCCGGAAAGCAGCTTTTTTGGCTTTTAATAGGTTGCTAATATGTAGGGGATGCCCACTATTGTTAGCAACCGGGACGACCCTTTCGTTCTCCTTAAGGGAGGATTTAATAAGGGTGGAGAGTGAATCGACCGCGGTGTTGATTTTTTCGGGACTGTCTAAGTCCGACGGTAGGGAGATGGTATATTCCTGTGAGTCCAGAGCTTTAGCTAGGGACTCCTTGAATCCCTTCCAATTAGTGAAGGTTTTCGTGTGTGTTGGCCAAGAATGAGGGAGACCGGTCGGTGATCGGATCCTATATCGTCTAGTGTCTCGATTGCCCTGAGGTTGAGGGAAACTCCTTGGGGTAACGCAAAATCTAGTACATCGGGGGCGTGATCGGTATTATCGCGAAAGTGAGTAACACCAAGGGGACTATGGACAGTAATATCAAGAGACTGCGTGATATCGAGCAGTATCTTGCCACTATGGGAGGTAGTACGGCATGTCCATTCAGTATGCTTGGAGTTAAAATCTCCAAACATAATGACTGAATTGCCTAAAAATAAAATAGCCTCAAAATCTTTTTTGAGGGGATGGGTTCCTGAAGGGATGTAACAGGAGGCAATGAGGATGGACTGATGTCCAGTCATAGCTAGCCTGCATACCGTGGCTTCCATGTTGGTAAGCTGCGGAGTAGAAATGGGCGAGCAGTGAAGTGTCTTCCTGTAATAGATGGCCGTTCCGCCGCCTCGGCGGTCGGGTCTGTCATTACGAAGAAGAGAGAAATTTTTAATAGAAAGGCCTTTAGTGTCCTTAGTTTTGAGATTAGTTTCCTGTAGGAGGAGGAAATCGGTTTCACGATTCCGAAGAAAGAGCTTAAGCTCTGGGAGGTTATTTCGCAAGCCGTGAATATTAAAGGATACAAGCGATAAACCCTTAGGTTTGATACGACCGTGAGACTTTGGCAGAGCAAGCTGCTCTGTCATTGTGAAGTTAAGTTAATTAAGTTAACTTAACTTACAACGAGCACAAAAGATTATGGTGCTCTGTAAGAGCTAGAAGACGTTCCTGACCTGACTCCTGACCACGCAGCGCGCAAAATGCGTGCTACCACCGCGATTTCACTAACGTCGATTTCCTAATAGCGGAATACAGCGTTTTTAGGTCTTCAATAGTGGGCTGTGATTGTTGTTGTTGTGGGGCGGAGGTTGTCCGCGGTGGGTCTGACTTATTGGGGCCCCAGGGAAAGACTGGAGGCTGCAGGAGGCTTTGAGAAGCCCGGAGGGGGCTGAATAATGCCCTGAGGGGGCCTAGGGGGACCCTGAGAGGGCCGAGAGAAGCCCTGGATGGGCTGAGAAAGGCCCTGACGGGGCCGTTGGTAGAGAGCCGGGAATGAGCGGTCATTGACCGGCGGTGGAGCTTGTCTACTGGGGCGAGGATGAGGTGCGCAAGGGCAGCCTCTGTAGTTTGCCGGGTGGCCTGTTTGTTTGCACAGGACACATGCGGGTGGGGATTCGGCGTCTTTGGGCCAAGGACACTCTTTGGTGTTGTGGGGTTCAAGGCACTTAACGCACCTGGGTGGGGCGGAGCAGTTGGCCGCCGCATGACCATATAGCTGGCAGCGGTGGCACTGCGCCGGGAATCCGCGCCTATGTGGGGGCTCAACCTTCACTCTCGACAGGCCACACACTGTGCGTACCTGCCGGAAGACGGCTTTTGCCTCCGACACGTTTGTTAAGATGACTAGGGCAAGATTAAACCTTTTGCCCGTTCTGCTGTGCATTTTGTGCACGGCTTCTACGGGGAAAGCTTGGGACTTAAGGTCCTCAAGGATTTCCTCGTTAGAGAATTCAAAGGGGACGCCTCGGATGACGGCCCTGACTTTTCGCTCTTCCGGAAGAGCGTAGGTATGGTATGATACTCGTTTGGCTGTGAATAGCCTGGTCAGTTGACGGAAGTCTTCGATTGAATTGGGGATGATTTTAATGGTCTCCCGAGGTTGATGGCGTGGTCGTATTTAATGCCTGCGTCGTAGCAGGTTTTAGATAGTTTGGTGAATTTTGCCTTGTGTCTTAGGCAGACAGGGGGCGGGACTTACTTCTTGGCAAGGACTGGAGCACATCGAGAAGCTGGCTTGGCCGTAGCGGGATGTCTAGTGACATAAGTGGGACCGCGGTAGCGGCGGGGGCTGCGGGGGCAGTGGCGGCAGCGGGGGCTGCGGAGGTTGTAGGGGCGGCAGGGGCCGCTGAGGCAGGGAGGATGCGTATTTTCGAGGCGCGTATACCGCTGCGCCTGGAGTTCACCGTGGTGAAAGAGGAGTCTATGGTTCCGTCGGAGTCACAGGACTCCGATGAACCGGTACCTGAATTGGTAGCGGGCCTCTTCCGGGAGGCCGACGCGGAGGACTCGGAGCGTTCGTACTCCATTTCTAGGGGGGCAAAGGAGTTTTGTGTTTGGAGGTATGTCGCGATTACGGGCGGCGGATGGAGTGCCTGAGGGGCATGGGGCGGAGCCTGGGCGGCGATGGTGGCGATGGCGGCGAGGACCGTCTCATCAAGGTTTATACCATGTTGGTTTATGAGGGCGGCGATGGACTTAGCTAGGCTATCTGTGGCCATTTTGGGGCAGTAGATCTAAGAATGGTAACGATTGGGACGGGTCCCTGTTCTCAGTAGAACAGGGACTTGAACACGAGCCGTATTACGATGCAATATACACGTATAATAATAATACAAGAAAAACAAAGAATAACAAGAAAAATAACAAAAATCAATAATACAGTATATCAGTAAAAATAACAATATAGATAACAGTAACAAGTAACAAGCGGAGGTCAGTCAGACCTCCCCGCCCGAAGACAGGGGGGCAAGAGCTGTTAGGGAAAGTGACTCACCAATGCGTCGACGCTGTACAGCGCGAGCAGGACAGCGGAGGCGCGAGAGCGAGATAGCACTACCGTACGACGAGAGCGCGGACTACCTGGATGCGACCGCTCGAGAGCGATGCCACAGGCGGAATGACACGTGCGGTTGACGCGACCGTATTTTATAGTACTTATTTAACTAATTTTAAGTGGCGTTTTTCATTAAAATATTATATTTATAATGATGAATTATTGTTACAGTTATGAGTCACTAAGTAAAGTTGAATTCAAACGACGGCCATGCTAATGTTTTACCTCATTTTGATACATTTGTTCATCCGAATGCAATTTTACACTACATTTAAGAATAGAAAACTGAAAACATCTACTTATAAAAAGAAAGTGTCATGAACATATTTGGTAGTGCAACACTTGCTAAGGTATTTTTCTTGTAGTAGTTAAAATTATCTTGTTCAAAAAGTTTTTAACTTATAAATCATCATCATTACAGCCCTTCACAAGACCACTGCTGAACATAGGCCTCCCCCAAGTAATGCCACAAAGCACGGTCCTGAGCCACCTGCATCCATCGACTTCCTGCATGGCTTACCAGGTCGTCACTCCATCTAGTGGGGAGTCGCCCTACTCTACGCCTACCGGTACGAGGCTGCCACTCGAGAACCTTTCTTCCCCATCGGTTATCGGTTCTTCGAGCTATATGGCCGGCCCATTACCACTTCAGCTTACTAATCCGTTGGGCTATGTCGGTCACTCTGGTTTTACCGCGGATATCCTCATTTCCGAGTTTATCACGCAGAGAAACTCCGAGCATAGCCCTCTCCATAGCTCGCTGAGCGACCTTGAGCGTCCTCATACGGCCAGCAGTGAAGGATCATGTCTCAGATCCGTAAGTCATCACTGGCAATACGCACTGGTTGTACACTTTAGTTTTCAGAGATAATATATAATTATGCATAATGATAATGGGTAATAATAATATCCAAAATTATTTTATTCTCAATTTCGTATAGTAAATACAACAAAGACTATATAACCACTTGACTGCGCATACAGTGCCCCGACGCTCGAAAACTATTAGTATTTTGTCGCCTATGCATCGCCTATGGTACTATTAACCATTTTAGTATTGTCCAAGTGTTAGACCTGTGTGTACGCTAAATTAATGCAAACTTTTATAACTTTTATGCAATTATAATGCATCAAAATGCCTTCATGCGCGGTTAAGTGGTGTGGGAAACATTCCAGGACAGGTTTCCAAAAAGAATGGAGTAACTTTTCATTGCTAAGTTTACTTATATATTTTTTAAAATATGAAAATTATTGTTGATTAATTCAGATTATGAGCCACCGCAGGGGTCTATCTAAAACGGTGGCTGGGTAAATAACGACATTGTTGAGTCGCGCGTTGATGTCTTTTGGAAAAGTCTCGTTCTATTATTAGACAATTCTAATGCTTCTATCTCTTTCTTTCCCTTTGTACGTTTATCGTAAACATTAGTACTTACTGTTACCTTTAATAGCTGAAAGTCGATATCGAAAATAATAAAATTAAAATTAATAAAAAGATTATTCAGTTCACTCACTGTAAAAATACTTATCTACTTTTAACCGTCTTCAGAAAAAAGAGGATGTCATCAATTTGTCGGTATTTTTTCCTAGTTAAAGTTTATAGTTACCTAGTTAAATTACTGTTAATATATTACTGTACACTCCTCGACATTTTATGATAAATCTTTTGCTGTTCTTGGAGTAAGACTCTGGAACTCCTTACCCCAGTCCATTAAAAATGCTCAATCTTTAAATGTGTTCAAGAAACAAATTAAGGAACACTATTTGTCTCTTTAACTCCTCTCTCTTCCTCCTCTTAGTTATGGTCACTAATATACCTTAAGTATGTTGTCACTTTATAGTATATAAGTTGTATTTTTTATCAAATTTAGTGCACCCTACCCGTTAATCTTATTTTTATTTTTATTAATTTCCTCTTCTGGGTTGTCTGGAAGAGATTGCTATGTAGCAATAAGACCGCCTTTTGTTTTTCCCTCATTGTTTGTTCATTATTTGTTATATTTATGTTTTGTTGGTGTACAATAAAGAGTATTGTATTGTATTGTACTGTTAAATTAGTTAGATTGGTGTACCAAATCAGAACGGCTTACAATTGCAAAAGGACACTAAAGACAAGTTATTGTACGGATCTACTACAATAATAGATATTTGTCGTCGTTGTAAAATTTTTAATAAGAGGGCGATCAATGAGAGTGGTTCAAAAGTGCTGTCTCCAATATATGATACTAATTATTTTATGAGAACGGTTTTAAAATCTCTGATTAGGTATTATTAATTCCCGTATATTCATTTTCATCAATTTGAAATAGAATAAACAAATAATTTAATTGAATTAGCAAGATGCATAATTTACAAATATGTAGACACTTATTTATATTTTTTTACAAAGAACAATCAGGACCCTTAAACTTTAATTCGAAATAAATATAACAAATTAATTCATTTCAAAAATCAATAATAATAAAATAAATACATATTTTCGTTGTAACTGATTGATTTTCATTAAATATTATTTCTGTGATTTTAATTGAGTATTTTTCGTAATGATAAAATCCATTTTATCGATAACGAATATTTTACTTTATTAAGAAGAGCAACCCTAAAGATAGCCATAACAACGCAACTTGACCATTTGCAGTCACGCGTTCTTCCTCGTCCCCCGGCCCGCAGTAGTGAGTCGTGTGTTTAGAAGAAATCTGCCTATACGCTCTCTAGTGGTTATATTCTCTATGAAATACAAGGACGCGGCGTCGGCTGACATCAAAGGCGTTTCCCAACTATAAGTACTGTCTTTAAACTGTGCTACTAACTTGTTTACAAGATTTTTTTTCTGTTATTTTGTATAATTACTTTTACTAAGAGTTATTTCTAACACTAGTACAATTGGTGTCTAAAAAATATTAAAATATACTGTAGCGGCGCTGTCGTCGCGCCACTAGCACACCGAAACACACCGAAGCCTAAATCGCGCTATTAACATTCCGAATCATAGACAGTATATATAGAACTTCTCCGAACTCTCACTTGGAGTGTTGGCCGCTCCCCGGGCAGAACATCTTGCCCGGCGGGAGATCTCCCCTTTTCCTTCACCGGCCACAGTGGTGACCCCGACGTGATCTGAACACGCAACTATAAACTACCTTCGGAAACTTCAAGCTTCATCATCGTCATAGAATACCCCACCCATTCGCTCCCGAGCAGATATCGTCTGCAGTCTTCATATCCTGCAAGCCATCTAGCTTAACAAGGTTCATCGCAGCACTGTAATAATAATGCTTCCTGTTCCTTCAAGCTACTCTGTGCGCTATACAGTGTTCGGCATGGCTCTGAGTCTTACTGCTCGCCTCTGCTTCACGGCACTCTCGCAGATTACTTGCCTTCTTCTCGACTCACCGCAGACTACAAGGCAATCTCCCGGCACTTGCACATTCGTCGGCAACGAGGCTTCACTATCGACCTCCGGTCTGAGCAGGGGGGTGATGTAGCGGCGCTGTCGTCGCGCCACTAGCACACCGAAACACACCGAAGCCTAAATCGCACTATTAACATTCGGAATCATACATACATATCACGCCTCTTTCCCGTAGGGGTAGGCAGAGACCACTTCTTTCCACTTGCTACGATCCTTACATACTTGTTTCGCCTCGTCCACTTTCATTATTCCCTTCATACATGCTCTACGGTTTAGGGTACTCTTAACCTGGCCTTTTTTCAAGACGTCCCTAATTTGGTCTAGAAAAGTCCGCCTAGGTCTACCCCTTCCAGCACTTCCATTCACACTCGCCTTATACACTTTTTTCGTCAATCGTTCTTCATTCATTCTCTCGATGTGGCCAAACCATCTCAGCATACCTTTCTCAATTTTTGTCACTACATCTTCTTTCAAGCCACAACGTTTCCTTATCTCACTATTTCTTACCCTGTCACTCAGTTTAACTCCTATCATACTTCTTAATGCTCTCATCTCAACTGCATTTATTCTACTTTCATGTTTCTTCTGCCATACCCAACTTTCACTTCCGTACATGAGTGTCGGAACCAACACCCCCTCATGCACAGCCAAACGAGCCTTGTTAGACACCTTCCGACTGTTCATAAAGGAGTGCAAAGCTCCATTCACCATGTTTCCTGCATTCACTCTTCTTTCGATATCACTCTCACACTTTCCATCTCTTGTAAACTTTGACCCCAGATACACAAACTCTTTCACCTGTTCAATTTGTTCATCTTCAATCACGATATTGCAGTCTGTCACTGCCTCATCTTTTTCAAACACCATCACTTTCGTTTTCCTTACATTCATCTTCATTCCCTTTCTAACAAATGCTCCACTCATAGCAGTTACCATCTCCTGCAACTCCTCGGCCGAAGACGCAAGTAATACTTGGTCATCAGCATAGAGAAGACATTTGACGAGTAACTCATTCATTCTCAACCCACTTTCATTCTCTTTTAAATCTGTCAAACAATTGTCCATGAACAGATTAAACAGCCACGGTGAAGCTACACATCCCTGTCTAACACCCTTTTCGATATTAAACCATTCAGTGTATGCCCCGTTTATCCTTACACAAGCACTAGAATCCCTATAAAGAGATTGCAATGCTCGTATGAGGACACTGCTCACACCGTACACGGACAGTGCTGACCACAATTCATTCCTCACCACTCTATCATAGGCCTTTTCTAGATCTACGAAGGCGCAGTAGACTTTCTTGTTTTTAGCCAAACACTTTTCGGCTATGCACCGCAAAGAAAAGACCTGATCCGTACATCCCATTCCCTTTCTAAATCCCGTTTGTACATCCCATATTTTCTCGTCTGTTTCATTCACAACCCTTTCAATCAACACTTTCGCATACAATTTACCGACGATTCGGAATCATAGACAGTATATATAGAACTTCTCCGGACTATCACTTGGAGTGTTGGCCGCTCCCCGGGCAGAACACCTTGCCCGGCGGGAGATCTCCCCTTTTCCTTCCCCGGCCACAATACAATACAATAATTGGTAATTATTGTACTGTATCTTTTAATATTTTAAAGTTGTTAAGAATTAATTCGCACACTCCCACTCGTTAAAACAAAATGATGTGTATTATAACCTAGTTTGAAGAGCACCCTCCTTCAATTGCGTGCACTAATTCCGTCACCACTAATCCCAATATCACTACACTAGGAAAGACACACCATCGTCTGCGTTGTCATCGTCTTTGATGATACGACGTGTTTCGCCTCTACATGAGGCATCCTCAGGTGATTTAGACTGCGGTGGCTGACCGAAAGCGTAGACTCTGCGGTAGACCGCTCCGATCGCCGAAAAGCGATCAGCCACCGCGAATTAATTCTTAACAACTTTAATATAATGGATTTCCGCAAATTAACGCCTGATTCTATTAATCATCTTTTAATATTTTTTAAAGATCAGGAAAAGAGCGTACGATAATGCGGCGCAAATGAATAAGTAATGTAAGTGGCCTTAGTGTTGCCACACCACAGGAATCGCTGGAGGATTGCCAGCCTTTTAAATAATTCATGTATTAATATTATAGAAAATTGCTAGCTATCAACACAATGTAGGGAAAATTGAATACCTCTAGAAGCATAGGAAAGAAAGCATGCAATCGTTTTTTGTATATATTTTACTGAATTCATAAACATGAAAGGAAATGATCTATAAAATAAATAATTTTATTTTAAGGTACATGAGGCATCCTCAGGTGATTTAGACTGCGGTGGCTGACCGAAAGCGTAGACTCTGCGGTAGACCGCTCCGATCGCCGAAAAGCGATCAGCCACCGCGAATTAATTCTTAACAACTTTAATATAATGGATTTCCGCAAATTAACGCCTGATTCTATTAATCATCTTTTAATATTTTTTAAAGATCAGGAAAAGAGCGTACGATAATGCGGCGCAAATGAATAAGTAATGTAAGTGGCCTTAGTGTTGCCACACCACAGGAATCGCTGGAGGATTGCCAGCCTTTTAAATAATTCATGTATTAATATTATAGAAAATTGCTAGCTATCAACACAATGTAGGGAAAATTGAATACCTCTAGAAGCATAGGAAAGAAAGCATGCAATCGTTTTTTGTATATATTTTACTGAATTCATAAACATGAAAGGAAATGATCTATAAAATAAATAATTTTATTTTAAGGTAGGCGGATATATGACAAATTAATATGTGATAACACTAAAAATTTTTAAAGTTTTAGTTCCATTTTTGTAAGAAACTAGATCTAATCGTCGTTCACTTTAATCTCCTCTATGCCGTCACTTTCGGTGACCAGTGCTCTCTCCAAGATCACTCTACCTTCCTTGTATCTGAAACAGCCAAAAAACACTGTTACTTTTTTGTGGTATGATTTTATTAGAATTATGAAAAAAACCGATATAGGCGAAGAGCAGTTTTTGGTGGTTATGAGTTGTTTGAGTGTCAGTTTCTCCGCCATCATTTGTTATTCTTGACAATAACGGTCTCAGATGTTAAGTAGTGAATAACACTAAAAGTAGACCAACAAACTTCCACAATAAGATTCCTCTAGCAAATGATCTAATATTGTTTAGACACTTACATCAAGAGGCGATGATGCTAACTCAGCCAAAGTTTGAGGATCCATAAAAGTTAAAAGTAAAGTTACAGCCTATACACGTCCCACTGCTGGGCACAGGCCTCCCCTTACTTCTGAAAGGATTTTAGGACAAGGAAGTGGTCGCTACGCTGCCCCAATGCGTGTTGGCGAACTTTAAATGTCTACGAAATATTATTTTTTTCTTATTTGTCAGACATGCAGGTTTCCTCACAATATTTTCCTACACTGCTGAGCACATGGTAAATCAGCACTTAAAATTACAATAAACAATTTAATTGATGCCGGCGGGGATCGAACCCGGTTCGTTCGCGTACTGTGATATTTACAGCGAGCGCTAACGATCCGAGCTACCACGCCTCTGACTTGATCCAGACTCATATTAAAAACAACATTATATTATTGTTATAAATAAAATGATATTGCAAAAACAACTCCAATAAACAAGTGCATACTTAACTAATTTTGAAAACGGAATAACATGCATTTATTGTTTCACTAATCTGAACATATAGTTCAACCTGTATTTCTGACTCTAAATCTAAACCCAACCCGAATCTCAAGTGCACCTTGGATGTAAGAAGGTATATAAATAGTGACTAAAAGTACTTACTAATAGGATCAGCTTTTATATAGTTTAGTGGCAGTGTAAAAACATCAAAGGGACGGGATATCGTCCAGCACATGCAAGAGGCGACAGAGGGCAACTGAATCACGAGATGGGCAGGAGCATTGTTTTGATAACAAAAAATAATAATGATATTAGTGGACTTTATAACTAAAAAAAATATTAGTATTATGAAGTTTCAGTGAATATCTCCACTTAGATTTATTATTTTTTACAATCCTGTTCATCCAAAGGTTGTCTCAAATAAATCACTTTTAGCAATACAACCACACCATACCCTTAATAAGGGGTGTCTCAGCGCCGATTTTAAACTTTGAATATTTATATAAAAAAAAACAATTGTGTTTATAATATTTTAATTGTAGTAAATTATAGTACATTAGTGCGAATTTTATGTACGGAATATTACACCGTCAAGATGTCTTTCATCACGACGAATGCACTCTTCAAAGCGGACTAACGAATTTGCAGAAACACGCTGCAGAACGTCAATTGATATGGCCCTCACTTCTGTCGTTATTTTAGTCTTCAGCTGCTCTAAATTCATAAGAGGGGTATCAAACTCTTGCTTTAAGATAACCCCATAAAAAAAAGTCAGCTGGGGTTAAGTAGGGAGATCTGGGTGGCCACAATATGTCTCCAAAGCGGCTTATGATTTTTCCCGGAAACAACGCTTTTAGTGTGTCCATGGAGACCCTAGCTGTGTGGGCTGTGGCCCCATCTTGCTGAAACCATACACCGGACTCATCAACATCCTCTTCTTGCAGCTGCGGTACAAAAAAGTTATTAATCATGTCGATATACCGCTCGCTCGTCACTGTAACCGTTGCACCTCGATCATTCTCGAAGAAAAATGGCCCGATGATTTTCTTCGCCGATATTGCGCACCATACAGTAACTTTGGGGCTGTGTAATGCCTTCTGATGTTTTTGTTTTGGATTGCTGGGTGACCAGTAACGGCAATTTTGGCGATTGACGTACCCTTCGAGGTGAAAGTGTGACTCATCGCCAAAATAAACATTGGACATCCCTTTTTCCTCTGAAAAAATTCCTAACATCTTCTGACAGAAAATTTTTCGCTTCTTATAGTCTTCTGGTTTGATTTTTTGAACTATTTGGATTTTATAGGGATGTAATTTTAAGTCTAAGGCCAAAATTCGTTGAATACTTGAACGATGAAGATTCAAAGAGGCAGCATGTTTTCTAACTGATCGTCGTGGATGCTCCGCGACCGCAGCGGCGACGCGCTCGATGTTTTCAATCGATCGAACAGGTCTAATTCGAGGGCCAATTGAATGTTTCATTAAACATCCTGTCGCTCTGAACTTTTTTACCCACGACTTAATTAACTGAATACTCGGGGCATCACTTAAACGGCGGATTTCATAGCGATTACAAAACTTGCGCTGTGCTTCCCTCAGCGAAAACTCGTTGCAAAAATACGCCTCTACTGCGTACGCGCGGTGCGCGCCAGACCACTGGGACATAGCGACTAAAAAGCCCGCACTAATCACCTACCGAACGCTACCTCTCCCCTCCCGCTAACCCCGCCGGTTGCCGAGAAATTGGTACTTAAAGTTTAAAATCAGCGCTGAGACACCCTTTATTTTGTATTTTTTTTAATTCTAAGTTTTGGTGTATGCTATAAACTATCTATTTATCTATCTAAAAATCTGCCATTGCCCACCTATCTTCCAAACCTTACGATAATCTCAGAAAGGCCTATTCAGTAGGTTTTTATGAATGATGAATGTATGATATGAGAAACATATTTGCAAATTTAAGTGGCAATAGGGTGAAGATTGTCACTAGGCTAGATGAACTGATAAACTAAGACAGTTGTACTTTAAGGAGTGAACTCTCTTAAGAGAGAGTTTTATATGCTCATCAATAGATTGGCATGGGTTGATGATGATGAATACCTTTTAGATTTATTGAATTGATAAACTATGGCAGTTGTACTTCTTAAGACAGTTTTATATGTCCATCAATAGATTGGGATGGGCTGATGATGGTGAATATCTTTGTTTAGTATTATTGAACTGATAAACTATAGCAGTTGTAGTTCTTAGGAGCTTTATATGTCCATCAATAGATTGGCATAAGCTGAAGATGGTGAATATCTTTGTTTTATTTTTTACAGATTTTATCATGTATATTAACTTATTTTACACTTCATTCAAGCTTCACAGTTAACTACTGTAGGAAAATCTTTGTTTCAGAGGGCATGAGAGATTAGTAAGCTTATGACTGCCAAGCTTCTACATGTCAAGACAGTTTTGTACGACAACAAGCTTCAGGTTCCGGAACCTACATCATAGTGAGCGAGTGAAACCAGCCATAGTTGGGCATGTGTCTGCTGTACTGCCATATGTCAGATGTCAGACTAGATTAGCTACATCATGAAGCGAGCTTCCATTACAACATACTTTGTGCCGCCAAAGATTAGTCAGTTTTTAGTATCCGTCAAGTTAAATATTTAATTATTTTGAATGTGGTTATTATTGCATAGGACAAACTAAAAGATCAATAAAAACCCTCGTAAAGGAACACAAAGCTGATGTTAAGAATCGACGCTCCTGGAAGTCAGCAGTTTGTGAAAACAAACAGGATCATCCCCACTATTACATCTGATTTGATAGACCACAAACCCTCGCTTAAGAACACCAATTCCTTTCTAGGATGATTCGCGAGGCTATCGAAATCAAAAACTATCTAATTTCAATAGACAAGTTGGCTGGGTGCTACCACGTGCTTGGGATCCTATAATTAATAAAATTCAAGATACCATAACCTTATTCTATGTAGATCGGACCAAAAAATCATGACGATTGAAGGTAGCTATGGTTAACTACAACATTGCAACAGCAAACATCCCCTGTCCCCTCACGACCATTGCTGTAAAGTACTGAAAAATCTGAATTATAAAATAATATACAGTGTAAACTCTATACAAAGGCACTCAAGGCAGGCCTCCGTCACTCGCTCTAGGCCACGCGTTATATGCCTACCGCTCTGTGTATCGTCCACGATACAACCGACATAGGGCCGCCGCACGCCCGCCTGAGCACGGTGCAAGCGCCGCGCACGTTTCCCGAGCTTACTTGTCGAAATGCCAAAACCATATGTTATTATTGTGCAGTGGATGGGTGTAAAAGTCAAAAAAGAAATGAAAAATTGTCTTTTTTTGCATTGACTCATGTATCAGAGTATTTATTATATAAATGTAGCAAAAAAAACTTAACTTCTATGCTTTGTTACAGGAAAACCCTAATGTTGACGAAACAACACTGTATATAATTTTAAAGCTTTAAATAAAGATTCATCTTTTTATGGTAGGCTAAAAGTCCCACCAGAACCGTTTAATAATTATATTGAAGAATTAGAAAGAGCATTCTTAAATAATTTTGACAATGTCATAATGAATCGGCCTGGCAGCACCGTCTTGCAAATTTTGAAACATTGATTTTCCTCTGCTTTGCTCCTGTTTTCCTCATGATTATTTATCAAAATTATTTACGCGATTTAGGAAACTTCAACGATAAAATGTAATAACTGGGAATTCAGAGAAGGAAAAAAATGTATAAATCATTTTAAAAAACTCAAACATATTTGATTGACAAATAAAAATTATTATTATTATGTATGTGTATGTATTTCGCAACATTCGTTTTATTACAATAATCATTATAGGTATAGTTCATTTCAAATAGCATGGCAGGATTGTACTTGAAGCGGTCATTAGGCGATAACAAAAGAAGTGGTATTTACAACCGATACCTGACTGAACAGATGCTTAATTTCAAGTGTTAAAGCAATAAAATAATCACACAAAAATAGATTAACATTACAGCTGTAATTGCTAAGTCTCAAGTGGAATCCTGCCATCCTATGTGAAATGAACTATACAACCCTAGCGCATTCATTCGATGACGCGCTTGCACGTGAGTCGCACGGCGGGCAACACAATCTCGACTCTTCGTACGCGTACTTATGGTACATTTTCTTCTCGCTACGAACAGCAGATATTATTATTAAGATTTTTTAGGCTATTATAGCGTAGGTATTTTCGCTATTGTATGGGGGTGATGTATCTGTTGGTAAACTATTTATTAATCTGTGCTCAAGGGACTGTGCAGTGTGCACATTTTGACGCTATAGAGTGTGGTTGTTAAATGGAATGAAGAAAAATCTGTATTAGAAAAAGAAAAAGTTTATTTTTGACCAGTGTTAGTAATTACATAAAAATAATTGTTATTTGAACGCTATTGGGTATAATATGTTATGCATGTTATGCAACTAAGAATATGATAACATATAGATAATCCATGATTCCTACTAATCCCAATTTGTAAACAAACAATGGATTTCTTAGATTTTGGTATGTATTATGCTGACATTCGAGTTTATAACCCGTAGGGTGAAAAAAAAATCAATGAACGAAAGAAATTTACGTCGGACTCGGAGACGGCTCACTGCGTGGTTTTGTTTTAACATTTCAATAAATTTTAAAACATTAATATTCATAAAATTTATGAATTCGTTTTGAAATTTTTTTATTGAGGTAAGACCCTACGATAGTAAAGCAACAAAAGAACAAAAGAATGTACACAGCAGTGCAGGTTTCACTAATTTTTGCTACTTTTACTAAAAGTACTTTTTATTATTTAATCGACGACATTATTGAGAGTGGGTGTAGTGCTATATAGAGTGTATTATTGTATGAAAGACAAGCTAAACCAATCAAAGCCGAGTGATTTTGAACCTTTAGGGAGTAGGTATGTTGTTAAATCGATTGACGATACATGGAGTTTACTCTGTATTATGTGATAAAATCTCTAAAAGATAATTTCATTTAAATGTGTAGTGTTCACATAAACAAATTATTGTCTTCTTTTAGTGTCTACTAGTTAAAAAGTATAAAATACCTTTGATTCTCTTCTGTAGCAAACTCATATACCCAACCAAGTTTATTAGAGCAGTTCTTACAGGAGACATCACGAACCATGTGGCGTCCTGTCAGCATCACTCGGTCCTGTACCTCCGAGTATACCAGATTTACCACCTTGTGAAATAGAAAAGCTCTTCCTGCAAAATAAAATATTTAGGTGCTCTCAAAGAGTGTAGCAAAAGGGTGGGCAACTGTTCATTATTGTCGATTAGTTCGATTACGATTTTAATAATCTGTGTTACCAATTAAAATTAATTTAACTATGTATAGTAGCCCTGATACACAGCAGGGCTACTATCACAGTTTAATTGTGTTAATGAGGCTGTCTAAATACATAGTTTTGCAAGGGCCATTGGCTACAGTCATACATTAGAAGGTACATTGATGATGGGCCAGATATTAGGTCTTTTTAAAGGACCGTACTTAGCCCACTCCACATATAGTAAATGCGAGAAAACACGGTAATTAATATGTAGTGGTCACATGCCACAGTCTGGTTTGGTTGAGGTACTAACATACAAAAACTCCTCTGCTTCCTAGACTACACCTGTGGTGCAGAAGCAAGAGTAGAGGACCCCTCCCTTGCATTGAAGAAAGGGCTGTCTCCAAGCACCAATTTCTTCACAGTAAGTTTATTGGATGAGGCTCTGTGGACTAACCAATGTGGTAAAATATATACAAAAATTACTTCATAAATTGGTAAAAGCCAGCAGTGTAACTAGCGTAAAGGTATTGGCTTTCTGCTTACCAAACCACCCAACCAGCACAGTGGTATGGGTGAGAAATTTGTGTCTACCCTTGACATGTGTCAATCATAAATGACTCGTATGTTAAAGGGGGTACACTTAAAAGTATTGATGGTTCATTCGTCTGTTTTTAAATGTTCCTGTACAACCCATTCACAAACAACTCATGGAACCTTTTTAACTTGTGATTGGTGTGAATTGTGAATGAGTCGAAAACTAACCGAATCCCGAATGATCTCAATGAATTGTTTTTAGTGTAGAATACTGGAGCCCAAAATTATCCATTTGAATGATCGATCCAAATGTACCTGTACATGTGACGAAATGTACTAGAAAGACTCAGTCACGAGAAATGAATGATTAACACATGTCTAGTCTACCGGTGCATCCTCAGGAACGTGTTTTTGTCCAAAACAATGAAAGCTAGAATTTGATATGCTGTTAATAATGATAATGTTACGAGCTTAGGGTTTGTGACAATAAAAACTGCCGATTGAATTACCAAAATTTACACTTTAATTCACTTTACACTAATTAAAACTTAAAACACTAATAATTAACCACACTGATTCACTTTATTTCGCTCCGAAGCTTCGCTTGTCTTGCCAAATTCAATACTGCCCGTGCGGGCATGCTGCGGGTTTAAATACACTTTTACGCCGAAACATCCAGAATATTCCCGTAGATACGGGCGCCGACCGACCAGACACAGAAAGTTCGAGTGTGAGGCTTCTAGAAAGCTTAGTTCTTCAATTCGGTACTAGATGGCGCGGTTGGTTAAAAGATTAGTCATGGCATTTTCTGGAAAGCTCACCTCGCTCTGTTACCCGACACTAGATGGCGCTAGTGACAGACGTCAACTGAGCGCGCAACACTGCCCCCTCCTAAGACATGCTCGTCCCGAGCAATATCGGCCCCATAATAATGCGCCAGGCGATCTACATGGACGATCTTAGGAGTCCCTCTTGCGCCTTTCTGTGTCCGGTAGGTTACATCGTTGATCCTGGTCACAATCCCGTACGGGCTGTCCCATTTAGCTTGAAGCTTAGATTTCCCTTTGCTGCGGACTGGATTGTGCAACCACACTAGTGAACCTTCGTCAAACCCTTTGTTGTTCATTTTGCGGTCATACTGGGTTTTCTCTTCCAAAGTTTGCGAAAGCTGGTGTCACTGCTGTACTTTCGTGAACAGCGCTTCGATATGACAACAAAAACGGTTGTATGTGCTTGTCCCAATCTCGTTGCTGATTGTCTACAACTTTTGCTAGGTACCACTCCAATGTCTGATTAAATCGTTCTACCATTCCATCAGATTGCTGGTGATAAGAAGTCGTTCTTGTTTTATGAGTACCCATAACTTGGCAAGTTTCCTGGAATATATGAGACTCAAAATACCTTCCTTGATCGCTGTGAATCTCTAAAGGTACTCCAAAACGACAGAAGACTGCATGAACTAGTTTATCCGCAACTACTGAAGCTTATTGATTTGAAATGGCGAAGACTTCTGGCCACTTAGTGAAGTAATCCATTACAACCATGAAATACTTGTTAAAGCTTTCACTCTCAGGAAACGGCCCCGCCACGTCAATGGCTATTCTCTCCCATGGTGCACCAACATTGTACAACTTCAATGCACCTCTACTATGAGTCTGAAGTCACTTTACAGCCGCACAACTTGTACATTTGCAACACCAGTCCTCGACATCGTTTCGACAGTGGACCCAGTAAAACAGTTCTCGGATCTTCAGTAGAGTTCGTTTATCTCCCAGATGGCCTCCTGAACAATCATTATGGTACAGCTGTAGAACATCCGATACTTTAGCTTTATGGACAACCATTTGCAAATGACAGCTGTCTCCCCGAACATTATCCTACTTCTGACACCAATTGTTACGAGCTTAGGGTTTGTGACAATAAAAACTGCTGATTGAACTACCAACTTTTACACTTTAAATCACTTTATACTAATTAAAACTAAAACACTAATAAATAACCACACTGATTCACTTTATTTCGCTCCGAAGCTTTGCTTGTCTCGCCAAATTCCATACTGCCCCAATCACGGCATGCAGCGGGTTTAAATACACTTTTAAGCCGAAACATCCAGAATATTCCCGAATTTCAGTAAGTTGAGTGGAACGTAAGGGCACTGAAGGAACACGGATGGTTTTTAGTCAGTAAAAGTCTGACACTCCCTTACGCTCCACCCAGAGCGAAAGGTGTCATTAGATGATTTACCATCCGCAAAAAAAAAAAGGTTCTAAAAAACTTAGTTCTTCAATTCAATACTAGATGGCGCTGTTGGTTAAAAGATTAGTCATGTCATTTTCTGGAAAGCTTTCAAAACAATATAAATATAATCATTTACATCACAAAAGTTATATATATATATATTTATATATATATATATATATATATATATATATATATATATATATATATATATATATATATATATATATATATCTTAATATATATAAATTACGTGTCACGTTTGTCCGCGATGGACTCCTAAACTACTTAACAGATTTTAATCAAATTTGCACACCATGTGCAGATTGGTCCAACTTGAGAGATAGGATATTTTTTTTGCCCATGAATGACCCAAATTTTTTCTTTTGCGAATTTAAGAATTTTTAATAGGACATGGACAAAGGGTTGTCTAAAAGGGCAGAACAATGTCTGTCTAGCAAGCTAGTATATATATATATATATATATATATATATATATACTGACTGACTCATCATGAGATATCTAAAACTATACACCAAATTGACGTGAAATTTAACATAGTTGCTCATTTCGTAATGTAGACAGTGAGTGATAATAGTCCCATTAAAAAAATATTGATATATTACATTTAGATTCCGCAATAAAATATTATGAAATGCAGCAAGCGGGTATCAGCTAGCATGTAATATAGGACGTACCTAGATATAATACAAAATAATCCAAGATATGTGTAGGTTTTTACGTACCTATTTAGGAAGCGAAGATCATATATTTTAGTAATAAAAAGAAAAAAGAAACTTAATATATAAATTAAATTCTGTAACTTTTAAATATATTTTACGCACAGAACGTGAAAAAAATAAAGGATGATAAAAATATACGAAGTTTAGCCCTTGAAGTTATACAGAACAATAACAAACCTGTTGCCCCCGTAAATCTTGTGCTAATTAATTCAGCACGATTAGTTAGATTTACGTCACAAGTAGCACATGAAAATAAACGCGTTCCACCAATATGATGAAGAAATATTTTACCCATTTTCTTTGTTTTCAAAACAAAAAATAACAATAGCTGACGATTAGACCCAAATTGGATTTGACCCATAGATAAATAAATATGTAGCAAGGATTTGACAGCAACAGCATCCACCATAGATTACTGAATATATCTCTTATCTATGATATATACCATAGATAAGGATGTATATACGGAAAATATATACACTGGGTGCGTTTGGCAGAAAAAAGCGCTAGCAAGTGCTTACAAGCGCTGAAATAGTTTTCGGCGATTGCTACTTCAGTAGCGCTGACACAATCCGCTATTTTGCTTATTTAATTTGTTTGTTTTGAAGTAGAGTTTATAAGTTGTTTTGTGCAATATTTTAGTTTTAAGTAATATAATGACATGAATAAACATATACATGTTATTAAAAATTCATGATTGGTAAGTTTTTAATATGAATACTTTACAAACATATGTTTAAATTAGGTTAGGTTCCCCGGTTAAAACTAACATCGTGTCCTGGAGGAAAATAGCTATTTACGATTTGACAGCGCTTACTACTTCCGATCGCCATTTTGCTTACAAGCGCTTGCTAGCGCTTTTTTCTGCCAAACGCATCCTATGATTATAGAAACAGAAACTTTTTTATTCAATTTAGATTATAAACAACACTTATTGAAAGTCAATTTTTTCATTTACCACTGTTTCGCAAAAAAACTCTGTCCTGGGAAGAACCAGCAAGAAACACAGCGGGACTTTTTTTTTAAAATAATAGCTTACAATCATGTTTACAATTAACAACACAAGACAAATTAGAAATAGCTTGGTAGCGATCACCCATCACAGGGGTTATTATCATCCATAAATTCCTTAATATTATTATAACCCTTTTTATACAAACTTAGTTTAATAAAACGACAATAACGAAAATGACATAATGCTATGGAAATAACTAAAGTAAACTATTCTTGCTGTTTCAACACTGGTAAGAGTTCTAATCTTTTTTACAGCATATGCTGCAGAACTAAGTCTGCTAGCTAGGTTAGATATATGGGGGAGCCATTGAAGCTTTACGTCTAGTGTGATTCCAAGAAAAATGGTGGTATAAACAGGACTCAGTTCTTCCCCATTTAAAATTACATTCGTATTAACATGTACGACGTTAGGAGTTACGAATTTCATACATTTAGTTTTAGTTCCATTCAAATGCAAATTATTAACATTAAAACAATTGACTACCTTAGCTATAGCATTATTTACTTCGTCGTAAGTTAATAACTATCGTTTTAATTTGAAAATTAATGAAGTATCATCAGCAAATAATACTATATCATGGTTATCCCCTACCATGTAAGGTAAGTCACTATTATTTTTATTTTTTTTTTATTTTAAAAAAACGTTACCCCTACACTAAGATTTTCTCTTGTATCGTGGGGGCAGTTTACAAACATAAATTGCACAAGGATAAACATCCAGACCCGGAACAACTATTTGTAGGTCATACAAATACTTGTCCGTGCGGGATTCGAACCCGCGACCCCCAGCGCAGCCACTCATTGCTAAGTCACTGCGCCACGGAGTCGTCATAACATTAATATATACAAGAAACAGAAAGGGGCCGCGAATTGAGCACTGAGGCACGCCCATTTGTACAGTTGACCCGGAAAAACTCATACAATTAATTACAACTTTTTGAGTTCCGTCACTTAAATATGAAATAATTAATTTAAGAGCATCACTTCTTACACCGTAGTGTTGAAGTTTCCTGATTAATGTTTCATGGTGAACACAATCGAAGGCCTTGGATAGGTCACATAATATACCCAAAGCATCCTGTGAATTCTCCCATGCATTGAAGATATATTTAATAAGCTCAACACCAGCATCGGTTGTCGAGCGACCCCTTGTGAAACCGAATTGATTTTTATGAAGTAAATTATTTACATTAAAAATTTTTTACATTTGATCAAGAAAAATTTTTTCAAAAATTTTACTAAGTATTGGCAGTACATAAATAGGTCTAAAATTAGCGCGGTCCAATGTACTGCCAGATTTAAATAAAGGTATTACTTTACTGTGCTTCATTAAATCAGGAAACACACCAGATTTGATATTAGTATTAAAAATAATAGATATTGAGGTGCGATTGCATCTATTATAGACGCAATAACTTTAACGAAAATCCCCCACAGATCGGCGGTTTTCTTAATATCAATACTCTTAAAATATTTTAGAATATCTTTTGATGACACTTCATGAAATGTAAAATTCTTTGTACACACATTTACATTTTGTTGTAATGATTCGGCGACGGCAGGAGAAGAATTCAGTGACTTAGTGGTTAAGATAGGAATATCAGTAAAATATTTCTCGAAAACCATTGCAACGTCCTGATCCGATTCAGTTAATTTATTGTTAAAACTTAACTGATAGTTCGAATTGCGAGAGTTAACCTTACCAGTTTCACCATTAATTATACTCCATGTCATTTTAATTTTATTAGAAGCCGTCTTTATTTTGTTGCTCAAATACAATAACTTGGTTGTGGAGCACACACTTTTAAATATTTTGAAATATTTTTTTACATATTCCCTAAATGCGACGCTAGGATTATAATATGAACTTTCATTGTATGATTCGTATAACCTTTGTCTACTCTTATGGACTCCTACTGTTGCCCACTCATTAAATGCCTTGCGATTGTTCAAGGAGAATGAAGTAAAAGTATTATTAAATTCATTGCAAATAAGCTTAAATAATGTTCCATACAAAAAATGTGGATTATTTTGACATGAAAGTGATGGAAGTTTTTTACTATGTTACTTCTAAACTTCTCCAAGCTACGTGCATTTACTGGAACAAACACTACTTTTTTATTTACTTGCTTTTTGTGAACATAAGGTAACGAAACTAATTGTCCACAGTGATCAGAGCTCAATTTTTGAATACATTTATAACGAACGGCTTATAATAGAGAGATAGAGACTCCTAACAATAACTAAAGCAAGTTATTGTTCTGAGATGGTATGCTCAGAACAATGACTAAAGCATAGAAGGAACCTGTCTAACAGCTATATATAGATCTCTTTCTTTTTTAAATGTTTTCAGAAAGAGATAAATATAGGTTTGTCAATAGGTATCAATGTACATTCGGCAAACGTCAGTTTGGATACCTTGGTTACTTTTATGCTATTAATTTAACCTTTTGAGTGCCACGCCAAAAATGCATTAGCGTGTCCTGTACGCCAAAGCGAAAAGTAAACAAAAATACCTACGAAAAAATAGTGTTGCCAAGAGTTGATATATCGATAACCCAAAATGACTTGATTTTGTTGGTTTTTTATGCTATAAATGACTCTTTATAATCTGGTATGTTTTATTTATTCTTGTGCTGTCTTCCACTCTTTTCATATATGTACTTTGTACATAAATAAAAACAAACAATAACAATAAAATAGTAGTAAACCACAACACTACTCTTCATCGTGATGACGTCACTGTCACGACTGGACGACAACGGCGTAGCTAACCTTGCTTTTTGAAACTTTCGTAGAGATGTAGCCGTGTCACACGTTATGTATCAATTCGATTCAACCAAAATATACAGAGATCGACTCAAAATATTTATGTGTCGGGGGAGGCGTAGGCCAAGTGAAGCACAGAAGAAAAGTCTTACGTTCTTATGACAATTGATATGATGCTAAGTCTACCAGATGATTTTGAGATAGTCATAATCTTTATTACAATCAAATGGTAACAATAAGTGATGTCTTAAAAAAATAGTTCGCATTTGAACCTAGTTTGGGCGTAGTTATTATAAAAATATTATTTTTAAACTACAATATTAGATTTCATTAATAAATTACTGTATTAGATTATATTACTTTGAAATGATGTAAATTTAATTAAATTAATAAATATTATTATAAATAAAAATAAAATAAAGTAAAAAATAATAATTGAATAAAATAATTAAATTAAATTAGATATGCACAGGCCGAAGTTGTCCACACAAATTAAATAATATTTGCATCAAAATATTCATTTAAATTATAGAAACATTTTTCAATTAAATATAACTTTATTTGGTTAAAAATAATGTAGTACTCGTTAAATTTTTTAAGTCATTTTGAAGGTTATTAAAAATTTTAACTGCCATACAGTAGGGACTAGAGCTATGCAAAGCAGGAGTAGATTTCGGCAATAGTAGCCTATTTTTATTTGGTCTAATTGAGTATTTGTAATTTGTTTCTCATAATTTGGAAAATAGTTCTGGGTGGTTTTTCACAAATTTGCATTTTTCCCAAATATTAATAGACGTAGAGCCGTAGTAGCTCAGTGGTTAACGCTCGCTGTAAATATAACAGAACGCGAGTAACCCGGGCTCGATCCCCGCCGGCTCCAATGAAATTGTTAATTGCAATTTTAAGTGCTGATTTACCACGTGCTCGGCGGTGAAGGAAAACATCGTGAGGAAACCTGCATGTCCGAGGAATAAGAAAAAAATATTTCGAAGACATGTGAAGTTTGTCAACACGTATTTGGGCAGCGTGGCGGACACTTCCTTGCCCTAAACCCTCTCAGAAATTAGGGGAGGCCTGAGCCCAGCAGTGGGAAGTATATAGGCTGTAAATTTACTTAACTTACTTTATTACATGTGATACAATGTTGTATACAGCATTTGAAGATCCTGCGTGGAATCTTTTGAGAGTTCTGACGCACCAAGTAACGCGAGCCGCTTTTTGCTCTTCACAGAGCGAATGCGGTATCCATCGGGAAAACAACTTCTTTACACCTCATTGTTCATGAAAGATTATTTGTATTTGACTCATGCCAATGTCTAAAGTTGCCTGAAATTCGCGGTATGTCACATGTCGATCTTCCGCAATCAGCTTACGCACAGCATCAACGTTTTCTTGGGTGACTGCAGTTTTAGGACGACCTTGAAGGGGATCATCACTGAGCTTGACACGTCCACGTTGAAATTCAGCGAACCAGCGATAAATTGTGGTTTTGGATGGGGCTTCATCACCAAATGCAGAAATCATCCGGTCAACACACTGTTTTTGTGTTAAACCACTTCGAAAGTCATAATAAATCATCGCTCTTGAATTTTCTCGAGTCAATTCCATTTTCTCAACGACTAAACAAGTTTGACAAAACCTTGTGACAAGGCCGAGAATCTTTTTTTAAATAAATAAATGGTATTCGATTTTTAAAACCAAGGAGTTTCCAATTAAAAAGATTTTAATATGGCAGGAACAGTGGAAATATTCCATTCCGGTTACTTTTAGTGCGGCCTAGTAGTATAATGATGATAGTCATGTAATATATTAAACTCTGATAATCACAGACACCATATCATAAGCTGAGGATATGAATTCACGCTTTCATGATTTTACCATAGACAAAAATACCAATATTGATATCGGCATTAATTTCTTGTACTGGTAATCACTAGTTAATACTGTTTTGTCAATGACAATGTACGTTTTAAATAACTATGAAATTATACAAGAAATTCATGATTCCATAGGCGTGATTTTACTGACAGCTGTCGCAGAGATATGAACTATAGTACTACTTCTATGCTTTAGTTCGTAGACAGAGAAACCTATAGACTAATGATAATGATTAGCGTGGCCTCGAATGAGAAAGGACGATAACGTAGTTTTAGGTTATACAATAATCTTTATGACTTTTAAACATATTTAGATACAATTTTTAGTTGTTTTAAGAACTGAACTGAACAAGATACACCAAACTTAAGCTCACAAAACACATTTTTCTCACTTAAATCAACTTGTAAACTCCTTATATCGCTACGAACTGTCAAAGTTGTTTAGCAAACTACGCTTTGCTATACAAAAAAACCGGCACGTAGAAAGGGACAAACAATCACACTGTTCCGTCTCATTTCTATGCAAGACGTATGCATAAATCTATCTTTTTCGTGTGCGAATGGAAAGAAGGCGTCAATTTGTCTATAGGTTTCTCTGGCTACGGGTAAAAAGTACTGAAATATACCAACTTGCACTGGGAAAATATACCAATAAAAATAATGATAGTCAAAATATGTATTATTTGGTTGTGGCAGCATGTATTTCGAATAGAAAAATAAACTAAGACTCTGTCGTTATATATTATTTATTGTTTTGTCTTGTCAATTCTGTCTATTTATAAAATATATAATTTTTTGTTGTTGTTAATATATTAATAACTTTCTCTGCTATGCTTGTCCTAAATTATAAAGACTATTGTATATGTGGACTATTTAATTGTGTGAACTGCTCTGCTTAATAAACTTTTATAGATAGTGATTTTATGAGTTGTCTATTGAAGATTTTCCCATACATTACTACAC
Source organism: Parnassius smintheus behrii (assembly GCA_036936625.1). NCBI lineage: Eukaryota > Metazoa > Arthropoda > Insecta > Lepidoptera > Papilionidae > Parnassius > Parnassius smintheus. The sequence continues at coordinate 60,233,298 of JAUPFT010000003.1, read as the reverse complement.
TGGTGACCCCGTCTGTGCTTTGTGCTGTAAGAACCCAGACGTAAGCAGAATCCAAAATAATATTTTAAGAATAATATATAAATAACATGGCAGAGAAACAAGTTCAACCATCCCAATTACTGTCGCAAGAAACATGTAATGCGGAAGGGTCATTCACACCATCCGATATATGTCGTGTCGGTGTCCAACTGCCACAGTTTTGGGCTGAAGAGCCTGCTGTGTGGTTAGACGACTAAACAAAATTTTATTATGTAATTGCACAGTTAGACCATAGATATGTAGCAGAAGCCAAGGACATTATAGTTACACCACTTCAAAAAGGTAAATACGAGAAACTTAAAACAGAGTTTATCAAAAAGCTCTCAGCATCCCGAGAAATAGATCTGAAATAGAAGTGAAGCAATTTTTAATGCACGAGGAACTTGGTGATAGGCGTCCATCACAATTTTTACGACATTTGCAACGCTTAGCGGGCCCTAACGTTCCAGATGACTTAATCAGGACAATATGGACTAGTCGCATCCCAAATAATTTGCAAACCGTAATGGCATCACAGCCTGCCTCAACTCTTGAAGTATTGGCTGCCTTAGCTGATAAAGTGCATAAACTTGTGCCGGCGTCCCCTCATGTCGCTTCTATGGATGTAGTTACAGGGTCGTTACTTGACACGATGTCGAAACAAATTGTGGAACTTACTCGCCAAGTGCAAGCATTATCCCTCAGAAACCGGAGAAGATCACGCTCATAAAATGGACGAAATCGTTCTCAATCAAATTATAGGTTTCCATTATGCTTTTACCATTACAAATTTGGCGATAAAACTAAAAAGTGCGTAAAGCCTTGTGATTACCAACTGAAAAATGATCGGGGCAGTCATTAGTGGCGACAAATGATTGCTTCAGTTCTTCCGGTCGCCTGTTTATGACGGATCGGAACGAAGATGCAGTTCTTGGTCAACACCGGAAGCGACCTGTGTGTCTTCCCGCGCATTGCACTCAAACAAAGACAATCTCGAACATCTTACGAACTTTTTGCTGCAAATGGAACTCACATACCCAGCTACGGTTATGCTCATCTTGAATTAAATCTGGGACATAATAATTTCTTATTACCGATATTTAAATGGTGAATCTCACCATCATCCTTCACATTTAGCTACCGTGGGCAAATCTTTGTTACAGAGAGCACGAGGGATCTGTGCCGTCGACACCAGGCCGCCGAGCTTCAGCACGTCAAGCAGGTTCTGCACGAAAACAAGCTTCGGGTCCCGCGCCTACGTCACAGTGACCGAGTGAAGCCGGCCACAGTCGAGCGTGTGCCTGCTGTACTACCATATGTCAGAGGTGTCACAGACAAGATTGGCTACATCTTGAAGCGAGCTTCTATTAGAACATTCTACAAGCAACCGAAGAAGATTAGTCAGTTCTTACCATCCGTCAAGTGTCATATTCCTCTACAAGATGCAGGAGTGTACAAGCTTGATTGTGATTGTGGTCTCTCATATATAGGGCAAACAAAGAGATCAATTAGAATCCGCGTAAAAGAACACATAGCTGACGTGAAGCATCAACGTTGCGGGAAGTTTGCAGTTTGCGATCATATCCTAGATGGCCCCAACCATTACATCAGATTTGATAGACCACAAATCCTCGCGAAAGAACATCGATTCCTACCAAGGATGATACATTAGGCTATTGAAATTAAAAAACATCCTAATTTCAATAGAGAAGGAGGCTGGGTACTACCACCTGCTTGGGACCCTATAATTAATAAAATTAAAACTAAACCCAAGCATACCACTGCAAGACTTCAAACCACAGTTAGTTCATTCTGCGTAGATCGGACCAAAGACAATAATTAAAAAAGCTGAAGGTACTCCGTGTTAACTTTGACATCGGGACGCCATTCACCTCAGTCCCCCGTGACCATTAGTGCTGAAAAGCACCCGAAACGTCGGCTATTAAAAATAAAATAAATAAAACGCGATAAAATCCGTAAAAGTAGTTTTAATCAATAAATCTGGGACTTCGACGAGATTTTCCATAGCGCTTTATGGTAGCTGATGTAAACAAAACAATCATTGGAATTGATTTTCTTATCATTTTACGATATCATTGTTGACTGTCGTAACCGTCGGTTAATAGACAACAACAATTCGTTGCAAACACCTGCTGAGCCTGCTTGGGTAAGTGAGATAGCTTCAGTGAAAACCATGACAGGTAATTAAAAATAATTTGAATTGCTACGTGACTGCAATTCCTCTGATGTTGCGTTTGATTATGGGCGGCGGTAGTTACTTAACATCAGGTAAGCCGCACGCACGTTTGCCACCTCTTCTATAAAAAAAAAACTTTCCAGAAATAACCCGACCATCAGGTGTATCGCTAGCTCCTAAATATAGTACTGTCCATTTTATTCGCACTGTGCCAGGACCGTCTGTGTCTTGCAACCCAAGAAGATTATCGCCAGAGAAGCTGAAAATAGCGAAGCAAGAATTCGAGGCTATGATAAAAAATCTCTTGATCTTGTACCAAAGAAGAATAACGGATGGCGGCCATGTGGCGATTATAGCATGTTAAACGCAAGAACCATTCCAGACAAATATCCCATCAGGTACTTACAAGACTTACGAGCCACTACCTATCTGGTTATACAATTTTTTCTACGCTAGATTTGGTGAAAGCGTAGAATCAGATCCCAGTCAACCCAGCTATAGATATAGATATATCCCCAAAAATATAGATAATATCCCCAAGACAGCGAGTACAACACCATTCGGTATGTTTGAATTTCCTTGAATTTCCTTATATGAAATAAGGCTTAAAAATGCGGGCCAAACTTTTCAAAAGTTTGCAGACGAAATAAATCGAGGACTTGATTTTTGTTTCGCATACCTGGATGATTTTCTAATATTTTCCCGGGATGAAGACAGTCATCTTAACCACCTTCACCAGATCTTTAAAAAACTTCAGGAATTCGGAACTGTGATTAACACGAGCCCATGGCGTTAAGCCCTTGATCAGTAAGGTTCAAGCCATAAAAGATTTTCCCACTCCGAAAACCGTACGAGAACTCCGGCGTTTTCTGGGGATGATAAACTTTTATCGCCAATTTACTAAAGGAGCTGTCGAAATTTAGGCACCTTTGCACTCTTTGCTAACCGGGTTAGTAAAGGGATCACGTTCTGTGAATATATTCGGAGAAGCTCTACAAGCTTTTGAGCAGTGCAAAACTAGCCTCTGTCAAGCGGCATTCTTAGGACACCCGGATCTGAACGCAAGATTAGGTTTGGTAACCGATGCCTCAGATAAGGCAATCGGTGCCGCCTTGCAGCAAGTAAAGAACGGATCATGGCAACCACTTGCATTTTTCTCCAGGAAACTGAATTCAGCTCAGCAAAAATACTCGCCTTATGACAGGGAGCTTCTTGCAATATACGAGACAGTGAAATACTTTAGACACATGCTTGATGCAAGACATTTCACTGTTTTTACTGACTATAAGCCAATCTGCTATGCATTCCAAATCAGAAAGGATAAATGTTCACCCCGCCAATACCGTTATCTTGACTTCATATCGCAATTCACCACCAACATTCAACATATCTCTGGAAAAGATAACACTGTAGCTGATACGCTTTCTAAAGTCAAAGAACTAGCCGAGCTTGTTAATGTGGTTACATTAGCCAAATTGCAAAACGTAGATATGGAGGTGAAAGAAATTCTGAAAGGTGGAACATCACTTCATTTAGTTAAATTACCAATACCTGGCACGAAGACAGACATATATTGTGATGACAGCACTGAAAAAAGTACCTAAAACCTTGATGAAGCAAGTCTTTAATAATTTACATTCTCTGAGCCATCCTGGTGTTAAGGCTACAACGAAGATGATAACTGAACGCTATGTTTGGCCAGGTGTAAAGAGCGACTGTCGTGAATGGACAAGATCGTGTCAACCCTGCCAACGTGCAAAGATAACACGTTATGTTTTCGCCCCTTTAGGCACATACAAATTACCACCTGCCCGATTTAAATACGTCCATTTAGATATAATTGGACCTTTACCTATATCTGATGGATATCGCTATTGCCTCACAGCATTTGCTAGATTTAGCAGATGGTCTGAGGCAATACCCTTACCAGATATCACTGCTGAAACAGTTGCAAAAGCAGTTCTTAAGAGCTGGATCTCGCGTTTTGGTTGTCCTGCTGAAATCATGACAGATCGAGGGAGACAATTTAAATGTTCCTTATTTAAACATCTATCTAATCTAATCGGATTTCAGCATAAGCGAATTAAATCTTACCACCCAGACTGTAACGGTATGGTAGAAAGGATGCACAGACAGCTTAAAGCACCTTTTATATGCCATAATAACCAACAATGGACAGAATCATTGCCATTAGTGATACTAGGTATGAGAAATGCATTAAAACAAGATCTGCAAGCATTACCTGCTGAATTACTTTATGGTGAATCACTTAAGTTACCAGGAGAATTTTTCCATTCTAACAACTGTGAAAGTAGCACAGATATAACCGATTTCTTATTGCGCTTAAGGCTGATAATGAATAATATTCGCCCAATCACCTAGAACGCGTCACGGTAATAAAAAGATATTTATCTTTAAATATTTACCAAATGCTACCCATGTATGACTCTACGAAAGGCCCATAGCAACCACCGTATACCGGTCCCTTCAAAGTAGTGGAAAGAGGAGATAGCTCGTAAAAGGCTAAGAACAAACTGTCTGTGAAATAAAAAAATAAACTGAGACACCTCATTATCGCCATTCATCATTACAGCCCTTCACAAGTCCACTGCTGAACATAGGCCTCCCCCTAGGTATGCCACAAAGCGCGGTCCTGAGCCACCTGCATCCATCATCACATTCCTGCATATCTTACCAGGTCGTCACTCCATCTAGTGGGGGGTCGCCCTACACTTCGCCTACCAGTACGAGGCTGCCACTCGAGAACCCTTCTTCCCCAACGGTTGTTGGTTCTTCGAGCTATATGGCCGGCCCATTGCCACTTCAGCTTACTAATCCGTTGGGTTGGTCACTCTGGTTTTACTGCGGATATCCTCATTTCTTAGTTTATCACGCAGAGAAACTCCGAACATAGCCCTCTCCATAGTTCGCTGAGCGACTTTGAGCGTCCTCATACGGCCAGCAGTGAAGGACCACGTCTCGGTACCGTAGGTCATCACTGGCAACACGCACTGGTTGACAACTTTGTTTTCAGGTTTTGAGGTATACCTGACGAGAAGATGCGTCGTAATTTACCGAACGCTGCCCAGCCGAGTTGAATCCATCGATTGACCTCTCGGTCGAAGTTGGACTTACCTAGTCGGATTATTTGTCCCAGGTAAACGTACTCAACTTCGAGCATAGTGCGCCCAACAACTACTGGCATAGGTGTGACATGGACATTAAACATGATCTTTGTTTAGTCCATGTTCATCTTAAAACCTATCCGTTGGGAGGCACTATTGAGGTCATTGAGCATGATGTTTAAGTCTTCCAGCGATTCTGCCATAAGGACCATATCGTTGGCAAATCGAAGATGAGTGATGTCCTCGCCATTGATGTTAATACCGTATCCTTTCCAGTCCAGTAGCTTGAAAACGTCTTCCAATGCAGCGGTGAAGAGTTTCGGGGAAATAACGTCACCCTGTCTTACACCTCTCTGCAGTTGAATAGGTTTCGTACTCTGGTTCTGTACTCGGATAGCCATCGTAGCCCTACTGTACAAAAACTTCAGCACTTCGATATACCGACAGTCAACTTGGCACCGCTGAAGAGACTGTAGCACCGCCCAAATTTCGACGGAATCAAAGGCTTTCTCATAGTCCACATATTCGTCCATATATTCGGACTTCTGTACAATTGGCGGCAATATTATATATTATACAATTGCCGAAGGGTATGTATGTGGTCTATGGTACTAAAGCCTTTTCGGGAACCGGCTTGTTCGGGATGCTGGAAGTCGTCGAATCTGCGTGCGATACGACTCGTAACGACACTCAAAAACAGCATGTAGACGCGGCTCAGGAGGGATATCGGTCTGTAGTTCTTCAAGAGGGAGTTATCACCTTTCTTGAAGAACAAAACCACCGCACTTCTGCTCCACGCCTCCGGAGTAGTGCCACCATGGAGGACGGAATTAAAGAGCCTCTGAAAGACTTCAAGTACCGGTTTTCCACCCGCTTTCAGAAGCTCCGCTGTAATTCCATCCTCGCCCGGGACTTGCCGTTTTTAAGGTGTTGGAGAGCCGTTCTAATCTCGCTCAGACTGACGTCCGGCATATCATCGGAATAGTGTCGGATAAGACTTGCTCTTGGATTGTTATTCACACTTGCGTGTGGCTCCAACGATGATGTGTACAGCTGCCCATAGAACCTCTCAATCTCACACAGAATCTCAGGTGTCCCGGAAATGATGCTCCCATACTCAGTCTTCAGCCTTCAGACGATTGCAACTGAGACACCTGTCATTATATATTATTTATTGTTTTGTCTTGTCAATTCTGTCTGTTTAAAAATATATAATATTTTATGTTGTTAATATATTAATAACTTTCTGTGCTATACTTGTGCTAAATTATAAGATTATTGTATATGTATTGTACAATAAGCTTTAGATAGTGATTTGGTGAGTTGTCTATTGAAGATTTTCACATCACTACATAGTCATTATCATAATAAATGTTAGAATTGTATTTTAACATTCTATTTGAGATACAGCCACCTTCATCTTTTACACTCTGCTTTGTTTTTAAAATTGCAAATACATTTTTGTTTATAAATCTGTTTCTTTGTTCCATTTTTTATAATTTATCTGTGAAAATATGTGTTTATAAATCTGTTTCTTTGTTCCATTTTTTATAATTTATCTGTGAAAATATGCGCTCTCATGCAGTATTCTATGGAGTGTAGAAGGGAGTACAGACTGTGTATTAAAAAGTGTCTATAGGAAACCGTTAAATAAGGGTGGCGCCACTATAACTACGGGGTACACTTTAAAGAACGCACCAAAAATATTAGTGGGATAGACGATTTTTTCGATTTAAGATTTTAGAGCTACTGAGCAGTTTAGCAGTACACTTAAACCGTCGACAACTACTAAGTTCATTTCATCCCAGTAGCTACTCCAGCGCTATTGTGGAGAGTTTTGGACTGTTATTTACTGCTTACAGATGGCCACTTTTTCAACTATTCTACTATTGGGGTTGGTACTCCTTACTTCTACGCTCAATACAGCATTCGATAATGTTATACCGTTAAAACATGTTGTAAACGCTGTTTTCTGTCAATGTATCAAAAAGCGTTTGCATAGTCAAAGAACATGTAGTAAAATATGTTTGACAGTTTATTGTACATTACATATTTTAACTATATTATATATTTATAACTACATAAACAAAATGTTTGAAAACAAATTTGTGGAAATATTGTCATGTTGAAAGATAAGTTTGAATATGTGTTGAAAATTTTACGCAGTTTTTGTGAGTGCGAATGCCACCATCAACAAAGGATGTTGTGCGATTCATTTTATGCGATTCATTTCAAAACATTACGCATTGGCTGTTTCGCAGTGCAAACGTAAGTACATAACAAAGATTTACTGTAACTACAGATATTCTTGTATTCTAACCAAAATTGTTCACAAGAGAGTGGTGAGCCAGTAATCGAAGATTGTAATAAATTACGTACTTCGCGATCAAGTTTAAGTGTTCTATATTTTTCTTCAAATAACTGCATTTGTTCTGGCAGTACTTTGTATGAGAAAGTTTCTATTATATTTCTTAAACTGCTAAATTCTTTATTCACGACGGTGTGAGGGTCAAGAAATTTTAGTTCTCGGAAAATTTGATTTTCAAAAGTGATTTCAATTGAGAGCTAGAGCTAGCTCAATTAAAAAAGATTAGCACCTTTTGAAAAAATCAGCCATTTGTACTTTCATGTTTATGTTTCCTCCGTGTTTAATTAATTCTTGACCCATTTGGATCCCTAAGTACATGCCATTTAATGGCAAATAATTCACACTAGACTTTCGGTCTAATGTAAATACATTGTCCGTGCTTTTTGTATAATTTGTTTTCATAAAGCAACTCAAAATCGACAAGTACATACCGGATGCATCATCATATAATATTTCAATGCACGGATAGTCACCTTGAAAAATTAAGTTAAATTTGTTTACAATCGGCAAAATGTTGTCAAAGAAGTAAAAATACAATTTGTTAACGCAGCTCCGCTTTCTTGACTTCGTATTTCAGTGGTGTCTTTTTGAGAAATGTATCAACACGGTAACACATAAAAACATCCATACTAATATTTATTTTAAATGGGAAAGTGTGAAATAAAACATCTCCAAACTTCTTGACTTTAGGTACGGTAATATTTTTATTTTTTATTTATTAAGGTTTACCAATATTTGATTACACTGTATTTAACAAAATGGCTTAAGAAATAACTTACGTAGCTAAGTAATATTCCACAACTGTTCCACAACTATCACACACAACGCTATCTTGTCCCAAGCTAAGCAGAGCTTGTGTTATGGGTACTAGACAACTGATATACATACTTATATGTTTCTAAATACATAAATATTATAGATAAATTACACCCAGACACAGAACAAATGATCGTGCTCATCACACAAACATTTGTCCTGGGTGGGGATCGAACCCACGACCTCCGGCATAGCAGTCAGGGTCACTAACCACTAGACCAACAGGCCAGTCAAAGTGTAATAATCTTTTAAGGTAAACACTATGATACATGCATCGAGAAAGATTATAAATAGGAATAAAAAAAGTATAATTACCTAATAATGAAAATAAGTATATTATAACAAAACCATTATTATTTGTTGGTTTCAGTACAGGCTAAACTTAGAATTTTCTTAATTTTGGCAAATGAGTCGGCGTGAATGTCAACTTTGTCACTATGTTCATTGACCAATTTGCACAACCTTGTAATTGGGGAGTTTGCACCTAAGACAGATTTCCTAAAAGGAGGGCAAAGTGGAGTAGAAGGAGCGTGAGGATTTCTAAATGGAACACAAAATTTTAATTTTTGGAGTAAGAGGGGACAGTTAATTTTTTGATTAAAAATTTTAACAAGAAATGACAGGTCAAGCAAATTTCTTCGATTTTCCAGGGACAAAATTTTAAAGAATCTTAATTGTTTTTCATAAGACCGAATTGTTTTGTGAATCCCATTCCAATAGGCCAAACTTGCTACGAACTTTTTTTGCAGACGTTCCAATCGTAAGGAGTGTATCGTATAATGTGGCCTCCATACTACACTGCAATACTCAAGTATGCTTCGTACGAGGCTGTTGTACAGTAGGATTTTAATTTGATTATTTTTAAACACTTTAGCGTTACGCAAAACAAAGCCTAGCATTCTATACGCCCTTTTGTAATATTCTCAATGTGGGGAACGAAGGTTAATTTTTATCGAACACTATTCCCAAGTCTCTAACTTCCAGGTCTTAACTCCTCTGTTTTCTTAATGATGTCGCCGTTAATTTTGTATGATGAGTTCAGTGACTTGATGTTTCTACTGAATTTGATATGGTAGCACTTGTTTATGTTCGGGTACATTGTCACGACACCAATTTACCATACGGTCAAAATCACTTTGAAACTGTTCGATGTCATCTACAGTTTCGCAGATGCCAACCAATTTCAAATCATCGGCATACATAAATGGTATGGAGAAATGAAAGCAACTAGGGATGTCATTGATGAAGGTGTTGAAAAGCAGAGGACCCAAATGTGGCCCTGAGGAACCCCCGACGTAATTTTGTATGGTGTAAACTGAAAATCATTAACAACCAAGCTAAAACTACGATTATTCAGATACGACTGCAACCATCCCAATAATGAGCCAGTAATACCATATGCACGCAATTTAGATATAAGAATATTACGAGGTACTTTGTAGAATGCTTTACTAAGGTCTGTATATATTACATCAACATCCCTACCGTCATCTACTGCTTCTACCAAAGTTTCGGTAAACAAGGTCAGATTGGTACAGGTTGACCTAAATCTAACAAAACCGCGCTGCCACTCAGCACAGGATAGACAAAAGATTCGAATATTTTACTTAAAGTTGACAGTATTGAAATAGGCCTATAATTACCTACCACCTCGACGCTATTGGCCTTGTGAATGGGAACAACTTTAGTGGGCTTCCAAACATCAGCAAATAGGCCGGATTGAAGAGACTTCTTAAAAATTAGATATAATAGGCGTCACTAGCTCATTTGCACATGCCTTAATGAATAAAGGAGGGACACAATCTGGTCCTGGGCCCTTATTACGGTCCAGGGACTTCATGCTCTTCAGTATCTGATGCTTGCAAAGGTAGGGACAGGACAGGGGCAGTTAGTTCGAGGCTGTAATTGTAAATCAAATTCTATTGGCTGACATTCAACTCTGAGTTTATGCTCTCTTAAGGATTATACGCAGCTCCAAAGTAGGATGCAAACAAGTCACAGATTTCCCTAGGACTAGATGACTTCTCATTACCATCAGTCATTGTACAAGGATAATTACTTTTCCCGCACTTCTTTGCCTTGATAAATGACCAAAAGAGTTTAGGCTTCGACTTAATTTTTTTTTTATAGAAGAAGGGGCAAACGAGCATGCGGTTCACCTGATGTTAAGTGACTACCGCCGCCCATGATCAACCGCAACACCAGGAGAATTGCGGGTGCGTTGCCGGCCCTTTAGAAAGGAGTAAGCTCTTTTCTTGAAGGTCCCCAGGTCGTATTGGTCCGGAAAAATCGCCGGTGGTAAACTATTCCACAGAGAGGTTGTACGTGGAAGAAAACTCCTTGTGAAACGTACAGTGGTGGACCGCCAAGCATCCAGATGGTGTGGATGGTATTAATACTATCTTCTGTCTTCTTTATATAAATTTTATAAGATTTTTTTGCTAGTGTACAACACTGCTTATTAAGTAGCCGCAGCTCAACCTCGTCCATGGGATTCCCATATTTTTATACCGTTTTCTGACGTTCTCCTTTACGTAACGTAACACTCACTTTAATGAAGCATTAAACCAAGGAGGAGAGTAATTGTTTCTTATTTTTTGTAGGGTTCGTATTTATTTATTAAATTATTAATTATATCATGAAATAAGTTTGTCATTTCATTAACATTCAGGTTATAAAACATTTCATTTCGGTCATATTCGGCTAAAAAAAGGTCTGAATGTGAAAATTGTGTATTTTAGTTTCGATATTATACGGTAGTGCAATGTCAGTATTTATTTTCATTAATATTTCGAGAGGGAGATGTAGAGGATCTACGACACTAAGAATATTAATTGATCCTGCTACTGTACACATGGATGATGATTGGTTGGTCAGTACAAGATCTAACAAGCGGTCTGATTTGTTAAGAATGTTATTCATTTGATTAAGCTTGTTAAGATGAACTAAATCTATCAATGCTTGGCTTGGACTAGGTGCAACATAGTTATTTGACAAATCATGTACCAAACTCCAATTTATATTACCTAAGTTAAAATCACCAATAGAGCACAGGTGTGAATCAAATTTACTTTTTATGACCGAGGTACAATTTTCTACAAAATACTCCAACATTAGCCGGAGGTGGTAAGTAAACACCGCAAAGAGCTATTTGATGGACAGAGTTTTCAATTTTCAATTTTCAAATCTAAAAACATCCAAGTGTCTTCACATTTACTTTCCCATTCAAACTTCCGAACCGATTTGATAGTTTTTAGTACCGCAACTAAGACTCCTCCCCCATCCTTATTCTCATGAAGCCCCGTACTTTCCTGGTCTCTTCTGTATCTCTCGTATCTGTCATCAAATGACTCATTGCTCATTACGATACTATTAAGCCAGGTATTAGTTAAAACTATTACATCATAATTATTACAATTGACTTCCTTTAAAAAGTTGTGAGTTTTCGTACGCAACCCACGAACGTTTTGGTAATATATTCATATATAGTATGGTGCATAAAATAAGGTACATTCAAAATTTTGTAAAATAGAATAGAATAGAATAGAATAGAATAGAATAGAATATTGATTTATTTGCATAGAATGTAGGTAATTTACAAAAAGCGTGTTGACAGAGTACATAAAAGATCCGTACATTCTACAATTTTGGCATGCAAATATTAAATTAAAATTTATTTCCATACTACACTAGTAAATAATTATTAATAGATTTAATATGATAATTATGATTATAAATAGTTATTACATTATTATTATTAAAATTATTGCATTATTATAACTATTACATTATATTGATTTTTGAATTAATATTGCAGGTAGCTTATTACATTATAAATTATTAATACTAACAGATTATACAAAACAATTAATTTACTGAACGCTATTTTATATGGGTATCATCTAAAAAGTCCGATACTGAGTAATAGCACCTTTCCAATAACAAAGAAGTAAGACTCTTTTTAAATATTCTTATCGGTTGATTTTTTACAAAATTAGGAATTTTATTATAAATGACTGGTGCCATCCCCATAACACTTTTTTTTAATAAAGCTGTTTGAGATCTTCCTGTGTACAATAAGTCTTTATATTGCGTTCTCGTAGGTACAGTTCGTACTCAAGTTTCATTTAAGGTAGGAAATAAATGATGATTAATTTTGACAAATAACGCTACCTCAAGAATATATAGACACGTAAAAGTTAATAATTTATGAGCTTTAAAAATGGGGACACAACTATCGGTAGTCTTTAAATTAAAGATTGCTCTTATACAGCGCTTTTGGGCTTTGAAAATGATTTCTCTATCGCCACAGTTGCCCCAAAATATAATACCATATCTTAAAATGGAAACCACCAGACCATGGTAAGCGACTAATACCGTTTTGATACTGACCTTTTTTGTCAGGTTATAGAGTGCATAAGCAGACACACTTAGTTTCTTACAGACATCATCTGCTTGGGCCTTCCATGTCAATTGGCTATCTATTAAAATACCTAAAAATTTTGCGACATCTACTCTTTCTATTGTTTGACTATTATAATTTACATTTAGATCTTCAATGCGAAGTTTCTGGTAAAAGTGCATTATTTTAGTTTTTTTGAATATTTATAAGTAAATTATTATAATTCAGCCAGTTAATTATAGTTTCAATCGTAGTGTTTATATCATTTTCATAAAAATCTTTATTTAGACAATTTATTAGAGCTGTACTGTCGTCGGCAAATAATACCATTGGATGATGAATTTGACGTGGGAGGTCGTTTATATAAAGTAAAAATAACAATGGCCCAAGGACGCTTCCCTGCGGTACGCCGAATTTTATTTCTCTATAGGAAGACACATATTTGCATTCACGTTTAGATTTAATGCATATTCTGGTAATCTCTGTACATTGTTTACGGCCAATCAGATATGATTTTATTAAGTTGAGAATGTTACCTCGAATGCCGTATGCGTTAAGTTTCTGTAATAGTATTTCATGGTTTACATAATCAAAGGCTTTCGACATATCTGTATATATAGCACATATGGGGGTTCGGGTATCTAAATTAGTAATTACCATCTTTAATAAGTTAAAAACAGCCATATTTATGCTTCTGTTTTTTCGGAACCCATTTTGTTCATCGCAGAGTATGTTAAATTTAGCCAAAAATTCGTAAATGGATTCGTAAATAACTTTTTCCATTATTTTAGAAAACACGGGTAGCAAAGCAATTGGTCGGTAGTTAGACATATCTTCTTTATTGTTCTTTTTATAAAGTGGTTTTACTATAACCGTTTTCAGCTTTTCGGGAAATATTCCCACTAATATGCTTACATTAACAATATGGCTAAGAGGTCCAGATATGCTATTGCAAACAGATTTAATAACTTGCGTTGAAATGCCATCATAACCAAAACTTTTTTTATTTTTTAAAGATTTTATTACTCGTATTATATCTTGTGGTACAATCGGTGATATAAATATCGAGTGTGGGTTATATTTAATTTTTTTGATGTCATCTGATACGTTTTTTGGTATATCTGTGATCTGGTCAATAAAAAAATTGTTGAATGATTCAGCTATTTCTTTAGGGTTCGTTATTAATAAATCATCTTTTTTAACCTGAGAAATAGGTTCCGTAATTGTTTTTCTATTATTTATTATTTGCCACGATGTCTTGGATTTATTTCTGGAGTTTTGAATGAGATGGTTATTTTGAGCTTTCTGAGTCCGTTTAATTATTTTTTTGAATCTTCGAGAATATGTATAAAAATTGTTTTTATTTTCACATGTCGGTTTTAATCTCTTTTGCCACAATAAATGGCGCTGCCTTTTGCTACAAATCCGAATACCACGTGACACCCATTTAATTGATTTTTCAGAGCGTACTATAATCGACTTGAAAGGAAAGCATAAATTATATAATAAAAGGAATAAGTCGATAAAATTATCATAGGCATTATTAGGGTCGTCAGTATTGTAAACGTCTGAAAATGATAATTGTTGGAGATATTTATTGAATTTATTTATATTATCGTTGGACGTATCTCTTATTAATTTCCGCCAAGATTTTATTTGTCTTAATTTATTAGCTTTTATTTTTAGAATCTGAGCTGTATGGTCTGATAAGGCTAAGTCTATTATTTGGCATTTGCACTTTTGTTTAAGGTTATGAGCAAAATTGTCTAAGCAGGTATTACTGTCTAATCTTGTAGGTTGGTTAATTTCCAATTTAAGGTTGTAGCTCAAAAGAAAGCATTCAAATTCTGTTGCTAATCTGTTTCTTTTCAGAATGTCTATATTAAAATCACCACACATTATTATATCACTTTTTTTGTTATTACATAATTTCTTTAAAATAGAGTCTAAATTTTCGTAAAATTTGTCTATATTACATATTTTTGGAGGTCTATAAATACATAAAATTATCGTGTTTTGTTTTATTAATTTTATAGCACAACATTCAATAATTCATGTTATAGAGTATTTCATGATGTCTGGTAATTCTGTGTACTCAAGACATTTTTTTATCAAGATACAGGCTCCTCCTCTTTTTGCATTTCTTCTTGAATAGCATGTTGCTAGCTTGTAATTGGATATTTGAATTAATTTTTCATGGCCAGACATTATAAAATGCTCGGTAATACACAATACATCTATATCTATATGTTTGTTTAATAATTCCTGAATATGAACAGTTAATACCTCAGATTTATTTAGAAAGCCAGCAATATTTTGGTGCATAATATACATATAATTACAATAGAAAAAAATTTGACTTTAAGTCTGTGGGGACAGTTTCCTTATTGACATTAATTTTAGTCTCTGGATATATTTCTAGACCTAAGTTAGGGTTACTTATCATTATTAGTAGGTTACGCATGATATTTATCAATCCATAGTTATTTAATCTCCCACTATATTTAGAAAACATACTGTAATCGTAGGATAGATTAAGATTAGAATCTAATAGCTTTGCGTAGTTAAACGTGTTGAGATCTAGGTACAACAAATTATTAAAAGTTTCTATCCTCCAGTTAAACATAGCGGAATAATTGTTACATTTGTATGTTGGAAGGCACAGGATAATATTAGTATGCTGAATATTTTGTAGAGTATTCCTCATTTCTTTGATGATATCAAAGTAATTATTTGTTTTTCGAAAGTCTTCTTCTCCTATAAAAATTACGCAGTAGTCGTTTTTCGTATAGTTTACTATTTTTCTATTCAAATTGCTAATTAGATGTAAAATTCCACAATTCGGGGAAATGTAGTGGCATATCTCGGTATTCAAAAACGTATCCTCAGCAATAGATAATACCTTGTTTGTTTTATTGGCACTTATAATACATATTTTTTTCCTGATAGGTTTTAATTTGATGCTTGTTGAGTCGCTTAATTGGACTATATTATCTTGTTGTGTGATCGTAGGGTCAGTCATAGGTTTTTGACTTATAAGCGTACTAGGGGTTATGTTAAGCCTGTTCTGTGTCTTTTTGGTGGATCTGTTGAGTGGAGTGAATATTTTCAAACTTTTTTTAGGAGTATTCACATCATTCGTTAATTTTTTGGTGACTTTTTTTAGAACTTCATGTTTCGATGCTAAATCCTGAACGGCTTTTTTTAGCTCTTGATTTTCTATGGACAAATTATTTATTTCTTCATGAGCCGAATTTAGTTGCAACGTTAGGTGTTCTATGTGTTCTTTAAGTTTTTGAATTTTAATGTTATTTTCATCACCTGATAAGTTCG
The DNA here is from genome assembly GCA_036936625.1 of Parnassius smintheus behrii. Taxonomy (NCBI): domain Eukaryota; kingdom Metazoa; phylum Arthropoda; class Insecta; order Lepidoptera; family Papilionidae; genus Parnassius; species Parnassius smintheus. The sequence continues at coordinate 60,217,039 of JAUPFT010000003.1, read as the reverse complement.
GTAAACTACATGTAGTGCCATCTAGTTTCGAATCATCCGAACTACTTTCACCACAGTAAGATCTTCTGACATAGATCGAGTGCGTGTTTTTCGAAATGTAATGTTATCGAAGAAACTCATATTGCAATTTGAAATTAATAAGTTTAAAACTAGGAAAAAGAATAGTTTTGACGAGATTCGATCGTGGTTCACGTAGACACACTCCGAGTTGGTAAACCGCTGAGCTATTTGTACATTAGTATCATCGGCAAAATTAAACTTCAGTTACCAGTGGCTTACAATTTTTTAAATCGGATAAGAAGTTAGTTTTCGTGAATAATTTATTTATATGGTCCGTTAACACTGGATTTAACCACAATTATTTACTACTTACAAATACATGACTTTTACTTCGCAGGAAAAGAAGAAAAAAGCCCTGAATTAACACAAAGTCGTCCCTTTTATAAACAGTATTTACACTTTTGTTACACAGTTTTTAACTTTATAATTAATCCATTTATAAACACTATTACAATGTCACATAACATTTGAGTTCCTCTTTCACCAATAAACTTATTAGAATGCTTAATTACTTCTTATAACTATTTTTAAAATGAATTTAATACGGAGCTATTGTTGTTCGCGGCGATCCGCGGGTACCCTCCCTATACTTCCAAACCTAACTTTAATTTTAATAAAATTAAAATTAAAGTTAGGTTTGGAACTAAGGCAACTTGTCAAGTGTCTCTATGTTTCTGATGATTTTAAATTCGGAGTCTTCAGTCTTCCTCATGAAAATGCGACCGCCTCTCATCCAGACATATTTATATCCTTTGTCCTTTGCCACCTGTCTTGCTGCTGCATGGAGGGCCTTGTTGTGGGTGGAGAGATGTTCACATATAAAAATTGGAGTTTTAGCACCGGAAACACCAGCGTGAGAACTGTTTAATCTTTCTTGAGGCTTCTTATAAAGAAGTTTATTAAATTTGATAGCTGCTACCAAGAATTTGTCCCTCATTCTCGGCGAGTTAAACTGCACTACAATAGACCTAGGGCGGCTGGAGTCTTTATGTAGTTTAGCAATACGGGTGTAGTGGGCTAAGAGTTCCGTAGATACTTGACAATTTATTGTTTTGCCTAGTTTTGTTACGATGTGCAACAGGTTCTTATCTTTCCTTTCGGGCATACTTTGGATCTCAATGTTATTCATTCTAGCATTTTGTTCCATTTGATTAAATCGATTAGACAAGTCCTTAACCTTTGACTGCAGTACACCGTTTTTTGTCTCTAGGGGTTTTATTTTTTCATTGGCCTCTGCATGCTCCTTTGTGACAAATTCATATTTTGTATTCATGAAATTCATGAACTCCTACATATCCACTAGTTCCTCCTTCAAAGATTTTAGTTCAGTACCTAGGATGTTCGATATGGTGATGCGCATTGTCTTTTGGAATTGAGTCACTACGTCCTTGATAATTTCTTGCATTTCGTCCCTTGTTTTGGCCTTTCATCTGAAGTATTTGGTGGGGAGTTCAAATCTTGACTCTTTCTCGGCCTCACAGTTATATTTGGGCTGTAGCGAACGGGGGTGTTATCATTATTACCCATTTTTTGCGTTCCATGACATTGAGGGCACAGTCCCGTAGACGTGGTGGGATCGTCTTCATTGCTTGACGTCTGTCAATACATACATTCAAGATGATAAAGTTTGGTGCATTCTGTACGTTGCATATAGTTCTAGTCCTGCAGGCGAATCGAGCACCACCCCCAGACAATGTTTTTGTGTCCTTTTGCTGCCATGTTAACTTTCAATTTAGGATATTTCCAATAAAAAAGATAATGGAAAAGAAAAAAAAGGAAAAGAGAAAAAAATATTCCTTGTGATTCGACCTTGGGTCTTCCAGAATCAGAGAATAACGAGAACTATCTACTACGCTGAAAATACATTCGTCGTAACGGGCGAAAATAGCATATAGTTTGGTACACACTCGGAACACGCGATTAAACTTACGAGATCAAAGTCTATTCTTTTGTGTTCCACTTTCAAAGTTGTAATTTAAATGTCACAGTACCCTACACAAGATTCACTGAATCAATGTTTTCACCCCTTTTGATTCCAAATTTTATTGTTTAAATTACACTACACAAAAAAACTCAGTCTGCTGAACGTTTTAGTATATATTTCTAACAAAAAAGGTAAATTTTTTCTCCACTTTGGAATAAACATTTGAGAGCGCCAAGTAACATGTCTTTCTCATGTAAACTCAGAACACAACGGTAATATAACAAGTTCTGTTTACCTTTAACTGTCCTTTATATTTTTTCAAGGTTGATTTATGCTTTTCGATGTTTATGTTGTTTTATAGATGCTAATCTACTTTGGAGTTTCGCACCGCATGCTTTACAAAAGGCGGCTTATTCGTCGTCTTTATAGCGTGAAATCCACGAAGAAAACTCTGGAATTTGTTCCTATTTAGCCAAATAACTTTGTTGAAAACTATACATGTTTTCCGGATGATTGCGTAACAGCTCACAGCGTGATAGCGTGAAGTAAAATAAAAACAAAAAAAAACACGCGCTCTATATATACGACGAGAGAAACGTACTACAAATTTAGGGAAATTCCTTAGTTATTGAAACAAAGCCTTCAAAGATTAAGCCAAGTGCAGAACAAAAAATCATTGTAGGGAAAACCTTAGATGATTCAATACAATTTGTAATTCTACTATGGGGGCCGCCCATCATGTCCTATCTGTAACTTACTGATCTTTGCCCCAGAATGAGGATCAGTAAAGTTATAGAAAATTCAATAAAACTAGTGTTCACGTTATTGATTATGACATATAAATGATTATCTTTTTGAATTATTGAAATCGGACCATTAATTACGAAGATATTAAATAATAAACACAGGCGGTTCCTAGTAGTAGCTAAAAATCAATGTACACAGGGCCGCGTGACGACAGTCTGACGGAACCGAGCTCATCCAGCGCTCATCACGATTTGACGGAGTGCTGAAACGGGGTTGGGCACTTAATTCATAAAATCGCATCAATTTTATGAATCAATATTTTACTTTAAACGATTATTTAAAACTGGAACGACAATCCGTCTACGGCCAAGTTCTCGCCAAACCCCACGGTCTAGGGTTACTTTTATAGCATGGAGTATAAAGGTAAGGAGGAAAATCTCCCATAGAAGAATAGTTGAAAATGTGTCCATCTGTAAGCAGTAAATAATAGTTCAAAAACTAGCTACAGGTATGATAAATCGCCGAAAAATACGTTGAGTGGTTTTGAAAATAGAAATTTTGAAAGCAATAAAATAATTATTGTAAAAAGAATTATGGTGAAAGTCTGTGCAATAAAAAATATAAATAGTGTTTTAAAATTTAGACTGTAGGTAGCCACAGTGGCGCCACCCTTATTTATTGCTTTTCTACGGATACTTTTTTATACAGAGTATGGAGTGTAGAAGTAAGGAGTACCAACTCCCATAGGAGAATAGTTGAAAAAGAGTCCATCAGTAAGCAGTAAATAACAGTTCGAAAACTCTCCACTACAGCGCTCGAGTAGCAACTGGGTATGTTAAATCGCCGTAAAATACGTTGAGAGTGATTTAGAAAATAAAAATATTGAAAGCAATAAAATAATTATTGTAAAAAGAATTATAAAAAAGTAGGCAAGCGCTAAATACGGGTGGCGCCACCCGTATTTAGCGCTTGCCTACGGACACTTTTTAATACAGCGTCTGTACTCCTTACCTCTACACTCCATAATACAGAGTCTGTACTCCTTACCTTTACACTCCACATTTTATAGCTTGCTCCACGTAGACAGAGAACTCTGTCTACGTTGCTCCAGATCATGGAGGTTAGAGAAAAGGAGAACGACCGCTACGTGCTAAAGCATAGCCCGCCCATCCCTGAAAATTTGTAGAATTTATAGCCGCGCTGTCGTCGATGAGTACCTAGTATTTGCGAAGTAATTTTTTAATTATTGACAAAAGAAACATTATAAAATGGTGAAATATTATTAAAAAAATAATAATTCATAAATAATAATTTATATTTGTAATAATTTATAATACTTATAATAACTAAAATTATATAAAACATAATTTATAATTTATTTATTAATAAATTATAATAATTTCGTTATTTTCTTTTTTTTCTTTGAATGATATTATAATTATTTCGAACTAGCGCACAACAGTCCGCTTTTATTGAGACAACTTAGCGATCGCAGCGTCCCACTTATTTTGAACATATTTCTGGGACACTATTTTCTACAGCGATCGTTCTCCTGATCTCTATCTAACCTTCATGCTCCATATTTATTTATCTATGATGTTTTTTTGAAACCTTGGATGCGTAGTATCCTCTTAGTAGTCTATGGTTAGTAACTATCACTATCTTGTGCACTCCTGAGCATCTCCTGAGGCGCGGGAAAACCACAAATTATAAACTTAACAATTTTTAGAAAATTAAATGCGGTTTGATAGCAAAGTTACAAATAAATAACGAGTATTTTTCCTCACATTAAATAATTTACGATGACGGCTACGCCTTCAGCGACATCTCAAGTCTCTCCGTCCTAGTAACTTTGATACATATTATTTTTGATAGTGACTATACATTAACTTTTACATTACAGGCAGTGGCGGAGTGGACAAAAATATTTCCGAAACATATTACTGAATCTTACACAAGTTCTGTTAGATTCATGAAACAACTGACGGTAGTGGCCATGAGTACCATAACATACCTAAAAAATCTGTTTCCTGAAGATAGTTATATGGTCGAAACCTTTGGGGGTCTTAAGATAAGAATTTTGAAGAAGAAATGCCGAGATGAAACTGCTCAATTTTTAAGCACCGCTTTGATACAGGCATTTGAAGCGTTTGATAAAAAATATGTAAGTATATAAATAATCAAATACTGTGATAAATAATAAACCTACTGTATGGTGTATGATGACTACACAGTTATTTGATATTTTATTTCACGTTTTTGTTTACTAGTAATTAATGTATATTTTTGACATAGCCATTTTCAAATCAGACAGTTGACTTCATAAAATTATACAATCTGTCATTTTCTTTGTAAGCCATTTTAAATCCAGTATCCACTCTTGGATAAATGCAGATGCGTTGGTGAGTGTAGAACCAATATACCCTCTTTTTTAAAACATTAACAATAAACAAGCTAAACCAAAGTGATAATAATATAGTCCTTAATTAAGCACCACAGGCCACCTTACTGTAAATAATTATTGCTATAGTGTAGAAACACCAATGACTTCTATATGTTGTTTTCTCTGAGCAGTGGTGTAACAGTAGGGTGGCAGGCCGAGCAAAATGCCACAGCCCGACAGCGGGGAGGGACCCCTGGCCCGAAAGGGCTGTGAGTGCAGGAGGATTTTATATATATTTACATAATATTTATTATTACAACTTTTAGTAAAATTTATTAGTTTTATCTTTAATTGATTTATGTTACCTATGTGCATACCCAATCAGTGTCAGAATGTATCTGGTAGGTGATAAAATTATAGCTTATGTTTGTAGAGTAGGTAGAATATCTATATAGAAAATAGTTCGAATGAAATTCACTTAATTTATTTCTAGTTTTTTCATGATTTTATATTTGAGTATTAAATTTTAATTATAAAGTGGGTTGGCATTTACTAGATTTTTATTGGTTTTTCTATACTATATATATATATATATATATATATATATATATATATATATATATATATATATATATATATATATATATATATATGTTTGTGTATTTATATATATATATATTTGTGATGAATTTTAATTATTAAGTAGATGGAATAACTATATAGTTAAAAAAGAGACAATGACATTTGTTATTTAATTTATTTAACTTTTTGTTTTATTATTTACTTTATTTATTTTGTAATGTAAAATATAACTCTAAAAGAAAATACTCTCTTCATAGAAAGAGCCATGTCAGCTCAGATGGTTAACGCTCGCTGTAAATATAACAGAAGGCGAGTAACCCGGGTTCGATCCCCGCTGGCACCAAAGAAATTATTAATTGCAATTTTAAGTGCTGATTTACCACGTGCTCGGCGGTGAAGGGAAACATCGCGAGGAAACCTGCATGTCTGAGAAATAAGAGAAAAAATATTTCTAAGACATGTGAAGTTCGCCAACATGTATTGGGGCAGCGCGGCGGACATTTCCTTGCCCTAAAACCCTCTCAGAAATGAGGAGAGGCCTGTGCCCAGCAGTGGGACGTATATAGGCTGTAACTTTACTCTCTTCATACATTAACCTCCATACTCTACAAGGAATGTCTTCCTCAGTGACTGCCAGTACAGGTTTTTCAGGTCAGCCGTAACTGGCCAACTGGGGAGCTGCTAGTGCAGGGATGGCGAACCAATAGCATGCATGCATAGCATGTGACAATATTTTGGGCACGCCCCCAATCTCAAAGCCCACTATGAAGTATTATATTATGAATAAATGCGAGTAATCCTATTTACAACATGAACTATGTACCAATGCCTAGTGGCGCATAGTTTGTTTCATCATCATCATCACCGTTACAGCCCTTCACAAGTCCACCCCTCCCACAAGGAATGTATGGTTCATTTACGCATAGCATAATAGTCAATTTCCTTGACAAAAACTTGTATTTAAAAATTCATTTGTGTTATATTTAGGATTTTCAACCCCAATATAAGTTATTTATCATCCAATTTGCAACTGCAGAAGTCACACTAATGTTACTTTAATCGGAATTACGCATATAACTAAATCATTTATTATTATACATTGCAAAATGTATTTTGTAATGTGTAAAATGAATGTCTCAACTCAAAACTATTTATTTGTTTTTTGAAATAAAAGAGTTTTGGGTCCATAGTATTTAGTACCATTATTTTCCCCATAATCACAGAGTCAAAATTATTTTACGGCACATCTATTACCTAATTAAACATTTCTTTAAAAAAATTGCACATTGATAAATAAAATTAATTAATTATGTAATTAGGATATAAGAGTGCATTTATTCGCCAACAAACTGTCTTTACAGTTTGGCGAAGTTATAAAATTATATAACGTTTTTTCTGTAAATGTCATTAAGTAAATTAAGAAAAAGTTTGCTACCCCTGTTCTAGTGTATGTCCCTATCATATCAGGTGAGGCCCACGAAAACAGTGAGTAAGCACTTGCTGTTTCCCTTGATGTCTTGAAGACCCTTGGTGGGGCTAGGTTCACTAGCCTTCTGGTCGAGCATCCAGCGTACGGCCTATTTGCTCTCCCCTGACCTGATTGACTGGTTAAAGAACTTTTTCAGTGAACGGTCTCTCCAAATCGTCGTCGGTGGCGGCCCGTTCAAACTCACGGCGAAAATGCCGAAATTTCACAGGAGTTGTTTCTCTCCGCAGCTCTTTTCCTGCTCATATTAATGATGTGCTTATGACCGGTATCTATGGGTAGGTAGACGACAGCACAGTTTTAGAGAGGTACCAGCCGAATGCTCGGGCCAGTCAAGATAAAATCCAGTACGAAAGAACAGCTATGGTGCTCAACCATGTGAATCTTTCACTGCTGGTGTTTTCTAAATGTGGCAATGCCAATCTTAGGAGATTCAATGCTTCCAAAACACAAACGCTAAAAGGAGCCCGCTCATCCCGGCTTTTAATTTCCGCGATGTAAATTTAGAGTACACTGACCACTTCAAGTTTTTAGGGGTTGAGAATTCTCCGCACCTCAACAATGGGCGATTCATTGAATCCAGTGTCAAAGTAGCCGCAATAAAACTTGATGTTCTAGCAGTTCTTCGCCGGAGCATCTTTTCACCTTATATAAAGAACAAGTCCAGTCGTGCAAAGAGTACTGCTGCCACATACCTATGGGCTGGTGTTATAAAATGCCACTTAGCATCGTTCGACTTAGTGGAGAAAGTGCTAAGAGTTTGAGATTTTTAATAGCATGTGGGGTGACAAACGAGCTCACAGTCCACCTGATGTTAAGTGGTTGCTGTGGCCCATAGACATCTACATCTATCCTCGATTAAGAATCAAAATGTAGATGCGTTGTCACCCGTAAGGACTAAGATGGAATGCCTCGTTTCCAGTAAAATGGGTCTCCGGTTCTCTACAATCACCATACGAAACACAGCAGCATTGAGCTGCTGTTTTACGCTAGTATTCTGTGTGAGCGTAGTCCTCCCCCGGTTGAGCCGACCCATTCGTGCTACAACTATGCTACTAATATAGCAACAGCATGGCCCTACCACGTCTAAAAGTAAGTAAGTCTTAAGTTGAAACCAATCCTCCTGTTAGCCATGAGCACAGGCGCAGAGTAGCCTGCTTCTCGGTATTCTATAGGATACATTACGAAGAGTGTGCGCAGGAATGATTTGCCTTAATTCTTTCCTCCCCTTCTACCATCAGACAACCAGGCGGTCGGTGTGTCTTTACCCATTTGTTGTCGATATTCCACGCATTCGAACCAAATGGTTTGCTTCGTCTTTCGTTATAAGTTCAGCAAAGAAGTGGAATGATCATCCGGCACCTGTCCTTTCGTCGGATCACAATCGTCTTTATGACAAAAGCAACGCTTTTTTACGCTAACACAGTGCGATTTACCATCTATTGCTTTATCACCACTTACCACTAGGTGGGTTTGGAGTGAGGCATTGGCTTATAATATGTTAAAAAAACAAGCACAGTAGTCATACAAAACTATTAAATGAGGATGACACGGTTACTGAACGCGTCATATACGGGTGTGAAACATAAAATTAAGTACGATAACATCCTAAAATTAGTTTTAATCAAGTTGAATACGTAGGTACAATACGTTCTAGTGACCGTGTTTTTTCATACCTACGTTCATAGTGCGAGTCGCTGTAGTGGGCCCAAGACCTTAAATCATCATACTTGGCAAGTCGCGCTTGAATACATTTTTGGAATTTTATGGCGTGTGGTTAGCCACCTAGTTACCACGGCTTACTACGCTCCTGCAAGCTACCACGGCAACGTTTGAGTTTTTTTTTTAAATTAGGGTGATAAACGAGCACGCTGTTCACCTGATGGTAAGTGGATGCTGTCGCATATATGGATGGTATGCCTCGTAACATGGAGACATCTAACACACATAGGCTTTTTGGAGAATTTAATTAAATTTTTAATGTAATGTGTTGCACGTTGTAGATCTCTCTCCGCATACATAATAAAAATGTATCCGTAGCAGAGCCCCAGAACATGCGGAAACAAATGGCAAAAAAGGGAATATGATTAAAAATATTGATGTTGTTGAGAATTAGTTCGCACACATCCGCTCAATAAAATAAAATGATGTGTCTTACCTAGTTTGAAGAGCTCCTTTCACCCTCCCTCAGTGCACTAATCCCGTCACCACTAATCCCAGCACCACTACTATAGCTAGCTAAGCTTATAACCCTTCGCCAGAACGACGTTAACGTGGCATTCAAAACAAACAATTCTCTTAGGAATATCTGTAATAATTAAGATAAATTGGATATTAGTCTAAAATCGGGTATTTATAAACTTGTTTGTGACCAATGCCAAGCCGTTTACGTGGGTTAGACTGGTCGCAACTTCGGGACACGTTATAAAGAGCATTTAAATTGCAATCCTGATAAATCACTTTTTGCTGAACATCTCTTGGACACTGGACACAACCTAGCCAACGTCCACTCCTTTAAAGTCTTACATACTTGTAACAAAGGGCTGCGACTTTGTGTGCTGGAACAGTTAGAGATTTAAAAAAATTATAATGGTAACGTTGCACTGCTGTATGAACAAACAAATATTTCTAACTCACTCTATTAAACATCTTTAAGCCTGCTCTCTAATAAAAGACAGCCTCGCAATATGGTCGTTCATCACCCTCGCGGTGATCAGCGATTCGTTGCTTTTTTTTTTTTTTTTATAGAAGAGGGGGCAAACGAGCATGCGGCTCACCTGATGTTAAGTGACTACCGCCGCCCATGATCAACCGCAACACCAGGAGAATTGCGGGTGCGTTGCCGGCCCTTTAGAAAGGAGTAAGCTCTTTTCTTGAAGGTCCCCAGGTCGTATCGGTCCGGAAAAATCGCCGGTGGTAAACTATTCCTATTGCTTAGTGGGGTAGGCGGACGTTTCGCGGCTGTTTATTGTTTATTATTTTACAACAAACGCCTGCGTACGTTAGGTGGTGGTTGGTCGCATGTTTTGTCACTTGATGCGGTCGCTCGCTACTTTAGTGGGGAGCAGTTGCGCCAACGATTTGTATAAATGGCAGCTGTTTTGGCTCGCCGCTCTGCACCCTCCTTTCTGCCAAGGAGGGTCGTCGCGTTCGTATACGGCTTAGAGATCTCTCGTCAGATCGGTAAGCCAATCCTTAAAGGTGGGGTTTAGTGGGTAAAAGTCTCCACATAACCACGCAGCCGGCTGCGTGGTATGCTACGAGCATTCCCCATCTCCCTCCCCCGCTTTCTGGAGGGTTGCCCATATTTGCATCGGGCGCAAAAAAAACTCGTCGCTCACTTAGGGGTCAGCTACCGCAGTCTACATTACCTGAGGATGCCCCGTGTAGAGGCGAAACACGTATATTATTATCATCGATGGTGTGTCTTTCCTAGTGTAGTGGTGTTGGGAGTAGCGATGACGGGATTAGTGCACGCAATTGAGGTAGGGAGGGCGGGAGGTGCTCTTCAAACTAGATAAGACACATCATTTTATTTTATTGCGCGGATGTGTGCGAATTAATTCTTAACAACTTTAATAGGTAAAATGGATTTCCGCAAAGCAACGCCTGATTCTATTAATTATCTTAAAATATTGGGATACGACCTTGGGATACACCATTGGTTGGTATACAGGGCTATTGAGTAGACTCAGTATACCTGCCGTTACGAAGGACACTCAATAAGTTTTGAGATATACAAAAACTATTCTAGATACTATTTTCTTATTTTTTTTTTCAAAATATTCTCCATCATGCTCTACACAAAGTTCCATTCGCCTAAACTAACTTTGTAAACACTTTTGCCAGTCTTGATCTGACAGGTCGGAAATCGCTTCTTTGTAGGAAGCCACAGCTTCTTTGGCGCTTGAAAAAAAACTTGCCTTTTATTCATGATTAAAACTACTTTTACGGATTTTATCGCGTTTATTTTTACTTTTTATTTTTAATTCCCGACGTTTCGGGCGTTTTCCAGCACCCATGGTCACGGGGGACTGAGATGACTGACGTCCCGATGTCATTGTTAAACCCGGAGTACCTTCAGCTTTTTTAATTATTGTTTATGGTCCGCACCTCACCTAATTAAAAAATTAAAAAAAAAAAAGCCAAAAAAAAGCTGAAGGTACTCCGGGTTTAACAATGACATCGGGACGTCAGTCATCTCAGTCCCCCGTGACCATGGGTGCTGGAAAGCGCCCGAAACGTCGGGAATTAAAAATAAAAAGTAAAAATAAACGCGATAAAATCCGTAAAAGTAGTTTTAATCATGTGTAGTGTTCGCGTAAATATAAGAAATCATTTTGCCTTTTATTTTTTCTTTGACTATTGGGAACAAAAATAAATTACAAGGAGCTAAGTCAGGGCTGTAGAGTGGGTGACTTAGAGCTTTTATTGAGGAATCTGGTGTTGACACCAGATTCCTCAATAAAAGCTCTGGGTAATGCAACTGTAGTATACCATTCGGAGTTGACTGACCTACAATTTTCCTGTATTGACGTCGACAAATGTCCGCTCCGCGAAAAAAACCAGCCCCCATTTTTTTTGCCGACGTTGCGAGGTCTTTGCAGTTTTGTCGGTAAGTGTCCTTCTGAGTGGACCCATATCGATGATGCCTTTTATTTTCCGGATCATATTGATAGATCCATGTCACGTCACCAGTAACGATTTCTGCAATACGCCTAGATGCCCCGTTTTCAAAACGTAGACGCATTTCATGACACCAATCCTGTTTCGCTTCGCTTCGCTTTCGGAGGGCAAACGAGGGATCCTTCGACAACAAACCTTCTTCACTCCAAGATGTTGATGTAGGATGGTATGAATGCTCCCCGAACTAATGCCTACAATCTTTTCGATGTCCGTATATGTGGTTCGTGAGTCTTTTCGCACCAACATTTCAGTATTCCATACATTTTCTGCCGTTACTGCTGTTTGCGGGGCCCCGGTTGTTCGGTCATCTTTAAAGTTGAATTTACCCCTTTTGAATTCAGAAAACCACCAAAAATTGTTGCGCGTGATGGAGCTGAATCCCCTAATGCTGATTGTAACCGTTGCAAACTTAATTGTTCGGTTAAACCAAATTTTAAATCATAATAGATCAAATGTTCACGGGTAAGATCCATAGTTTTAAATGAAAAGCGCGGGAAGGGTTGCAGGAAAGTTAATAGATTTTTTTTTAAATATTGAGCAATTGGTTTATATAGTTCTATTTTCAAATTTTGCTTTTTAGAAACATACATATAATGCGAGTGCGTTCCATTTTTAAATTTCGAGCATCTACAAATTTTTTGAGTGATCTACGTATCGTGTCTCAACGGATAAAAAGCGGAATGGAACGGATAGGAAGCGGAAAAAAATATAATAAGTGGTGACTCACCGCTTATTATATTAGCACCTTACACTGCAATCTTAACTGACTGTAGTATTGGTTTAAATAGCTAAGGGTGTAGAGAAAGGTCTCACAGAATACCAGTGTAAAATAGCAGCTCTATGCTGCTGTGTTTCGTATGTTGAGTGTAGAGAACCGGCCGACCAAGGCAAGCCAGAGGTGGAAAATTTTCCGGGAGAACTCGGTTATGGCCCGTGGTGTCGGCACTCACCAACAGCTTGCCACAAGCGGGATTATAATTATTACTAATGTAAAGCGCGTATTATTTTGTTGTTTTGACTGCCAGGTCCCTTTTTTAATTTAACAAGTATTAGGTTTCCATCTAACATCTTCCAGCTTCACAAACTCGCGTTATGTTTCTATGAAGATAAGTGCGAGATAGAGAATCTAATAGAGTACCATATCTTCGAGTACTCTTACAAAGGTGATGGGGTTACCATGAACATACACTCCAAAGGTCGGAACAGCTCCACGCAAACTTTTAAATGCACGTTCGATGACGTCAAGGAGAGGACTATCCACATGATGAGGGCCTGCGTAGTTATAATGGAGTCCTGTCAGCAACTACTACCGCCGAGTTATGAAATCAGCGTGCGCCTCTACTATAACGAGGGTAAGTGTTTTATTTGTATTACTTTACGTACATCATGGCCGCGCTTTTTTGGCACTGCTGGTTGCGAGTTTGCCTCGCGCGCAGAACAATTATTATTGGTATTAAATTAAAGTATGGGTACAGACTATACATCCCACAACTATAGACCTCTTATAACTGCGAAGGTCAATGACTTTTCCTCCACGACTTTTCTGCCGCCAGGGCGGCGCCACTTAAAAATCAGATTGTAATATTTGACAGATTTCTTAGAGGGAAAGTTAATCATAATATATATAAATTACGTGTCACGTTGTTTGTGAGCGATGGACTCCTAAACTACTTAACCGATTTTAATCAAATTTGCACACCGTGTACAGATTAGTCCAACTTGAGAGATAGGATAGTTTTTATGCTCCTGAGTGACCCGTAATTTTTTTTTGCGAATTTAAGAATGTTTATTACGACATAACAAAGGGCCGTCAAAAAGGGCAGAACAACGTCTGCCTGGCAAGCTGGTTTATTTGAAAAATGTAAAGGTTAATGTTTCTTTCTGTACTATTAGTTATATTTTATATTAATTAGATTGAAAATAAATAAACCAAAACACAATTAAAAAGCAAAAAATTAAAGAGCAAACCACTGAGGCATTGTTTTGTTTATTAATAGGATACTCTAGAAACTGATAAAATATTATTTAAAACTAACATCTGCATTAAATGACATTGTGTAACAAAAAAATTCCTCAGTGTCAACTAGCGACATCTAGTGAGCGGACGATTATGAATCCCTCATTAGTGCGCCTTGCTGCTTCAGTGCGGGTGACACAAATAATGCTTTCCTTCACCGATGAGCACGTGGCAAGTCAGCTCTTAAAATTACATTTAGCAAGAATTCAAGCCGGGTTGCTTATGTACTGTGACATTTATGCGAGCGGTTAGATCTTGAGCTACCACGGCACGCAGCTGGAAGTTTCATCAACATTTGTGTAGAAAAATTAATTGTGGGTCTCCTTGGTGTCTGGATGATTTGTGAGCCCCCGTGTCTCTGGTCTAGCTCCAGAGATTGTAAAGCTATACTGTTACTGCTACAGCCTCCCTCCGTCATAGGTGAGTGCACCCATAGGGAGGTAATATTTGCCATAGCTGGCATGCTTGTCAGGCGAGTTTGTATAGAGTAGTGGATATTTTTACACCGCCACAACACCGTTAAGGTTTTTAAAGATTCCACTTTAGCCATAAGAAGTGACAACATCTTTGCGCCTTTGGTAGATGCCTTTTTATTTTTAATCGAGAACAGATATAGGTGTATGGACTACAGCTTCCACTTATCATCGTGTGCACTGTGTGCTCGTTTGTCATTATAAGTATATTTAAAGCAATCTACTAACTGACAGGTGGACTGTTTTTACTCATCAGTCAAATCTTCAAATTTACATTTAGACGCACCGATGGACTACCAAGCTCCAGGCTTCCAAAGCGCTGACGTAGCTGAAGACCACTTGACTTCCACGTTATCGGAAACCATCAAGATGGGCTGGGTAGAGACACCCTTTCACAAGCTGGTGGCCAGGTCCTACAGGAAGGATAACCTCAAATCCAGTCACGAGGCTATCGTAAGTATACCTAGTCCGGCCATAAGTTCTGTTACGAACGAAAATGCATTTTTTTTTGATGAAGTAATGTAATATTACTTAAACTTATATGTTCATATTTATTAGTCTCAGCAAAAAATAAAAACAATATTCTATTCAAAATGGCCACTTTTAGCTTTTATACAGGCCTTTAATCTTTCTGGCCACGCATCTATGCATTTACGCACTGTCAGACTCAATGTCGCCGTGTCGTTTAGAGCAAGCCATGACCTCTAAAACGGACCATAATTTGTAGTCTAAAAGGTTGAGGTCTGGGCTAGATGAGGGCCAGTCTTCTCTTATAAAGTCCGGAACATTGGTTTCAGGCCAGGCTTGGGTATTTCGTGCCTTGTGACCCGGTGTAGACTCCTGCTGGAAAGCCCACGGTACATTTTTAAAAAGTGTATTGTTGAGAGGTTTCACAACACGATCCAAGACTGTCTCTTGATACACTTTGGCCGAAGTTTTCGCTCCTTTTTCACAAAAATGTAGCTTTGTGACGCTTCGATAAGACACGCCCCACCAAACCATCACTGACGCAGGATGGTGACCACGGTGTACCTTTCCTACCACTTGAGCAGCTTCTTAGGAACTATGAGCGTACACTTTATTATTTTGCTTATTGTAGTGCTCTTCAATCGTGAACATTTTTTCATCGGTAGAGGATATTTCTGTGCCCTTCACCTGCGTATCGCGACAGAAGGCGTTTTGATCGATCCACTCTCTTTAATTGTAAAGATTGACTGTGAGGCCATGGTACCACCTCGGTTTGAGCCGGCCCATACGTGCAGCTACTGCAGCAAAGCTACCGCGTGCTCTACCACTGCTCTACACCCTATACTATAAAAAAATCTAGCAAGGAGACTACGCCCTGCAGCTTATTTTATAAAAATTATTAGAGGACTCGTTTTGTCGAGACAGCCAGATTAGTTTATTTAGATTATATCCATAGCACAATGTCTCGAGGTAGATAGTGCTGTTATCGAGATCCAGGAATCACCCGTGCGAGACCGGGGCGGATCGCTAAAATGGAGAAAAATCAATTCTACTCTATTATAGTTTCTATAGGTTACTGAAGATGATTTTCATAGAAAAAAAATATCATTTCAGGCCTCTCAAAATCCGCCAGTGATGTCGCAAAATGAAATGGCCGAGTTGACAGGTAAGTTTCACCGTTCACTTGGACCATAGTCAATGGCGGCCCTAGCAAAGTTATAAGGTGGTGCGAGATCTCATAGTCTCTAAATACAAAAAAATTTTTTTTTTAAATAGTATTAGACCTATCAAATATCTACAGGTGTATATGCGAGGCAAGCACAGTTGTCTGCCGCTCTTGATAAATTTTCTTAAATCTTTCATAAATTTAATATAATAAAATATCTAATTTTATTTTTCGTCGTTTTACAACGAGGGTGCTAAGATTGTATGCAAAATATTGCATTTAGATGTTTAGTCTAAACCGCTAGACGTAGAAGCGTGAAATTGGGACAATAGAAATTTTATTACGCAGGCATATCCACTATGAAAGAATTTTGGAAAAGTAAACGTTGAAAGACGTGAAAGTTGTTACAGCATAGAATAAAAATATTAAATAAGTATGTAGTTACAGTTTGTACCACTCTTAACTTTACTGGGTGATTTTATATTTGAATGGTGAAACATTTGGTTGTTCCGTATTCATGCTAATTATTAAATTATTAATTATTAAATGATATTTGTAGTTTAAAAATTGGCACAATTGATTTTGGATTAAATTAATTAAATATACATTTTTAAATTTTCCGAAATGTTATCATAAGGTGTTGGAGGAGTGCGTACAAAAATAAAAAAAATTCTGCGTATAAAAAATTATATTTACGTAATTTAGAACTTTACAAAATCTGGTTTCGTTAGATTAGAATTGGTAAATGACGTTATTAAAATTAGTTAATAAGTTTAAAAAATCTTACACTTATCTCTGGAAGTCATATTTTCGTAATCATAGAATATACTTAATATTAACTATTCCAATGTGACGAAATCTCGAAAAGTACCTACGAGGGTGATACTGAAAGTTCTTAGAAAATCAAAAACTAAACAAACTAGCAAGTTATTAGTTTTATTATATCTTTTCAAAGTAGTAGTAGTTTACATGCACCTCTGAGAAAAGCACTTTGCCCACTCGTCCTTATGGGTCTCTTTCAAATTCATACTGACGTGACACAGACAAGTTTCGATTTTCCGCCAAATCGTAAACAAATGGCAAATTACTAAAAGTACCCGGATGACCTAGCTTTGCTCGGTTTTTTTTAAATTACATTTATAAATTACATACTGATGAAACATAAATAATATTTTTTGATATTATTGACAGAATAGAAAAAACTGAACTATTTATTAGTTAGTTATTTGAATAAAAAATTATGAGTGCAATTAGTTTTATTAAAATTTTCGTATTTTTAAAAAATACTAAAAAAGGGCTTGAAATAATAGATTTTCTCACAAAAGAAGGGAACTTGAAAAAAAAAGGAGAAAAGCCGGCTAGAGACAGGACGCGAACCACAGAACTCCGATATCACGCCCGACCGACATCCCACCTGAGCTATTACGATCGTTAGTGATCTGTCAAAATTTGCCTTCTTATATTGTAGCAGTTTTTTTATTGCCTGAAAACACTGACAAAAGGACATTTTCTAAACTCCCTTTTTTTTTTTTTAACATGGGGAAATGCCTACGCATACCCGCCTCGCGGGGGCAAGGACGGGTTATCTCGGACTCGCACCGACTAAAACCCCATGGTGTTCCACCTTTGTCGCTTATTGGTAGGGCCACGGGAACGCTTTCGCACACATCCGCAGCCCCACCAGCGCCTGCCGCCCCATTGCAGCACCTCCTCGGGAGAGGAATATTCCTCCCCGTTCTCCTTCACAGGTAAGGCGCACCAGAACACATGGGCCAGGAAAAACGAGCACTTAGAAGTACTAGCCTTCCCGACCCCAGCGGCGGATCTGGTCTATGGCTCCGCCACCAACCAACATTCGGCTGCGGAGGGTAGGGAGAGCGGCGGCTCGCAATACCGACAATCCTCTCCCCCCGCAGCCCCACCACCACCGCATCAACGGTGCGGTCAAACGTCGCGGAGGATAGGGCGAGTGGCGCATCGCCATACCAACACTCCTCTTCCTCCGCGACTCCACCTCGGCTGCAGCGGTAGGTGGGGAGGACACACCTCTCACCGCAGCCCACCAACACACATCCGAAGCGGGCTTCCCAAGCCCACTCGGAGTGGCCACCTCGGGCCGGCCCTCCACCTCGGACCAGCCATTTGGGTTCCTCTTTGTTCACCGCGGGAGACCAAGCCACGGCTACTAAGCCTCCCCGCCACGACAAGGCGGGAACCCGATCGGGGGGATTTTCTAAACTCCCTGGATATTAAATTTTATGAAAATCGTTGGAGTCGTTTCCTATATATATATATATATATATATATATATATATATATATATATATATATATACAAGAATTACTCATTTAAAGGTATATAGGATAAATGAACTAGTATGGAGATAGGTGTAGATGAAATAATGAAAGCAATGAAAAGCATGAAAGCAGGATAGGCAGCTGGATATGATAGAGTATCACTCGAGATGCTAAGGGCTGGAGAGGGAGTGGTGGCAGGCCTACTGTACACCTTGTTTAACATATGTTGGGAATTAAAACGGGTACCGGATGACTGGTGTAAAGCAGTTATAGTACCAATATAGCGGGTCCGCCAAATAACTTTTTTTTAAATGCTATTAAAAAAAAACTACTGAATATTTTTTCAAATTTCTTTTTTTATTTGAAAGTACAATCCTTCCGGTTAATGATGGAAAATAATTTCATTCAAATGGCTGCCTCGGCTGGCCATGCAGTAGCCTACACGATCGGTCCAATTTTTGAGTACATTATCGATTGTGTACAGCTGTATTTCACCAATGGCTTCACGAATATTGTCCTTTAAAGCGTCAATTGTCTCTGGCTTGTCGGCGTAACACTTATCTTTGACGGCACCCCACAAATAATAGTCCAACGGTGTCAAATCGCAGCTCCGAGGTGGCCAAACGACATCAGCTCTGCGGCTGATAATGCGATTTTCAAAAACAGGGCGCAAAACATCAAGTGTAGCGTCGGCTGTGTGGCACGTTGCGCCGTCCTGTTGAAACAAAATGTTGCCAATATCCTCCTCTTCAATTTCTGTGAACAAAAATTCGTTCAACATGGCCCGATAACGATCGCCATTGACTGTAACGGCCACACCTTGCTCATTTTCGAAGAAAAATGGCCCAATTATGCCTCTGGACCAAAATCCACACCAAACAGTGACTCGTTTTGGGTGCACCGGCTTTTCGATGAATGCGTGCGGGTTTTCTGTGCCCCAAATGCGACAATTCTGCTTGTTTACATACCCGCCAAGTTCGAAATGAGTTTCATCTGAAAAGATGATATTTTTTGGCAAAATCCGCATCTTCTGCAAGTCGATCGCAGGCCCACTTAGTGAAGCGAAAACGCATTGGATGGTCAGTTGGCTTCAACTCCTGAACCAATTGGATTTTGTACGGCGTCATACCAAGGTCTTTACGCAAAATTCGTCTCAATGATGTCTCCGAAATGTCCAATTGTTGAGAACGACGGTGAACTGATGTTGATGGCGTTTCACGCACACTTTCGGCCACAGCAGCAATATTCTCGAGTGTACGCACTGTTTTTGGCTTTTCACGCTTTGGTTTATCGATGAGGATGCCAGTTTCTTTCAATTTTTTCACAAGGTAACGAACATACGGAGCTGACGGTGCTTTCATTTCTTCCAAAATCCGTACGCAATTTTCGCACACATTCTGCAACATTACCATGATTTTCAAAGTAATGTCGCAATATTTCCCAGCGTTGTTCAAGCGTATACACAACCATATTCGTTCAGCGGAAGGATAAAACTAATTATCTGCCAAATTAGACACGAGCTAAGTGTTGCCATTCACGAAATAAGCACTAGTTGAAAAAAAAAATTAGATGGCGGACCCTATATAAAGGAAAAGGGTCACAGCAGGACTGCAAAAACTATCGTGGTATCAGCTTGCTTAGTATTGTGGGTAAACTGTATGCCAAGGTGTTAATTGAAAGAGTTATGAAAGAAACTGATGGAAAAATTTGGGATGTGCAAGCGGGTTTTAGAAAGGGAGTGGTGTGTACAGATCAAGTCTTTTCCATGCCCATGATTGCGGAGAAGTTTTTGGCCAAAAACCAGAAAGTTTTTTGTGCGTTCATCGACTTTGAAAAGGCTTATGACAGAGTGGACAGGACTTTGTTATGGCAAACACTGAACTCATATGGGTTGAGCGCTGGTTTGATACAGGCATTAAAGTCTCTTTATAGGGACTCTAGTGCTTGTGTCAGGATCAACGGGGTCTACTCTGACTGGTTTGGCATCCAAAATATGTCCGACAGGTCTGTGTAGCTTCCCCTTGGCTGTTCAACCTATTTACGGACAGGTGTTTGCTGAAAGAGAAGAAAGTAAAACGGTATGTGAAATAAGAATAGAACTTAATTGAGCAAGTGGATGAGTTCGTGTATTTGGGATGTGTATTTAGCAGGGATGGTAGATATGATAAGAATATAGAACGACGAATAAATGCAGGGAATAGAGTGAATGGGGCACTACACTCCACTATGAAGAATCAGAATGTGTCAAAAAAGGCACGTATGGTAATTCATAATGCTGTGTTAGTCCCTACTTTAATGTATGGTAGTGAAAGTTGGGGGTGGCAGAAGAAGCACGAAAGTAGAATAAATGCTGTAGAAATGCGGTCTTTAAGGAGTATGCTAGTGTTGAATCTGAATGACAGGGTAAGAAATTGCGTGATAAGAGATAAATGTGGTATGCAAGATGATGTTCTGACCAGGATTAAGAAATAAATGCTTCGGTGGTTTGGTCATGTAGAAAGAATGAATGAGGAAAGAGTGACAAAGCAAATTCATGTGGCAGATGTGAATGGCGGAGTCGGGAAGCGACGCCCTAGAAGAAAGTTTATCGACCAAATTGGCGATATTTTGAAAATGGGCCACGTTAGAAGTACCCTTAACCGACGAGCGTGTATGTCTCTGCCTACACCTCTGGGTGACAGGCGTGAGTGTTTATGTATGTTATGTATGTATGTACATACACAATAATATTGGCAGTTCTGAAAACTTTCAGTGTCGCCCTCATAGCCCTAGCCGCACCAATGGGCAGCACCGCACCGTAGATTCTCCACAGAGCACTTCGTGTTTCTCTTTGTTTGTGGCTTTGGAGTTAGATATTTACTGTCAAAAACATAAATTAATAATATGCACTTTATTACTAATTCCAAATGGTCACTTCCTTGAACGCATATACTCAGCCGTGGATTATATTATATGGGCTGTATATTATAATATAGAACCCGCTTCTTCGGTTCCGTAATCGGGTAAAGCGTGCGTAATTGACCTTGGAAACTATGCCAAACATTGAGTTATTATAAATCAATGATGCCAAATATGAGGCAATCAATAGGGAGGCCTATGTTCAGCAGCGAACTTTAAAATACTGTAACGGTTATTGGATAAAAGGAAGAAACATATTTTGCTGGTCCAATACAAACATTGCGTTGAAAGCAGCAAGCAAAGTAATAATTTACACATTATGCGTCCTTCATATCTCGTTAAGGCGACACCGTGAAAAAATGCACCTCCTTTCATCGGATAGTATAGGACTATGACACCACTAACGAAAGTGGGATTTTGATATAGGTAAATTCATATCTTTATCTTGAATTTGATTGCTCAAAAACACGATTGTATAATTTTGACTCGATCATAATTATTTGCGAAAACACCTCTAAAAAATCACTATAGTTGAAATTACAACGAAGTCATTTGATCTATATGCTTGAGTATCACTCAAATATATTCATAACATCAATATTCATAATTTACTTGCTCATTATTTTGATAACTTAAATCAATAATTTTTTTTAAAATATTTTAAGATTCTGACAATTTCTAAGCGCTTTTAATCATCGCGGGCGCCACGTAATTTTAGACCTTATGACGGCGTTTCTTCAAGTTTTTATAGAAATTATGTATTCACTCGGATCAGTACGGCGATAGTGTTTTCGATGTGTCGTCTTAATAATGAAACCTTATGGTCATTGAAAATACTTATAGCGCCATCTATATAAAATTATCGTAGTTAATTTACTATTACAGTAAAATAAAAATTATATGATATTTAGAAAAGAACTGGTAGGAATAATATAAAAAACTCAAAATCGGGTAACGTATTTCAATTTCATGACAATTTAAATTTTAAAACTTTTGGAAGTGCTAAAGGGAAGTTTATGTTTACTGCGATGCTTGTATATGATTGATATGATCCTTGTCAAAACCAAAAAATATTGTTAATACTCTTTCAACTCCGCGGTTAAGAAAAAATATATAAGCACACCTTAAAATTTAATAAATATGATATGGTATGGTAGCTATGGTACTTTTTAAACAAAGGTATTAGGATTTATGTATTTTTTATAAATATTTATTACGTTATTCTTTATTATTTTTGTTTACTGTGTTTAGACACAATTATATCATTATAGAACACTATTTGACATTATTTAATTACAAAAATGTCCTTGATCATTCAACGCCAACATTAAACGAATTCCTACCCATATTTCAGAATATTCATCATAACTTTTGATAGGATGAACCGATTTTAATAAAACAAAGACGAAATACGTTAACAAACAAACAGACAGACAGACAATTCTAAACATGATAGAAATACATTCAATTACCTATTTTTAGTTCAGACATCTGCAATTTACATTTTTATTATATGTATAGATAACTAATGGTCTAATACTTTAAGTGACTGTGACACCACGATAATTAACGACATATTAAAATTGAATAGCGTTTGAGTATGTTAGTAGTTATTAAAGCTAAATCGTTACTATCTAATAGTATCGATAGTTTTAAATATTTGAACACTGTCGATATAAATGGTTATTTTCCAGCATCATCCCGCAAACATATACCTGAAGAACCATATACATGTCCGTGCTACAACTTTAACATTGACAAAGTGTACGACTCCTCGGATATGCTAACTTGCTTGTGAGTTTTTTTTTTTCTGATATTGTTTTATTTATTTATTGTGTGCATCGATCACTAATTATTATTAGTGATCGATGATTGTGTGTATATTTATAGTGTGAGTACCACAGAAATAGTAATAATAAGGCAATAGAAATAAATTAGCGCTCGATTACTTTCAAAACCGATGTCGCCACATCTTACCGTACCGTATTATAAACATACGCAATGCACAATGATATCTAATGTTTCATATTACATTGCTTAACGAGTTTGTCAACGTCGCGTGTGTCGCGTATTACTTTAGAACAAAAGCAGCAATGGTAATTGTACAAAACGAAAAGTAATAAATGAGTTTGCAAAGGTAAGTGTCATAGTAAAATGTTCATCTAGATGTAAATTATTAAAAGGATGATAATTAATAAATAATCAATTTACTGATGAAATGTTATGCCTTTATTAGTTTAATAACACGTCTTTGATGAGTTTTTACAACTGATTATGCTGCAGTGCACCATTATAAATTTATAATAACAAAAATTCACGTACGACGTTCCCCGAACAACTAAATCACAAAATGGTGATTCATGATCGTCAACCCATATAAGCAGCGACACTGGTCACGCGTCTATGCGATTTCTATTGTCTTTATTACGATTTATGTGGTGAGTACAAAATCCACATTAAGAGACATCTATGGGGAGGCCTATATTCAGCATTGGACCTGGATGGTTTGTTGGATGGAAAGGATTTATGAGTCTATATTTACGCTTTAACAACAAAACCCCAGAAAAAGTTCAATAATTGTCACCATTATCTGTACGTAAAAAATCACTGTTGTTGATGAGTCACTCCCATTGTATAGGGTATGTGCCAAAATCGTTACACTTGCCAGTTATATTGGCCATTTTCGTAACAGCCTTGCTCGCCGACCTGAGTATATTCTGTCCAGGATAAACGAAATGGTTGCGCCGCCATCTTTTCAAACCAAGAGGTGTTGGCATTTGTTATAGAATAAGAGTGACGAACGAGCACGCAGTCAACCTGTTACTAAGTGCATGCTGTGGCTTATAGACATTTACATCTATTCTGTAATAAGAATTAAAATGCAGATGAGCTTTCATCTCAGAGGATGGAGGCCAGATGGAATGCCTCGTTTCCAGTTAAAAGGATCTCCGGTTCTCTACACTGACTATACGAAACACAGTATTCTTGAGCTGCTATGGAACGCTGGTACTCTGTGAGAGGGTGGTCTTTCTACGGTCGTGGCGACCCATTCGTGCTACAACCGTAATGTAGCTGCAGCGTGCTCTACATATAAACATATTCATCGTTCTTACGAGGAAGTAAGGTATAATATTAGGTACAAGCAATTTAAGTATACCACAAAATAAAGGGAATATTAGTAATGTTTATAGCATTGTTAATATTCTTTTTATTAATATATATTTTCTTTCACTACACGACACATTAAGATTTACTCACAAAGCTTTTCTTCGCAAAGGTATCACTTGTATTGCTTAAGTGACGGAAATTTTGTTTGCTCCCAAAAAAGGTACGTTGAGAGCTTAATCTAATATGGCTCTTGAAAATTGAAAATGCATTCGTCTTGGTCGTTTTGGAAAGGCTGTCCTGCTTCACTAAGTGTTGGGACTCTTCTGCCCGAAGCACCTTCTCACCAATTTCTGACAACAGTGCCTGTACTGCCATGTTCCGATCTAAAGGGTGTAGAAAGCCTGTATAATTAAAGGCTGTGAGGCATTTCAGCTTTGTCCTCGGAGGTGACAATGCACATTAGTGATGAGTCATTTCAACTTACTAATTCAATTTAACTCGATTCTTATTTTACCTACTAAAGGAAACATGCGAACAAGATATATATATATATATATATATATATATATATATATATATATATATATATATATATATATATATATATATATATATATATATATATATATATATATATATTGTAATAATAAATTGTTTAAGAATTTTTAACAATTAAATTATGTACCTGTAGGTACATAATTCAATTGTTAATAGTAATATTATTTTGTGAAGATTGTCTATACAATTAGTTTTGTTATTATATAGCTAATATAGGTGTTGTCGTAAGAGGCGACAGAGAGAAAACAAATTGGAAGACGGGCAGCAGCTTCTTCCTGATGACGAATAAAAATAAAAATCTATTTATGGGGAAGGCCTATGTTTAGCAGTGGACTTCAGTGGGCTGTAACGCAAACCAAAAAATACATATAGCACTATAAATAAATAGGTATGACAATTAACGCCCGGGTTTCAATAAAGCCCAATCTTATAAAAACGTTATTAATTTCTTATGATTTGTGTTACACCTCATACAAACATAAAATATACCCATACGAATGCACGAACACGACGACAATGCTCTCGCGCCGTCTTGGCAGTGACGCGCTTCGCATTTTTTTTTGCGCCCGAAGCAAATATGGGAAACCCTCCGGAAAGCGGGGGAGGGAGGTTGAGAATGCTCATAGCATACCACGCAGCCGGCTGCGTGGTTATGTGGTGACTTTTACCCACTAAACTCAACCTTTTAGGAATTGGCTTAACGATCTGACTAGAGATCTCTGAGCCGTATACGAACGCGACCCTCCTTGGCAGAAAGGAGGGCGCAGCGCTTCGCATCTCGAACATTGATTTATATAACCCTAAATCAGTAATAACCGCGCCAAAGCGTTGCCACTGCACATATGGCCACAGCCATATGCCTGGCTAACGTGAGTTCATTGTTCAATGTGACGTCGACAGAGTTGAGCCGCGACAAAAATGGGTAAATGTGTAGTGAAAGAATGCTATTCACAAGGTCACAAAAACGTAATAAATCAAGCGGCATCACTTTCAACACATAATTTTTAGTTATTGTTTTCATATAAACGTAAAAAAAAACCTCAAATAATTAAATAAAATTATCGAATATTGCCATTTAGGTTCAATGTTGCCACTTTTCCGCATTTGTGATTATCCTACATTAATGGGAGACTATATAATTAATGGAGTAAGTTAATTTGTTACCTCTGATTTTAAATATTTTGGAAATTATAATCAAAACTACGTTTTAACTTTCATACAAAATAATTAATTATTCTTATTTTAGTTTATTCATTAATTATCTGTTAAATATATTTTATTACCTATTTTATATTGTTTGATTTATTAGAACCATAAAAATACGTTTTATTTCATCATTATGTTTACTTCTATTCATCTGATAAGCTTTGTATCCCTTTTTTTCTAAAGGGACGTAATAAAGATTTTAAAATAAAATATACTTTTTTAATATAAAAACAATTAACTGCAGCTTAAAAAAAACTCATTTTTATTGCGTATTTTAGGTAAAATTTCATATACTAAGCCACACCAAACCGCCGTTGCATGTTTGTGTGTCTATCTTTATTTAATCTTACGACGACGATATTGTTTTCGCAACTTGTGTAAGTGAGATAGATATATGTTTACTTAAAATTGTTATTAGTTTCAAAGCTACGTCGTCACGTTTGGATAGTGGTTACACTTTTTTCGACGCGCGGTAATGTGGTTTGCTCCTCTAGTGTTGTATAACTCAATGATCTCGAACGTCAGTTGTGAATACCGTTATTATAAAAATTGCTTCAGCAAATTGTAAGTTTTTATTTGTTTTACCGCATTTTTGTAATATTTCTCGTAATATTTACTAGTTTACAACTTTTCTAGACTATGCTATGATATTTTGAGTTTATTTCTGTAATATTGTATTAAAATACGCGGATTGAATAACAATTCCCTTTCAGGTAACAACGCCCAGTAAAAAACAGTTGGGCGGTATTAGCCTATATGAGTTGTTAACTGACAAATGGGCGTTATAGGCCTAATGTATTTATTATGTTATTTCAATATAAAAATTTTCTTAATCATGTCTAAAGAACTTAAGATGTACGTAACCAAGCTAAATCGAAAATAAAACTTAGTTATATATATATATATATATATATATATATATATATATATATATATATATATATATATATATATATATATATATATATATATATATATATATAACACGCCTGTCACCCAGAGGGGTAGGCAGAGACTACGGACTTCCATTTGGCACGATCCTAACATACCTCTTTCGCCTCTTTTACATCCATATATCTACGCATACATGCTCGTCGGTTAAGGGTACTTCTAACGTGGCCCATTTTCAAAATATCGCCAATTTGGTCGATAAACTTTTTCCTAGGGCGTCCCTTCCCGACTCGGCCGTTCACATCTGCCATATAAATTTGCTTTGTCACTCTTTCCTCATTCATTCTTTCCAAATGACCAAACCACCGAAGCATTCCTTTCTTATCCTGGTCACAACATCATCTTGCATACCACATTTATCTCTTATCACGCAATTTCTCACCCTGTCATTCAGATTCAACCCTAGCATATTCCTTAAAGACCGCATTTCTACAGCATTTATTCTACTTTCGTGCTTCTTCTGCCACACCCAGCTTTCACTACCATACATTAAAGTAGGGACTAACACAGCATTATGAATTACCATACGTGCCTGTTTTGACACATTCTGGTTCTTCATAATAGAGTGTAGTGCCCCATTCACTCTATTCCCTGCATTTACTCGTCGTTCTATATCCCTATCATATCTACCATCCCTGCTAAATACACATCCCAAATACACAAACTCATCCACTTGCTCAATTAACTCTCCTTCTATTCTTATTTCACATACCGTTTTGCTTTCTTCTCTTTCAAAAAAAAAACTTTCGTCTTACATGCGTTCACTTTCATTCCCCTTTCTTTTAATTCCCAGTTCATTAATGTAACCATCATTTGCAACTCAGCCGCCGATGACGCAAATATGACTTGATCATCGGCATACAAAAGGCATTTGACGGTTAACTCGCCCATTCTTAACCCACATTCTTCATCTTTCAAAGTTTAAACTTAGTTAGTTACTAAAAATCTATAATTTGGAAAAACATTTATTATTTATGTTAAATATTACCTACCCAGGTTAGTAAAATGGCTCCGACCAGGTCCAGGAGTGAAAAAAGAGGACAATTGTGTACTGAAGAAGGCTTGACAGCAGCAATGAATGCTTGAACAGCATTGAGAGACCAATTGTCTCAGCGTGCTGTAGCTTCCGCGAAGAACATTGAGGGATCATTTAATAACGGGCACAATCGTTAAACGTTCGGGAAAAAAACCAATTTTTACAGAACATCAAGAAAATTATCTCGTTGAACGAATAAAAAGATTCGCTTAAATTGGTGTACCCCTCACGCCAATATTTATAAGAAAACAAGCATATGTATTTTGTGAAATATACGAAATAAAAAATAATTTCAATAATTCCAAAAGAATTGCTGGCACTGATTGGTTGAGATTCTTTTTAAAGTAGAATCCCTCAATTAGCAAACGAAAGCCGCAAATAATGAATTCAGCTCGTGCACAAAAATTAAATAAATCAATTGTTCAACAACATTTTCAGAGTAGGCAAAAATTGTACAATGAGATGGATATTCTACAAGATCCAGAAAAAATGTACAATATGGATGAAAAAGGATGCCGGGTAACTGTACACAAGCAGAACACAGCCCTAGCAGTGCAAGTACAACACAGCCCCTGAACACGCGGAAAATGTTACGATAGCAATGTGCTAATCCTCTTTAAAGGAAAAAGACAGAGACCTGATCTATGTGATAACTTGCCAGCGGGGGCGTTAGTCAGGATGGCACCGAAAGGCAGTATGACTGCTGATTTGTTTGTGGAGTTTATTAAGCACCTAGTGAAATACTAGGTTGCTGGAGAATGCTTACTTATATTTGATGGTGCCAAATGTCACTTGTCAATAGAAGTTTTAGATGAAGCTGATAAAAACCACATAGTTTTGTATTGCTTCCCTTCCAACACAACGCACGAGCTCTTCAGCCCTTAGACAAATCAGTAAATAAGTCGTATGAACACCACTGGGATGAAGCAGTTCTGAACTTCTTATACACACACCCCGACAGAACAATGTCAAAAGCCACGTTTAATAGGATATTTAGTCAAGTCTGACCCAAATGCATGACGCATAGCAACATTGTAAATGGATTTGCGGCAACAGGATTATTCCCGTTAAATTCTGAATATATACCAGAGGAAGCATATGCCCCATCAGTTTTGCCTGAAGCTGCATGCCCACAAACTAGCGTAGAGCCCACACAAAGTCCTATATCTGACGTCGTATTAAACGATGACACTGATGACGATCTACCGATATATGATTGGCTCCTGCAGAGCTCTACATCTGATGTTTTGGAGATAAACGAATACCCTGATCTTAACAAACCGACCGCAACCGATTTGGTACCAATCGTACCTTCAACAACTGAAAACTCTTCAACATGGGTGGAAGAACACTGTGCTTCACCTTCTTTAATTCCAGAAAATGACGTTTTATTGGTAAGTGCCAATGACGAACCACTTCTAAACAATGAGGACACTTACAAAATAGATTTGGGAGTTCCAAGTTGTTCTGGATTACAAAAAGCTATTCGTCCAAGCTCTAGTTCTGACTCCACAATTTCAGATTTAGATGCTTTAGTTTATACGTCTCTCTTTAAAAAAATGCGCTTCTGAAGACATATATAGTTACTCGTCAGCCGAAGATGATGAAAATACTAACTATTTTATGCCTAAAGGACAAATCACACCTAAGAAACTTATTATTAGTTAATTATTAGTTTATCTTTCTTTTAGTTAATTATTAGTTAATCACATGAAATGTACAAAACAAATGATGAGAACTTTAGTGCCTCAGATGGAGATTATAATATTAATTTAAACAAACAAAGTAAAAAGACACCATTCCAAATTTTTTTGCCAACTCCCAATTATGCACAAGGTAAAACAAAAATACAGCGTAAGAAACCGATGAATTATAAAGGACAAAGAATAACTAAGGATCTATTTTCAGATAAAAGTGAGAAACAACAAAGAAAACAAAATAAATAGCAAGGTTAATGCCAAAACCAATGTACAACAGAAGAAGAATACGTTAGATAACAAAAATTCTAACACCGAAGAAGTAAACACAAAGAAAAAAGTTTTAAACTGTAAAGATATAAAGAAAAAACAACAGAGAAGAAAGAAGCAAATAAATGAAGAAGAAGATGATACCACATTGACGCATACGAAAACATATGCGTCATTGTGGAATTTGTAAAAGATAGTAACATGAAGAGTGTGTGGGACTATCAAAATGTGATAAAGAATTTATATGTTCCGAGTGTTAATCTAGTTTATACTATTTAATGACTTTCAAATAAAGCAAGTTAACTTTTATATTCAAAGACTGATTGATATTGTATCATACTATAGTTTAGAAAATGGTTTATTTGCAATTGACAGTTGTTTTCTATTTTGTAAGTAACTGTAATAATTACCTGATCTCATTTTAATTATCAATAAAATATTAGTTTGTGAAGCAACTCCCATTAAGAATGCTAGAGCTCTAGGTTCTAGGACGACATTACCTAGTATAATACAGGGCGCAATAATCCACCATCGCATAATAACGCCCACTTAACAAAAAAAATATGTTTCTTTTTTTGGTTTAGTGGTATAGTAGTAGTAGTAGATATAGTATTATGCTAATTATTACAAATTTAAATGTAGCATCGAATTTGTTTTATTAATGATGATTAAAAAGAAGTTACAAGTAATGTTACATGCGTTGCGAAGTTTACTATTTTTTATGTTTATTGTTGGTTTTTTACCTAAATTTTGTATTCTTATCAGAAAACTTAACTCAAACGGGCGTTAATAAACTATGTATTTTAATAATAAAAATCATAAAAGATCATTTATTTCGGACAACTTGTACATCCATATTGTAAAAATCGCTTACAAAATATGTTAGTATTTTATTAATAACTCTCAAAATACGGTTTATTAAAAAGTTGTAATTAATAATGGATCAAAATTTTCATTTTACAGTTCTGTAATATATTGTAATACCTTTAATATACAGTATAATTAATTTCATTAATTAATAACATCATAAATTTCGTTTTAAGTTAGGTGGGCGTTAATTGCCTAGGTTACCTTACGTTTTTATTTCAATTCTACCTACTGAGTTTAGTAATAATAGTGGTCCCAACACTAGTGCTAGCATCGTATTACTCTGTGCCTAATACGGAGTTGGGTGGAAGAACAAATATACCTACATGAATTTCAACACGAATTAACTTGAGTCACGTTTCTATCGAATCGGCTTCTCTAACTGTCTAATCTTTGCCTTTGCTTAAAGTACGACATATCATCAGATGGACTAACATAAAAAAGCTGTAGACTTAAATACTTGTGTTTACTGCATAAAGTTACTGCAAAACAAAGCAGCACGCGGTTTGTTTCGGCGTGCTGAAGGAACAGATCGCGAGTATCGAGCGACATTGCTGTACCAATTGCTCAGATTCCGATCCCACGCGAGAGCCCACCGATGTCAGGTTGGGATCACTCGGACTCAAGCAGAGGGAGGTAAGACTGATCAGTTTCGCTTTGTATCACTTATACTGAAATTATTTTTTCATAACCATTTTTACATTTCACAATTTCGTAATACTCATAAGTAACCATTATGTGATTATAAGTTATAACTTATAACAGTTGATTTTTGATGTAATTGATGCAGGTGAGATCTTGACATTATGTGGCAATCAAATACAAATTTTGAGCATTACAAAACATTACCCATTCTGATCTGTAAGTTAGACATGGGTAACTAAGCGAAAATCGCTGCACTCAGGCGCAGTTTTCTTCGCCGGCTTTTAGCGTTAATACAAAATTGCGCCATGACGCAACCAATTTTAAACACATCTGTGTCAAAAGCACCTTTGATTTTAGACATTAGAAATAGACATTAGACCTAGATATTAGATAATATGTATCACTTTTTTACATTTCACGGAGTTGTAGTTTGTAAAAACAATATAAAATAGCAACTTCACACCTTTCCAATTTTCCGGTCCAGTGCTGTGATTTTGAATAAGAGATTTAGCGCATCAGCGCAGTGAACTGAGCTAGGGCATTGGCAGCGCAGCGCAGCGTTACCCATGTCTACTGTGAGTCATATATGCCAACACGTACTTATCATCTGTGAACAATCCTTTCCTTGATATGGTTTTCTTCCATTCTTAAATAAACAGTTAAAGCAGTATTTGTACATATTTTACATCTTTTGTGGATACACGGCGTTATAGATCGATACCCCAACCAGTAAGCATGAGGCTACGCGGTGGTCTTTTTTTATTGTTATGTGATATGAAGAATTTTGATAAAGTGAGTATTGTTACATATCGTGTGGTGTCGGTGTAAGAATATCCACTGTCTCACAGCATCCCGCGGGTGGTTTTGTGTAACGCTGCGGCGTAGATCAACATAAGTACCTTAAATTGTGTTAATATTCTTTTTATTAAAGAAAATTACAACAATATATAATTTAAAACGAAAAGAGTCACTGAGACAAAAATTTAAGGAAATTAATATATTAACTCTGGCCTCCATTATGAAAATGTAATGTACGTACACAAAAATTAAAGCAGTTTTGCAAAAATAAGTGATATTACTGTAAATACTAGAAACAGATACAACCTAGTACCAGTTACTCGACTCCACCAAGTCAGTAATTCATTCTTGGGGCGATGTACATACACTTTTACAACAAAATCCCAGAAAATATACAAAATTTGTCATACACAAAGTTCAAAACTGTTATTAAACTAAGTTTGTATAAAAAGGGTTATTATAATATTAAGGACTTTATGGATGATAATAACCCCTGGGAAGGGTGATCGCTACCAAGCTATTTCTAATTTGTCTTCTGTTGTTAATTGTAAACATGATTGTAAGCTATTATTGGAAAAATAGTTCCGCTGGGTTTCTTGCTGGTTCTTCCCAGGACAGAGTTTTTTTTTGCGAACCAGTGGTAAATGGAAAAAGTGACTTTCAATAAGTATTGTTATAATCTACATTGAATAAAAAAGTTTCTGTTTCTGTTTCTATGTGACTTACAGAGCTTGTGCATATACCGTCGTACGCTGAGCTGGTGTCTAACGCGCACTTGTGTGAGCGTGCCGCAACTTTCTGATCTGGGCGTGTCTAATAAAAACGCACGCAAACTCGTCGACTTGTTGCGCTCTCACGGAGTTTTAGACGCACTGAATGATACTGAGTGAGTACCTACATCTACAACTGCACACATCCTCATAAAACATGTTCCGACTTATCACGGAAAGTTCTTTATTAATAGTCTCGGTTTCAAACTATGGTTTAAGAAGAGGCCAATATGACAATATGTACATCGGTCGAGCGACTGATCCGAGTCTGTATCTGAGTTGTCGCTGTCACCGAGCGATACTGTAATAATTTATGTATTTGTGTGTGAAATTGTTTCAATTGTTATGTGTGAGTTTCGTACCGATAGACGATTGCTTCCCTTCGGTGCACCGGTGGCTCGTATTGCTCTATTGTCGCCACTGTCTATGTGAAATTTGATACTTGCTGTCAAACTCGAAAAATAACATTTAAGTTCGCATATTTAGCTTTTAGTCTAAACCTTAGACTAAGGACAAATTTTTCTATCGTCAGTTAAAAGTTTATCCATCAAAAAATTATAATCTGACTGAATATGAATACTTGAAATAATTACTCGTACAACAATTTTAAATAAGTTTAAGTCATAGTCGTAATTTATCCTATGAGTAAATTTGATCCGAGGATTGAAAACGCGCCTAAGTAGACCATGTTTTGTGATAAGCCGGTAGGATTTGCTAAACTTAATAATGCCGTAATTACATGTACGAATATATCGTCACAAAAGTGATAAACATCGCGACCTAAATTCTGTCAATTTGAAAAATTCGTTGAAAAACTTTTGTTACAAGCAAAAGCGCGCTGCTTCAGTTGAGAAAAATAGCACCGGGCTCAGTTGTGTTGTGTGGCATTATGTGTGGACTGTGACCTTCGTAAACAAGATCACTCAAATTATCATCTTAGTGCTAAAAAACAGATAACATAGAAAAGATTGATGGTGGATTCGGAACTGCGTCAAAAAAAGTTTGGCAAAAGAAACTATTTTCAAGCTGTCAAATGTCGCGAAAGCAGTCTTGCCACCGCGAAAGTAATAGGTACACGAAAATATTAGTAATTTATCGTCATGACCGTGTTTACACGACGATATATTCTCATAAATGTAATTTTGATGTTAAAATATCTCAAATTTACATGTAATTTTAACATGCTTCCAATTTTCGATAATTCGAGTATCTACTTTAAAGCATCCATGAGTTCATGACCTTATGTTGATGGTTATGATCCGTAATACATCAACTAGGTATAGCATTGAGCTATTATGTACTACGTACTAGAGCTACTCTGTTCCATTCAGCTGCGGCTGCGGTGCTTACCGCGCAGCTCACACTTTAATCGGTCACTCGCAGTCACTCGCTAGGCGCGTGTAAAGTTGTCACGTGTTGTGTTGATTTATAAGAAATCTCTTGATAAAAATATGCCGTCGTGCGTACTTAGATATTGCACAAATAATTCAAGAAATGTCAGTAAAAACCAACGAATTACTTTTCATCGGTTAATAAGATAAATACTAAATTAATAAAAAAGTATTATATATTAATAATCAAACAAATTATTCCTATAAGACGCCATCTCGTGTCATGGAATATAGATTGAAATTAATTTGTTCAGATGCGACATTTCTGTGGGTACTTAAGTATAGGACGAGTATATTATTATACACATTTTTTTGTAGAAACATATGTAAGTTATCTTAATTAGGCTATTTTTTATATTTAAATCTGCTCATTATTCTTTTATATTATTTTTAGGTTTCCACATCAAAGTCAAAGTGGAATAAATTCTTCCATTTTTAACTTTCGTGTGCCCAGCATTTATAAACGACTCTTATTCTAATTTTAATATAAATTTAAATAAATATAATTGTAATTTAAATGTTACTTATATTAATAAGTTTTGTTAAACATACATTTACTATGTTTTTTATATTTGACATAAATACCTTTTTGATTGATTGAGATAAAAATATCATTAAAATGTAATTGTGATATAATATCATGTAATATTATATTAAATAAGCAAATATAATATACAAAATAAATTACAAAATTTAAAAATAGTTCTCGATATAAGTTACCTATTTAACAATACAATCTACTATTACCTACTGATAGTTCTACCTATATTTATTCTATGATAAAAAAACAACTGCAGGAACAGAGAAGCGCACATTTTTTGTTTCAAATAGCTGTTCTAGTACGTAAGTACATATTACTTCAATGAACTATAGGAAAATAGTTTTTGGTAGCTAACATTATAATGATGTATAACGAGTACTACATAACGTGTAATAAAAACCAACATATAAAGCACACGTTTAGTCGAGAATTCAAAATAAGTTGTAAGGACGGATCGGCGAAGGACGACGCTCTCACAGAATACCGGCGTAAAGTAACAGTTTAATGCTACTGTGTTTCGTATGGTGAGTGTAGAGAGAGTAGGTGGCCTTTTTAAAGGAAATGAGATATTCTATATAAGTAGTTTTTTAGAGCATTGCGTGACAAACGAGCACAGAGTCCAGCTGATTGGATGGAGTGGATGCTGTGGCCACATTTATCCTTAATTAAGAATCCAAATGCAAATGCGTTATCATGCCTGAGAACTAAGATGGAATGCCTCGATTCTAGTGAAAAGGGTCTCTGGTTCTCTACACTCATCATACGAAACACAGCAGCATTACGCTGCTATTTTACGCTGGTATTCTGTAAGAGCGTGGTCCTGCCCCGGTCGAGTCGACCCATTTATGCTACAACTGCATATAGCTGAGCGTGGCTCTACCACGTAAGAAATAATATGCTGATGCATCTGCATTTTAATTATTTATCAAGGGTAGATGTAGATATCTATGAGTAGGCCACAGCATTCACTTACAATCAATAGTAAATAAATATAAATAAATAAAAATCTTTTTACCTTTCTTCCTCAATTAGCCCGGAAATCCCACAAAATATAAACAAGAATCGACTGAAAGTAGTGATAGGCAAATTGTTCCTAAACAAGGGAGCAGAAAACAACGATAATCGTCTTCTAGAAGGAACCTTTGCCTCGCAAGAGAGCAGACCCGATGTCGTTGAGAATGTGTCTAGCTTGATGGACAAGGTATGTAGATCTTTGACCACCTTACATAATGTCCTCCGACCGAGTTTCAGTGACGGCGGCCAGTCTCAATGTATACTAGCCATCTGCGCAGGACTGGGTTAAGCGAGTCACAGACTACCCATATACGATAATATTTTATCTGCGTATAAAAACTTTATTATTTGAACGTATCACACACTATGCAGATACGATGATATATGAAATGATACATTCACTCGAAATCCTTCTTTACTAGACTTGTTTTTGGGAGCGGATTGTTGATACAGAGTGTTACCTACAATGAGTTGGTTTACTTGCTTCTAGATTTGCTAGACAGCGTCTTTGCTGTCCTCTGCAGGGCATATATATGCCGTGCAGGTCTCGGGCCTCGGGGTGTACCCCTTTACCCGGATGTTCCTCACGGCACACTACAATGTGCCGGTCCTGGGCGCCTTAGTGTTACAGGCGTTGTTTTAGCGACTTTTGTCGCAGTAGGGTAAATTCATCATTAAAGGAGGTTGTCTCAATAATTGTGTTTAACACAAATTATTTTGTCAGAGTTGGCCTTTCTGCGGCATTGTGGGATTTACTCAACTCCCTAATCTATATAGGGAGGAGTTCTCTTGGATAGGGTCGCCCGTCCGGCGGCCTTGCATTCAACGGCGCGAAGCCGTTGAGGTGTTCGTGTGGTCCGTTGTCGGCACGGTCAAACATACCGCGCGCCAGCCGGACCACGAATTCATGTAAGCTCTCCATCTTGAGGTTGGCCGCTATGACGTCATTACGGACGTAGCGACCCGCACCGACTATGGTTCTTAATGACAAATTCTGCTGGGCCTGAAGTCGCCGCTTCTGACGATCGCTCAGGAGTGCATACTCCTGAGCGATCGTCAGAAGCAGCGTATGTTAGCAGGGGTCTTATATAAGTTTTATAGATGGTTATCTTCGACTTTGTCGGTAACTTGGATGTCAGGACAGGACGTAGCATTGCCCGCGCACATCGAGCTTTGCGTATAGCAGAGTCGACGTGCGCTGTCATATGCAACATCCTGTCAATCCGACATCCAAGGTAGGTCACGGCCTTCTCATATGCGATCTCCTGGCCTCCGAGGGTTAACGGCGGTGGTAAATTTCTATAGCGGCGAGTGAGCAGAGCGGTCGTCTTGCTAACATTGACGGCCATCCTCCACTCATCCAACCATGGTGGCAGCAGGTCCAGCAGACGTTGCATCCTGGCAGCTGCTATGTGGGCTCTTCTGGACGACGTGAAGTATGCACTATCATCCGCAAATAGTGCTAGTTCGACGTCGTCCTCCCATTATTGCAAGTGTCCTGCCAGGGTGGGTATGTCATTAGTGTATGCCGCGTACAGGGCTGGAGATAGACAGCTGCCCTGTGGCCCACCAGCTGTTATGGTCTTTATTGCGGACACGGCGTCCTCTACGCAGACGTAGAACTTCCTGCCTTCCAGGAAAGACGCCACTAGCCGCAATATAGCAGGAGGGATACTTGTTTGTACATCTAACTTATAGAGTAATCCTGTGTGCCACACCCGGTCGAACGCCTTCTCGATATCGAGAAAGACGCCCAACGATATGCGGCCACGGTTGTGTTCGGCCGCAAGCAGGTGCAGCACTCTGGTCAGCTGTGTTGCTGTTGAGTGACCCTTCCTGAATCCATGTTGCTCCGCCCGAAGTTGGATGCACGGGCGGAGACGTCTTAACAGTAATCTTTCGCACAGTTTAGCTATATGCGGTAGCAGCGTGATCGGCCTGTAGTTGGCAGCTCTACGCCTGTCCTTCCCGGGTTTCGGCAAGACGATAACTTTGCCTTTCTTCCAGTCCTCCGGGAAGTGGGATGTCCGCAATATGCCGTTGTAGAGCCGACCTATCTCTACAAGGACTCTATTGGGCAGCTGTCGTAGTGCAGCGTTAGTAATCCCGTCGTGCCCCGGCGCCTTTCTCGGTTGCAGGCGGGTTACTGTCCTCCGCAGTTCGGCGGGGGATATAAACCACTCTCCTGCAAGCGGTGGCGCGGGCGACGACAGGAGCTCCTGCACGCGGCTCTCCTTCCGGGTATGGATTTCCATGAACTCCGTACTTGCTGGGTTCGGCATAAACTGCTCCTCGAAGTGCTCAGCTAGGATATCCGCTCTGCCCTTGGCATCGTAACATTGAATGCCCGCGTTGTTAGTCAGCGGGCAAACAGGTGGTCGTGTTTTCGTTAACTGTCGGTTCAATGTATAGAGCGACGCGTGTTGTTCGTCTGCCTTCCATATGCGCCGCTCCCAGGCCTCTCCTCTGTGGGCCTGTATTGCAACCGACAGTTCGTCTGTTAAGGTGTTAAGTTTTCTTTTTACTCTAGGGCAGCGAGTACGCGCCCAGAGCTTCCTCAGCGCTCTTTTATGATTTAGCTGCACGCGTATCTTTAGCGGCAGCTCCTCTTTTCTTCCCGTGAGAGGGACGATCGTAGAGGCCG
The DNA here is from genome assembly GCA_036936625.1 of Parnassius smintheus behrii. NCBI lineage: Eukaryota > Metazoa > Arthropoda > Insecta > Lepidoptera > Papilionidae > Parnassius > Parnassius smintheus. The sequence continues at coordinate 60,178,357 of JAUPFT010000003.1, read as the reverse complement.
CGTTGAGGGCCTCCTTGATACACGTGGATATTCTAATTGCAGCGGCCTCTACGTCGTCCGCTGAGTTGATCGGTGTATGGACTGGAGGTCTCTCCTGCAGGTGTTGGTGGTAGAGCCTCCAGTCGATCTTGGTCTTGACGGCTCTGGGCGGTGAAGTCACTGCCTTAGTGCCAAGGGTTATCAGAATCGGGAGGTGCTGTGTATTCAGGTCATACAGCACTTCTACCACTACTGGGTAGTTGACGTTCTTAGTGAGCACGATGTCTAATACATCCGGACGCTTCCTAGGGTCGCTAGGGATGTGCGTCGGTTCCTCGGGACCTAGAACGTCATAGTCAAGGTGTTCTGCGTCATCATAAAGTTCACGACCCGGCGGGGTGATCACTCTGGACCCCCACGCCGGGTGTTTGGCGTTCAGGTCCCCGGCGATGATGGTGGGTGTTGTACCTTCCATTACCGTCCGGATGTCTGAGGAGTGAAATGGAGTCCCTGGCGGGCGGTATGCTGCAAAGATCCTTAGTTCCTCGCCCGCCGCCTCCACTTTTATGCCGATTGAACGCATCGTCTGGAAGTCTGGCAGTTCCAGCTCCTGGTGGACGATGTCTCTCCTCACCAGGATCGCTGTCCCTCTGTAAGCGACCCCTTGAGGATCGACCTCGTCCCTCCTGTAGATGGTGTAATTGGGCAGCTTTAGATGCGTTGATGGTCGTAATTTGGTTTCACCCAGCAAGATCACCTGGATGTCCTGTTGCTGGGTGAGAGTGCGGAGTTCATGGATCCTTTGACGAATCCCGTCCGGATTCCAGTATAGCAGGCGCAGGTTACTATCCTCCATAGTGCCTTGCCAATAAGGATGCCAGCGCCTTCATTACGGCGGTAACTGGATCTGTCCCGGCCCTAATGTCGGCCAGGACTTGTGTTCCGACTTCGATGGCTATGCCTACCAATCTGTGGATAGCATCAGCCGTCTCGAAGTCGGAAGTTGGTGGTCTGCGTTCTGCACTACGCTTTTGTGAAGGCACTGGTCTCGGGGCATTGGTTAGGGTCTTCCTTTGCGCAGAGCGCGCTCTATGTGTGGAGCGGGCTCTGCTTTCCGGTAGGGCCCTTTCTGGTGCTCTACTTGCTGTAACTGGTGCTGGTGTCTTTACAGCAACCTGCGCCTGCGAGGCTATCGGTCCTGTGGTTGTAGGGGTAGACGTGGTCACTGCCTGAGGAGGAGGCTGTTCCGTTCTCTTGCTCCGATTCCTCCGCCTCTTCCTTTGGGAGGGTTGCCTCTCACTGGCGTCATTGGCAGGAGGTCGGAGAGTCGCCCCGGTGGTTGCCCTCTGCTCTGTGGGGGCCACCGTTTCTACTGGTACTGATGGGGGGGGGGGGGGGTGGGGGGGGGCTGGTTGTCTACCCTTTCCTCTGGTGATGGTAGCCCACCCGTCCTCTTGTATAGTTACTGCCTTGGGGCGACTCTGGGGGATCCTCTTGGGGTTCTCCGGGAGTAGCCCAGGTAGAACGATCCCCTGCTTCCTAGCGATCCTCCTCAGGACCGGGCAGCGGCGATCGTTGGCCGTGTGGTTTTTGGCGCAGTTTGCGCACTTTGGTTCTTCCTCTCTACCCCTTGGGCAAAGGCTGGCAATATGCTCTCCAGCACAGCGAACGCATTTCACTGGCCTGAAGCAGTTTGCTGAGGCATGTCCGAAAGCCTGGCAACGGTGGCATTGTGGTGGCCCCGTTTTCCTTTGCCAGGCTTCAATGACTACTCCTCTCATATAGAGGAGTTCGTCTATATTGTAGAGTTCTTGCAGCCGCTCCAGGCTCAGATGCTCCAGCTGTGCGTAGTAGAGGCAGCCCGGTCTGCCTCTACGTGGTGGTATGGCCTTAACATACTGTATCGGGAAGCCTTTTGCCCGGATAGCCTCCTCGATCATCTTGGGATCGGTGCCCACTGGCAAACCCCGGATGCCCACTTTAGTGGGCTTCTCCTCTGCCGGGGTATAACAGTACCACGACATGGTTTTGTCCTTCTCGGAGAGCTCGACCATGTACTTCTGGATAGTACGGAACTCATCCGGGCTCTGTGGAGAAAATCTGACTCTCTTCCCGAATGGACGGGCATTAGGAGGATGGCCCAACTTTTCATTAAGGACCTTAAAATGCCTCGTCCAATCCGGGAGGCATTCTGCAACGATCGGCGGATATCTAGATTTCTCCTTCACCTTCTCTGTTTTTTGAGTCTCCTCCGCCGATTGCGGTCGTGGTACTGCAGGGGCCGCAGCCATGTGGGCATAGCTCGTTGACGGCCGCTGTCCATCGTCGTGAGCTAGTCCGGACGGGTTGGTTGTTTGAACCGGTGATGATTTTCCGGCTGATGCAGCTAGGGTTGCATACGTTGTTGAGCCCCAGCTGTAAGACTCCTCACCTCCTTGCTCGAATTGGATCGAGTCGTGACTGCGACGGTCCGGTGAGGTGGGTGGTGGTGATGGCGACTTAGGAGGTGAGGTGTGGACCTTCTTCCTAGTCGTTGCTTGGGGCTCTTCATCTTCTGATGATATTGGTGAATCGGATGAGTTACCGATGCACTGCCTCTTTTCGTGGAGGGAGGCTTCGGTCTCCGGTGGTGTATGCCTTCGTGGCGTTTTCTTGGGCCGCTGTTTCTGTGAGGGCAGCGGTTCACTCCCAGTCGTACACTCAGGTACGATGGGGGAGAGTGCAACCCTAGGTGCGGCCTCCTTACCCGGCGACGAAGGTTTCCGGGTCGGTATTTGTGAGTAGGATGAGACGACTCTCATCCTCTCCGGATTAAAGATATCACGGTAGGCGATGGGTCTATCCAAAACGCCTGGTCGATCCGGTGGTTTCCTTGTTCTCGGAGGAGGTTCCCCCTTATCGTTCCCTGACATCCTAACCTACCAGTCAGTGTCAGCGGTAATCTTACTAAGGCCCTATCTATCGTCCAAACGATCGGCAGCAGGTGTTGATGCGCGACGCGGATGGTGGTGATGTTATTATGGAGACTATCCACACTGTGGGCACTGCCTACCCCTTTTATAGCAAAAGGGTTGGGGGAAGTGCAAAGGTGGCACTTTAATGCGCGACTGGGCACAGTATGCACGGAACGCATAAAGTGCCAAGAATCAACTAGGGGCCGGTGACCTCAACGTCTCACGGAATCGCGGGACTCAACGTGGGCGGAGTTTGTCGTACCGGCGGTTATTTGCAGCCACTGTATACTGCAAGTAACACACACCTAGGAGATCCTTGATGCTAGACAGCTTATCGGAATAGGATTCAGTGTTGCATTAGCATTACCTTAAAGGCGAAGAATTAGGATAGAACGTATAGCTACGTATAGCTTAAAAAGACCAAGGCGAATTTATATGCATTTTTTCAGCGACCATCCTGTACTTATCTGCAGGTAAAATCCTTTTATCAGTAGATGCTATTAGATATATTTGTATGAGCAGATAATGTTCTCACTATCTTTTGAATATGTCGGTGCTTACAGATACTTCACGATAAAATTATCTGCGTAGTGTGTGGCATGTTTTATACTTAACCTAATTTATGCGCAAGCACGGGAGCACTCTTTATTCCCTTACTCTCACAGTCCACTGGAAAATTCTACGCGACCGGAGAGAGATCAGATGCTGAACCAACTACATAGGCTTTCACGTGCTCTCCGAGTCGTGGGAGTCCCGATCCCGTTGTGGATGTGCTCAGTGCTGCGGAGAAGCTTTGACCGCCTAATATACAATGCATTCCATGATCATTTTGTGAGGGAGTAGAAAATAAATAAAAATATTCCGTGTGTTGTAAACTTCTTTAATTACTTTTTCGCAAAGTTTTTTCTTACAAAATACTCCATTTTAGACAACATGTGTCCTTCTTCTCCAAACCAGTTTATCTTTTACTCAGTCGTCTCACATCACACTCCTCACTCGCACGTTACTCATAAAAATTGTTACGTGCGGGGTGAGTAAAAATGTGTGTTTTCCACACACACAGCAAGTTTATGATTACGTTGTCCAAAATCCCTAAGCTTCTTCGGTGAGTTCTGAGGTCGAATTCTCGTAGTCGCTTAACGGAATGGAGTTCACTTTCGCGTTTCCTAAATAACCTAATCATAACGATCGCCGGCTCACGCTATTATACTCGATAAAAGGAATATAGAACTTTCTTGGCCAATCCAGGTCGTTCCACTCTTTAAACCGGAAAGTACTAGAACACTGGCGATTACATAACGACAACAATGTACAAAGGAGAAAAGGTTTTATGTTAGTAGACATAAGGTTGCTTCTTGTTTAGTAGTCTCAGCGCTATCTATTTTTATGGCAACACATTTTGTTATTTGATAGACGCCACTGACACTTATCGTAGGGAACATTCTCGTACAATGTGATGGCCGTCGTAACAATATCTTCTCTTCTAAACTACCATCACGTCAGATCTTAAAACTATAGACTAAATAATATTTTAACATTAAAATTAATTTCAACATTAAAATATATTTGGGTAAATGTGTAAGTTTGTTTATATATTTATATATATGTATGTATGTATATTTATATTTACATATGTTTTACTTTATTTTTATTATATTTTAGCAATTTATATAATTTCATGTATTAGTTATTTGTATGTTATTTTATTGCATGTATTGTCTATAAATCGCTATTATATTATGTATATTTATATTGCACCACCTACCTAGTTCTCACTGTTCTAATCCTTACACCTTTGGTTGCCTGGAAGAGATCGCTATGTAGCGAGAAGGCCGCCAAATTGTACTTACATAATATTATAATCTTTTTTGTGTTTTGTTAACTGTATATTTGTTTGTGGTGTACAATAAAAGTATATTCGTTCATTAATTTCAATTTTACATCCCACAATTTTCTTGTTATACCTAGCTTGTTAAAAAAAGTCTTTCTTTGCGCGTGTGATTTACCAGATACATCATCAAAACGCGACAAACGTAGGTCAAGTTGCTGACCTATTACAAGACTTATCTACCGTAGAAGATATACCCTCACAGCAATACAATGAAGGCGTATTTTCCAACGCAATTGATGAAGAAATGCCTTTGGGTACTCTGAAAAAGGGTAAATTGGGGAAAGGGAAAAGAAAATTGGAGGAAAAAGAAAAACCTACGAGGACTGGAGTAAGGACTAAGCGGGCTAGGATTCTTAAATAATTTGTTTTGTAACTATCGTTTGAAGTTAATTTAATTAATAGTAATATGAATTTGTTATTTTGTTAATTTTTCTTATCTTGTTTTTCTTTTATTATTAAGAATAGTTGTGATCATATTTAAAGATGATTTATAAGTTTGTAATTGAAGAAGAACTCAGTTTTAATTTATTTTTCACTTCATTCTATAATATATACTTATTAATTTAACTTAAATTAATATACTTAAATCATAAACGTAAAGATATACTTATTAATTTAACTTAAATTAATATACTTCAATCATATAAACGTAAAGATTTGTAATTGTTTACACAAGTTCGTAACTTAAGGCGCTACTCCTAGCGAACGACCTTGATCGTTCGGTACTATACAATCCGCGCGCTCTCACTACAATATATCGCGTATTAAATACGCCCAAATTTTTGAAATTATTCCAATTAAAAAAGAAAAGCGAACTTAACCCATTCATGGCGGTAGACTAACAACGGCGTCATTTAAATTGTCATTCTTAGGCGGATGACGCCGTTCGGCTTAAATTATATTTTAGTCATAACTTCGCCAATTTCTATTCTATGGGGATATACTTTTATATGCACATATTTTACATACATACAACGTCATTATAGTCGCCGTCTCCTTAAATAATGATTTTGGAAAAATAACAAAAATCTCCTTAGGTGCGGAAAACGCGTCTGCAAACGGCGTCTTCCAGAGCCTATTAACATTGAAAACATTTTGATTGAATATTTATTTTAGCTTTTTTATTTTATGGAATTAAAAAACTTCATAGTTGATAGTTAAACATTTTGCTGCGTTAATATGATTAGGTATTATTTGTAATCGGTATTCAGTAGTCCATCAGTAATTGTTGCAGAATGGTGTAACGACGTGTAAGTACATAAAACTTGGGTGTATATGAAATAAAATGCCCCAGATAGCAAAATTTGAGACAAATAAATGTCATGTCTTATTGTAGATTGGGCAACGATTGTGGGTTTGGCTAGAAGTTATAATTGTAACAATTTTATTCTGTACACATATTACGACATTGACGTTTGAATATCAATTTTAAATAATTGATAGGCATTCATGAGACATATTTGAATTATATGAATAATAACTTTTTTGTACCATTTTAAGGTTTTATGTTCACTATTATAATATGACATTAATTGGTCGTGTTTATCTACGTTGCGCATATATTTAGTATAATTTGCTATAGCGTTTGGCTTTAGCGTGACTATATCTGGTCGCCGTGGATTTTGTACAGGAACCATGTCGCAATAGTGTTCATTAGATCCCAACAGAACCTCCCTATTACTGTGCGATTTGCAAACAGTTATTTTATTTTGGTTTTGCAGAATTATTATTTCATCTTTTTGTAGTTACGGTGATAATTGTCTATGGATGTGGATTTTCAGCCCTGTTTGTACGTAGCGTTCCCGTACAAAATTTTTTTTTCTAAAAGTTGTGTTATTAGGGATATACTTGCATAATAATTATTTACATATACAGAATGGCCGATATTAAAGATATTCCTTAATAATTTTACAACTTTATCGGAATGACCACGCCCCTTCTAATATTTTATCTTTTGACCAAGCATGAAGACCATAAATGAAGTTTTTGGCATGCACCAAATTTGTCGCCCAAACTATAAAATTTGATGCATTATCTTAGCTTTTGACATCTTGTATTGCCGGAATTAAAGTTTGCCCCTACAAAACATCAATTATTCATCAATAGCCAGTTCTCTTGTTGAATAGTAAAATAATTTCATTTTATTGTTAAATGAATCAATTAACTTTTTATTTTTTTATACTTTCGTTGCCTTCCTCATACTCACAAATTCACAACTTTTAATACTCTTAATATATTTAAAATCTATCCCTGGGCATGTGTTGATTGAATACGTCTGATTTGTACAAATAGTGAGTTTTCCGATTATCCCTTAAATTATTCATTTTAATGTAACCCGTGTGTATCTGTAGGCCAATAAAAGTCTTTAGAGTATCAAAGGTTATTGGACGCCAATTTTTCATCCTGCTAAAATTTGGAATATTTTTATTTTCTAGTAGTTTTGAGGTATAGTTTTTGGAACAAGTTAAGATAAAATAAAAAAAGTAATCTATCGGTCCTTGGTTAGTCTTTTCCACTCTTAAACCAGGACGCTGTTTCAAAATTAATTAGGTTGAGGTCAAATCACGCGCTATGAGGCGTGCTTCGACGCGAGTTTGCCAAGGAACAATAGGGAGTTAACAAATGACAAATTCGTCTATATTATGAATAACTATTATTGTTTTGGACATACAAAATCTAGTAAAAACATAGCGCGGCGTCTTAAAAGGGCCATAAAACACGTTCAGGATGGCTATGTTTATTGCTTTGGTTTATAAACCAAATTTTCTCACACCGTCACTCAATAAACTCGGTGACGAAAAACCCGTGGGACTTTTAGCCTACTTGAATTAAATCGATTACTTATTTTTTATAAAAAGAGTTTAGAAGTCTAAATAATATAATCGAAAATATCGGAGTATTTACGGTGTATATAGAAGTCTAATTCAACGCTATCCAAATCACAAAGAAATATCGGAGTCCAAGAAACGTCAGCGAAAATCGTAGATCCGTAGTCAAAAAGTAGCTACCAATACACTTTCAAATCGGAATACCAAAAACAGATCCAAGTCGAAAGTAAATCAAACACCAAGAGTACAGAAAACATAGAACACGCGTGCGCAAGACAAAAGTCAAGGAACGAGAAGATTCAATATCATAAAACTCTATCCCGAACAGGTTTAGAAACGATCACCAAAACTATTTGCAGTTGAAAACCACGTCGCTCGGATATTCCGTAAAGAACACGATAGCAACAAGAACTTGGTAGAACAAACCTGTTGTTGCTTTAGTTAGTGTCCCTTGTGAAAATCATTATTCAAAAATCTTCAATACTAGTGTACGAATTTCGGAGAAATCACATAACAAGATGCAAATCCGTTTATCCGTTTTTTTTTCTGTTACTACGGAAAACTTACATAATATAATTTATGTAACTTAGCGTAGCTGTTCAACAATCACTACGGGGTTACTTCTAAAACATGACTTTCTTAATAAAAAATAATAATCGGTCGGCAAGATCCAGAAAAACCGGGTAACTAACATAAGATACAAAAAACAAAGTCGAATTGAAAACTATCTTTTTTTAAGTCTTTAAAAATGTCTTTAAAAACCATGTGAAAAAATTTCTAAGGAAGAATATTTACATAATAGACGTTTTTATTGAATTAATAAGACTTTTAAATTCACGTAATTAAAGTTCTGGTAAATTTATTGGTAAAAAAGTTTAGTTATAAGGATGTCTACAATTTTTGTCTCTGTTCTTCAAACTGTAGGTTATATTAACTGTAGGTTATATTATAGTTGAGGTCGGAATAGGGTGAGTATATAAATATACTCACCCTATTCCGACCACAACTTGTTACATATAAATAAGTAGACTAAATACTACTGTTAAAAGTATTTTTAACTTAATAATATCAAAAAAAGGTTTGCAATCCCTGATCATATTTCAATAATACTGAAAATTCTGTCTGTCTGAAAATAAGCAAGAAATCCTTTTCATGTGCGGTCAACGCCGATCGGCGTCAAAGCGTTTAAATATGAGATGTATTCGACGCCTATCGGCGTCAGTCCTTTAAACCGCCCGCCCCTACGTAATAAGGACGATATTTTGAGCTGCCTTGAATGGGTTAAGAAATTAAATAAAACGTGAATGAACTAGATTTTTAAAATTATCTAGCCATTAGTGTAATCCTCAAATGATTAGAGCGTTGCCTTTAGCAACAGATGCATATAACCAATAATTTCAATCATTTTTTAAAAGTTGACTTTAAATGTATTTATAACACATAAAAACAAATTAGAACGTGGAATGTGATGATAGGATATCGAACATTATAAATGCGCTTTTAGATTAATTTATTTCTTATAACTAATGAGATAATAGTCTCTTAAAAACGCACTATCGCAAGGTTTTGGTCGGGGTATCGCCTTAAACTTCCCATCTGGAGGTTACTGTGATTAGTTCAATTAAAATAGATTCATCGGTTTTTTTTGTTACCTAATACATAGGTGTGTGGGTAGGTATCAACATTTGTTTCTGGATTTATTTAAAAGTAAACAATTTTATTATTTACGAGAGAGTTTTATTATCTTAAATTAAGAAAGTGCATTATCCCATTTCGCCCCGTGGGTGTTGTTAGAGGAACTATAAAATATGGCAAATATTCGTGGCTTCCAATAGATGCGAGAGGTGGTTTAGACATCTCTAAACAACCTCTCTCATTTAGTACTGTAAAATGCGTTCAAATTACTCGAAAGATATTTATTATTTTCTTAAATAAGAAAGCTTTTATTGTAACTAATCTATGACAGATATTCGTAGATATTACAGTGTGTCGCGAACTTTTTTGTAGATAACGAGAAACAAAAGTCGCAATTCGCTTGTATAAAGAGGATGAGGAGCACATTTTATAGTTCTATCTATTATACTTATTGCAGCGTGAACCAAGAAATGGAATTTTATTGGTGAATTTTAGCACTACGGATAAAATAACTGCAATTTGGAAAAACTCCAAACTTTTTTATGACTTTTTATGTTAAGCCGAACACTTGACATTGAATAAAACCAAACATACGGATTTTATCGCGTTTGATTTAACATAGTTTTAATTCTCCGATGGCAAGTGGATGCCGTGGTTCTTAGACGTCCACATTTATCCTCAATCATAAATCATAAAGCATATGAAACGTCTGACTGATGAAACTGATGGACGTTTTGCATCTTTGCCTTTGCCCGGCGTCGGTCGGACAATTGCTGCATCAGACACTGCAAGTCTTTCACACCGAGGGTGTTTTTTAATTAAGAGGGGAGCAAACGAGCATGTGGTACAGTATACCAAGTAGTGGTGGTGTAAGAATATCCAGTACCCTATATCATCCCGCGGGTGTCGTAAGAGTGAGATACAAATCAGAAGATAGGCTGCAGCGTCTTCTTAAAATTGACTAAAAATAAAAGAACGGCGGTTGCCATCCCGCTTCCCAAGCGGGGCAGCCGTGGCAAATATCCCGCCAATGAGACAATCTATGGGGAAGGCCTATGGACTCCAATAGGTTGTAATGGTAACGCTAAACGAGCATGCGGCTCACCTATGACTCGCCGCCAATAAACAACTGTAACATCAAAGAATCAAAAATATACAGGTGAGATGCCGGCTTTTTAATGAGCAAGTACTTTCTTGAAGGTTCCTACGTCATATCGGTCCGCAAAAATCGCGGGAATGATGGAGAAATCGATACATATCACTTTATGTTTAACAAAATTTGTTATTATTTGTAAAAAGTTAGTAACATTGTTCAGAATGTGAAATAAATGCGTACATTGTTTTAAAAATAAAAAATTACACAGGGAAAATCTTATAATGTTTGACAACACAGGCAGCGTCAAAATTACAAAAAAATATGTTAAAAATATCTCGGACAAACATATCAGTATAAAAAAAGTATTTTTTTTTAAATTACCTACTCTAGGCGTTTCTCCTGTATCAGGGAGGCTTATATACCATACAAAATATCCACGTGTACTGCCCGGGACCGGAACGACAGAATAATAATGGTATTAAGTAGTAATATAACTGGAACCATGGAGTGTTTATAAGTAGCTTGCTTATTTATACTCTCAACCGTTAACTATTTTGAAGGCTGATGCGGTCGCCGGCTAAAAATCAAGAATCCGACGTTTTGTCGCATGAAATCGTATCCAACAATCAGTATGAACATATAAATGATATAAAAAGCACATTTTCAGAAAGGTAAATGATTGTTGAGCTTATTTTATTTTTTAAATCGATTAATTGCTATTTTTACATAAAAGAAGTGGTTTTAGTGGCTTTAGTAGTTTTATCAAGTCCGCATGGATGGGAAAAGACGATAACATTTGAAAATATCAATTTTTCAACTCAATCTATTTTTAATCTCTTCATCTACCATTTGGGAAGCCATGGAGTGTAAATGGCTGTTTAATTTTGTTTTGTTTACTCTTAATTATTATTTTGTGATCATAAATTCCGAAATTTTCGCTATCTTGAGCCTTGTAATAATATATTTTACCAAATACATATACACTTTGACTGACTCACTCCGGGCTTGGCCGCCGCGCCGTCGTGAGTGCGTTAATGTATCGTTTGTTATCATCGGTTCGTGATGAAAAATATCAATCGCTGTAGAAATACAAAATATTCCAAACGCCAAATTTGATACCTACTTGACCAAGGTGAGATATTATTATTATTTTTATAAACACAGATTTTCATTACAATTTATTGTTTCGCTGAAAGTACGTAGCATTTATATCTATATAAATGTGCTTATACGTCTTGGACTTTATGGGAGTGACCTGAAGGTGTTCTTCGGTGAATTAAAATACCGGTTATGACTAGATAGAAAACTTTTTGAAACGAAATAAAGTTCATGAGAATTTTTTTATTAACGAGTCAAGTAAAAAAAAGTAATATTAAAGTTAATGTCTGGTCGTTTTAAGATAATTCTGTTAAAAGTTTTTTTGAATTAACAATAATACCTAACAAAATATATCTCAAAACAATTTTTTTTCTTTTATTGAATAAATGAGAAGTTAATATTGTGTAAAATATTTTATTATCTTACAATACATGTAGGTTATTCAGAAATTTTTATCATTGAAACCATGGGTTTATGGTAATTAACGAGTTCTTCCGACAAAAGATAATTTTCTGTAAAGTCTGTGTTTATTAAATACTCTAAATTCACGAAAGTTGCTAGCATGACGACGACTCATATAAATCCAAAGAATATGCTTCTTGCAATAATCTATATTATTGTTTAAAATATTTTTATTATCTTACAATACATGCAACTAGTCTACACGCATACGTCTAGTCGCACCCATACACCCACCATGCCAAAGTCTGCCCAACTGAAACGACGTTAGACGATGTTAGGTTTTGGGGTGTTAGATTTTTTTCCTTATGGAATTTCTTGATTCGGTTGCCGCGCTCAAAGCCCGCGATAAAAGCTATGCAATAGCTTAATAATATTAATTAATAAATAACATAGGTACTTAAATTTAAAAAAATATTTTCTATTGTTGATTGAGAATTTTTTCTACATTTTTTCACGATAACATGATCATTATGAGACGTGAACTTTTGAATTTTCCAAACTTTTTTTTATTGACTTTTGTCATTAAATTATCGGAAAATTAGAAGTAATCAATGTATTAAAAATACTTAAAAAAATTGACTTACAACATTACAAATACGCTTAGCTTAAGGCATGCACATTGACCAAAAATTTTTATGCATACAGTCTTAAAAATGTTGTACATCAATGACCAATATTACGCAATAGTTAAATAAAACAGATGAAATTCGAAAAAAAAAACATTTCAAAATTTACTTTTTTATTAGCATTTACCAATGTTTGGGGCAATATGCCCCAAACATTGGTAAATGACAAGGAGAAAGTAAGCCTTTCTGTCCACGAGTACATTAATAATATAGTAGATAGAGTACTTACACAAAATTAGTCTAAAATCTTTTAACGCAAAAAAGTATTTTACATTTTAATCGTGTCTGATTCGTGCGATCAACAAAACTTAGCCTAAGATTAGGTGAAAAAAAAAATAGTTTGCTGAAGCCCTAACAGATCTATGTACAGTCAGCACTGGTGTATGGCAATTCGTAATCGCCAAAGTTGGTGTAGACCCGGCCCCAGTACTTCGGGTCACCGTGTGGATCGCCCGCCTTGTTGTTGGGCGCCACCGCAGTTCGATTCACGCGCTCAAGTTCATCGAGCATCTGCGCTAAGACGTTTGGCTCTCTGGAAATATTAAAAACATATAAGAATTCATTTGGAATGCAGAATAACACAATATTATTTTTTCTTTTCTTCTTGTATTAACCCCCGACGAAAACAGAGGGGTGTTATAAGTTTGTAATGTGTATCCGTGTGTCCGTGTCATCTTAGCTCCTGAACGGAACGGTGTCTTAATCGAGTGTACATAATCTGTTGAGCCGTTTGATGCCGGCTGTACACGCTCGTCGAGACACCACGAGACAAGCCGAGTGCAAGTGTGTATAGGCCGCGCAGATAGAGAATATATCTGAAAATGGCGGCGGGTACACATGGTACGGTTGGCAAAACAAGTTCTCAAACATCGATTTCTATTTTTTTTATTGACTTTTTTGTTATAAATTATTCTTTTTTAATAATATTAATTAATAATAGTAGAAATAAAGAAATGAAGAATCTTTCCACGTTTTCGTGAAGCCATTGTTCAATCAATTACAAAATGTCAACGTTCATAACAAAAACTTAACGAAAATAAATGACAATCAAACGTAACGCAAACAAATAACAATCAAACTCAACAAAAATAACAATGAATGTCAACGAAAACAACAAAATAACGCAACGAATTTAACGATAACTCGGAGTGCGTCAAGTAGCGTGGAAATAGGCATGTCGATTTAAAATCGATTAATCGAAAAATCGATTCTTTGGAGTAAAATTATCGATTTTTTAGATCGATTCGAAGCACCGAATCGATTCACTGAATCGATCCAAAAACCTCTTGAATCATCAAAAACAACCGGTCGTACTTGGTTGATAATTTGCACGCAATACATATTTGAATAAAATAAATGTTTATGAACGCATCCAACGATATCGAAAAGTTGTCATTTTATTTTCATTTCTAAAATTCTTAAGCCCACTTCCCACTAATGGATATAATGTAATTTATATTACACCTCGAGATATAAATTAATAGCGCTAACCGTACTTCTAAATGGTACCGTTTCCACTGAGATGTAATATATATTACATCCCAAACTATAAATATTCTTTCGATCGACCGAGCGATATTTTCATATTATATTTTACCTCCTGTACTAATAATATAATATTATATTATAGCTGTGAACCTGTTTGAACTGTGAACTTGTGAATTTACATTATTTATTATCTAAAATATACATACTGTTAGCTGTAAGTACAGACAGAGTACTTTTTAAATACCTAGATACTGTAAATAAATATTATACCGTACGTTGAAGTTTATAGAGGTTTATAGTAAGGAAATAACCAGTATTGTGTTCGTGTAGCATTCATTTCGATAATATGATATATAGTGAGTTATTAGATTGAAACAGATTTATCGAGAAATGTACGTTGCAGTTTGCACTTCTGTCAAAGTATTGTTGTTGTTTTTAGCCTAAAATGTCGCATAAAAGTGTTACGTGGAATCACTTTGTAAAAAAAGGTATCGAGTGGAGTATGTGCGAACCACTCCTAACACAAGCGTTTCAAGCTTACCAAGAGTGGTTAAAAGGAATATTAGTAATGTTAATCAATAAGATTACTAATATTTTAATTTTAAAAAATTTAAAAAGACAGTTTAGAAGTTAAAGAAAAAAAATTGAAAATTCTTGAAATTTCATGTTTGAATGTGGCGATTAATCGAAAATCGATCTTTTAATCCTTGATTTAATAGATAATCGATTCAAGTACCTTCGATTCAAATCGATTCAGAGATCGATTTTTTTAAGAGTGAATCGACGTGCCTACGTGGAAAGTGAATCTTGACTGACTAGTTTTTTGTAGCGCATGTTATACATGGCGCTCTCGTTGCGTCGCGTCGCGTCTCGTGGCCCTCGTGCGCTCTTGGAAGCATGTCGGTTTTTTGCGCTCGAGTCAAAGGGTCTCGTGAGTCTCGCGATGAAAACGATAGCGTACTATAATCTATTCATCGTACATGGTTCAGGTACGGTAAATGGAAACCATCCACCATTTTCTTCACCGTGGCTTATTAATTTTATTTTTATGGTAAATTTGTAAAAAATTATAATAACTAATAGAACAAGGACAAAACGCAGCAACAGTTTCATCTAGATCCATCTCAACAGGCATATGGAGTTCAAATGATACAATGAGTGTGTACATGGTGTGTTTCCATATCGAGCCTCAACACGACGAGAGGCACGCGAGGCTACGAGACGAGCGTGTTTAAAATTTTTAAGTTATTTAAAATATGTATGACGGCGTTTAATGAGAGTAGTATATTAATAAACAGAACAATGCCTCGATGGTGTATTTTTTACACATTTTAAACTTTTTTAACTACTTTTAGGAACACCCGTAGTTTGGTTTATCCAAATCTAATCCAATTAACATAAAATATAATAAATATTAGGTCTTTACCTATGAAATATCCGTTGTTTATGAAATAATTTAACGTAATTGTTTTTCAATATTTTTTATTTCTATTAATCTAAGTAGTCACTCATACAACCGATACATCATTGCCAACGCAGTGGCATTTTATTAAAACTTTTCTTGAAGAAATCAGCTGGAGGCAACAAATTTTGCGAGACATTTTGTACAGCCTCTCGGGTATTGAATTTTTTCCCGCCAAAAAGTTATCCAAATTCTGGAAAAAAGTAGAAGTCTGTAGGCACAAGGTCTGATGAGTACGGCGTACGACGGAGAGCTTCCAAACCCAGCTCTTGTAATTTGGAGACCGTCTGTTGTACAGTATGAGGTCGCGCATCGTCGTGCAGGAGCAGGAGGACGATTGACCCAATCTTGTTGGAGACGTGCGAGCTTCTCCATCATTTTGATCAGTTCTTTGCAGTACACATCTGCAATAATGCTTATTCCGTTTGGTAGGAAGTTGTGATGAATCACACGGGTACTGGACCACCAAATAGTGACCATCACTTTTCTAGGGGTAAGTTTTCATTTAGGGCATTGTTTAGGTGCTGGACCAGGATCCAATCATTCTCTAAACGCTTGCTATTTTCAAACGAATCTATTTTTCGTCGCAGGTAACAGGTATACAGTTCAAAATTCCTACGTTTGTGCGCCTGTTGAACAGTGCAAGGCACGTCTCGACGCGTACTTCGCGCTGGTGATCATTGAGTTCGTGGGGCACTCATTTGTCAAGCTTTCGCCTTGCTAATTTGACGCAAATGAACCAATATTATTTCGATGCTAACGTCGAAATCTGCTGCTAATCCGCCATAGATTGGATATCATCAGCTTCCACAATCGCCTTTAATTCGTCATTGTCGACCAAAGTTATCGGACAACCACGGGTTTCATTTTTCAGGTCGAAATTTCCAGAACGGAAGCGGCCAAACAAATAACGGGTATTGCGTTCGTTTGTAGTATTCGCTCCGTAAACGTCGTTGTTGCGTGCCTCTTGTGCTTCGTTGCCCGAATTTTTAACGTATCCATGATGATGAAAAAGATTCAAATGCGATGAAAACATAACGCCAATCAATCAACAGGTACAACTAATTTTGAAAAAAGAGTTCTATGTTTTTTTTTTAATTAAAATTAATTTTAAATTAGAATTCTCCGCCACAAACAAAAATTATTTTGATTTGAAATGGCCAGAACGACAATTTTATAGGTAAAGACCTATTAAAATAATTTATTAATATTTCAGAAACATTAGTTAACCTATACACTTTTCTAATGGTGCCTGTACACGCTCGTCTCATCAAGTTGCGTGCATCTCGTCGCGTAGAGGCTCGACACGAGAACACACCATGTACACACCACGTAAACACGTTCGTCCCGCTGAGATGGACCTAGATGAAACTGTTGTTGCGTTTTGCCTTTGTGCTCTTCGTTATTGTAATTTTTTACTCATTTACCATAAAAAGAAAATTAATAAGCCATGGCAAAGAAGATGACGGTAGATGGTTTCTATTTACCGTAACAGAACATCCATGTACGATGAATAGAATAGAGTACGCTCTCGTTTTTATCGCAAGACTCACCGAGACCTTTGACTTACGACACGCTTCCGAGAGCGAATGAGGGCCGCGAGACGCGCCGCGACGCGAGGAGAACACCATGAACACACTCGTACTCAGCCTGTTTCGTGGTGTCTTGACGAGCGTGTACAGCCGCCATAAGACATTAATTTCGGTCGTAATTTCCCCCGTTATGATGTCGACTGTACACGCTCGTCTCGTCGCCTCGCGTGCCTCTCGTCGTGTTCAGGCTCGACACGAGAACACACCATGTACGCACTCGTTGTATCATTTGAACTCCGTATGCCTGCTAAGATGGACCTAGATGAAACTGTTGCTGCGTTTTGCCTTTGTGCTATTAATTATTACAACTTTTTACACATTTACCATAAAAATAAAATTAATAAGCCACGGCGAGTAGGTGGTGGATGGTTTCTATTTGCCGTAACTGAACCCTGTACGGTGAATAGAATATAGTACGCTCTCGTTTTCATCGCGAGACTCACGAGACCCTTTGACTTGAGCGCAAAAAAAGCGACACGCTTCTGAGAGCGCACGAGGGTTACGAGACGCGACGCGACGCGACGAGAGCACTATGTACACACTCGTATTCGGCCTGTCTCACTGTACAGCCGCCATGAAATCTGTCAAATATGCCTGAGTGGTGGCGCCCTGGTAGACGAAAAAGTCGTGGATGCACTGATTAAATCGCTAGTCATCTTTTTAACAGGTACAAGCAGGATGTCTGTTATTAGGTATATTGATCCACAATCTTCCGGCCAAGCGACAGTCGTAACGATAAATATTTTTAGAATACAAAATCTGAATGGTGCTGGCTATTAAAAATTGAATAGAATACTTACAAATCTGCTAAATTTCTTGTTTCACACGGATCTTCTTCTATATTGAACAA
Organism: Parnassius smintheus behrii; assembly: GCA_036936625.1. NCBI lineage: Eukaryota > Metazoa > Arthropoda > Insecta > Lepidoptera > Papilionidae > Parnassius > Parnassius smintheus. The sequence goes on along the minus strand of JAUPFT010000003.1, from coordinate 60,160,396 downwards.
GCAAGGTGCTAACAACGGCTGGCACGCTATGGGTACAATGCTCGCGTTGCACTTTATTGTTGATTCTTCCCTGAAAATTAATTCGATTCATTTTTTTAAATAAAACTGAAGAGACGAACTTACGGTCCACCGGACGTTAAGTGGTCACTGCAGTTCGTAGCCGCATGCAGCCAACTTCAAGCATAGAATGCTACAAATGCGTTGTCACCTCTGAGTGCTAACATGTGAAGCCACAACCTGTAATTATACTGGATCTCTGTACCCTTCAGACCGCAACACAGTAGTGTAAGTACTGTTATTTGGTGGTAGAAATAGGAAGAAATAGAAATGGGACAGGAAAGGACTTTCACCACTATACTAGTGTATAGTGGTGGAATACATATATGTTTATGGAGTTGGTAGTTATGGTAGTGTTTCTTTATTTTTTATAAAATAGGATGACAAACGAGCACAAACTCCACCTGATGGTAAGCAGTTGCTGTGGCCCAGAAATATCTACATCTATCATCAAATACGAATCAAAACTCAGATGCGTCGTCACCCGTGAGAATAGAATAATTTTTTATTCAATATAGATTACAAGTAATTCTTATTGAAAGTCAATATACTTTACCACTGTTTCGAAAAAAAACCTTTGTCCTGAGAAGAACCAGCAAGATACCCAGTGGGACATTTTTTTTAAAATAAATTTTACAATGTCACAAATGGTCACAAAATATTTACTAAATTTATTTTAGAAACAGATTGGAAGCGACCACCTCATTCACACATCAACATCAACGATGTAGTCATATATTAATATTATATCATACTAACCCTTTTTATACAGATTTTGTTTCATTAAATATTTCAACTTAGTAATAGAGACCTTAGTAGTTACGTTGTACCAGTTCTGGCGCACTTGTAGAAAGGTTGTACCAGTTCTGGCGCACTGAATCACAAGTACGACGTTCGTCGACTCACGATCCTAAACAAAAAAAAAAAAAAAAAAAAAAAAGGTTTTGGCATGCTCTGATCACGAATCTGCGGTCCATTTTTGCGTAGGATGCACGGTTCCGGAGATGTGCAGATCAATTAACTCTTATCTAATTGATATCCGCTTCGAGCCTCCACCGTCATTAGCGCTCCATTGTTCTTATCTACTTATCTATTGTTCATTCAATACCGTCATTATCTATTCTTCCTCAGCGTGGTGATATTGTTATATACTCCTTTGTTCCTATCTACACTAATCTGACTCATTAATAAAACACATTACCTAATTTTGTTAAAATTTTTATTTATAAAATACAAAATCTTATTACTTATTATCTATAAAATAGGAGCGAAACATCTCATCCACTAACATATCGTCGTACAATGTGTTCTCTGTAAATATACTCGTAAAACTATGCATTGAACATCCCTGAAACTTATATAGCAAATACATTAAGCAATATTCGCCACAAACTGAAGTCCTATCAACATTCCAGTTCCATCTTTTACAATTTCGTACAGGTGCCCGTCCATATGAATCAAAATATTCACCGACGTCATTCGTATCGATATATAAAGCTACCCAATGTGACCCTGGTTTATCATCTGTACCCAAATTGCATATTACCTAGTCAGGTCATAAATTCTATCACATGTTTAAAATAAAATAATTGAAACAAGTTTATTCATTATGTAACCATTTATATACCAAAATGAACTTAACAAAACATAGATTCTTATGACACTATAGTTTATTCAAAATGACCTCCGTAATTTTGAATACAGGCCTTCAATCTGCGCGGCCAGTCGTCTATCTCACCACGAACGAGGTCCATGTCATATCGGCGGCTGCCTTAATTAAAGATGTCTTGAGTGACTCGAAATTGGGATGAGGCTTTGAGCACGCCTTTTCCTCCAAGTGTTGCCATATCTTGTAATCTAACGGATTCAAATCTGGATTGGTCTTTGTGTCGGATGAAGTCGATTTCACGCGCCGCCAGCCAGTCTTTTTTTTTTGTTTTTAAAGAACGTTACCTCCACACTAGGTTTTTCTCCTGTATCGTGGGGGCAGTTTACAAACACAAATTTCACAAGGACAAACATCCAAACTCGGAACAATTACTTGTAGGTCGTACAAATACTTGTTCCGTGCGGGATTCGAACCCGCGACCCCCAAGCACAGCCACTCATTGCTAAGCCACTACGCCACGGAGCTGGCAAAAGTCCTGTGTGCTCTTCGCTCTATGAGCTGACGCCGAATCTTGTTGGAATACCCAGTGCCTGTTATTGAACATGGTATGAGAAACAGGTTACACAAGGTTCGTCAGGACTGTATTTTGATACACAACTGCATTCGTTTTTAACCTTTCTCACAAAAATGTACCTCTGTTAAGCCCCAATAAGAAACTCCCAACCACACCATGAGCGAGGATGGAAAGTGACCCCGTTGGACACGCGGAATACGGTTGCTCGCTTCTTCACTACTGCGTGCGTACACCTTATCATTTTGTTTGTTGTAGCTCTCTTCTACGGTAAAAATTTTTTCATCCGAAAAAAGAATTTCCCGATATTTTTCCCGCGTACCGCTTCAACAAAGCGCGGCATCTCTTCAGTTTCAGATCCATTAGACGAGCATTCAAACGATGTCCTGTTTTTCTTCGATATGCCCGAAGCCCTAAGTCTTCATTTAACGCCGTGGTTCTGCTTAACCCCATCTGAAGGGCCAACAGTTTCTGCTTACGTTTGGGATTTCTTTGAATTCGCACCTTTACAGCTTTTATCACTGCTGGAGTCCTAACAAATCGAGGGCGACCACTTCTTGACCTGTCATCTACACTAGAGTCTTCATTGTATCGTTTGATGGTACGATAAACGAATCTTTTGGTTATATTCAAATTTTTCAGTATATCAAAAAATTTAATTGGCGTGTAATCGCAACTGCAACACGGTCTTTTTTAAGCGTCCAATCCATATGTAAAAATGAGTAAAATTCTAAAAAGTATACAGTTTTATTTTCATGAATAATTCGAATTCAATAAACTTTTTTGTGGCCAGCATTCTAAAAGGGTGCGTTTGGCAGAAAAAAGCGCTAGCAAGCGCTTATAAGCGCTGAAATAGTTTTCGGCCAGGCCACGATTGCTACTTCAGTAGCGCTGACACAATCCGCCATTTTGCTTATTTAATTTGTTTGTTTTGAAGTAGAGTTGATAAGTTGTTTTGTGCAATATTCGTTTTAAGTAATATAATGACATGAATAAACATATACATGTTATTAAAAATTCATGATTGGTAAGTTTTTAATATGAATACTTTACAAAAATATATTTAAATTAGGTTAGGTTCCCCCGTTAAAACTAACATCGTGTCCTGGAGGAAAATAGCTACTTACGATTTGACAGCGCTTACCGCTTACGATCGCCAATTTGCTTACAAGCGCTTGCTAGCGCTTTTTTCTGCCAAACGCACCCAAAGAAAAGTTTTTACTGTGTGACAATACTTATGACCTGACTAGGTATGTACGTTGGTACGTGGGTGTACATGGACAGTCTGTTAGCAGCATAAACATTATTTTCTAGACTGGGGTGAATCTTTTTCAGATGTTGTTGTACATCTAGTGTATCCATGATATTACTGCTATTAGTAGATTACTACAGTACAATCTACTCAATGACTAACATAGGAATGATCAATTATGTGATTTCTAAATATTAAATTGCATTTTTTCCGTTATACAAAACCTATTTGAGTCATCAATACACTGAATAAGACGCAACACGAAGAATGTGAGATAAGGTTGTTGACGCATAAAGTTATTATCAATTCTACTGTAGAAATTCTTTAGATTAGAATTATTACTTACTGGTACTATATAAGACCAAGCAACTGCAGTCATGGAGTTAGTGTATGGTCGTTTGACCGCAGTGTATCTATCAATAATACATTTGTGTTACTTCAACGCATCAAAGGCCATAGATGTAAGTGTTTAATCTATTGACAAACTTATCTTTCTTTCTGTTATTTTTTTTACGTGTGTATGATTTTGAACGACAGGCCTGTTGGTCTAGTGGTTAGTGACCCTGACTGTTATGCCGGAGGTCGTGGGTTCGATTCCCACCCAGGACAAATGCTTGTGTGATGAGCACGATCATTTGTTCTGTGTCTGGGTGTAATTTATCTATAATATTTATGTATTTAGAAATATATAAGTATGTTTATCAGTTGTCTAGTACCCATAACACAAGCTCTGCTTAGCTTGGGACTAGATGGCGTTGTGTGATAGTTGTGGAATATTATTATTATTATTATTATTTAGTGTTAACAAATTATATTTAAATATTTTGTGTGTGTATATGATTAAGCCGTGGTAGCTCAGATGATTAGCGCAAGCTGTAAATTTTACAGTACGTAACGCGGGTTCGATCCCCGCCGACACCAATTAAATTGTTAATTGCAATTTTAAGTGTTTATTCTATTGACACACTTACTTTTCTTTCTGTTATTTTCTTACGTGTGTATGATTTAGTGTTAACAAATTATATTTAAATATTGTGTGTGTATATGATTAAGCCGTGGTAGCTCAGATGGTTAGCGCAAGCTGTAAATTTTACAGTACGTAACGCGGGTTTGATCCCCGCCGACACCAATTAAATTGTTAATTGCAATTTTAAGTGTTTATTCTATTGACACACTTATTTTTCTTTCTGTTATTTTCTTACGTGTGTATGATTTAGTGTTAACAAATTATATTTAAATATTGTGTGTGTATATGATTAAGCCGTGGTAGCTCAGATGGTTAGCGCAAGCTGTAAATTTCACAGTACGCGACCCAGGTTCGAACCCCGCCGACACCACTTAAATTGTTAATTGCAATTTTAAGTGCTGATTTACCACGTGCTCGGCGGTGAAGGAAAACATTGTGAGGAAACCTGCATGTCTGAGAAAATTTCGAAGGCACGTGAAGTTCGCCAACACGCATTGAGACCGCGCCGCGGACATTTCCTAACCATAAATACAAAGACAATAGCAGAAAGTAAAAAGTTAAAAAATACTTTTTTGACAATGACAGTCATTAGTTGATCATTAGTGAATGTGATTCTGTTTTCTTAAATTACAGGAAGAAAAGAGCAGAAGGAAGAAATGGGATGATGGGAAGTAATGAAGAATGAATTGTTATTTGAAGTTTGTTGGAACAAACATATTTTAGTCACGTGTAAATACTTTTAACATTTTGGTTCAAAATGACACAAAATCTAAAAAATATTAGATACATCATCGACATGGACGGATTTTACATTACATATCCTCATAAACATTTTCAATGTAGAGAAATGGCTATTCTAGACGTAAAACTATCTAATAAAAATGATTCGTTTATCGATCATTATTTGTTTCGGCCAAGTTATCCTTTCAATTATTTGTCGCCAAAAGACAAAAAAACTGTTCGTTATTGTGAAATACACGTGCACGGCATTCCATATTTTGATGTGACCGAAGAATTAAAATGTGCCTACAAACAAGAGAACATCATTCCCATACTAAATTGGTATATTAGAAATTTGTGCAAAGACGAAGTGATCGCATACAAAGGTGGTTCAACAGAAAAACAATTTTTAAAAATGTTGACGACGAATGATAGAATTTTTAATATTGAAGAATACAAATGTCCAAAATACAATGATTTGGTAAATGTCATAAATTTAAACAAACGTTATGTGTGTAATAATCATATATTTGCAAAAAATAAACACAAAATTTTACATTGTTCTTGTGACGAAGTGTGGGTTTTTTACAAGTGGTTATTACTTGAAAATAAAATTTTAAATTAATCATAAATTTTGTTTGATTTCCCAAAAACATTAGTTATAGTATACTATATAATACAAAATTGGTTCAACAGAAAAACAATTTTTAAAAATGTTGACGACGAATGATAGAATTTTTAATATTGAAGAATACAAATGTCCAAAATACAATGATTTGGTAAATGTCATAAATTTAAACAAACGTTATGTGTGTAATAATATTTTGTTTAAATTTATGACATTTACCAAATCATTGTATTTTGGACATTTGTATTCTTCAATATTAAAAATTCTATCATTCGTCGTCAACATTTTTAAAAATTGTTTTTCTGTTGAACCAATTTTGTATTATATAGTATACTATAACTAATGTTTTTGGGAAATCAAACAAAATTTATGATTAATTTGAAATTTTATTTTCAAGTAATAACCACTTGTAAAAAACCCACACTTCGTCACAAGAACAATGTAAAATTTTGTGTTTATTTTTTGCAAATATATGATTATTACACACATAACGTTTGTTTAAATTTATGACATTTACCAAATCATTGTATTTTGGACATTTGTATTCTTCAATATTAAAAATTCTATCATTCGTCGTCAACATTTTTAAAAATTGTTTTTCTGTTGAACCAATTTTGTATTATATAGTATACTATAACTAATGTTTTTGGGAAATCAAACAAAATTTATGATTAATTTAAAATTTTATTTTCAAGTAATAACCACTTGTAAAAAACCCACACTTCGTCACAAGAACAATGTAAAATTTTGTGTTTATTTTTTGCAAATATATGATTATTACACACATAACGTTTGTTTAAATTTATGACATTTACCAAATCATTGTATTTTGGACATTTGTATTCTTCAATATTAAAAATTCTATCATTCGTCGTCAACATTTTTAAAAATTGTTTTTCTGTTGAACCAATTTTGTATTATATAGTATACTATAACTAATGTTTTTGGGAAATCAAACAAAATTTATGATTAATTTAAAATTTTATTTTCAAGTAATAACCACTTGTAAAAAACCCACACTTCGTCACAAGAACAATGTAAAATTTTGTGTTTATTTTTTGCAAATATATGATTATTACACACATAACGTTTGTTTAAATTTATGACATTTACCAAATCATTGTATTTTGGACATTTGTATTCTTCAATATTAAAAATTCTATCATTCGTCGTCAACATTTTTAAAAATTGTTTTTCTGTTGAACCAATTTTGTATTATATAGTATACTATAACTAATGTTTTTGGGAAATCAAACAAAATTTATGATTAATTTAAAATTTTATTTTCAAGTAATAACCACTTGTAAAAAACCCACACTTCGTCACAAGAACAATGTAAAATTTTGTGTTTATTTTTTGCAAATATATGATTATTACACACATAACGTTTGTTTAAATTTATGACATTTACCAAATCATTGTATTTTGGACATTTGTATTCTTCAATATTAAAAATTCTATCATTCGTCGTCAACATTTTTAAAAATTGTTTTTCTGTTGAACCACCTTTGTATGCGATCACTTCGTCTTTGCACAAATTTCTAATATACCAATTTAGTATGGGAATGATGTTCTCTTGTTTGTAGGCACATTTTAATTCTTCGGTCACATCAAAATATGGAATGCCGTGCACGTGTATTTCACAATAACGAACAGTTTTTTTGTCTTTTGGCGACAAATAATTGAAAGGATAACTTGGCCGAAACAAATAATGATCGATAAACGAATCATTTTTATTAGATAGTTTTACGTCTAGAATAGCCATTTCTCTACATTGAAAATGTTTATGAGGATATGTAATGTAAAATCCGTCCATGTCGATGATGTATCTAATATTTTTTAGATTTTGTGTCATTTTGAACCAAAATGTTAAAAGTATTTACACGTGACTAAAATATGTTTGTTCCAACAAACTTCACATAACAATTCATTCTTCATTACTTCCCATCATCCCATTTCTTCCTTCTGCTCTTTTCTTCCTGTAATTTAAGAAAACAGAATCACATTCACTAATGATCAACTAATGACTGTCATTGTCAAAAAAGTATTTTTTAACTTTTTACTTTCTGCTATTGTCTTTGTATTTATGGCTAGGAAATGTCCGCGGCGCGGTCTCAATGCGTGTTGGCGAACTTCACATGCCTTCGAAATTTTCTCAGACATGCAGGTTTCCTCACAATGTTTTCCTTCACCGCCGAGCACGTGGTAAATCAGCACTTAAAATTGCAATTAACAATTTAAGTGGTGTCGGCGGGGTTCGAACCTGGGTCGCGTACTGTGAAATTTACAGCTTGCGCTAACCATCTGAGCTACCACGGCTTAATCATATACACACACAATATTTAAATATAATTTGTTAACACTAAATCATACACACGTAAGAAAATAACAGAAAGAAAAATAAGTGTGTCAATAGAATAAACACTTAAAATTGCAATTAACAATTTAATTGGTGTCGGCGGGGATCGAACCCGCGTTACGTACTGTAAAATTTACAGCTTGCGCTAACCATCTGAGCTACCACGGCTTAATCATATGCACACACAATATTTAAATATAATTTGTTAACACTAAATCATACACACGTAAGAAAATAACAGAAAGAAAAGTAAGTGTGTCAATAGAATAAACACTTAAAATTGCAATTAACAATTTAATTGGTGTCGGCGGGGATCGAACCCGCGTTACGTACTGTAAAATTTACAGCTTGCGCTAATCATCTGAGCTACCACGGCTTAATCATATACACACACAAAATATTTAAATATAATTTGTTAACACTAAATAATAATAATAATAATAATATTCCACAACTATCACACAACGCCATCTAGTCCCAAGCTAAGCAGAGCTTGTGTTATGGGTACTAGACAACTGATAAACATACTTATATATTTCTAAATACATAAATATTATAGATAAATTACACCCAGACACAGAACAAATGATCGTGCTCATCACACAAGCATTTGTCCTGGGTGGGAATCGAACCCACGACCTCCGGCATAACAGTCAGGGTCACTAACCACTAGACCAACAGGCCTGTCGTTCAAAATCATACACACGTAAAAAAAATAACAGAAAGAAAGATAAGTTTGTCAATAGATTAAACACTTACATCTATGGCCTTTGATGCGTTGAAGTAACACAAATGTATTATTGATAGATACACTGCGGTCAAACGACCATACACTAACTCCATGACTGCAGTTGCTTGGTCTTATATAGTACCAGTAAGTAATAATTCTAATCTAAAGAATTTCTACAGTAGAATTGATAATAACTTTATGCGTCAACAATCTTATCTCACATTCTTCGTGTTGCGTCTTATTCAGTGTATTGATGACTCAAATAGGTTTTGTATAACGGAAAAAATGCAATTTAATATTTAGAAATCACATAATTGATCATTCCTATGTTAGTCATTGAGTAGATTGTACTGTAGTAATCTACTAATAGCAGTAATATCATGGATACACTAGATGTACAACAACATCTGAAAAAGATTCACCCCAGTCTAGAAAATAATGTTTATGCTGCTAACAGACTGTCCATGTACACCCACGTACCAACGTACATACCTAGTCAGGTCATAAGTATTGTCACACAGTAAAAACTTTTCTTTGGGTGCGTTTGGCAGAAAAAAGCGCTAGCAAGCGCTTGTAAGCAAAATGGCGATCGTAAGCGGTAAGCGCTGTCAAATCGTAAGTAGCTATTTTCCTCCAGGACACGATGTTAGTTTTAACGGGGGAACCTAACCTAATTTAAATATATGTTTGTAAAGTATTCATATTAAAAACTTACCAATCATGAATTTTTAATAACATGTATATGTTTATTCATGTCATTATATTAATTAAAACGAATATTGCACAAAACAACTTATCAACTCTACTTCAAAACAAACAAATTAAATAAGCAAAATGGCGGATTGTGTCAGCGCTACTGAAGTAGCAATCGTGGCCTGGCCGAAAACTATTTCAGCGCTTATAAGCGCTTGCTAGCGCTTTTTTCTGCCAAACGCACCCTTTTAGAATGCTGGCCACAAAAAAGTTTATTGAATTCGAATTATTCATGAAAATAAAACTGTATACTTTTTAGAATTTTGCTCATTTTTACATATGGAGTGGACGCTTAAAAAAGACCGTGTTGCAGTTGCGATTACACGCCAATTAAATTTTTTGATATACTGAAAAATTTGAATATAACCAAAAGATTCGTTTATCGTACCATCAAACGATACAATGAAGACTCTAGTGTAGATGACAGGTCAAGAAGTGGTCGCCCTCGATTTGTTAGGACTCCAGCAGTGATAAAAGCTGTAAAGGTGCGAATTCAAAGAAACCCCAAACGTAAGCAGAAACTGTTGGCCCTTCAGATGGGGATAAGCAGAACCACGGCGTTAAATGAAGACTTAGGGCTTCGGGCATATCGAAGAAAAACAGGACATCGTTTGAATGCTCGTCTAATGAATCTGAAACTGAAGAGATGCCGCGCTTTGTTGAAGCGGTACGCGGGAAAAATATCGGGAAATTCTTTTTTCGGATGAAAAAATTTTTACCGTAGAAGAGAGCTACAACAAACAAAATGATAAGGTGTACGCACGCAGTAGTGAAGAAGCGAGCAACCGTATTCCGCGTGTCCAACGGGGTCACTTTCCATCCTCGCTCATGGTGTGGTTGGGAGTTTCTTATTGGGGCTTAACAGAGGTACATTTTTGTGAGAAAGGTTAAAAACGAATGCAGTTGTGTATCAAAATACAGTCCTGACGAACCTTGTGTAACCTGTTTCTCATACCATGTTCAATAACAGGCACTGGGTATTCCAACAAGATTCGGCGTCAGCTCATAGAGCGAAGAGCACACAGGACTTTTGCCAGCTCCGTGGCGTAGTGGCTTAGCAATGAGTGGCTGTGCTTGGGGGTCGCGGGTTCGAATCCCGCACGGAACAAGTATTTGTACGACCTACAAGTAATTGTTCCGAGTTTGGATGTTTGTCCTTGTGAAATTTGTGTTTGTAAACTGCCCCCACAATACAGGAGAAAAACCTAGTGTGGAGGTAACGTTCTTTAAAAACAAAAAAAAAGACTGGCTGGCGGCGCGTGAAATCGACTTCATCCGACACAAAGACCAATCCAGATTTGAATCCGTTAGATTACAAGATATGGCAACACTTGGAGGAAAAGGCGTGCTCAAAGCCTCATCCCAATTAGGAGTCACTCAAGACATCCTTGATTAATGCAGCCGCCGATATGACATGGACCTCGTTCGGGCTGCGATAGACGACTGGCCGCGCAGTTTGAAGGCCTGTATTCAAAATTACGGAGGTCATTTTGAATAAACTATAGTGTCATAAGAATCTATGTTTTGTTAAGTTCATTTTGGTATATAAATGGTTACATAATGAATAAACTTGTTTCAATTATTTTATATTAAACATGTGATGGAATTTATGACCTGACTAGGTAATATGCAATTTGGGTACAGATGATAAACCAGGATCACATTGGGTAGCTTTATATATCGATACGAATGACGTCGGTGAATATTTTGATTCATATGGACGGGCACCTGTACGAAATTGTAAAAGATGGAACTGGAATGTTGATAGGACTTCAGTTTGTGGCGAATATTGCTTAATGTATTTGCTATATAAGTTTCAGGGATGTTCAATGCATAGTTTTACGAGTATATTTACAGAGAACACATTGTACGACGATATGTTAGTGGATGAGATGTTTCGCTCCTATTTTATAGATAATAAGTAATAAGATTTTGTATTTTATAAATAAAAATTTTAACAAAATTAGGTAATGTGTTTTATTAATGAGTCAGATTAGTGTAGATAGGAACAAAGGAGTATATAACAATATCACCACGCTGAGGAAGAATAGATAATGACGGTATTGAATGAACAATAGATAAGTAGATAAGAACAATGGAGCGCTAATGACGGTGGAGGCTCGAAGCGGATATCAATTAGATAAGAGTTAATTGATCTACACATCTCCGGAACCGTGCATCCTACGCAAAAATGGACCGCAGATTCGTGATCAGAGCATGCCAAAACCTTTTTTTTTTTTTTTTTTTTTAGGATCGTGAGTCGACGAACGTCGTACTTGTGACTCAGTGTGCCAGAACTGGTACAACCTTTCTACAAGTGCGCCAGAACTGGTACAACCTTTCTACAAGTGCGCCAGAACTGGTACAACGTAACTACTGACCTTGTATATTTTCTTGAACTTCTTTGTAATAGCGTATACATTGCCCCAAGAACTGTGGAGTCAAGAAACTGGTATCACTAGCATGTGTTTGTTCCTATACTACCGGCACACTAGATTGCCGTTTTGACGTTTGTCCACTCATGAAGTTTCGTATTAATAATAATTACATTTGAAGGAGCAAATTGCTGTTCTTTATTGTCAATAGTGACGTGCAATTAGTCATGAAATTTATCGAATGTATTATTTTAGGACACAAAATTTATTTATTACATTGATTTCTAAACTATATATTAGGGTCCCGCGAACATTTATTTTTTATTTTTATAACATTATAATTATTGTAGTATATTGGTACTTATTTACCACCTGAACCATCTATTATAATTATGGACAACGTCCCATACCACCACAAATTGACAAGCCACCTGCCCAATCCCAAAAGAAAACTGACATCGTCGCATGGCTTCGAAAATGGCGTAGATGCAAACATAAAAGCGGAATTAGTATGTCTTTTAAAAGAAAACGAACCAACCAAGATACGATACGTCATTGACGAAATAGCGTTAGAACATGGGCACAGAGTTATACGGTTACCGCCTTACCATTGTGAATATAATGAAGTTGAGTTGGTGTGGGCTCAAATTAAGGGATATGCTGCAAAACACAATAGAGAACCCCCATTTACCACAACAAAAATGCTAAAAATATAAGAAGAAGCTTGTGAAAAATGAACATGTGACTAAATGACATTGGGAAAAGGTTGTGAATAGAACTGTTAAATTAATAAGGGAAGAATATGAAAGAGATGTGAACATAGATAATATTATAGAAAACGAACTTATAATTAATGTAGGTGATGATACCAGGGACGACAGTGAAAATAACATTTTGGACGAATCTGATTAAATATAGCCTTATGTGGCACCTTTTTTTGGTCTCTTTTTGTTTGATTTCTTTCTTGTGTGCATATAAAGTATGTATATTCATTTTCATTCTAATATTCAAATTGTTCAAATATATTAAGTAAGCATTTATATTTTTGTTTTATTAAACTTTTTTAATCAGGTACTACTTGCAATAAAAACTTATAGATTTCATTATATTTTTTTCGAGAATAAATTGACATTTCACATCATTATTGTAATATGTCAAAACGGCCATCATAGCGTGCCGCAACTAAAGTGTTTACAGAGTGTATATCACTTTTGTACTAAAAGTACCTTTGTTTTTGTGAACAAACATCAAATTTTCATAAATATACTGAGATGCCAAAGTTAATAAATATATTTATTTCTTCAAAACTCTCGGTTTAAGGTTGTAAATAGCTCTTATGGCCCTCTTATGCAAAACAAAAATAGTTTCTAAATCAGCCGCATTCCCCATAGCAAAATCCCATATGACATTATGCTATGGAAATAAACTAATCTACAGAAGCGTTAAGAAATCATATCAGCGTTAAGCTGCTATTTTACGCTAGTATTCTCTGAGAGCGTGGTCCTTCCCCGGTCGAGCCGAACCATTCGTGCTACAACTATACTACTAATACAGCTCAGCATGGCTCTACCACGTATAAAATTATATATCTGTGAGAGCGTGGTCCTTCCCCGGTCGAGCCGAACCATTCGTGCTACAACTATACTACTAATATAGCTCAGCATGGCTCTACCACGTATAAAATTATATATCTGTGAGAGCGTGGTCCTTCCCCGGTCGAGCCGAACCATTCGTGCTACAACTATACTACTAATATAGCTCAGCATGGCTCTACCACGTATAAAATTATATATCTGTGAGAGCGTGGTCCTTCCCCGGTCGAGCCGAACCATTCGTGCTACAACTATACTACTAATATAGCTCAGCATGGCTCTACCACGTATAAAATTATATATCTGTGAGAGCGTGGTCCTTCCCCGGTCGAGCCGAACCATTCGTGCTACAACTATACTACTAATATAGCTCAGCATGGCTCTACCACGTATAAAATTATATATCTGTGAGAGCGTGGTCCTTCCCCGGTCGAGCCGAACCATTCGTGCTACAACTATACTACTAATATAGCTCAGCATGGCTCTACCACGTATAAAATTATATATCTGTGAGAGCGTGGTCCTTCCCCGGTCGAGCCGAACCATTCGTGCTACAACTATACTACTAATATAGCTCAGCATGGCTCTACCACGTATAAAATTATATATCTGTGAGAGCGTGGTCCTTCCCCGGTCGAGCCGAACCATTCGTGCTACAACTATACTACTAATATAGCTCAGCATGGCTCTACCACGTATAAAATTATATATCTGTGAGAGCGTGGTCCTTCTCCGGTCGAGCCGACCCATTCGTGCTACAACTATACCACTAATATATGTAGCTGCAGCATGGCTCTACCACGTATAAAATTATATATTTCTGTTTATGGTATAATTGTAAACTGTTACTGTGTGGTGGCTATGTATTGCTACATCTGCCTCGTTGACCTAGTGTTACTGGTTCGAATCCCTGGTCAGATCAAAATAAGTTATTGTGTTTTTTTCTGTCAAGTAATTCTCGGTAGAAGGATGGGAGTCAAAAATCGGAAATTCACGGTGGTTTACTCCCTTGCCTGGGAAAGTACGTAAACTATGATAACATACAGACTGGTTAAGTTTAAATACTGTTGTCAGATCTCAGGTACAGGCTCGTTGGTCTAGTGGTCGTAAACGCGATTGCTAGGTCTTGGGTTCGACCAAAATCTGTCATTGGATTTTTCGTGTCAAAAAATTTTAAGTAGCAGCGCGGAGTCAAGAAGTTTACGTTGTTTTACACCCATGCTTCGGAAATCATGTATAGCCGTTGCTGCTGCTATTGAACTCACTCCTGTTGTGTCGGATTGCCCTCCCAACGAACTATTACAGTGGGGAAGTGAAAAGTGCACCTGGGCTTGCGCCCCCACTCTTGCACTGTAAGACTGTCCTGTGTAGATTATTAGTCTACATTAAGAATGGCCGCCGTTACCGTAATTCAGTCTTGAGAGACCGTTATTAGATATTACTAATGGGTAAATTTGGCTCCGTTATCCCTTTAAAATACAAAGCCACAATCTGAACACTAGGCGTTTTATAGGATAAGCGTGATGAGCGGGCGCACAGTCCACATGTCGACATTTACCTTTTAGATTTAGATTTTTTTTTATAGAATAAGGATGACAAACGAGCACACAGTCCACCTGATGGTAAGTGGATGCTGTGGTCCATACACATCTACATCTACCCTCGATTAAGAATCAAAATGCGTTGTCACTCCTGAGGTGGAATGCCTTGTTTTCAGTAAAGAAGATCTTCGGTTCTCTACACTAACCATATATATGAAATACAGGAACATTAAGCTGTTATTTCACGCTGGTATTCAGAATCAAAATGTAGATGTGTTATACCCCTGAGGACTAAGATTGAATTCCCTGTTTCCAGTAAACAAAGTCATCGATTCTCTACACTCACCATATAAAACACAGCAGCATATAGCTACTATTTTACGTTAGTATTCTGCGAGAGCGTGGTCCTTCTCCGGTCGAGCCGACCCATTCTTATTGCAACCAGCAGCGTGGTTCTATCATGTTGCGTCTACTATACTAACGTAACTCTGCTATAAAAAAATTGAATACATTCCTAAAGCATCGTTACCTGAGAGACAATATTTTGTCTGTGGATGGTATGAGGCCCAACTTGTCTATGGCTCGGCCAGCATAACTTGTACGAACCAGATCGACGTTATAGCTGCCTTCACGTCCGCTGGGCCCGTACCAGTAGTCCCACGCTCCGTTGTAATTAGTCCCTTCAATATTAAAAAATTCAAATATCGTTACGTCTACTTTTTATATAAAATAAGGGTCACAAATGAGTACACAGTCCACGTGATGGTAAGTGGATGCTGTGGCCCATAGAAATCTAAATATATCCTCGCAAACAGTCCCGCCAGTCGTCCGCAGCGCGTCGTAGAGAGCACCCGTGTACAACTTTATCACGCCCGCTGTCGTCGTATAAACGTAACAACGTAAAAAATATTGATAACCGTGGTAAGCCATTGAGACGTAGTGAAAAATTAGGCATCCAAACCGGCTTGGATATATATATATATATATATATATATATAATATATATATATATTATATATATATATATATATATATATATATATATATATAATATATATATATATATATATATATATATATATATATATATATATATATATATATATATATATCGATCGACACATATTTATAAATCGCGATATACCAATATTCAATATTTATCGTGGAGTATCAAATTCGTATTAATTTCGATATATTTTAAAATGTTGTATTAATCAACAAAACATCATTTATATCATTTAAACGTGGTAGAGCCATGATGCAGTTATATTAGATGTATAGTTGTAGCACGAATGGGTCGGCTCGACCGGGGAAGGACCACGCTCTCACAGAATACCAGCGTGAAATACCTAGTAGCTTAATGCTGCTGTATTTCGTATAGTGAGCGTAGAGAACCGGAGACCCTTTTTACTGGAAACGAGGCATTCCATCTTAGTTCTCACGGGTGACAACGCATCTGCATTTTGATTCGTAATCGAGGATAGATGTAGATGTATATTGGCCACAGCAACTACTTACCATCAGTTGGACTGTGTGCTCGTTTGTCACCCTATCCTATAAAAAAATAACATTATGCAACAAAAGAAGCTACAAAAACATTCATGTGTCGTCGTTTTTTTTTCGTCAACCAACCGTCCAGTAATACCAATTTCACCCTTATCGTACTACATTGTGCAAAACATTACGATATGTCGACATTCATCACGTGAATACTGTTTAAAAATCGAATACGATACGAAATATATTGATATAATTTTTCACTTGCCCATCCCTACTCGTCGCTATTGCCACATGAGTAGATGAACGAAATATTGCTAGCAGCTAGCCGGACACGCGAGGGACACCGCGCGCCGATCGGCCACCCGCATCTGCTTCACCCCTTTAAAACCTACGTGACCACGATACCATTTCGTCTTAAGAAGCAAAATGCAGTCATCCCTAAGTACTGCGATGGAATGCCTTGTTTCCTGTAAAAGGGGTCTCCGATTTTCTTTACTCATATACGAAACACAGCAGCATCACGCTGGTATTCTGTGAGAGCGCGGTCCTTCCTCGGTCGAGCCTATCCATTCGTATTGCAGCCATAAAATAGCCCAGGGTTGCACTACCACGTTAATTTGATACTAATCGTATGAATACTAAAGTTTTAAATAAACCGACCTTTGTGTAGTTTCCATTCCTCTAAAGTAATGGACGCGCTTCCATAGATATCATCAATGTTGTGAACAGTGGACTTCCTGTCGGACACCAGATCTTCGGACAGAGCCTTCCATTGATTTACACCGTCTATGTTTTCCAGGTCGCTGCATAAGTAATTTAATTATGAGAATGTATTTAAGGTCGTTTACCGTGTAAATTAATTATGAGAATGTATTTAAGGTCGTTTACCGTGTAAATTAATTATGAGAATGTATTTAAGGTCGTTTACCGTGTAAATTAATTATGAGAATGTATTTAAGGTCGTTTACCGTGTAAATTAATTATGAGAATGTATTTAAGGTCGTTTACCGTGTAAATTAATTATGAGAATGTATTTAAGGTCGTTTACCGTGTAAATTAATTATGAGAATGTATTTAAGGTCGTTTACCGTGTAAATTAATTATGAGAATGTATTTAAGGTCGTTTACCGTGTAAATTAATTATGAGAATGTATTTAAGGTCGTTTACCGTGTAAATTAATTATGAGAATGTATTTAAGGTCGTTTATCGTGTAAATTAATTATGAGAATGTATTTAAGGTCGTTTACCGTGTAAATTAATTATGAGAATGTATTTAAGGTCGTTTACCGTGTAAATTAATTATGAGAATGTATTTAAGGTCGTTTACCGTGTAAATTAATTATGAGAATGTATTTAAGGTCGTTTACCGTGTAAATTAATTATGAGAATGTATTTAAGGTCGTTTACCGTGTAAATTAATTATGAGAATGTATTTAAGGTCGTTTACCGTGTAAATTAATTATGAGAATGTATTTAAGGTCGTTTACCGTGTAAATTAATTATGAGAATGTATTTAAGGTCGTTTACCGTGTAAATTAATTATGAGAATGTATTTAAGGTCGTTTACCGTGTAAATTAATTATGAGAATGTATTTAAGGTCGTTTACCGTGTAAATTAATTATGAGAATGTATTTAAGGTCGTTTACCGTGTAAATTAATTATGAGAATGTATTTAAGGTCGTTTACCGTGTAAATTAATTATGAGAATGTATTTAAGGTCGTTTACCGTGTAAATTAATTATGAGAATGTATTTAAGGTCGTTTACCGTGTAAATTAATTATGAGAATGTATTTAAGGTCGTTTACCGTGTAAATTAATTATGAGAATGTATTTAAGGTCGTTTACCGTGTAAATTAATTATGAGAATGTATTTAAGGTCGTTTACCGTGTAAATTAATTATGAGAATGTATTTAAGGTCGTTTACCGTGTAAATTAATTATGAGAATGTATTTAAGGTCGTTTACCGTGTAAATTAATTATGAGAATGTATTTAAGGTCGTTTACCGTGTAAATTAATTATGAGAATGTATTTAAGGTCGTTTACCGTGTAAATTAATTATGAGAATGTATTTAAGGTCGTTTACCGTGTAAATTAATTATGAGAATGTATTTAAGGTCGTTTACCGTGTAAATTAATTATGAGAATGTATTTAAGGTCGTTTACCGTGTAAATTAATTATGAGAATGTATTTAAGGTCGTTTACCGTGTAAATTAATTATGAGAATGTATTTAAGGTCGTTTACCGTGTAAATTAATTATGAGAATGTATTTAAGGTCGTTTATCGTGTAAAGGCGGTGAAAGAATAACCCCCACCACACTTCGTCCCGTGGATATAGTAAGAGGTGACAAAGGGAATCGAACCAAGTAAAAAAACTGCGGTTGACAACCAATCTGTCAAGCGTGGCAACTATGGCAACGGTAGACTGTGGTAACGGTATGGTCGCCAACTTATGGGGGAGAAAAGCTCTCGCTCTCGAGTGGCAGTCTTGTACCGGTGAGCGAAGACAATCTGGTAAGAGATGTAGAAAGTCGATAGATGCAGGTGATTTGGGACCACCTGTGCTAGTCGTTGTGGACGATATATATTCAGCTTTGTTCTCTTCGACGGATTATTATGTTTAGAAATTTGAGATAGGTTTTAATTTCAAACATTTGCAGGCAGACCTATCCAGTCGAGGACATGGAATTCTGACCTTTTAACATATCATCATCACAGTATACGTAGGCCAATAACATAGGCCTCCCCCAATAAGTGCCTCAAATCATGGCTCTGAGCCACCTGCACCCATGGACTTCCTACCACGTAGCCCTTATGTTATATCTCATTTGTTAATAATAATAATTTCAAACTTACGAACTTGTTACCATGTAGTCGAGATATAAGAATACCCAACCGCTCATGTCATCCCGTGGGACTGAGGGAAGATGAAACTGGAGACGGGTAATAAAAACTGCGGCTGCCGACACACTTGCCGAGAGATGAAGAGGCCTATGTTGGTGGACTTTCACAGGAATTTATTGATAAATATTCAAAACAAAAATATTGTGTCACGGAAAAATCGATACGAGTAGCAATACAAATAAATAAAATTGAAGTGTCTGTTTGTAATGTTAAAAAACAGCGTTTTACTAAATACATATGATAGCATATGCGGTACATAACAAAAAAAATTCTTAAAATTTTTGCCTGTCTGTTTGTTCTGGCTGATTTTGACGGCACTTTCATTGGCAGATTACCGATGTTATAAAGAGTAGCTTAGGCTACTTTTATTTTAGAAAAGTTCTTAGCATTCCGCGGATTCTGAGAAAAAAATTAACAGCCATGAAATCCAATCTTAAGAAATTCCACGCGGACGAGGTCACGGTTAACTAGTTACAAATAATAAAGTCTACCACTAAGAAATAACAGTGGCGCTTCATTTGATTCCTATATTAGACAACATTATTACCTTATGTTTCCTCCAGCAGCATAGAGAAAAGTGGGCAGCCAGTCGGATATATGGACCCTCTGAGTGGCAACACGAGGCTTGTTTGCTAGAAGTGGGCTCCAAAGTACTGCCGCCCCTCGGACTCCGCCCTCCCATAGAGTGTTTTTCACCTGTTATTAGAATTGTCAGTGTTATTTTGAACCTTACGTTGAGCTGTTTATCCGTCAGTCGGTCTGTCTCCCGGGCTGGATCTCGGGACTGCTGAACCGTTGTAATGAAACTTTACGAATAGATAATGCTAATAGATAAAGCAATGCTACGATAATGATGCGACAGTAGTCTAATGGCAGGGTGCTGACCGCGAACTCGGAAGGTCGTGGAATCGAATCCGGCATTCGCCGGACTACTGTCGTGAACTACTCCTGACACAAGCATTTTAAGTTTACCAGGAATGCTTACAGGGAATATTAGTAATGTTTATAGCATTGCTAATATTTTGTTATTAAAAGTAAAAAATGCCAGGCTCTGATATTCTTTTTTTTAGGAATCGAAATTTATAATTTAAAAATTATAATTTTTGGTTACCGTTCAGCCACCGCAGAGTCTACTTTACCTGAAGGCGCCTCATGTAGAGACGAAACGAGGGTAGTATTATCGACGGTGGTTTGTCTTAGTCTCCTAGTGTAGTGGTGTTGGGAGTAGCGATGACGGGGATAGTTCACGCAATGGAGGGAGGGCGAGGGGTGCTGCTGTTTAAGATATATAATTTAACATCTTTAAAATCTTACCCAGGTGAAGCCGAGGCGGGAATCGCTTGTGTAATAAGTGTTGCTATGGTAGCTCAGAAGATAACCCCTCGCTGTATTATGTCACAGTCTCAGTCCGGGTTAGGTTCGATCCCCGCCGGCATAGACAAAATTCTGAATTATAAGTTTAACCACGCGCTTGTCGGTGAAGAAAACATCGTGAGGAACTTGTATAGGAAACAAAATATTTACGGAACACTTGAAGTCCGCCAACACGCATTGTAGCCACTGCCAGCTGCAGCTACATTATGGTTGTAGCACGAATGTGTCGGTACGACCGGGACAGGACCACCACCTCACAGTACACCAGCGTGAAATAGCAGAGTTTCGGATAGTGAGTGTAGAGAACCGGATACCCTATTTACCGGAAACGAGGGATTCCATGTTAGTCCTCAGGGGGCAACGTATCTGCGTTTTGATTCTTAATCGAGGATAAATGTAGATGTCTGTGGGCCACAGCATCCACCTACCATCAGGTGGACTGTGTGCCCCCAATTTAGCCATTATTCTAAAATAAAGTAATTATTTTTTCATAACGAAGTAGATATTTGCCTCAATCATCACATAAAACCGAATTATAGATTCAAACCTCAGACTTATTACTGACGGCGCCTCTGGTAAAGTAATTATTACGGAATATTATATATTAATCGCATCTTTAAGCTCTACAAATTAATATAAAGTTGTGTTAAGTTATTCCGTGATGAGAAGAGGCCCTTTTTTATGGAATCAGAGGTAAACGAGCATGAGGCTCGTATGATAGTAAGTGATCACCGTCGCCCATGAACATGTCAACACTAGGAGAATTGCCCACACGTTGGCAGACTTTTAGAAAGGAGTGGGCTCCCTTCTTGAAGGTCCCTAAGTTGTAACCCAACATTAGGACGTATATTAGGGTGTATAGTCAATTTACTTTTATAAAATGTCAACTCACCCCCTTGAGAGGATAATTGGATCCCGCGTTGTTATTGAAGCCAGCAGCGGCCCCGCCGTTATCCGTCGTGAATAAAACAATCGAGTTCTCCAGCATCCCTTCGTTTTGTAGCGTCTCCATCACTTTGCCCACGGATTCATCTAACTTCGTTACCATTGCTGAAATAGTCTTTACCGTTATTGTTACATTCTGATGAAGTCCACTGCTGAACACAGGTCTCTTCCACAGATTGCCTCATAGAGGGGATATTTGCCATAGCTGCCACGCTTGGCAAGCGGGTTGGCAAACGCAGTTTTTTATTTTTAGTCGTTACTTGGAAGATGCTCCTGCCCATTTCCCGATTTGTTTCCCTTTGTCGCCTCTTACGGCATCCACGGGAAGATACGGGCTGGTGGATATTCTTACATCGCCACTTACCGCCATATTCACTTATCGCCTCGCACTAAAAGCCTTCTTGTGATAAGATCGGATAATGATGGTAAGTGATGATGCAGAGTAAAATGGAAAAGCGCGCTGATATATCTTTTTACAACATCATTACAGCCCTTCACAGGTCCAAAGCTGAACATAGGTCAACCCCAAGGAATGTCACAAGCGCTTTTCTGAGCCACCCGCAGTCATTGACTTCCTGCATCTCTTACAAGGTCATCATTTCATCTAGTAATGGGCTGTCCTATACTTCGCGTACCAGTACGTGTCTGCCTCGTGAACCTTTCTTCTCAATCAGTTATCGGTTCTTCGAGCTATATTGTCACTTTAGCTTGCTGATCCTTTGGGCTATGGCGGTTACTCTGTTTCTACCGTGAATATCCTCATAACCTTTTCTATAGCTCGCTAAGACCTTGAGCTTTCTATAATATCCGTCCATCTGTTCATTACAGCGTATAAAAGTCCACTGGTGAACAAAAGACTCCCCCACAGATTTCTTAATAGGGAGGATTCTACAATAGTGGCCACGCCTGGCAAGCGGGTTGAAAACCGCAGTTTTATTTTATTTTAAACTGTTATTAGAAAGATGATGATGGTAAGTGGTGACGCAGCGTAAAAAAAATCACCTTCCACCTCTTGACTTGTTTCCCTCTGTCGCCTCTTACGACACCCACGGGATGATATGGGATAGTGGGTGTTCTTGCACCACCACTGCACGGAAACGCTCTCATGCAACTATGGCCTTATGCCATCTAAAATCATATCGCAAGGTTTACCTTAAGCCGTAGGATAACATACATATTTAAACAAAAGCTTATAAAAAGGAAACGCGACGTACCTACCGGCGTACTTCTGCCGTTGCCTGTCGGGCAGATGTGAGAAGTTGGCGACGAGATCATCCGGCGCGCGCAGGTACTCGTACGGGTTGCCACTGTGCACTGCTGAGTGCGCCACTACCAGGAACAGCCCGTCGCTACTGTTGTGGCCGCGTATCAACTGCCAGCAGAGTTTTTTAAGTGAAAACCTATTAGAATCGTTGTATAGGAACACGATGAAAAGACTAATAACAATATTAAAATTTAAACTACACACATTGATTATAAGCTGTGACAATTCGAGAGAGAATTATTATCCTGGTGATCCTAATCAGGATCAGGATATTAGGTTAAAGTTATTAAATTATTGTATTGTCATCGGTCGTTAATTCGAGTGCAAGTTTTCAATCGTCCGTCTACAAGTTGGTGAAAATTGCATTAAAAAATCCGTTACATAGATAGATAGATTAGACACGCGAGTTAAAAAGAGACAAGCATCTACATCTATAGAATTTCGTCTGCGAGAGAATGAGATAAAACACAGTATACAGTGTTTCCTATTATCTCTGTCTCCTTTTTGTGCGGTGCTTCGTAGCCTCCCACTCTTGTCTACTTTTCTGAAGGTTTCACTTCCACCGCGTGCACATATTTTTTTTTTGGATTGTTTATGTGGTTGGTTTGATTTCATATACCTACGTTATGTTTTTATTTATTGGCTCCTGGAACACCACAGCTGGATAAAATAGTTCTCTCCTGTCGTTGGGAGGCTCTCCTTAATCGTAACGCTTAGTAAACGGATTGACTTTTGCAGTACAAGACATGTCATGTGTTTGAAACTTTATGTGTGGCCCGTATGTCCTCTTTTTCTCTATTCAAATATCTGACCTCGTAAGTCGGCTCTTCACGCCTTATATTTTCCAAGTGGACCTTCGAAATTATCGCCGCACGACCGATGTACAATGCAGTTTTTAATGTTAAATTATCCTCCCTCAGTATTCCTTCGCGAATGCTCGCACTAGTCACACCATAGACTATCCCTCATCTATCCTTCATTAGACTATCACATAATTCACCAAATTCACATGTCTGAAACAATTTACGCAAAAGAAATGCATATTGATCGATCGTTTCATTTTGTCTTTAATCTCGTGTGAAAAACTTATGCCGCTCAATGGTAACGTTCCTTGTAGTTCTAAAATGTTGGTTTAGTGTTGACAAGACATCCTCAGCTGTCGCGTATTTTTCGGAAGACTGGTCTAAAATGTCTCGACACTGTTCCACAAGCACATGCAGTAATATATTTGGTTGGATAGATACATTTTTCTTATCAATTTCGCAGGCTTTACAATATACAGGGTGTCCGGTTTTCGATGTCCGATACTTTAAGGGGTTAAAATACAATTAATTTTATCGACAAATCAGGGATCAATGATTTTTTTTCGCCATCAATAAAAAAATGGCAGCACTTTAAAAAAATTGTTGGCGAAGCATAGATGCTTGTATTAATTTAACAGTATCTACCCAAGTAGAAGACTTTCAAAAACAAAATTGGTCTCAAATGTTAGTTAATAGTGTAGACAATAAATCTAGATTCAAAATATTATTTTTTAATTTTTCAGTATTAGTAAAAAACATTTTTGAAAAAATAAATTAGACAACAAATTGATGTTGTTTTTCAGATTCTTAGCTTTAAAAAAAACCATCGTGTTAACCAATTTTTTTTACTTGTTTTTATTATAATACAGGATATTTGATATAAATGCACATTTAAATCTTAACTCTGAGTTAGATAATTTAGGAGCTATGATAATTTGAATGTAACTGTTCAAAGTGCCTCTACCCCGATATTAGATAACTAAACACCCATTCCAGTGAGTAAGATAAAATTCTTCAATAATTCAAGGAATCGTAAGCAAGCACAATAGCATCCTTTGTGTGAGCAGGTAAAAAACGCTGTGCACAACAGTGCGAGCGAGACAGAATAACGGCTGTCTCCAGGTAAAAAGGGTGCAGTGTGCGCTTGTGCCGTCGAGCAGTCGTCCCTCGCTCTGCGTTGTGATAACATTCCTGGTTTTAAGTAAATCTACTTACTGTACATAATTATTGTTTGTTGTTAGACTTTGTTACGTTTTTGTTTTGTTGTTGAACTGTTACTTTTTGTTTATTACAATGAACGAGTACTCAAACCAGCATATCGCTGACATCCATTTCGTGTATGGATTGTGTAACGGGAGTGCAAATAGAGCTGTTGTAGAGTATGCACGCAGATTTCCTAACAGACGTACGCCGAATTCTCGCACTTTCGTGAGAATTCATTTGAGACTTGCGGAAAATGGAATAAGAAGGCTCGGTAACGAACGTACTCGTGTTTTGTCGCTCCAAGATGAACATCAAATATTGCAAATGATTACTCAAGACCCTAGCCTGAGCATTAGACGCATAGCTAATCGTCTCAGTCTATCAAAATGGTCGGTGTGGAAAATTTTAAAAAGAGAAGGATTACATCCTTACCATTTTCGAAGGGTGCAAGAAATACTGGAACCGGATTATGTAAGAAGAGCAATATTTTGTTCGTGGATATTGAGAGAAACACGATATGATCCAAACTTTTTAAAAAGAATTATGTGGACAGACGAAGCTACTTTCACGCGATCAGGGTATACGAACTACCGTAACGAACACCTGTGGCTTCAAGAAAATCCACATGCGATCCGCCCAAGTTCTTTTCAACATAAATTTTCTGTCAACGTTTGGGCCGGAATGATTGACGACATTCTAATTGGACCAATCATTTTACCGGAGACAATGAATAGCCCAAGATTCCTAAATTTCCTGGAAACGAATTTTTTGGATGCTTTATTGGAGTTACCATTGGCCTACAGGGCCAGAATGATTCTGCAATTGGATGGTGCTCCGGCACACTTCGCGCTTCTTGTGCGGAATCATTTAAATGCACACTATTCGTCGTGGATCGGATGCGGAGGAACAATTGCTTGGCCACCGCGGTCGCCGGATTTAACACCTCTCGATTTTTTTTTGTGGGGCACACTCAAACAAAGAGTGTATGTAAATGTGCCAAATACACGAGAGGAGTTAGCAGAAAAAATAATTCAAGCAGCAAACGAATTGCGAGAAGACAAGGCAATGATCCAGCGCTCTACGCAACACGTTACACTAAGAGCAACAGCATGTCTGCAGAGACAAGGAGGTCACTTTGAGCAGTTTTTGTAATTATTTTGCCAAATTAAATGCAATTGATATAAATTATTTTGTTTTATTTCATTTGCTAGTATATCCGCGCTTTTCAAGTAAGTATGTTTACACTGTCATAGCTCCTAAACTATCTAACTCAGAGTTAAGATTTAAATGTGCATTTATAGCAAATATCCTGTATTATAATAAAAACAAGTAAAAAAATTGGTTAACACGATGGTTTTTTTTAAAGCTAAGAATCTGAAAAACAACATCAATTTGTTGTCTAATTTATTTTTTCAAAAATGTGTTTTACTAATACTGAAAAATTAAAAAATAATATTTTGAATCTAGATTTATTGTCTACACTATTAACTAACATTTGAGACCAATTTTGTTTTTGAAAGTCTTCTACTTGGGTAGATACTGTTAAATTAATACAAGCATCTATGCTTCGCCAACAATTTTTTTAAAGTGCTGCCATTTTTTTACTGATGGCGAAAAAAAATCATTGATCCCTGATTTGTCGATAAAATTAATTGTATTTTAACCCCTTAAAGTATCGGACATCGGAAATCGGACACATATATATATATATATATATATATATATATATATACAGGTGTTTGGTGGGTGGTCCGACAAACTGAAATGGGAGACAGATGGGTTCGTTAGAAGCATATTTTCTTAGTAAATTTTTTTCTATCTCTTACCATTTTTTTTAAATGAATTTTTAACATTTTTTTTGTAATTATCCCAATTTTCTAGTATTTTGGTTCAATAACTTCTATTATATCTAGTTTTCTACCATTTTTTTATTTTTCCTAAGAAATATGATTTTCTTTTAATTAAAAGAAAGATTCAAAGCCCAAAAGGCATAAGAAAAAATACTTACGACACATTAAAAGTGAACAAACGAGAAAAAAAATTGTAAGCCCTTAAGTTTCCAGCTACTTAAAAAAATAAATAAATATGTTGAGTAATTTCAAATGGCCATCAAAAATTTTCTATTTCATCCTCTTTCTATCGGTATATCACATGTTACATAAAACTTTAGATTATCAACAAAATTGTTGATAATCAAATGTGAGGACGGGGTAATTAAAAAAATTACAAGTTTCGTAAAAATTGCCAGTAGTACTGGGCGTTTTATTCAGAAACACTTTTAAAAAACAGTTTGTCAAAGAAAAACGAATAAACAGTTTCTCGAAGATCCAACATTAGGTTTAAGAGGGCATATGCGTTTCGCGTCGAAAATTACATGTTTTATGGTTTTTCCAAAGGCGATATCGTAACGACGTGAGGAGATTATTTGCTGAAAATTAGGGCTTTAGAAAGATGAAGTCTTTATTTAGTACATAGCAATGCAATATCATAGTTTTTAATGACGGTTTTTTAGGGCGAAGACAATCCCTTCACAGTGTTTTATGAAAATATGCAACAGAGTTATCTTTCAGGTTGAATACAACTATTATTATAAGCTAAAATACTTTATTTTAAGCGTTATTATAATGGAATATATAACTTTTGCATTTTAATCCAATAAAATTATTGCGTAAAATATACGTTTAGATAGAAAATTATCTAATTTGTTAACGGCATTAATAATCGCTTAAAATAAGATCAACCGCCAGCAAAAAAGTTGCACTAAATAAACGTAGAGTTGAGCCGGCACTGATTAACTTGATAGTATACATACATGCTCAATTCACGAATAATAAATATTGCTGTTGAATCTCAAGCAGGCCAAGTTAAGAACCGCGGGTTGGGGTTATTTCAGTTCTCCTGTGGAATTTCGTCATAAAAGGACTAATCAACAAATTAAATGCTAATTACTTCGATACAACTGGTTATGCAGATGACATGACAATACTGGTCTCGGTAAAGACAGCAAGCATGGTGTGTGACTTGACCCAAGCAGCTCTTCGTATAATGAAAAGTTGGTGGGAGGAATACGGCTTAACTGTTAACCCAAATGAAACGAAAATATTTCGATTTAATATTATAAAATCACCAAGACTGTCTACTTCAATGTAATTTTTTCCATGCATTTGCTTATAAGCATATCTATTTTAATTATTTTATCAAAATACATGTAATGTTAAATATCCAAAAAAAAATTTAGCTCGTTTTTTTTGTCAATTATTTTATATAATTATTTTAAAAATACTATAAAACATCATGCGGAGACGTCATTCGATTCGATTCGCTTCAGTACGCTCCGGGTAATCCCAACGACAGGACGTATTACTTTTTCTCAGCGACACCGCGCGATCGCGTTGATACACCGATAGGGCTATACTACACCATACTATAACTAGATACCTATAGCACCATCGAGCATTTTAAACGATTCATAATTTATAAGCGATATTTTTGGTAGTAAGTAATTTTGAAATATGTTTATGATTGTAATATTTAAGTATTAAATTATGTAATGGTGGAAAATTATCATTTCATACATATTTTTTAGAAATGAGTAATTAACGTAAGCAATTCGGATCAAGTAAAAATACAAAACCTTTGGCTCTGTGGCGGAATGACTTGGTAATGAGTTGTAGCGCTGAGCGCCGCAGGTTCGAATCCCACATGGAACAAAAATTTGTATTACCTACAAATAATTGTTCCAGGTCTGGATGTTTGTCCTTGTGAAATTAATGTATTTAAACTGCCCCAACGATGTACTGAGGAAAAATTCCTAGTGTGGAGATAACGTTATGATTAAAAAACAAAGGCATGCCATCAAAAACATAACTTGTAAAATAACCAAGTCTCGCAATGATGATACGGCTGTGCCGCTGTTTTGGTCGACATGGCGGGGGCACTACCGTGCCCCCAGATATAAAACATATGAGCCGGGCTTGAGTTGAGTAGCTCAAGGGCGTAGTGCTCGCCGTAAACGCGAACAATCCGGGCTCGATCCCCGCTAGTGTTGCCAGGTGTCCCAATTTTGTGATACCCTTAATAATAGTTTTGTACTTTTGTTATTTACACATTTCTTTTGTATTTTAAACATTTCGAATTTCCTAAAAAGTGGCTCTATGTTTACGCGCAAAAAGTGTTTTGTGTGTTTTATTATATATATATTAATTGTTTAATAGTTTTGTAGGTAAATTTGTGAACAATAGTTTTGTACTTTTGTTATTAAAATTTTTTTTGTGTAATTTAGTGACGTACTTTCGAAAATGTCTCAAAGAAAAAATGGTAGTGAAATGTGGAACTACTTCGAAAAGGTTAAAAATTTGGGAAAGGCGATCTGCATTACGTGCAGAGAAAGTTACAGCTATAAATCGACTATAGCGAACCTGAAAAACCATCTTAAAAGAAAGCACGTAAGTTTATACCTCTCTCTAATATCACAAGTGCAAAGGTCCGAAACTCTACCCCCTACCACTCCGTCAGCCTGTAGTGTAACTGAACTGATGCCAACAAGTATTGCCAACTCATCTGCAACAAATATTATAGAGGAGAACCGACAAAAAGCTGCAATTAGTACAACTCCGTCTGGGGATAATAGACCAGAGGTACCACAGAAACCCCTAACCCAAAGCAAAAAAGGCAAAAGATAGTGGATACTTATGTCCCAAAAAAATTTCTAAACAGCAAAAGCCGCTAATTGATCGCGATGTGTTAGAGCTCTGCATAGACTCTTTTCATCCTTTTTGCATCGTGGAAGAACGTGCATTTAAAAAACTAATGCGTTGGATACCGAGATATACTTTACCATCCCGGAAAACTTTATCCAATAGCCAATTAACTTTGCTATATAATAACACAAAAGAAATAATTAAGCCACTTATTAATACGGATTGTGATGCAATCTGTGTCACATTAGACTTGTGGACGTCACGGAAAACGGAGTCGTACATAGCTGTCACTGAACATTTCATTAGTCGTGACTTTCAATTGAAAACTATTCTTTTAGACTGCTGTAGTTTTTCTGGACATCACACAGCAGTGAATATAGCTGCAGAATTACGGTGTATATTAGATGACTGGGATTTAACCAGCAAAGTCAACTTTGCGGTTTCGGATAACGCCTCCAATGTTACCAATGCCATGAAAGACCATTTGGGCTGGAAGCACACTCACAGCTGAAAGATTCTTTAGACTATTTTAAGGACAATTTAGGAAAAATTAATAAAATTGTTGCATTTTTTCATAAAAGTACCACGGCTTCAGAAAAATTAAATCAGCAACAGCTTTTAAATGGAAAGGCACCGAAACGGCTTATACAATCTATAGAAACAAGGTGAAATTCCACATTTTATATGCTAGAGCGTATCACACAAATAAAGGATGAAGTTAAAATTACCATAGCTCTTCTCAACAACAATTTACCCATCATTTCGGAAGAGGAGTGGTCAATATTTCCAAAAATATGCCGAATTCTGAAGCCTTTTGAGAAAATGACTGCATGCATGAGTGGTGAGAAATACGTCACTGGAAGTGATGTGATTGTGGTTACCAGAATTTTCAAGTAATCGCTTGAAAGTACGGTACCACCCAATTCTGGAAATATTGAATCTTTTTTGAACGCACTACGGTTCAATTTTAACAAAAGGCTTGGAAACGTAGAAAAAAGTGGTACATTTTCTCTGTGCACTTTCTTAGACCCCCGGTTCAAGATGGCCGCTTTTTCGGACCCAACAGATGCGGAAAATACAAAACGTCGTGTACAAAATCACGTCTAAGACCTGTGGCATCCAACATCCGAAACGTCATCGGCCTCAAGCAGCAGTTACAACACGGCCTGGAGCATTTTTGAGCAATTTATGTCCACCACCGTCACGAAGCAACAAGGAACACCTCTTTCGAAAGCTATCAAAGAGGTGCAAATGTACGTTGATGATGACATTTTGCCACGTAAAGACGCTTCTGGTAACCTGTCAAACCCTCAAGCGTGGTGGTATAGTCATCGCTATATTTACCCAAACTTGGCAGAAATTTTCAGAACCAATTGCAACATAGTTGCAACATCTGTGAGTTGTGAACGTGTGTTCAGTAAAACTGGCCAAATAATATTAGACAGGCGAGCCAGTTTAAAGACGGATAAAGTGCGGCAGCTTATGTTTTTAAACGTAAATTTAGACCAAAACCGATTTAATTTGTAAATATCTTTTGTTCTAGTATTGTAGATAGTGTAAATAATGAAAACGTGTATATAAAATGAACTTTTAAATACGCCTGTTACATTTGTCAGCCAGTCCTAAGCCTGGAAAAAGTATGGAGGGAAGTTCGTTTTATTATTTTGTAAACAAACATAATATGGTGAATTCGTTACGTACACTGACGGGATTTGTTGTGAAAAACTGTTTTTTTTTTAAATTGTTTCTCAGAACTGTTTCTCATTTCAAAAAATCGGTTTCGTTTCGTTTTACAAAAAACCTGGAACGACCCAGTACTAATTGCCAGGGCACCATAAACTGGTTTTACCCGTGTTAATATTTTTTTATGGTTTCATTCCTGCGTGTGCAAGCCAGGTAGATGTTGTCTCTTTCTGGTGGTACAGGCGAAATTACGACGCGCGGATCAGCTACCAGCTTCTGTTGTTATTAAATTTAGTCGTGATTTGACTGTCTCTGATGCTACTTGCGAGTTCTTTTTCGATATTTATTGTTGAACAGTTTCGTTGAGTTTAGTTTTTGTTCCGTTTATTGTTAAGTTTTTGTTGAAGTTTTTGTTTGTTTAATATTTGTTTCTGTTTTCGGACGGCAGTGTTCAAACTTAATTCAAAACACTGCAGTGATTATGGCTCAACGCACTGTCGTCGCGCCACAAGCGAAAACACACCGAAGCCTAAATCGCACTATCAAAGTTCCGAAGTTACCGGGCTATGTATAGAAAGGCTTCGACATAACACACGGAGCGTTGGCCGCTCCCCGGGCTGAACACCTTGCCCTTCCACGGTCACAAGTAAATTAATATATTTATATATGCATAAATAAAATTAATTATCTGTAATACTTAATAATTGGCTTATATTAAACTCGGAAGGTTATTTGTATGCTAGAAAGACACAAGTTACTGCTTGGCCAGACTGCAAACGGGGACGCGGGGCGGGCGCGGCGTGACGTACTCAAACGTAAAATCATCCTTTAAGCGTCCATAGTAGCCCGCGGACGCGAGGTGGAGGCGGTGGCGGGCGCGTGTTCGTTGATGCGGGGAGTGCGCGGGCAACTCACGCCATAGCTCGTTCATACAAGTGGCCGCAGTGAATACGCGGTCGGCAAGCGGCTAACCACGCGAGGAGCGGGCATCTCAAACCACATCAAGCTAACCGCCTGCGTTGTAATGGCGTCTTCCGAAATAAATGTAGAAAAATTTATTTTATAAGTCGATTAACTATGTTTTCTAATAAGTATATAGTCAATCGTATCCAATGATGTTCTCCTATATCCAAAAAACTTTTGATTTTGCAATTTTACATAAAGTGTGTGAAATTCTCTTCATTTTCTCTGACTTAATTTATTTCATTAATTCCATTTATCACTTTTAGAATTTGCCATTCAAAGTAAGAACTTTCCAGTAAAAATAATATGTCTTCTTCATCCATATTATAGTTTGAGAAACACTGATCACGACAACACTCGGAACGAGGCCGCACTCCACTGCGGACATTCACGTCGCGCCCGCGCCCGCACCCGCGCCACGCCCGCACCCGCGTTTGCAGTTTGCAGTGGCCAAGCACTTAACCATTCCAAAAATGTTTGTCTGCTCGTCCTTGCTAATTTTCGGAATGACTGAACTATTTGTGATGAAACTTTACAGATAGGGTAATGCCAGAAGAAATGTAGGCTATGTTTTATTCGTAGAAACTTTATATGAAACATGCAGGAAGTCGGTGGGTGCAGGTGGCTCAGGTCTGTACTTTGTGATAAGAAATGCTCTTAGGTCTTAATGGGAGGCTTATGATAACTAATGAACTTTGAAGGACATGGAGTGGTGATGATGACGATAGTAAAAAAAATCTAATTTTTAATAGGTAAACATACCTTTACTGCCTCGTTGGTATAAACATCAGTAGCGTAAGCACCGAACAAGTCATGAGCTACTTGAAAGCCTGTAACCATATCGAAATTTGGATTATGATGTATGTCTGATAACGTTCTCACATTATATTTTTTTAAGATTTAGCAATTTTTGGTAAATGTCTTCTAGACTTCTAGTCCTTAAGTTCTGCTTACTTTGTTATTTTGTTAGTTCTTTTTTTATTTGGGTAAAAGGTGCCAAATATGAGATACCATTTTAATTTTTGCGTATTTCTAGTAAAATATCGCAAGTAAGAAGGTAATTCTAAATGAGATTTAATGTATATTTCACACCTATAAATATTTTAGCAATAGTGCTTACCGATTCTGTAACATAAGTGATATAACAAATTAATACACCTATTCCTGTATAAAGCATGAAGGTATCCTAATATGAGGTACTTAGGGTTCCTAATTTGGGATATGTCTCATTTTAGGCAACTCCATTTTAAGCTCATTTAAATGAAAAATACAATTAATTAATATACTTTTATTGACTTTAATTATACGTTCGTGTAAAAATCAGCGTTTATTTATAGCCTAAATAGTGCACGTTTGAACACGACGAATGACTGACCAAACGATACCACACTGTCGCTTACGAAAAGTAAAAGAACTTTCAAATACTGAATTATCTCATTTTAGAAACCTATCCCATATTAGGCAACTTTACCATATTAAATAACTCAAAATTTTGTAAAGTAATTTGATTCTGACGCTAAGTTATGATATTACAATATTAGTGTTATTTTCTTCTTTTCTAATTAATTAATTATCTCATCGTTATATAACAAAATAAAGGTGATTATACCCAAATAAGTCAACAGTACTGACCTCGACGAAAATCGAATCCCCACGAGCCAGCTTCAAATGACGTATGATCGTACAAGTCGATTCTGCCCGTCCAAAAACCGAGGTGAGTATCGAACCTTCAAATATAAGGAAAACTTTAAGTACATTCAAACAAGTTTTAAAATGATATGCCGCATTTTGCACTGGCAAGTACACATTTTTATAACAAAAATATAAAAGGACAGACCCTCGATTCAAAGGCAAGTAGTCCTTCTTGAAGCTGCCGAGGTGCCATTTGCCCACCAAATGCGTGCTATAGCCCAACTCCTTTAAGTACTGTGGGAGAAGTTTTTCCGACAGCGGAAGCCCTCTGGGTTCGTTGCCGTATAAAACTGAATGTTGCATGCCTGGGAAGAAAGTGTCAATTATTTAATTCATAGGCTAAATAGGCAATATATTTAAGGTTTTAAAGCATTTACGATCATTCTCATAAAGTAGCGCTAGGAAAAATGAATCTAAAATCTATAATAGGAGTGCATGGTTATCATTCTGGCGCTTTATAAGAACAACAATCATTAATACGACATATACATACGTATGAACTAGTTCTTGGGAAAGCATACAACTTACTTATTAATATATCTTTAAAAATAGACCCGTTATAACGGGTAAGGCAAATGTAATCACCCTATAGGAGAACGCTATAATTTTTGCAAATGGCGGCATATGTCTAATCAGTTTCGACATATTTGAAGTAAACAGATGTAAAATACATGTCGACAAGCCATGAATCGCTATACTCTTCAAGAACGCGGAATAATTGTTTCCATTTTATTGCGCAATTATTCGTCTGTGATGTTGGCACAGCGTGAATTTCGTCGCAGCTTTCCCGCCGTCCGACACCAACTGGATAAACACTGCTGCGTTTGGCCGCCCACATTGAGGAGACCGGGACATCACGAGATACTTCTCTGCGTGCCCGGCCTCAACTAGCCGTCGCCTGCTGAGAATATCGCCGCGGTAGCCGAAGATGTCGAAATGGATGCCGGAACATCGACCTAACGACGTGCCACGCAATTGGGCCTTAACACGCGGTCACTACGACAACTTTTGGTGAAAGACCTGAAGATGTAACGAAAAATACAGACAGTGCATCAGCTGTTAGCTGTTGATCGCCAAACGCACGTAACCTACGCTTAAGCCATTCTGAATCCCAACCAAGAAGATGACGATTTTTCTTTGAAACTTATCATAAGCCATGAGGATCATTTCCACCTCAGCAGCTACGGAAATCGCGAAAATTATCGCTTCTGGAGCACCAAGAATCCGCGTGTGATCCACGAAGAGCCATTACACTCGCTCAAGGTTACGACATGGTGCGCTGCTTACGCTGGAGGAATCATCGGGCCATTTTTTGAGGACGCCGCGGGCCAAACGGTTACTATGAACAGCGACCGCTACAGAGCCATGATCAACGAGTTTCTTCTTTCTCAATTGGATGAGCTAAGACTGGAAGATATGTGGTTCCAATAGGAACGGCGAAGCAACAGCGCACACTGCCCGAGCCACAATCGACATTTTGAAGCAGGCATTTCCAAGTCGCCTAATCTCTCGTTTTGGTGATTTGCACTGGCCGCCAAGATCGCCCTATTTGACCGTACCAGACTTCTTTTTGTGGGGGTTTTTGAAGTCTCAAGTTTACGTGAACAAGCCTCAGACTCTGGAAGCCTTCAAGGACAACATCCGACATGAATACGCGAACTTATCGCCTTAAAGGGCCCGTATGGTCATCAATGCTGGCGGCGGCCACTTGTGCGATATAATCTTTTCGACTTGATAAAAAATTCTATTGAATTAAACATAAATAATCCACAAACAGAATCAAAGTTTTTCATTTGTAAAAAAATTACAGCCAAAGAACTTCGGATGGTTATTTTTGCCTCACCCGTTAGAACCAATTAGATCACAGACAGACTTAAAAAACCGCATTATGACGTAAGACTGAATTCCACCATCGTAGGTACACTGCGACAGAACTCGAAATTCCATCCTCTTCATCTCCGGACATAACCGGACCTCCACTAAAAAATTTCCGGCCTTTTAAAAAGGAGTACCTAAGCTCTCATGAAAATCGCTAAGCAGTATCGGTCCGGAAAATCGCCGGTGGTAGATGATTCCACAAAGTAGTTTTGCGAGGAAGAAAACTCCTAGTAAATTGCACAGTCATTGTGAACCACCAAGAATCCAGATGGTTCGGATGGTACCGTAAGTTTTGTCACTATATGCGTTTGTAGAATTTGACGGTTGGAATTAATCCGAACAATTCCTTTAGAGCACTTCCCGTGGTAAAAGCGATAGAAAATGCAAAGAGAAGCAACATATTTTCACATCGCCAGTGAATCGAGCCGATCAGAAAGAACTTGGTAGTCGACGATTCGAACCGCTTAACCTGACAGAAGTTCCTTTTGCCATGCCTTGGCAAAAAACCATGGCACCAAATAATTCAAATTCTTATTTTTACAATATATTTATTTGTTTATATGTATGTTACATATTAAACATGTTCCGGTGCAATAGAGGCAGTAACAGAGGCTACTCCCAATCATACGTTTGTTTTCGTCCATCTCTCGAACTTACGACCTTATACGCGAGATAACCTATCGACGAATATATTTTTGTCTATCGTCAAAAAAAGGTGAAGGTTCCACTATTTTTCTTTTGTTTTTTATAGAAGACTCAAACCAGAATACGGTCTGATAGTAAGTAACGTCGCCAATGAACATTTTATCCGTGTGTTACGCGATTTCTTCGCTTAGCGTCTACCAGATTAAATTGTTACATTTCTTTATAGAAAAGAAGCAAAGAGTTAGGGTTTCTTTTAGATGATTAAACTGGACTAGATTTACTCGCCTCCAATTCGAGACTTTGTTCAGCAAGGACTCGACTTTAGACACAAGTTTGTCCCGGTACTCGGAGACGTTTTCCCGAGAAATATTGGCACGGGCGGTGTACAGAGCATCACCAGTGCTGTCATCCGCATAGCAATTAATGTTACCGCATTGCATTATATCATAGACACATCTACATATTTTATATTTATATGGAGCTTTTATATTTTATACGGAGCTATACCTGAAGGTGTAGCTCCATATAAAATTGAAGAAATAATTGATTTTTTTAGCCACATGGTATATTAAAAGTGAAAAATTGCATGTTGTAAGTCCACATGCTTACCACATCTGACATGCGAAAATTATTACTTACAATCATACATTATGTCAAGATCAAGTTTGTTTCCAGTATTACTACAGAATTGTACATAACAGATTTTGGCGATATCAACGTTTATTCTCAAGTAACCGTGAAATGACATCATTTGTTGCGCATTGTATGTATTTTTCATGTTCATTCTTTACAATCAGATCAATAAAATGAATGGGAATGTAATTGAATTCCGTTAATCATTTATATAAATTGTAAACATACGATATTAACTATACGTGGTAGAGCCATGCTGCAGTTATATTAGTCAGCCAGTCAGGGTCAGCTCGACCAGGGAAGGACTACGCTCTCACAGAATACCAGCGTGAAATAGTAGCTTAATGCTGCTGTATTTCGTATGGTGAGTGTAGAGAACCGGAGACCCTTTTTATTGCATATCAAGAAACTCTCAAAAAACGGCATCATGCAATATAAAAAGCACACGCGCATTCAAAGCAAAAATATTTAAATGTAGTTACAGCCACAGTAACTGCTTACAGATATATTTAATTTTGCCGTCATAGTGATGGATTGAAATTGTAAACCTCCTAAAATAAAAATCCCCGTCTTGTCTGCGTTAATGGTAATGTATGCTAGTGGCAAAGTCTTTACACGCAAGAATGTATAGGTATTAGGTATACCGTTAGTTTTAACGGGTTAAAAAGTGTCGGTTAAGTACATGTCTGTAGACTTGTGTTTGTTAACGATAAGAATTATCACAAGGACTCTTAAGTTAAACATATTGTTAGTATAGTAGCTTATTTTTATATATATGGCCTGATATGGCCTTAAGAGAAATGTTATTTTTTAGGTTAACAGATAACAGAATAAGATGACTTATAAATATTTAATACCGTCGCAATATAAATTTATCGTCCTCTTGTGAACTAATGCTATACTTTATGAATAATATTAAACTGTTCGTCTCTAAGATATAATAACTAATATCGAAATAACTCCCTTCTAATTTAGCTTAGGGGTTATTTGAATTATTTAAATTGTTGTCTGCAAAAAACGTAGTTTTTCAACCGACTTCAAAAAAGGAGGAGGTTCTCAATTCGACTGTATTTTTTGTCAGAACTTTTTTCAAGGTGAACCGATTTTGATGATTTTTTTATTTGAATGCTGGTGCTTCTCATGTGGCCAAATTTGATCAAGATCTACCTAGTGGTTTTTGAATTATCGTTAATAATGCGTGTATCGCTTAGTACGAATGGGTCGGCTCGACCGGGGGAGGACCACGCTCTCACAGAATACCAGGGCAAAATAGTAGCTTAATGCTGCTGTGTTCCGTATGGTGAGCGTAGAGAACCGGTGACACTTTTTACTGAAAACGAGGCCTTTCATATTAGTCCTCACGGGACTGATCTCGCGTCTGCATTTTGATTCGTAATCGAGGATAGATGTAGATGTCTATTGGCCGCAGCAACCACTTACCATCAGTTGGACTGTGTGCTTGTTTGTCACCCTATCCTATAAAAAAAATTAAATTGGACTATGTACTAGTCCAAAGCCCACTATTAAAGACCTACAATTTTATTTAAGTTATACGTAAATATAAATATTTTTGTTTAAGTTATACGCAGACGAAGTCGCAGGTAAAAGATAGTGTTAAATATAACTGAATAATTATGGCACTGTAAATTATTATAATACTAGCTTGCTAGGCAGACGTTGTTCTGCCCTTTTCGACGACCCTTTATCATATCCTATTAAATATCCCTAAATTCGCAAAAAAAAAACTGTGGGTCACTCATGGGCATAAAAACTATTCTATCTCTCAAGTTGGACCAAACTGCACACGGTGTGCAAATTTGAGTAATGAGTGAAGGTACTCCGGGTTTAACAATGACTATCGGGACGTCAGTCATCTCAGTCCCCCGTGACCATGGGTGCTGGAAAGCGCCCGAAACGTCGGGAATTAAAAATAAAAAGTAAAAATAAACGCGATAAAATCCGTAAAAGTAGTTTTAATCATGTGTAGTGTTCGCGTAAATATAAGAAGTCATCAAATTTGAGTAGTTTAGGAGTCCATCGCGTACAAACAACATGACACGTAATTTATATATGTTAAGATTGATAAGTTAATTAGTTCAGAAAGTTACACAGTCTATATACGTCCCACTGCTGGACCCGGGCACAGGCCTCCTCTCGTTTCTAAGAGGGTTTTATTTTATATTTTTACATAACTAGCTGTTCCCGCGACTTCTCCCGCGTGTAATTTAGGGTTTCAATTTTTTTTAAATAAATTTCTTGAATAAAATAATGTTTTAATTACAATTTCCAAATAAAATTTTCCTTATAATTCCTATCCTATACAACATATACTCAACTTGTGAATCTATGTCAAGCTATTTTGAGTCTTAATTATTTATTTGTTTTCATCTACTTGCGACATGCGAAAACATTGTTTAAAACTTGTTTCATAAATGTGGATATAGGTAAATGGACTGTAAGTTTCTTTGTCACTTAAATTTTGTAAAAAAAAACAGCTGATCCGATTAAAAAAAATGTTTTATGGTGTTCACAATAAATGTTTAATACGCGTGAAGTCAATAGGGTAAACACTAGCATAAATATAATATTATGTGACTCACTTTATTCTGCGATAACACTTTTTGAAGCATCCACAAAATTACTATTATTTAATATATTATGCTATGAATAAACTCCATCTACTTTAAGTTTATTAATTGAAAATTATAATTATTATTGCTCATAATATGGTAAGCAAGAGTCTAATTGATGCTTTACGCAAATGAATTATTTTGATTTGATTTAATTTGCTCTTACATAAAATAAAACATTTTTATCAAGTAATCACCCGAGTTTTTTGTTGGCAGTTTCTGTTTTGTCACGGAATAAAACGAGTACAGCCTATATTGCAAAAATCGTGTCGAAGGAACATGAGCCGATTGGCTGTTTTGTTTTATGATATTGGTACGTAATATTTTTGGAAGTTTTTCACTCATTCAATCTTTGCGCCCAATTACTATCATAGTCTAGGAGTGCTGTTTGATGCTATATCCCGAGACCAGACCACACTAGTGAACTGGTTAGTGACAAAGTGGTTTTTACTCTCGACCGCATCCGCCATTAAAGCAACTGATAGATCTTGAGTGGCGTTTTATAGCATTTTATTAAACTCATTTGTCATTACGGTACTTTGCTACGTGGTAGAGCCATGCTACAGTTATATTGGTAGTATAGTTGTAGCACGAATTTGTCGGCTCGACCGGGGAAGGACCATGCTCTCACAGAATACCAGCGTAAAATATTAGCTTAGTGCCGCTGTGTTTCATATGTTGAGTGTAGAGAATCGGAGACCCGTTTTACTGGAAACGAGGCATTCCATCTCAGTCCTCACGGGTGACAACACATCTGCATTTTGATTCGTAATCGAGGATAGATGTAGATGTCTATGGGCCACAACAACCACTTACCATCAGGTGGACTGTGTGCTTGCTTGAACAGTTAAGTCATGGCATCTCTAATAGATGTTTGGTAGTTACATAAACTCTATCGACACATGTATGGTGAAACATATTTTAATTTTTTTTATTTACATGCTTTAATACCTCCCACTCCTTTCCAGCATAGGACAACCAGACGGTCTACGGGTTTTCTCCCCTTTGTTGTTGATATTCCACGCATTAGAACTAAATGCGTACAGCACAGGAGTGGAATAATTTGCCGGCGCCTTTCTTTCCGTCTGAATACAACCTGGTCGTCGTCAAGGCAAGAGTGAACAGGCTTTTGTTACGCTCAGACAGTGCGGTTTACCATCTAAGACTGTATCACTACTGACCACCAGGTGGGGTTGTGGTCAAGCACTGGCGTATAATAAATAAAAAAAATTAATTAGAACAGCTGTTCTGTTCAAGTAAACTCAGGAGAACAGAGAGAGTTCGTTTTGTAGATAAGAGCACAGTTGCTCACTATGTTTACGTAGTAACAATTATCCAATCTGTGACTGTTTAAGAGGTAACAACTATTGCACTTGATAGCTTGTTAACGGTCATTGTAACAAGAAATATAAGAAACTTAACAGTCATATGATTATATATTAAAATCAATATTTCATACATGCTAAAGCTTTATTGTGGTTGTTGCACACGGAATATAATTTTTTTTTATATTCCGTGTTGTTGCACGACTAGGTCGGCTCGACAGGGCAAGGACCGCACTCTACGGAATACCAGCGTGAAATAGCAGCTTAATGTCATGCCAAAATATGTTTCGTATGGTGAGTGTAGAGACCCGGAGACCCCTTTTACTGGTTACAAGGTATTACAACTTAATTTAAAAGGCTTGTTTGTTGCGATTATTTTTGAAATTAATTACCTACATCGTATTATTAACCTCTGCATGCCTAACTGATGGCTTACAAACACGTGTTAGGTACTCATACCCGTATACGTATGTACTCATACCTAATATACGTACTCATACCTAATATACGTACTCATACCTAATATACGTACTCATACCTAATATACGTACTCATACCTAATATACGTACTCATACCTGATACAGACGAAGTTAGAATGTCTCATTGGTCATTGCTAATTATTGTGTCTACGCTCTACACCTTGCGTCACAATGCAATGCAATGCTATAAATGTACACTATTTATATGAGAGTTATCTCGCACCTAAGTTGAGCAAATCTGAGCAGTTTCTAGCTCTAGTTTTGATCGATTTTGTAACGTTATTGTTCGAAAAGAACGGTAATATTTATCCAATATTTTCTAGGTATTATGATAAATATCTCAGACTTTTGACGCTACTTTACGTATAAGTTTAGGGTATTTTTTATGATTTATTGCAAGAAAATATCGTGAAGAAAACTGCACGTCTAGGTAATTTAATATTTCGAAGACGTGAAGTCCGTCTGGAGTCCTGAAGTCCTAATTACGTCAAACTAGAGGCGTGTTACACCGCACAGTGCGGTGAACAAATTGCACCGTAACGTTCTCAGAAGGAGATGCCGTGTAGTGTAGTGGCGGCGTAAGAATATCCACCAGCCAATATCATCCCGCGGGTGTCGCAAGAGGCGACAGAGGGAGACAAATCAGGAGATGGGCAGCAGCGTCTTCCTAATTACGACTAAAATTAAAAACTGCGGTGGCCAATCCGC
This sequence comes from Parnassius smintheus behrii, assembly GCA_036936625.1. NCBI lineage: Eukaryota > Metazoa > Arthropoda > Insecta > Lepidoptera > Papilionidae > Parnassius > Parnassius smintheus. The sequence continues at coordinate 60,117,908 of JAUPFT010000003.1, read as the reverse complement.
TAGCCGAGCATGGCAACTATGGCAAATATCCCCCCTTTGAGGCAATCTGTGGAAAAGCCTTTGTTCAGCAGTGGACTTCAATAGGCTGTAACGGTAACGGAAACGGCTCTCAGAAGTGTGTTTTCAATGCTATTGGAACGTGTTGGATTTAAGCTAACAGGGAAGAAAAAAATGTCTAATATCCATTTTTCTCTAATAAGTTTTCTTGATTTTTTGACGTGACGACGTCTAATAAATCGATGAACGCCGGCTGAACGCACGAAAAAGGATGACTCATTGTAACGTTACGCTCATTGTAACGTTACGATCGGAGCGAAAGCTGCACGAGCGAGCGGAAGGCACGATCGGCTCGAGCGTAAAAGTAAATTTATCAATTAAATTGTAGATTTCAATTCACTCCTTCTTTGTATCCACACGAAATAGTGATAATTCAATAAGAATGATTAAATTTTGTTCATAAAAGTAAGCGATCATTTCATCAATGTTTTGTTATAATGTTGTCATGTTAAACTATCGGCCATAAACTGACTGTACAGACAACCAATTTTTTAACAGTTTAGAGAAGCAAGAAAGAAAGACATTTCTTCACTATTAGTATACCCATCACACGAATAAAAGGGCATTTACTCATAGAGCGGTTTAGGACTACAATTGATGGGGTGTGTCTGGCCAGTGAAAAAGTTATGTATGATTTATTGTAGTGCTACAGGGTAACCTACTACTAATTCTGCCATAACCATAGGTTCGCGAACGTCTGATTGTGCATTTGTTTTACTTCTTCAAATACTTAACCATATCTTCTTAATTTATTAGAAAACTTTCTAATGTGACGGAAAACTGGGCGTGATTAATGATTAGTTACGACTGAAGCACTAAAATTAATGTGTGACGGAAAGAAATCTTTTAAAAATAAATTGCAGGAAATCAGTGCTAACGCTGAAAGAATGTAACGGTAGCTCTATAAATTATTACGTTTAGGTGTCATAACCATTTTAACAAAATAACTGTCACTAAGCACTGGAAAGCAATTTTATAGATGTTACTTTTTTTATAGAATATGGCTGACAAGCGAGCACACAGTATCAACGGTTTTACGTGCTTTCTGAGGCACGGGGTGAAACACCGCCAACTTTCCTGGCTCCAGGCTGCTACTAAGAATTTCTTGACACGAAAAACCCAATAAGTAACTGATTTTGGCTCGACCCAGCATTCGAGACCCAGGACCTCATGATCAGCAAGCGAGTTTATGATCGAGGAAGTACCTGAAGTATGACGACAGTACCTACTTAAGTTTAACTTACCAGTATGTATGGGATATTTTCCTGTCATAAGCGCGGATCGCGAAGGTGTGCAGATCGGTGTTACATAGTAGTTCTGCAACACCAGACCCGACCACGCCAACGCGTCGATGTTCGGCGTCGGGATCTGATTAGAGCCGTGGAAGCCCACATCGTTCCATCCCTGGAAAAGAACACTTTTAATGAGGATGACCGGAGACTATGAAGAAGCCGGAGCAGTATGTATTATATTTGTACTATGTCCCAGATACAAAAACACACACTGACACTGTGATGTGATATAATAAACATTACACACGATATAGCAGCTACCGCTCGAATAACATTTTAATGGGTTTTCTATTCTAAGGTTTTTGTATAAAATTTCATTCATCCATCACAGCCTATCAAAGTCCACTGATGAACATAGACCCCCCTGTATATAGCCCAAAGGGGGTTATTTGCCACAGTTGCCATACTTAGCAGACAGGTTGGCAAACTCAGTTTTTAATTCTCTAGTTATTATTAGTTATTAGTAGCTAATAACTAATAACAATTAGTTGTTATTAGTCATTAGCAGCTAATGTAGGTAGCTGCTATAACCTGTGTAATGTACATCATATTATTAGAAAGACTGCTGCTCGTCTCATAATCATATTTCCCTCTGTCGCATCTTACAACACCTGCGTGACGATATGAGGTGGTGGATATTCTTACACTACTACACAGTGTAAAATTTAATATTTCAAAATTTACGCTTCGATTGAAGAAGGGAGATCTGGCTTTTGGATTAGCTTTCGCATTGCTAGTAAAACGGCCACAACACAACGTGCTTAAATACAATTTGTTGTTTTTTTTTTACATAAAAGGCAACAGACCAGAAAGAGTAGTTTAAAAATAAACTTACATGTTATATAGTAATTAACACCAACGTTCCGGGGTGTGCACAACATTATTCCATACTGATACTTTTTGGGTATTTGTTTATATATATTAAAGTCGCGATTAGGCGATAGATTCTACCATTGTAAAAGCACTAAATATGTTGGACATCATAATACTTCCTTTTTTACGGAGTAGAATCGTAAAGAAACAAAAAAACATGATCATCATGCAAGATTGTTTATGTTTATGCCATGTAAGTGATCAATTGGATTATTTAGAAAAAAAAAAAACACTTTATCTTACATTTAAAGTACCAATCCACTAAAAGGCACTACAAATTATTGAAAAACAAAAATAAGAATATAAAATATTTAGAATAAGAAGTTTGTATAAAAATATTCTATCTTGGAAACATAATAAAAAGCTGATAAAAGTTTTGTTTAATGTTATCCTCCTGAGCCAACTCTACGAAAATAGGTTAAAAAATTACTCACTTTGTCTCTGTATAGTTCCTTTACTCATGTAGTAAAATTATGACTTTTTTGTTGCCCACTCTATTTTTATTTATAATTTTTATACTACCTAAATATTTTCATTACCATAAAATTAGTTCCAACTAGAAAAGTTAAAATTATTAGTACCTACTTTCTCACTTATTACCTTATCACCTCAGTCTATATATTTATGTATAATGTTATAATGCACTTACCAAATCGTCAGCGATGATTAGAATAATGTTAGGCTTGGTGACTTCGCCCCAGCACAAAGACGCCAGTGAAAGAGTTAAAAGTAAGCGCGTCATTCTTTCACTGCGTCCAGAGAACGAATGCTGACAAAACTAAATGGGTTGACTTATCAAGAGGAGAGCTCAACAATGTCGCATGGCGCCGCTAAGTTGACTAGGGTACCCATCTTTACACTATTACTGGGGACACTTTGATTCTTTTTCATGGTTTGGTTCAAATTTTAACAACATATTTACTACGCAAATTGATGTCGTTAATACGTTATAGAAAATTTGAAGAGCGTTGTAAGTAGATAATAGTTTGTAAAAATTGATAAATTATTTATTTATTTATTTATTTATGCTTTATTTGCACACCGAGTACAAAAAGGCGGACTTAATGCAACAAGGCATTCTCTGCCAGTCTACCTCCAGGCTAAGCAGAGAAGATATTGTGGGTGCAAAGTGCTACTGAGTTAAAACATTTAAGTAGACATACACATTAAATATTGCAACACATATTATAAACATACGTATCATTACATATACATATATACACATATACATATATATACATATATACACATATACATACACATATACACATACATACATATACATATACATACATATATATATATATATATATATATATACATATATATACATACACACATACATACACATACACACACATACATACACATACATATACATACATATGCACATATACATATACATACATATACACATACACACATACATATATACATATACAAACATAATTAAATATAGCTGTTTCCGATTCAAACACCTATGAAATATTTGAAATAAAAACAGGATAAGGGAACAGTTAGAATTTAAGAATATGAGAAAAAAAAAATGTTAATCGACAAACTACTCCTGCAACGCCAGAAAATGATTCCATAGCAAGCGTTTGAACGATGCTTTGCTCGTGGCTGCACGTACACTGCTCGGTAGCTCGTTCCACAATCTTACCGCGTGAGACGTAAAAGATTTATACAAGAAGCTAGTGTGACAGAGGGGGACATGGAGATTAGACTTTTCCGTAGAACGGAGACAACGATTATGAGAATCACCCTGATACTGAAATTTACATTTCAGATATTCAGGGACAAACGGATCGTGTAAAACTGAAAATAATGTGCACAGTATTCTGAAATATCTGCGATAGCGGAGGGGTAGCCATTTAAGCTGAGAACGATAAGAGGAGATGTGGTCGTATTTACGTAAACCGAAAATGAAGCGTATACAGTTATTAAGGAGTCGATCCAGTTTGTTTAGAAGTTCTTGAGAGGCATCAGCATAGCAAACATCTGCATAATCTAAAATAGGCAACACTAGAGTCTGTATTAGCATCACCTTAGTCCCTATCGGTAAAAAATTCTTGAGTCGATACAGATAACGCAGAGTGTGAGTGACCTTTTTGCTCACTTCATATATATGCGGTCGCCAAGTGAGGGTGTTGTCAATAACTAAGCCAAGATCTTTAACAGTTATTGAGTAAGGAATAGCAACATTATTAAAAATTATAGGAGGTAGCACCTTCATATCAATTTTAGGCAATCTACGAGAACTACCAACCACAATAGCCTGACACTTAGTTGGATTAACCCTAATACCAAATCTGTCTGACCAATAATAAATACTGTTAAGGTCGCAGTTAAGCTTCTTAATCACATCATCGATACCTGCCGCCTCAGTTTGAGCATAAATTTGTAAGTCATCAGCATACAGATGGTACGAACAGCGAATGTGGGATGTAATGAGATTTATAAAGACTGAGAACAGGAGAGGAGAGAGAATTCCGCCTTGAGGAACGCCAGCAGACAACGAACACCAATCAGAGACGATCTGACCCACTCGAATAGCCTGCTGACGACCCCGAAGATACGACGAGAACAAGTCCCGTGCTGACGAAGAGAATCCCAGGTGACAAAGTACAGCTAGGAGAATATCATGATCAACAGCGTTAAAAGCGTTAGAGAAATCTATTAGGACTAACACAGTCAATTTTGAGTTCTCCATTCCAGTACGAAAATCTTCTGTAACTTTCAAAAGAGCTGTGGTTGTACTGTGCCCAGGCCTAAAACCAGATTGAAATGTGCTAAGAAAATTATTTTTGAAAATGTAACAAGAAATTTGTTTGTGGACAATAGCTTCAAGAACTTTAGATAAAAAAGGGAGAATAGATATTGGGCGAAAGTGAGAGAAAGAACTGGGGTTATTTATTTTGGGCAGCGGAATAACAAATGCTTTTTTCCAAAGTGTGGGAAAATTCCCAGTCAATAATGAATGATTAATGATGTGAGTAATAACATGAGTTACATTGTCTAGAATTAAGGTGATCATGAGTCTATTCACATCATCGAAGCCAACTGCCATAGACTTAATACAATAGATGATCTTTTTTATATCCTCATCAGCAACGGGAGAAAAATTAAATGTGCAGTTACGAGATTGTGGCATGGAATTCAAATAAGAAATAGTACTTGATTTAACAGAAGCCTCCATTTGGGTAGTTAGAGAAAAATGTAAGTTTAGGTAAGTGTAATTATGCATAATTTTTATCAAAGTAATTAACCGTGTAGCGGCGGTGTCAAAATATTCACTACCCTATTTCAAGAAATGGGCAGTAGCGTCCTCCTAAAAAGCAGTAAAATTTTAGAGGCTATTATAAGGTAATACAATAATGTCAGCGAGAAATTTACTAAATAATTTCCAGATATATCAAAGAAAACATGAAAAGAAAACTTAGGAGGGCAACATTTAATTTTTTTTTTATAGAAGAGGGGGCAAAGGAGCATGCGGCTCACCTGATGTTAAGTGACTACCGCCGCCCATGATCAACCGCAACGCCAGGGGAATTGCAGGTGCGTTGCCGGCCCTTTAGAAAGGAGTAAGCTCTTTTCTTGAAGATCCCCAGGTCGTATCGGTCCGGAAAAATCGCCGGTGGTAAACTATTCCACAGAGAGGTTGTACGCGGAAGAAAACTCCTTTTGAAACGTACAGTGGTGGACCGCCAAGCATCCAGATGGTGTGCACTGTTGAACATGGACCCCCTGATGAACATGGGTGGATGGTATCGGGACGTTTGCCGCGTAGTGCGTTCACGAAATTTGGCGGCTGGGATTAATCCGAACAATTCCTCAGAGCACTCTCCATGGTATATGCGAAAGAAAATGCAAAGAGATGCAACATCTCTTCGCAGTGCTAGTGAATCGAGCCGATCGGAAAGCACTCGGTCGGCGACGATTCGAGCCGCTCTGCGCTGGATGCGGTCAAGTGTAAGGAGCTGGTACTGGGGAGCCCCAGCCCAGAGATGGGAACAGTATTCCACGTGCGGCCGAACCTGCGCCTTGTAAAGTTGCAGGCGGTATGCCGGCATGAACAGTTTCAAGGCGGAGTGCCTTGATACGACATTGAGGAGATACGACAAAGGGGTTCTTTTTAGCGGTTAACGCGCAAACTTGTGTCTTCTGGGGGTTAAACTGGACTATATTTGGTCGCCCCCGATCCGAGACTCCGTTTAGCAAAGACTCGACTTCGGACACAAGTTTGTCCCAGCACTCGGAGACGTTTTCCCGAGAAAAATTGGCTCGGCCGGTGTAAAGAGCATCACCAGTGCTGTCATCTGCATAGCAATGAATGTTACGGGTTTGCAACATACATATCATTGATATGCAGAAGAAACAGCGTTGGCGATAGCACGCAGCCTTGTGGAACACCAGCATTAATAGGCTTGCAATCGGAGCTTGCACCATCTACAACGACCTTGATGCTCCGATCTGCAAGAAAGCTGGTGATCCAATCGTACAACTTCTCGGGAAGCCCATAGGAAGGGAGCTTAGAAAGAAGCGCTTTGTGCCAAACCCGATCGAAGGCCTTCGCAATGTCCAAACTAACGGCCAATGCCCCCCCTTGGACTCTACTGCCTCCGCCCATCTGTGAGTTAGGTAGACCAGAAGATCACCAGCTGACCGACCACGGCGAAAACCGTATTGGCGGTCCCTAATCAGCTGGTGATCCTCAAGGTACCTCATGAGCTGGCAGTTTACAATGGACTCCATTGTTTTGGAGAACAAGGAGGTGATGGCGATAGGCCGGTAGTTGGACGGGTCAGAGCGGTCGCCTTTTTTAGGGATCGGGTGGACGTAAGCCATCTTCCATGATTTTGGGACTACGCCTAGGGAGTAGGAGTACCGGAAAAGACGCGTTAAAACCGGTGCCAACTCTGGAGCACACGTTCTCAGCACAATTGGGGGGATTCCGTCAGGCCCACTCGATTTGTAGATGTCCAGGGAGAGGAGTGCTTTGCGAACCGAGCGCTGTGTGAACTGCACTTCCGGCATGGAGCACTCACACCGCGGGATGGTCGGCGGCGTACTCCCCCCGTCATCGAGAGTCGAGTTGGAGGCAAAGAAAGAGCCTAGAAGACCGGCTTTCTCCTTTGCGGTATGGGCCAGTGAGTCGTCCTCCCTGTGCAGAGATGGAAGAGATGGCCGACAGAAATTCCCCTGGACGGCCTTGCCGAGAGACCAGAATGCACGGGTTCCAGAGGGAAGGCGAACTAGTTTCTCGCCAATTCTGCTTATATGCTCTGACTTTGCCTTGGCAATGACTTTTGAAGGACCTAGAGGCGGAATTATACTTCTTTTTTAGAGCGCTGGTGTTTACATCCCGGGACGCTGATGCGTCAGCCCAGGCTCGGTAGCACTCCTGCTTATAGCATGATGCTATTTTACAGGAGCGACCAAACCATGACTGAGATTTGCCTCCAATGGGCACTACAGAGGAAGGAATTAAAAGTTCCATACCCTGAAGTACCACATCAGCGACAGAATCCGCAACAACGTTAGGATCGTCCGGCGAGAAGCAAACCCGTCCCCTAGGGTAGGATGCAAAGAAAGACAGACCGCATCCCATCCCAATCGGCTGACCTATAGTGCCAAACACGGCGGCAGCCTGCAGAATGCAACTGCGATTTCAGCGTGAGTGGCACCACACTCCGGACAAGACAATGGTCCGAGGAGCCTAAAGTGGCTTCAACGGAAATCTGATATCCGTCCGGGTGAGAGGTCAGCAGAAGGTCCAACAGGGAAGGTGCATAATCCTCCACATCTGGAATCCGCGTAGGCGAAGTAACCAGTTGTGTCAGAGTATATGTCAAGGCAAAATCATGAACAGATCTCCCCACATGATCGGTTAAACGTGAACCAACCCATTCGGCGTGATGGGCGTTAAAGTTGCCGACGATCACGATCTCTGCGGAGGGGATCTGCTGTAGCAACGAATCTGTAGCCATTTGGATGGGTCGAAGAGTCGGTCTGTTTCGTCATTACCGCTATGGGACCTATAGAGGCACCCGTAGACGCGCGGATGGTCGTCGCTGTCTACGCGTAGCCAAAGGATGGACAGGTCCGAACCTTCAAGTCTGCCGAAGCGTCGAGAACAGATGTCCTCTCTGGCGTAAACGCAAACTCCAGCCCGGGGCACAAAGGAGTGTTCCAGTTTGTATCCCAAGTAGGAGAGATACGAGACATTAGCCGGAGAGGACACCTGCGTCTCGGTCAGAAAGAGCGGAGCCGGCCTCGCCATCTCGAGATGGTAGTGGACGGCGTTTAGGTTAGAGTGAAGTCCCCTGATATTGCAGAAATTCACAGACAGCGTGGCAGGGGTCGCCTTTGTCTTGTTGCTCGGTTTGCCCCGAGTAGTTGTAGTCTTGAGCGGAATTTTGCGCCCCCCCCCCTAGAATACGCGGGGCAGCCTGAGCACCCACGCTCAGAAGTGGAGAAACATGGTCGTGGATGCTCAGCGGGGGATTCTCCAGGGGTGCTGGTACCCTCCTGGGGTAGTCTATTATTATTTAATTCCGCTACCATGATGATGGAGGGGGGGGGAGATTTGGGCCTCCGGCCACGTGCACTCTCCAAACGAAACGCGGAAGCAGAGCTTCCACTTCACGCCGGTATTCTGTGAGGTCGTGGTACCACCCCGGTTTGAGCCGGCCCATACGTGCAACAGCAAAGCTGCCGCGTGGCTCTACCACTGTTAAAAAAAAAGAGATAAGCTTAAAATAATCTATCATTGATTTGTTTGACTGTTGCAAAACTCGACTAATCAAAACGCGAAGATATTCTCTTTGATAAAATAGATGGTGAAATAATAATTCTGCTAACGTACTCTACCTGCATCTGGAAGGAAATTTCCTCTTGAACATGAGCGTCTTCCAAGTTGCTATTTCTAAATATTTTACTTCGATCAAATCGCTACGCTTAGCTTTCGCGGTAGAGCCACGTTACAGATATACATATTATAACTACAGCACGAATGGGACGGCCCGACCGACTAAGCATGCTCTTCCAGAATCATCATCATCATCATCATTACAGCCCTTCACAAGTCCACTGCTGAACATAGGCCTCCCCCAAGTAATGCCACAAAGCACGGTCCTGAGCCACCTGCATCCATCGACTTACTGCATGTCTTACCAGGTCGTCACTCCATCTACTGGTCGCCCTACACTACGCCTGCCGGTACGAGGCTGCCACTCGAGAACCTTTCTTCCCCATCGGTTATCGGTTCTTCGAGCTATATGGCTGGCCGATTGCCACTTCAGCTTACAAATCCGTTGGGCTATGTCGGTCACTCTGGTTTTACTGCGGATATCCTCATTTCTGAGCCTATCACGCAGAGAAACTCCGAACATAGTCCTCTCCATAGCTCGATGAGCGACCTTGAGCGTCCTCATATGGCCAGCAGTGAAGGGCCACGTCTCAGATCCGTAAGTCATCACTGGCAACACGCACTAGTTGTACAATCTAGCTTTCAGAGTTTGCTGTATACCTGACGAGAAGATGTGTCGTAATTTCCCGAACGCTGCCCAGCCGAGTTGAATCCATCGATTGACCTCTCGGTCGAAGTCGGACTTACCTAGTCGGACTATTTGTCCTAGGTAAACGTACTCGTCAACAACTTCGAGCATAGTGCTCCCAAGAACTACCGGCACAGGTGTGACATGGACATTAAACATGATCTTTGTTTTGTCCATGTTCATCTTAAGACCTATCCGTTGGGGACACCATTGAGGTCATTGAGCATAGTGCTTAGGTCCTCCAGCGATTCTGCCATAAGGACTATATCGTCGGCAAATCGAAGGTGAGTGATGTACTCGCCATTGATGTTAATACCGTATCCTTTCCAGTCCAATAGCTTGAAAACGTCTTCCAATGCAGCGGTAAAGAGTTTCGGGGATATAACGTCACCCTGTCTTACATCTCTCTGCAGTTGGATAGGTTTCGAACTCTGGTTGTGTACCCGGATAGCCATCGTAGACCTACTGTACAAACACTTCAGCACTTTGATATACCAACAGTCAACTTGGCACCGCTGAAGGGACTGTAGCACCGCCCAAATTTCTACGGAATCAAAGGCTTTCTCATAGTCCACATACGCCAGGCAAAGTGGCAAATTGTACTCTTCGGACTTCTGTACAATTTGCCGAAGGGTATGTATGTGGTCTATGGTACTAAATCCTTTTCGGAAACCGGCTTGTTCGGGAGGCTGGAAGTCGTCGAGTCTGCGTGCGAGACGGTTCGTAATGACTCGAAAACAGCACGTAGACGCGGCTCAGAAGGGATATCGGTCTGTAGTTCTTCAATAGGGCGTTGTCACCTTTCTTGAAGAACAAGACCGCCGCACTTCTGTTCCACGAATCGGGAGTAGTGCCTCCATGGAGGACGGAATTAAAGAGCGTCTGAAGGACTTCAAGTACCGGTTTTCCACCCGCTTTCAGAAGTTCCGCTGTAATTCCATCCCCAACCGGGGACTTACCGTTTTTAAGGTGGTGGAGAGCCATTCTAATCTCGCTCAGACTGACGTCCGTGATATCATCAGAATGTCGGATAAGACTTGCTCTTGCATCGTTACTCACATTTGCGTGTGGCTCCAACGATGATGTGTACAGCTGCCCATAGAACCTCTCAATCTCACTCAGAATCTCAGGTGTCCCGGAAACGAGATTATTTATACGTGGTAGGGCCATGCTGCAGTTATATTAGACGTATAGTTGTAGCTAGAATGGGTCGGCTCCACCGGGGGAGGACCACGCTCTCACAGAATACCAGCGTGAAATGGTAGCTTAATGCTGCTGTATTTCGTATGGTGAGTAGAGAACCGGAGACCCTTTTTACTGGAAATAAGGCATTCCATCTTAGTCCTCACGGGTGACAACGCATCTTCATTTTGATTCGTAATCGAGGATAGATGTAGATGTCTATGGGCCACAGCAACCACTTACCATCAGGTGGACTGTGTGCTCGTTTGTCTCCCTATACTATAAAAAAGACGATGCTGCCACACTCAGTCTTCAGCTTTGACAGTTGGCTCTTACTGGCTGACAGATCTCTGGCAGACTTTGGAGCCCTGGTTCCGCTCAATCGCTTCTTCAATACGAGCTGTATTGAAGTTGCGTAAATCCTGCCGCATGCATTTGGAGATCTGTCTGTTCAGTTGCGTGTATGCTGTCAAATCTGCTGACGACTGCAGCTTCATCGCCCGTCTAACATCCATGAGATTAAGAGTGTGATCGGAGAGTTTTTGTGTTCTTCTGCGGCGGGTCCTGGCAGAACTTAGCTCCAACCGCATGGACAGTTTCCACGAGCTTGTCAATTTTATCGTCCACTATATTGCAGTCTTCTAGGCACTGAAAACGGTTTTATAATTCGATCTGAAAGTTTTCGGGACTCTGGATCAGCGCACGAGGAGGACAATACTTTTCGGAGTAGAAACACCGAAAGAAGAGGAAAGAGGTAGCGAGATAAGTATAGATGAAATAATGAAAGCAATGAAAAGCATGAAAGCAGGTAAGGCTGCCGGATATGATAGTTTCACTCGAAATGCTAAGGGCTGGAGAGGAAGTGGTGGCAGGCCTGCTGCACACCTTGTTTAACTTATGCTAGGAACTGAAGCGGGTACCGGTAGACTGGTGCAAAGCCGTGATAATCCCAGTATATAAAGGACAAGGGTCGCAGCAGGACTGTAAAAACTACCGTGGCATCAGCCTTCTTAGCATTGTGGGAAAACTGTATGCTAAGGTACTGATTGAAAGGGTCATGAAAGAAACTGATGGAAAAATTTGGGATGTGCAAACGGGATTTAGAAAGGGAATGGGATGTACAGATCAAGTCTTTTCCATGCGCATGATCGCGGAGAAGTTTCTGGCCAAAAACCAAAAGGTTTTTTGTGCGTTCATGGACTTTGAAAAGGCCTATGACAGAGTGGATAGGGATTTGCTATGGCAAACACTGAACTCATTTGGGTTGAGCGCTGGCTTGATACAGGCATTGGAGTCTCTTTATAGGGACTCTAGTGCTTGTGTTAGGATCAAAGGGGTCTACTCGGACTGGTTAGACATCCATAAAGGTGTCAGACAGGGCTGTGTAGCTTCCCCTTGGCTGTTCAACCTATTTATGGACAGTTGTTTGCAAAATTTGAAAGTTGAAGAATGCGGATTAAGAATGGGTGAGTTAACCGTCAAATGTCTTTTGTACGCCGATGATCAAGTTATTCTTGCGTCGTCGGCGGCCGAGTTGCAGATGATAGTTACATTAATGAACGGATCATTAAAAGAAAGGGGTATGGGGCCTTGCACTCTATTGTGAAGAGTCAAAATGTGTCGAAAAAGGCACGTATGGCAATTCACAATGCTGTGTTGGTCCCTACTTTAACGTATGGTAGTGAAAGTTGGGTGTGGCAGAAGAAGCACGAGAGTAGAATAAATGCAGTAGAAATGCGGTCGTTAAGGAGTACGTTAGGGCTGAATCTGAATGACAGGGTAAGAAATTGTGTAATAAGAGTGTGGTTTGCAAGATGATGTGGTGACCAGGATTAAGAAAGGAATGCTTCGGTGGTTTGGTCATGTGGAAAGAATGAATGAGGAAAGAGTGACAAAGAAAATTTATGGTGCAGAAGTGAATGGCAGAGTCGGAAAGGGACGTCCTAGGGGAAAATTTATCGACCAAATTGGCGATTTATTGAAAACGGGCCAAATTAGGAGTACCCTTAACCGACGAGCATGTATGCGTAGGTGTATGGATGTGAACACACATGTGTGTGTGAGGTAAGAGAGGTGTGTCAGGATCGTGCCAAATGGAAGTCTGTAGTCTCTGCCTACCCCTCTGGGTGACAGGCGTGAGTGTTTATGTATATGTATTATGTATATTTGACAGGTCTAATACTATTAAAAATCACTAAGGTTTCGTATTTAGACGGGTGTCACTATGAGATCTCGCACCAACTAAAGATTTTGCTAGGGCCGCCACCGGTTGAGGCACTATTGAGCGTAAGACTGACGTCCTCCAGCGATTTTGTCACAAGGACTAGGTACATCGTCGCACATACAGGTATTTGCACGATCTACGCGGCCAAAATTATTTTAATACTTAATTGGTATCTAAACAAGGTAAATAAACAAAAAAAAAACATTTTTCAAAAAAAACTATATTTTCAAAAAAAAAACATAAATTTAAAAAAAAATATAATATTTAGATCGCTGTATTGGTACAAAGAAAAAAACATAATAATGCTAAGTTTCTTCGTCGCTCTCTGATGAATTTTCAGATGTTGTTGATGATGTTGGATTCCGCAGATACAAAAACATGGCTAAGGTTTCAGGCAAAAATGTTTCTGCTTTCCTTTTCTTTACAGTTCGCATGCTACTGAGCAAAGGATATGAACTGAGCAGAAGGCGATTAAAAACATCCTGATTACAATCTTTTCTGGAAAACTAAGGTTTCAGGCAAAAATGTTTCTGCTTTCCTTTTCTTTACAGTTCGCATGCTACTGAGCAAAGGATATGAACTGAGCAGAAGGCGATTAAAAACATCCTGATTACAATCTTTTCTGGAAAATTTCCTCGCAAAATCTTGGCGGTAGCATCTAAAATGTTTGTTGCGAGCCTCAGCTGCTTCCTCGGAAAGCTGTCCGATTGGTAATAATGCCTTTTCAATTATGACTGCGGCCATGGACTAAAATCTTGTGCATTGTTGGCGTCATAGGATGCCAATCATATAGGTTCACGTAAATACGAGCAGTTTCTAAAGCATACCTTTCATATTTCACGGGATCAATTTTGAACCCGCTTGAAATCGCTTCCAATATGACCTTTAGTCTATAAATTAGTTCATAATTGATACCAGTTATTTCAGCGGCTAATTTGGGGTTCTCAAAGAACCTTCTGCTGGTATTTCCATCATTAGTATTCCCAAAATTGGATTTAGGCATATCTATTATTAGACCAGTCTCAGTGCAAAACCTTGTTTGTATCTCTTTTTTGGTTTGATCTTCTAGGTATTTTTCCTCTTTCGATTTTCTTCCCCTGTATTTTTTCACCTGAAGTTTGTAGGCTAAATGTAGGATACATTCAAATATCCGAATTCTTGCGTGTAAGACCGATATGCCGAATTCAAGGGCTGCAAAATTCACTTCTCTCGTATAGTCCAATTTATTAAAATCTTTCGAGGTTGCTCCACAGATGTAGCACCTACTTGTAGACTTTGTGCCTGTGGCTGCATTGCAGACTTTTCCGTCTACCATAGTCATTATAAAACTGTGCTTGACTAAGAATTTTTTCCCTGCTATGGTCGACCTCTGTTGGGACTAAAGACCTAATAGCGCTTTTAACGTGTCTTATTTCTTCTTCAGTGACATCATTAGTTTCCTTGATAAATTGGAATCTTATTGGTCTACAAAATCGCGGCGAAGAGGGCGTTGGATTATTCCATAAAACTTTTTTATTGTTATCTCCACAAACTAATTGTAGAGGCACGAAGCAGCTTTGGAATATGTTTGAGTCGGAATCGATATCACTTTCTAGCTTTTGCTTAAACTGTGATTGTTGGGACCCATCGCAGCCCCATTTATTAATTATAGTTAAGCATTCACGCTCTTGCTCATTTAAAGTTATCAATACCTCTTCTAGGTATTCCGATAAACGCCTAACAATAACATCCAATAGAGGCTGTAACTGAGCTTCGGCACTGGTACTCGTTACCGTACACGATTCTTGAGGTGGGTAACATTTCTTCTTGGCTTTTTGTAAGGCACTATAGCACGGAAAAAACTTCTTATTGGTCTTTCTTATAATTTCGTACTGTCCTTGTGTCAAATCTGCATCTATAAACATTTGCAAAGCTTGCATTGGTGTCAAGGAGGGTTGCTCTTTACTTGATTTCGTAAGATAAAATGCCTTTTTATATTTTGTTGCTCTTGTCGGAGTACTAGTGATATCTTTTAGGACATTTGATGCATCTTTGTTACCAGATTTCCATAGTTCCACTTTCGCAGCATGTATTATGATCTCTTTTTCAAAATTAGAACGAAGTTCTTCAGTCTTTCGCCTCTTGCTCCTCTCGCTTGCGTCTTCAAACGACTTGGATGGTCGACCTAGCCGTCTTTGTGAAGTCTCAACAACAGGTATTTCAAAAGTACCTTCCAGCCAAGACCGGTTGTATTTAATAAAATTATCTTCTTTATAATGAGCTTTGGTCCACCTTTGTTTGATTTCTGATTTGAAATGGGCAAAACCACGTTTCAAACTAACAATTTGGTCTTCATTGTAACCTTCACATGACAAAAGTTCATCTTTTAGAAAATTTAATTTGGCATCTAAATTAAGCAAATTTTCGTTCTTCATGAGGTCAAACAAGTATTGTCGGGTCACAATCCTTACTCCTGATGTACCCGCTGAACCTAAAACAAACATATGTTATGTTAAAAGTCGTTAACAAATATTTCTAATTTTAGACGAGTTCCGCTGAATATTTTTAATCCCTCTAAACAGTATTTATCCGGACGTTTCCGGAGACGTTTTTGATGGCATTTATAAGGAAAAGGATCAAATAATAACCTATAATAAAAACTATAGCCCGATCTACCCCGATACATAAACAAATACACTAGCAAAGAAAAAACATTGTAGGAAATCACGGTGTGAAAATGAGGTTTTTTCATTATAAAAAAAGTAATGTAGTTTGATAGTTGATCATAACTTTATTTATGTAGTTTGTAAGTCTCTTACCTTGTCTATCAGAATCCATCACTTTCAATTCGTAAGAAGAACTTGATAGCATAAAAATTCACTTTGAAAGTTTAATGTTTAGAAAAGCGCCGAGAACAGATACGTACACTAGGTGAAACGGTCAAATTCCGACTGACGCTACAGGTGCGGGGTGAGCGGTAGCAGGTAGCTAAAGCACGGGTATTGTTCCCGGGTTCATACTCTGTTCCTGGAACTCGTTTTTATGAATGTTATTGTTATTTTGATAATGGGACTTTTGGCCGCGTAGATCGTGCAAACACCTGTATGTGCGTCGGTAAATCGAAGGTGAGTGATGTACTCACCGTTGATGTTAATACCGTATCCTTTCCAGTCCAGAAGCTTGAAAACGTCTTTCAAAGCAGCGGTGAAGTTTCGGGGATACAACGTCACCCTGTCTTACACCTCTCTGCAGTTGGGTAGGTTTCGTACTGTGTTTCAGTGCTCAGATAGCCATTGTAAGTCGCAGCCCTATTGTACAAACACTTCAGCACTTCGATATACGACAAACAAACCCAAATTCCCGCCCGCCCAAATTTCAACGGAGTTAAAGGCTTTCTCATAGTCATGTGGACTACGCAACGCGCAACACGCGGACACGCAAGACAAAGTGGTAGATTGTACTCTTCGGACTTCTGTACAATTTGCCGAAGGGTATGTATGTGTTCTATGGTGCTAAAGCCTTTTCGGCAAACGGCTTGTACGGGAGGCTGTAAGTCGTCGAGTGTGCTCGTGAGACGATTCGTAATGACCATCGAAAGCAGTCTGCCTGTAGTTCTTCAAGCGAGCGTTATCGGTCTTGAAAAACAAGACCACAGCACTTCTACTCTACACCTCCTTAGTGCCACCATGTAGGATGATGTTGACCCAACACAAATTATTAAAGGACATTTACCATAGTCGTTTTTTCTCATATATTTTTACATTTTATCTAGCTCAGTCAGTAGTTTAGCGAGTTCATCGCGGACAAAGTGACATGTAATTTTTATGTACAAAGATTTTACGTTTATTAAAACTTAGAAATAAAACAATAATTTAGAAATAGTTTATTTAATTATTATTAACCATAAATGCCAGTCCATCGACTTGTCCCTATCACACACAAAATCTTCCACGCGGACAAACATAAATACTAAGACAATTCTTTAACTGTCAATGTACATATAAATATACTTTTAATTCATACTTGAAGTTTAAATGTAAAAAACAAAACAAAGGAAATAATATTTCGCAAGAACACTAAATTGTGTAATTTCATACAAATTTTCATTTTAACAAACATTACAGCTGCTTCTTTTTTACAATTATACAAGATTACAAAATAACAACGAATTATGGTATTATTTTTAACATAAACCCCACCAATTCAAGTATTTTCATTTTATGTAGTTGTAAAGGTACATATTTGGACAAAATAGCAGTGTCTTTCAACTGACAACACTATTCCAATATTAATATAAATATAAGGTAAAAACGAAAACAGATTTGAATTACATTATATGAGCTCATTTAATTATAATTATTATGACATATAAACCATTGTCGCTAGATTGATAACATTAAATATGTTCAGGGTTCAGCAGCAAGCTAAGATAAATCATTAAAGAAAACAATAATGTTCCTAAGTGTACGTACACAACCCTGACAACATCCGGTTACCATGATAAAATTAAAACAAAAGCAGACAATGAGCATAGTAAGTTAGTATAAATACAATTCATGTCTCATAGATACTGTTAGATATCATATCATTAAATAGCAGTGTTGCCAGGCAGTCATTAATAATATACAATTTATAACAAAAATTTTGGCAAATGTGATCATTTCGTATTTTTGACATGAACCACAATAAAAATGTCAATCCTGAAAAAAGTGCGTTTTTAATTCAAAACTCAAATTTGCTCAATTACCTCAGGTTATTTGAGTAAGATCAAATTGTCAACAGAATAAAAATATGATATTAATTTGCATCATATGAAATAAAAGAATACCTTTCTATATTATACAATATTAATATTAATGTATGCTTTAAAAATACTTACGGAGGAAATGGTACATATTTATATATATAATTATACTAAAGTTAATATTTCCGATTCTTTATCTTTTTTTAACCCAAACAAGTAATTATAACAACAAAAATTATTAACGTCGAAGACAAGTAACGTAAATTTGACGTTAATTTTAGTCAGTTAATTATTTATTTTAGCAAATGGCATACATTTACTAATACGATCTACATATTTTATAGAAGCACTTTTAGGGTAACCCAATTAAAATACTCTTTACGAGTTGCCAAAACGAAACTACTGTACGGGGATACCATTAAATGGCGTCATTGTTTATTGTAGACATATACTTGTTGGTTTGTATTTTTTAATTAATAAAAATCGAATTCAACTTGAAACCAAAAGTTAATCACGTCTTGAGACACCACTTAAAGTAGCAATTAGAAATTATAATATGGTATTAGTAATTTATTAATGGTACCAACTACCCTCTCAGCAACGGAAGCTTTGAAACAATCATAAACCTTACACTCCGCAACTAAAGTAAACAACATTGAATAATATCTTACAAGCGCTACCCAATATTATTATATTAATTCCTCTTATTCTTAAATAATAAAAACAAATGAATACAACTGGCTCAGCATTTGTTCACAACTAAAAAGAAAAGAATACACCGTGATCTTTGGTAGGTAAGAAAGAGATAGATTGAAATTACATTTGAGGCAGTCCACGGACAATTGTTTTACACAAGAACCTTTATACAAGAAACTACAAATTTTCGTAGAAATTTCATTAATATTGAGAAAAACCAAAAATATTCATATTTGGTTAATTTACAATCCACTTACTATCATGTTCAAATAGAAACTAGAAATCATAAGTATAAAAACGCAAGTCTGCGAATGTCCTAAGCATTCAGTCAACGAATCTAACAAAATTACGCAACACAACAAATAATACAGCGAACAAAACTGCACGTTACAGCAACCGAGCGGACTACCGCCAGTAACTACCCTCGACCAAGACCTTACATTATCTATAGCAGCCATTGTCAAATGAGTCCATGACATACACAGCATCAGTCCTCGCGCTCACACCTATTGGTCTTACAGATTGTATCTGCATACGAAATTTCGATAATTACGACAAATCTACAAAAATAGCCTTAGGACTCGTTTGATAACAACTGAATTGTAAAACAAACCCTAATTTATTGACTTATGGTTTCAGATAGTCACAAATAAAAAGAAATTAAAATGATGAAACGACTCATGGAAACTAACAGAGGTACAGACTCAAAATTTGAATATTATAGGCTGGTTATTTTTAACTGATACAACTCACCTTCAATAGTAAACTAATCGAGTTTTATGTTATTGAGCGTTTTGGATGTTCTAGATTTTACAGTAAAGTGTACAGTTATGAGAATAAATTACGATATAAACATTGCTAAACTTTTTTGTTTGGAGTAGGTGATTGGCAAATGGCAAACCTTGCTTATGAATGTACCAAGTAGTATCAATGTATGGGTAGCTACGACATTATATTTTTATAATAATAGTGACATAAAATTTATACAAGGAACAGGAATATTACTAGTAAATAACTACACAAAAAGAGTTCTAACTTTTGTTACATTTTGTAATATTTTATAATCAGTATCATATATAATATATAACGCAAGGGACTTGAATTTATATTTGTGAATAATAAAAAATGCAAAGCTATTAATACATATATATGTATTTATTACTACGAGCGATATATTTATGTGGAAATGTATATGAGAAAAATATGTCCAAAGGAAGGTTAAATATTTGTACCTCAAGTTGTTTCTCAATAAATTAGGAGTTTTCTAGTTGTCAAGTGGAAAAATATATTATTTTACTCCTTCCGGGGTTTCCGTTTCCTCTGGCCGTCGCCGGCACCTTCGGTATCCATTTGAGGCTGCCTGTAACCATTAAAATATTTTTATTATATTTTTATAGAATAAGGGTGACAAATGAGCACATAGATGGTAAGTGGATGCTGTGGCCCATAGACATCTACATCTATCATCGATTAAGAATCAAAACTTAGATGCGTTGTCACCCCTGAGGACTAACATGGAATGCCTCGTTTCCAGTTAAAAGAGTCTCCGGTTCTCTACACTCATCATACGAACCACGGCATCATTATGCTGCTATTTTACGCAGGTATTCTGTGAGAGCGTGGTCTCATCCCAGTGGAGCCGGCGCATTCGTGCTACAGCCATAATGTAGCCGCAGCGTCGCTCCACCACAAATTAACCAAGAGATGGGAAATTTGTTCCATCATGTTTTTAGTGAAGAACTAAAGAACTTTCTAAAATGAGGGTGAGTTCAAAATGGCTTTAAGTCTTTTTAAAAATTAAGTTAGAATTTGTAAAACTTCATACAATAAATAAAAAATTAAACTATGGCAACTTGTAAGGCATTTTCTTGAAACCAGTTGTATCAAACTAAAATGTATAATATATTATGTAATATATATATATATATATTTAAAAGACTGGAGAATACAACAAAATTTATTTTAAACAAAAAAGTTATTTCGAATTAAAAGAAACATTGTGTTTGTATTTTTTTTTTTCATTTAAAAAAACCCATATGTAGGTAACCAACCTTTACATTTGGGACAAGGGTGTAAGGGTAGAACCTACCTAACCATACACCCGCCTAGCACCAAACACCCTATATAGAATAGCCACTTACTATCAAGTATTAAAGCATGCATGTTAAAAAGGTCATCATCATAGACTAAAGGTAATAGCCACTTATCATAAGGTGGACTGTAAGTTGAAAGGAGACGGTCCAAATTTGTATGAAGCGTAGGCCTGATTTTGTACAAATAGGGATATAAATTAAAATAATATATTACACCTTTTCGTCATTCAAATCCACGAATTTGCCTTTATTTCAGTGGTATTAATATTTTATTCTTACCAAAAACTGCAACACTAATGGCGAATTGATGACGTTTTGACGTTAGCTGTGAACTGTCATGTGGTTCTTGATGCCTAGTGATTCAAAATGTGATTCTACATCTGTGGAATCACATTTTGAATCACTAAAACGGACATCTGTCCGATATCAATGAAATCAAAATCTCACGTAAATCATGAAGCCGAGTCAAACAAGCAATAAGAGATCCAAAGTCCAAATGAAAAAAAAAAAAAACAAATCGCCAAAGAAATCCAAAAGAAACAGAATAAACGCATTCGCGACGAGTTCGCAACTGCACGAACAAGATCGGAATAAATAAAATATCACACCGTCTACATTATTCCATGACTCAATTGGACTCAAGTCACTTGTCAGATATGACACTTGACATATAATTTTATAATTGGAAAGGCGCCATCTTGTAAAATCATCAAAAATTGGGATTGCATTTTTATTTTTATCAAGTCATTTTAGTTTGATTTATTCTCTTATTTTATTTTTAATAAAATTCCTGAATTTTTCTTTTTTTTACGGTATAGTGTACATAGACTGGGCCTGAAATGGACCGTCTCCTTTGAATTTCAATTTTTTAGAGAAAAAAAAAAATACAAAATTTGAATATTTCAAGACTTACTCAGTGGAGTCGACAACGGGATCCTGGTCATCAGGTTGGTCCGGTGGCGAGTCCACCACGGGCTCGGGTCCCTCGAGGTTGGCCTTGCTGGCCTTCGGGCGAGTCTCAGGCGCATGCTCCTCCGTGTCCGACTGGTGAGGGTCGTCCTCGGTCATAGCATCAGTCTTCTTGTATTCCATTTCCGGCTCCTGTATAATTGAGAATTTTTTATACAATTCTTGTTTGTCTGGGAATTTAAACTTCATTAACAAATCAGTTGAATTGTTATTTGGAAAACTGTGAATATTAGTAAAATGTTAATTTAAAAGTATGATTATTAGCTATTGTATGAAATATCTACTATTCAGCTACTTTGTGCAAAGTAGTCCTTTTTAATAATTCAATGTATTGATTATAATTATCATGACACACATATTTAAATCTATTGAATAAAATTTATCTGCCACATCTTAATTGTCCGCAAAACTCCTGCTTTTTGCAAAATACTTTTTCATCTGTTATGTCACGTTGTTTTTACAATTTTTTCGCAACTTCTGCAGTCTTGGTATGAAATAGTAGTAATATGAAACTGGGTGGATTGATTTATTCAAATTATAACTTATTTTTATCGATCTGTGGGGCTATGTGGGTTAGAATACTGTTACGAGCTTAGGGATCGTGACAATAAAAAGGTCATGTTAGTCTAAAAAATTAACTGTAGATAAATAAATTATAAATACATTTCCTTGCAACTCATAGTAATTGCAGACCTACTCACCGCTCTCAAATTCAAAAGAAACAGATATAAAATGAGATTACGGGTTTGAATCCCTCGCGGAACAGGTGTTTTTAATAGGTTACAAACAATTATTGTTCCGAGTGTGAAAGTGTGTTTTTGTTGAATGTAGGTATGTATGTTGACCGCCTATTCGATACAGCAGAAAGTGTTGTTTGTGTGAACTGTCGAAACAGTAACGGTGCACGCGTGCGCGATACGACTCCACCCGCGCGCCCGCACACAGCCCGCGAGCTGCAGCAGGGGCCGGCGCCACAACCATGGCTCGTTCGGGCCCGGGTGCGGTCAGGTCATGCTTAAACGCGAACGCAAAACATTTTATTGCATTCATTATTCTTCTTATCATCTTTGCA
The DNA here is from genome assembly GCA_036936625.1 of Parnassius smintheus behrii. NCBI lineage: Eukaryota > Metazoa > Arthropoda > Insecta > Lepidoptera > Papilionidae > Parnassius > Parnassius smintheus. Next base: position 60,095,168 of record JAUPFT010000003.1, on the reverse strand, counting down.
AGCTGTGTGATTTATGTATAATATTATTGTACATGCGTGATTGAACTTTGCTCGGAATTTAACATAAAATTAAAAAAAATTCTGGATAGGTGTGAATTACACGTTTCACAAAATCCCACAATCACAAAATCTATTAATTGTAGCAGGGTTGGCAATGTTTAAAACGTTTGTTTAAAGCAAGTGTTTAAAACACTGGAAAAAATACATACCTGTTTAAAACACGTTTTAAAACATTTTGTTTTAAACACGTTTTAAAACATTTTGTTTTAAACACGTTTAAAACATATATAAAAAACGTTAAGTTTTACAACATTATAATTAATCCTATTTTATTTTCGTACTTTTTAAAACTTTTTATGGGCAACATTATAATTTTAAGGTATATTGTAAATTGTGATGGCAATTCTAGCTGGCGGCTGACGGGGATTACGCCAGCAGACTACAATGAGCGAACGAGTAAGGTATTTTTCTACTCTGAGTAAATGGGAAAGGGATGAAGATAGTTCGCTCCGCTTGTATTGTACTGCGGTATTTTTCTTATTGTCAATGTAGATTATTCAGTGAGACTGTAATGACTAGTGAGTGGTAGATAATTTGATTGAGTTTCGTTCGTTTAGATTTATTTGTTTGATGTATTATCAATCTGGAATACTCTGGATCTGCATTCTGCCTACCTGCCCTTCCAAAAGAAAGAATGTCTACAGGACGAAAAAAGGATTCGCTTTGGCAGTACTTCACAGAACTGCCTGCATCTACCACAGGGGGCGGTGCAAATACACTCAGGGTGAAGTGCAAGTATTGCGGGAAAGACTTGGTAGGGTTAATCGCCCGAATGAGGGCACATCTAACAAATTGTTCAGATTATGCGGCTAAAAAGTCAAGCCCATCGACTTCGACAGCAAGAATCCAAATCCACAATGATTCAAGTGAGGATGGTAAGTAAATACTTGTATTTTTATATAATTTTTGTTGCTTTGTAGATATCTAATACCAACTTAAAGTATATACAAATTAAGAAATTGAAAGGACGTAGTATAGTTATTATGCCAGAAATCATACTTGAAGGGGGTGAAATGAAAAGGGGATGAAAGTTTGTATGGGGAGCCATTTTTTCCACGCAGACGAAGTCGCGGGTACCCACTAGTATTGTATATAAATGTGCGCCGTTTATAATTTGATCTTAATATTTTTATTTATACATTTTTTAGCTTTATTTTGAAATGTATCATTAAACAGGTGCAAATAAATCCTTATTCAAAATTTAATCTTCCTGAAATTTATTTTTTACCTAAATACCTAGTTAGTTACACTTTAGTTATATATATATTGTACACAGTTTTTTTTTCAAAGACAGTGAGGCAGATGGAATCCAGACCAATGTTGAGCCTATTAGCAAAAAATCGAGGCAGGACTCATCAGCGTCGTCAAGTCGCTTAGTAATGTCGATGTCACAATATGTAGTGAAAACATCAGAAAAGGAAAAGCATAAAATAGATTTACAAGCTGCCAGATACTTTTATGCAACGAACACTGCATTCCGACACTCTGAGCATTCAGAATTTGTCAGTTTGATGCAATTAGCTCGACCAGGCTATGTACCACCTAAAAGAAAAAAAATGGCAGAAATTTGCTAGACGAAGTGTATGGTACCGTAAAATCAAATATGGAAAACAATTTGAAAGGAAAAGTGGTTTGTATGGCACTGGATGGTTGGAGTAATATACGCAATGAACCTATTGTGTGTGTTAGTGTAACCACTACTGAGGATGATGGTAAAGTTTTTCTCATAGATACAATAGATACTACTGACAAAAGTCACACTGGTGATTATCTTTTGACTCTGGCAGTCGACAGCATTAAAAAGTGTCAAAGATTTGGTTGCCATGTGCGTAGCTTTGTAACGGATAACGCTGCCAATATGGCAAAGATGAGAAGACAATTGACGGAGTTGGAAGATAGTGAGATAGGCGATATTATCACATATGGTTGCTCTGCTCATTTATTGAATTTATTCGCCAAAGACATTGAACAAGTGGACATTAAAAGTAAGATAACAAAAATAATAAAGTACTTCAAGTATTATCATTTTCCTGGAGCAAAGTACAGGGAAGCTGGTGGAAAGGCGCTTATACTACCTCAAGATGTGCGTTGGAATACATTAGCAGACTGTCTCGAGTCATATGTCAGTAATTGGCATTGTCTTGCTAAAAGTATGCAGCGAACACAGGTCTGCAATAGACATAATAATCGTAAGGGATATTCAAGATCTTGAACTAAAAGAAAATCTTAGAAAACTTAAAAAAATATCAATTGCTCTTGATTATGTACAGAAGGAAATGTGTGTCCTAAGCGATTGTACACATATACAAACATAGGAAGGGCCTACTCTCGTCGAACTGGTTGCTAGAAGAAGCCAACATGCTGAAAGCAAGATATAACGATGCAATGACACCTGCACATTTAGCCGCTCATATATTAGACCCCAAATATAGAGGTGAAGGACTAGATAAAGAAGAAGACACAATGGGTATGGAGTTCGTAGATTTAAGCTATCCGCAGGCAATGAAAGATGTCCTCACGTACCGTGCGTTGAGCTTTCCATTTAAAGACTACATATTTAAGGAAGATCTTTTAAAAAGAGCTCATGTGTCCGTGTGGTGGAGATTGCTGGGAAGTAAAATAGATCCGGGAATGATAGATCTCACAAATCAGTTATATACAGCCACTGCGTCTTCTGCCGGAATCGAAAGATTATTTTCGACTTTTGGGCTGGTGCACTATAAATTACGAAACAGACTTGGCACCGAGAAAGCAGCAAAATTGGTTACAGTAATGAGGGCGCTCAATCCAGGCCGCAGAGGCTCATCATACGTGGACGAGGACGAGGTCGAGTAATGAACAGTTTTATCATTATCATACAATCAATATAAGTACCTACTCAATCAATAACAAACAAAACGATCTAGATCTATCTACCTCGTATATCTATGTCAACAATTGTCACTGTCAGGTCAGACAGAGTTGATTACTTATTCATTTTTTGGTGACGACATAAGCACTGTTTTTGTTCTGGTGTATTGTTTTACAATAAAAAAACTTCTGTCATATTTTATCGTTTATTTTAATTTCTACCTATCCCTTATTTATCCCAATCGCAAAACAATTCCTTTTTTAAAAGTCTTAAAAAACATGTTTTAAACGTGTTAAAAACATTTCAAATAAAACATTTATGAAAAATTGATTTAAATCGTGTTTTTTATTGTTTTTTGATTTAAACATGATGTTTTGTTCTTTTAAAAAAAACTGTTTTTTTTAAACCCTAATTGTAGCATTCTCAAGAATGCTATAATAAATAGATTTTCAAGTCAATCGGTCGAATTGTTTCAAAGATTTTTAAAAACTAAAAACCTAAAAGAAAATTAAGCACATTTTCGAGCCTTGCGCTCGAAAATAATCGGCAAGGTCCAGGAATGATCTGCAGGGTCGATCGTTTTAGGTTTTTTTTTTCATTTTAATTATTCAAAAAGTATATCAATAAAACAATGATTTTCTGTAAAAAAATACTTTTCAGGACGCGACGGAAAGTCTACAGCAGACGTGTACGAGTATGAGTGTGTATGCGTGTGTGTAATACTCACGGGCCGTTGGAAGATACACGGCAGGCGTGTACGTGTATGTATAAGTAGTAAAGTAAAGTAAAGTTACAGCCTATATATGTCCCACTGCTGGGCTCAGGCCTCCCCTCATTTCTGAGAAGACTTAGGGCAAGGACGAATCCGCCGCGCTGCCCAAATGCGTGTTGACGAACTTCACGTGTCTTCGAAATATTTTTTTTCTTATTCCTCAGACATGCAGGTTTCCTCACGATGTTTTCCTTTACCGCCGAGCACGTGGTAAATCAGCACTTAAAATTTCAATTAACAATTTCATTGGTGCCGGCGGGGATCGAACCCGGGTTACTCGCGTTCTGTTATACTTACAGCGAGCGTTAACCACTGAGCTACCACGGCACGGTATAACTATATGCATGTAATTTTACGTGTACATGTGTGAGCGCAGTACGTCCATGCTCGGTGTACCTGCAGCAAATGTATGTACGTGTACGTGCGCGTGCTTGTATACGTACGTAGTACGTGCACTTCTGCACGCGTGCGTAGTATCCACGTGCCCGGTGGAATGACCGCAGCAAACGTATGTGTTTACGTGTGTGCGCGTCCTCGGTATTGACGGTCGCGGCGGCCCGCAGCAGATGCATGTACGTGTACGTGTGTGTGTACGTGTAAGGTGTACTCACGTGCGCGGAAGGTCCGCAGCACCAGTAGGCGGCGAAGGCCAGCAGCGCGAAGGCGAGCAGCGCGCCTGCGCCCGCCAGCCAAGGCCTGGAGCCAGCCCACCGCAGCACCCACTCCACCATGCTCTCCTGCACACGCACTACACGCTACACAACTACACTAGCCAACACTACACACCTAGCCTACACAACGACTAACAACCTACGTCCTTGACTGCCTCGTTGATTTAATGCTCATAAACGCAATTGCTGAACATCAGCTCCCAAATCGAGCCAAACACCTCGTGGCAAATAATCTCTTATCTCATTTGTCTAGTAGAATTCGAATCCCGCGTCGGGCCGAAATATGTTATTGGGTAATGATTTCTTATATTTACATGAACACACCACATTTTTATTTTATTTATTTATTTAAACTTTATTGAATCTCACAGAAGTACAGAATCAAAACCAGTCAACATGAGCAGTGATAGAACAGAAAATAATTTATAGGAATAGAAGAGGTGAGCTACTTTTGTCTTTCCCTTCCAAAGCTGAAATTCCCTCCCGGAGCCATCCAGTAAAGTACTGAGAGGGTTCAGAAAGAGGCAGAACCAGAGTGGACTCTAGACAGTCGCCCCGGAAGATACCTTTTCTTGTCCTTATGCGGTTCTCCGCAACCGTCATCTGATCGCCCAGATTACAAAGGATCGTACTCCACTGCCCAGTACACTGCCCGAAGAAGTCTCTAACTGTACAGCCAACCTTATAGAGGTAGAGGACCCTCTTTAGCCATGTATGGAGCACGGAGTCGAATGCCTTTCTGTATATTATCCAGGCGGCGGAAAAGTTCCGACGGTTGCGCTTAACCACTTTGTCAATAACGAGGAGTGGTTCCTTAGTTTCACGACCACCGCCCTGACATTCATTTTTAAGTGCGAGACATCACCTGATTTAAGCCCAGATGACGAGTGATTCTCGCGTTGAAAATGGATGTCAGTGTCTTATATATAGTGGGTAGACACGTGATGGGGCGGTGTTTGCTCGGGTCTTTGGTATCCTGATCTTTAGGAACCAAGTGAGTGATCTCAGTTTTGAAGCGGCTCGGGAGCGACTTCTGGTCGAGAGCCTCTTGAAACTGTCAGGCGACACACAGCGTGACACACTACGAAACCCTTCAGCCAGTAGTGATGCCGCTCATTGAGCTCCGGATTTTTCCAGTTCGGTGCCCTACTGTCCGCCTCGGCTACGTCTTCCGGCGATATGATGACGGGGTCCATACTCCATAGGTGTGACACTCGCATCCTGGTTCGCCACAAGTTTCATCCAAGGGCCCTCGCTGTGGTTTACGGATTCTGACCACAGGCCGCATCAGAATGCTATAGTGTAGGCATGATTCCGTGCTGGGTCCGTTCCACATACCATTGGTCACTCCAATAATTAATAGAGCCAATCTGATCACTCTGGAAGAGACGATTCTGGTTGTTCTATTTTGACCTGTCGGTATATCGCCAATTCTGCCTCCCCCAAGCAGCGATTCTGTGCTTCAGGTCGTCTATGCGCTCCGTCAGTTTTTGCGTTATATCCGGCTGGGACAAGCTGACATTTGTCTGAGTGAACGCCATCTTGACGGTGACTTGGCGTCAATAAAACGGCAACGTGGTCATCACTTCCCTACACCTTTTATTATTATTACATAAACATTCGCAGCCAACTTCAGTAGTGGCTACAGTACTACAGAGTTACGGCTCCGTGGCACAGTGGCTTAGCAATAAGTTGCTGCGCTGGGGGCCGCGGGTCCGTATCTCGCATGGAACAAGTATTTTTATGGCCTACAAATAATTGTTCCGGGTCTGGATGTTTGTCCCTGTGCAATGTATGTTTGTAACTGCCTCCACGATAACGTTTAAAAAAAAAGAGTGGCTACTACAGTACATGTATACAGACTTACAGTTACTCTGTCCCCTCTGAAGACTTATTGGATTCCTCACAGCCTGTAGCTATGCCGACTATCTATATCCTTCAGACCGGAACACATAAGTGCAAAGTGCTGTTTACTGTAATAGTCACCCAAATCTAAGAAATACCTTTTGACGTTTCACATTAATCATTCCGTAATAACTTTGCATAAGCGTACTCATACGATTTACAATAACCCTTTACCTAAATCCGAAGAATTATGAAGTTATTTATATTTAATTACAACGTGTTTAGTTTTTTATCGCTAATTTACATTCGAATCTTTCAAATAAAGCAAAATATTAAAAAAAAATAAGCTGTATCAACGTTTTTACTTGACGTCGTTTCAATGATATGTCGCTATGTGCCTTACCGTAGTGTTTGGATGATTAAAATTCATTGATATGCGAATAATCGGCAAAAAGATTCAAATAATCGTTAAAAATATTCAAATAACCGAATCATTATTTTTTATTGTAATATTTGTTTAATTAAATTTTTATTTTTAAAACTCCTTAAATTACAGAATCATGAATAAAACAAGTTTATTTTTTTTACTTTGTCAACGTAAAGGACAATGGCGAATTTTAGTTGACTTTTTTTCTTGCACATCATCATCATTACAGCCCTTCACAAGTCCACTGCTGAACATAGGCCTCCCCCAAGTAATGCCACAAAGCACGGTCCTGAGCCACCTGCATGCATCGACTTCCTGCATATCTTACCAGGTCGTCACTCCATCTAGTGGGGGGTCGCCCTACACTACGCCTACCGGTACGAGGCTGCCACTCGAGAACCTTTCTTCCCCATCGGTTATCGGTTCTTCGAGCTATATGGCCGGCCCATTGCCACTTCAGCTTACTAAAAAAGAAGTATAATTCCGCCTCTAGATCCTTCAAAAGAGTCATTGTCAAGGCAAAGTCAGAGCCCATAGGCAGAATTGGCGAGAAACTAGTTCGCCTTCCTTCTGGAACCCGTGCATTCTGGTCTCTCGCCAAGGCTGTCCAGGGGAATTTCTGTCAGCCATCTCTTCCATCTCTGCACAGGGAGAACGATTCACTGGCCCATACCGCAAAGGAGAAAGCCGGTCTTCTAGGCTCTTTCTTTGCGTGTAACTCGACTCTCGATGACGGGGAGAGTACGCCGCCGACCATCCCGTGGTGTGAGTGCTCCATGCCGGAAGTGCAGTTCACACAGCGCTCGGTTCGCAAAGCACTCCTCTCCCTGGACATCCACAAGTCGAGTGGGCCTGACGGAATCCCCCCAATTGTGCTGAGGACGTGTGCTCCAGAGTTGGCACCGGTCTTAACGCGTCTTTTCCGGTACTCCAAAACAATGGAGTCCATTGTAAACTGCCAGTTCATGAGGTACCTTGAGGATCACCAGTTGATTAGTGACCGCCAATACGGTTTTCGCCGTGGTCGGTCAGCTGGTGATCTTCTGGTCTACCTAACTCACAGATGGGCGGAGGCAGTAGAGTCCAAGGGGGAGGCATTGGCCGTTAGTTTGGACATTGCGAAGGCCTTCGATCGGGTTCGGCACAAAGCGCTTCTTTCGAAGTTCCCTTCCTATGGGCTTCCCGAGAAATTGTGCGATTGGATCACCAGCTTTCTTGCAGATCGGAGCATCAAGGTCGTTGTTGACGGTGCAAGCTCCGATTGCAAAAGCCTATTAATGCTGGTGTTCCACAGGGCTGCGTGTGCTATCCCCAACGCTGTTTCTTCTGCATATCAATGATATGTTGCAAACCCGTAACATTCATTGCTATGCAGATGACAGCACTGGTGATGCTCTTTACACCGGCCGAGCCAATATTTCTCGGGAAAACGTCTCCGAGTGCCGGAACAAACTTGTGTCTGAAGTCGAGTCTTTGCTGAACAGAGTCTCGGATTGAGGGCGACTAAATCTAGTCCACTTTAACCCCCAGAAGACACAAGTTTGCGCGTTAACCGCTAAAAAGAACCCCTTTGTCGTATCCCCTCAGTTTCAAGGCACTCCCCTTGTTGCCTCAGCCAGTATCGGAATCCTCGGCGTCGACATATCGAGTGACGTGCAGTTTCGTGGTCACTTGGAAGGGAAGGCCAAATTGGCCTCTAAAAAGCTTGGCGTGCTCAGCAGAGCGGGACAGTATTTCATGCCGGCACACCGCCTGCAACTTTACAAGGCGCAGGTTCGGCCGCACATGGAATACTGTTCCCATCTCTGGGCTGGGGCTCCCCAGTACCAGCTCCTTCCACTTGACCGCATCCAGCGCAGAGCGGCTCTAATCGTCGACGACCGAGTGCTTTCCGATCGGCTCGATTCACTGGCATTGCGAAGAGATGTTGCATCCCTTTGCATTTTCTTTCGCATATACCATGGAGAGTGCTCTGAGGAATTGTTCGGATTAATCTCAGCCGCCAAATTTCGTGAACGCACTACGCGGCAAACGTCCCGATACCATCCACACCATCTGAATGCTTGGCGATCCACCACTGTACGTTTCAAAAGGAGTTTTCTTCCGCGTACAACCTCTCTGTGGAATAGTTTACCACCTTCAAGAAAAGAGCTCCTTTCTAAAGGGCCGGCAACTCACCTGCAACTCCCCTGGTGTTGCGGTTGATCATGGGCGGCGTTAATCACTTAACATCAGGTGAGCCGCATGCTCGTTTGCCCCCTCTTCTATAAAAAAAAATCCGTTGGGCTATGTCGGCCACTCCGGTTTTACTGCGGATACCCTCATTTCTGAGTCTATCACGCAGAGAAACTCTGAGCATAGCCCTCTCCATAGCTCGCTGAGCGACCTTGAGCGTCCTCATACGGCAATTTCTTGCACATGGCAAATATGTAAAAATATAGTTGACAAATGGAAAATATGGAAAACTATAGTTTAAGATCCTGAACATTTTTTTCTTCGGTCATACTACTGCAAGAAGTCAGGAATTAGAGATATTTCAGTTGAAACAAAATACACATCAGACTAGGCTGTACGGTATAAAACGCCTTAACTGGCAAATCGTTACAAAACCAACTAGTCAATATAATTTTCATATATGTTTATATAGGGTAGTTACTAGCATAGAATGAATCCTTAAAGAACGCATTACTTATTATGTATAGAAGAGTTTTCTGAATAAAATACACGTCAAACTTGGCTGTATGTTATAAGATCTTCGTCTGTCGTAACTGGCGAATCGTAATAACTACAACAACTAGTCAATTAAGTTTTGAATTGTGTATGATTAGCTTTTCTATAGTAAATTATTTTATTGGTATCTGTAATGGTTACTTAGGTAGACACTTAATAATTCCATCACCTATTATTTCGCCATTGTCTTTTGTGTACGCAAAAAACTCATATACAAAAGGCCGCGCTCAAAAAACCACTACGCTACAATATTTCAATCTCCCGCCATTTCGGGAGCTTACTGTGATTAATTTTGTGATTTTGTGTTTGTCTTCTTATTTTGGGCTTTAACTTTTTGGACTGTTTCTTCTATATTCGTTGAAGGATGTGCCCATGTCAAAAACGATGACTGGGCAAAAGTGGTTGAAAAAAACAAAAAAAAAAAAAAGAATACGGATGACTTCGAGTGACATTAATTTTGAATGCATTATTGAAAATCAAATAATAATTAATCTAAAAAACGACTGCTCAAGTAGTTGTACTGAAAGTGATTGAATAAATTTATTTTTAATCTATTTTCAATCTAATTTTTTTTATAATTGTGCCTCTAAAAATAAGCAGTTACAACAAATACGAACAAAATGAAAAATCTTGTGTTTCAAATTATCCGTTTTTAATTTATTCTGGTATTATTCAAACCAAACTATAAATTATTACTAACTCTAAATAATCGATATCGATTTTTTTAATAATCGAATATTGTAAGTTCCCATTTTTTGGTCGGCATGCTTGGTGCAATAAGTCTGACAGCTGTCAAAATGTATTGCTTAATATTGGTTGACTATAATACACCGCAGAAGCAGTGGTTTCTTAAATGCATTGCCACAACAATGGTAACACACGAGTACACGGTCCACCTAACGGCAAGTGGATGCTATGGCCCATGGACATCTACATTTGCTGAGAACTAAGATGGATTCCAGTAAAACGGGTCTCCGATTCTCTATACTCACCATACTGTAAAAAAATTACAACATAACATTTCATACATATAGTATGTTTAAATACAGCATAGTAGTGATCACCCCATTGAGTTATCAATAATGGACTCTGTAGTAACGTATATATGCATAATATAGCAATTACCCTATAGATTTTTTATTAATAAGAACAGAAACAGAAACAAATGTAATCTACATCGAATAACAATTATTCAATGTAGATTATAAACAATATTTATTGAAAGTCAATTTCTTCATATACCACTGGTTCGCAAAGGAAAACCTCTGTCCTGGGAAGAACCAGCAAGAAACCCAGCGGGACTATTTTTTTCCAATAATAGCTTACAATAATGTTTACAATAAACAACACAAGACTAATTAGAAATAGCTTGGTAGCGATCACCCTAAATACCCCAACAATAATTATTTCATAATCTTTAAACACATCAACTAATAAAATAGCATACTAAAAAAACTTAAACCATTCTCAAATAATAGCTGTGAAAATATCCGCTAATAACTATTAATATCATATGATGTAATAACAAAATAACGATAGCTTAACCTAGCATCTATATGTCCCTCTGTCCTTGCCCCATATAGCAATTCTACGATTACATGGTCGCAAGAACCTCTCTGGCACGTTTCACGAGGTAACAGATGTATATGGAGACTGGTATGGCGCAGTAGACGGCGTACATCGCCCACAGTCCCGGCTTGTAATTCGTTGCACGTAAAAATCGCCCCCATAGCGTTTGCTGACCGTACCAAATATATCCATATTACAATAATGTTATGTACAATTAAACGACTGAATTGTCTCAACGACTCGAGGGCTTTTTATTCTAACATTTATATATTTGAAACCTGTGTTATTCATTGCAGCCTATCAAAAGTCCCTGAACATAGGCATCCACCATATATTGCCTCATAAATGTTTGACATATGTGCCACGGATAGAAGGTAGGTTTCAGATTTTTTTAATAAGTTATTATATGCTGGACTACTTTGGTTTTCCTCTGTCGCCTCTAACAACATCCACTATTTCATTCCTTGCTGGGCTTTAATTTGAATGTTTAAACATTAACATGTTTGTTTTAAGTTCTAATGCCTGCTTGCTTGCTTACTGGGTTGTCTCAGCTTGCATAAATATGCTCTATATTACATAAATATCATAGTTAGAACATTTTTACAATCGTTACCTCGTACCTTGTAATATTTTAAAAGAAGACTAATGTTACGATATGCTAACGCATATTCATTTTTTAATTTTCTATTAGTAGTCACGATAGCAGAAAGACAATTTGGCTAATCGCACAGTTCATATAGGAATTTGTTGCGAAAATTAAGCGTTAGTAAGTTTCTAATCATTTAACTACGTACAGACATTAAATTTATAATTCTCCGTGTGCTGTAAAAATATCGTATCGTAAAAGGCGTCAGACGACGTTCTTCCTCATAACAACTAAAATAGGCGACTAAGCAAATATCCCCGTATGAGGCAACTTATGGGTTGACCTACATTACTCAGTAGACTTTAATAACTCTAATGAAAACGAAAAAACCATATATTGTTCGCGCACTCTATCTTTGCCGGGTTGAGAGGGTTAGAAGTTGGCTTTTGCGCATGTAAAGACGCTAGTCGAAAGATGTGCTACTTTATATTCGCTCCTAACATCGGAGGCATTTTTTATTTATATCGATTATTTCAATTATCTAAAATGATTATTATAATAAAAATATCTTTACGTATTTCAATGAAACAATAGTAAACAATGAAAATATAATATGAATATTTATGTATTTACTTGCGATATAATATCATAATATATTTTGTTAAATAAAATGATATTGACTGACTGGTAGAGAATGCCTTTAGGCATTAAATTCACCCATTGTATCTTTTATTTTCTAATGGAATGCAACAAAAATTTAAAATTAAAAATATAATAAATTAATGGCTGTATTTAAAAGGATGTGTTGAATTTACACACCTATGAACAATAAAAAACATGTGTGCAGTTCACACGCGATAGAAGTGAATCCTTTAGTAAATTGCGAGAAAATTGCCTTGTAATAGCGTAAAATCTACTTCATTTAAGAGCGCATATTCAAATATGTCCAAGTCGAAATCTACGCGATCGCTTTGGAACGGCGTAATATTGACGCACACTACAATGTTATCTCTGTGTGCGTGTCAGGGCGAGTGTGAGGCTATAATATGTAGTTGCCTAACGACGACTACGAATCACTTTGATCTTTGATTATATACCTGTCTTTGATACTATTGGAACTAAAATAATAAAAAATAATTTCCATATAATGGCTTATATAGTGTATAGAAATCGGAGGCTAATATGTGAAAATTGTTTTATTCTTTTAGTAAATTGAAGTCGGCTTTACATTTTCACCCTATTGAGTATATTATAATATGTGTATATGTTCTAATTGAAAAATATGTATTGTATAAAATATATATCATTTGATAAACTTTTATTCTGTTTCATAAAGTAAACATAATTCATCAAACTAACTATTATTCATTAGTGTCGGCGGGATTAGTGTTGCCAGGTCTAGCAAGTAAAATTTCGGGACGGAAGGTAAAAACAATCGGGGATTTGTTTTTCATATCCGGACAACTAGAATGACTACAAAATATAGGTTTCTTTGTAGCCTTTTGTGCTTTATTGAGAGCCGTGGTAGCTCAGATGGTCAACGCTAACTGTAAATATCACAGTATGCGATTAATGCGAGAAATTATGACTGTAACTTTACTTTATTTTTGTGTTTTATAATTATTATTCGGGTCTGATCTCATAAACGAATAACTTTTCATCCAAGCATCTTAAAAACCGTTTTTTTTTTCATTTTAGGCAAATTAAAACATTTTTGAACTATTTGTTATTTTTTGCAGTCCCTGAATTTTTCAAATCACTCATTTTAATATAATTCTGTTTAAAACTTTTGTGGTTTTTTTTTCGACTGGTGAGACAATGTCGTAGTAAAAATATTTTAATGTGATGCTAACAGATATAATCATTTTTGCTGTCAAAATTATGGATTAAGTATAGAATAAGAAGGTTAGTGAAAATCGGGACATTTGGCGTCCCGATCGAGGGTGAATCGGGACGTGTCACTAGACCCTTGAAAATCGGGACGTCCCGCGAAAATCGGGACACCTGGCAACACTAGCGGGGATCGAGCCCGGATTGTTCGCGTTTACGGCGAGCACTACGCCCTTGAGCTACTCAACTGAAGCACGGCTCATATGTTTTATATCTGGGGGCACGGTAGTGCCCCCACCATGTCGACCAAAACAGCGGCACGGCCGTATCATCATTGCGAGACTTGGTTATTTTACAAGTTATGTTTTTGATGGCATGTCTTTGCTTAACCATAACGTTATCTCCACACTAGGAATTTTTCCTAAGTACATCGTTGGGGCAGTTTAAATACATTAATTTCACAAGGACAAACATCCAGACCTGGAACAATTATTTGTAGGTAATACAAATTTTTGTTCCATGTGGGATTTGAACCTGCGGCGCTCAGCGCTACAACTGATTACCAAGTCACTCCGCTACGGACCCAAAGGTGAAAGCCAACGATTTTGTATTTTTACTTGATCTGAATTGCTTACGTTCATTACTCATTTCTAAAAAAAATATGTATGAAATGAAAATTTGCCACCATTACATCATTTAATATTTAAATATTACCATCATAAACATATTTCAAAATTACTTACTACCAAAAATATCGCTTATAAAAGTCTGAATCGTTTAAAATGCTCGATGGTGCTATAGGTATCTAGTTATAGTATGGTGTAGTATAGCCCTATCGGTGTATCAACGCGATCGCGCGGTGTCGCTGAGAAAAAGTAATACGTCCTGTCGTTGGGATTACCCGGAGCGTACTGAAGTGAATCGAATCGAATGACGTCTCCGCATGATGTTTTATAGTATTTTTAAAATAATTATATAAAATAATTGAGAAAATAAAACAAGCTAAGATTTTTTTTGGATATTTAACATTACATGTATTTTGATAAAATAATTAAAATAGATACGTTTATAAGCAAATACATGAAAAAATTACATTGAAGTAGACAGTTTTGGTGATTTTATATTATTTTATAATATTAAATCGAAATATTTTCGTAATTTAAGTTTTGCTATACACTAAGAGACTATATATTCCATTATAATAACGCTTAAAATAAAGTATTTTAGCTTATAATAATAGTTGTATTCAACCTGAAAGATAACTCTGATGCATATTTTCGTAAAACACTGTGAAGGGATTGTCTTCACCCTAAAAAACCGTCATTAAAAGTAAATAAAGACTTCATCTTTCTAAAGCCCTAATTTTCAGCAAATAATCTCCTCACGTCGTTACGATATCGCCTTTGGAAAAACTATAAAACATGTAGTTTTCGACGCGAAACGCATATGCCCTCTTAATAGGTTGTCAAGTCATATTTTATCAAACAAAAATTGATTGACTCTCAAGTTGGAATGTAAAATAATACTAATTTAATATTTAAATCGGTAGGATATAAAATCATGGATTTTTATGAATGAATTGATTAAGATAATTTTATTCAATATTGTTAATCTTATTTATTTAATTAATAAGATATTTTTTTATTTTAAGTTATATTCCTCATCCATCCATGCGATGCTTTACCGCACAAAGCGGAGACCGAGTTAAAAGGAAACTATATGTATTCTATCTCATTCTTTCGTAGGGTAAATTCTATAGATATATTTATACAATATGTAACGTAAGTAACACACACCCTCAGACACCCCAATTGGTATATATAAGTTATAATCATAATACATACACTGAATTTTTAGTTAAACATTTTTATGCACCGATTATTTATCAAATTAGTTACATGTTGTGATCACAATACAAAACCACGAACGCAAAAACTTTAACGTCCTTGAAATAAAGTTCATTTTTAGGGTTCCGTAGTCAACTAGGAACCCTTATAGTTTCGCCATGTCTGTCTGTCCGTCTGTCCGTCCTCGCTTAATCTCTGTGACCGTTAGCACTAGAAAGCTGAAATTTGGTACCAATATGTGTATCAATCACGCCGACAAAGTGGTAAAAATTGGAAAAAAATGTTTTATTAGGGTAGCCCCCCTAAATGTAAAGTGGGAAGTGATTTTTTTTTAATTTCAACCCTAACGTGTGATATATTGTTGGAAAGGTATTTAAAAATGAATTGTTAATAATTTCGGAAATAATCGCTCCAAAAGTAAAAAAAAATGTGTCCCCCCCCCCTCCGCTAACTTTTGAACCATAAGTTTAGAAAATATGAAAATAATCTGGAAAGTAAAACTTTTTAAGGACTTTCTAGGAAAATTATTTTGAACTTGGATGGAAACAACAGTTTTTGTACAAACTCATAAGTGGGAACACTTAATGTGACGGACGGGAAACTACAGAACCCTACACTGAGCGTGGCCCGACACGCTCTTGGCCGCTTTTTCTTTATTTTTATGGAATGACAGAATTAGTAATAATACAAATAAAACTGCACTCTTAAAAGTCTTATTGCCTTAAGTTACGGTCCATTTCAGTTTGTTTTGACTGTACAGATTTAGTGTGACTGTATTTTACGCAGTTTTAATTATTTTTGGGATAAAAAATTACCGATATTAAAAATGATAGGAATCGATTCAGTAGACGATTCTGAACAAACTACTTTCTCAAAGTGCGTTAATTATGTTACGTGTTGTATATTTGTTTCTCATTAGTGCCGCTTTCTCGTTTTATCGAGTTTCAAATCACAACGATTCTAAAAAGTTTTCACTTCAATAAAATATAAAATAAAATCGAATCGTAATCGATAATAACGGTAATCGATTCTACGTAATATTTTTAATCTATGGTAATATATATTAATATATAATTATATAATATATAATTATATAATAATGAATATTTGAAAGAGGTTTCAGAAATACAATTTTTAGGTCTACATGTTGATAACCATTGCAACTGGAAGTTGCATGTGAAAAATGTCTGCACCAAATTAAATAAATTTGTGTATGCACTGCGTAGACTGCAGTGCGTCGCTGGGAAAGGAGCTGTGCTTACTGCATACTACGGATACATTGAATCTGTGTGAGGTATGGTCTGTTGGTATGGGGAAACTCGACCGATATAAACAAGGCATTTATCAGTCAAAAGAAATGTATACGAGCTTTATGTAACATCGGGCCCCTTGAATCATGTAGATCTTTATTTAAAAATAACAATTTGCTAACGCTGACTGGACTGTATATATTAGAGGTGTGTATATTTGTCAAAAAAAATCAGTGTTTATTTCATAGCGCTCGCGACAATTCTATTATAGGTAAAAGGGACCCAACTAGATTGTTAATGCCTGCCTGCAGGACAGCTTTGTTTCATAAAAATTGTTACGTAATGTGTATAAAAGTTTTTAATAAGATACCTAAAGCGATTAGAGAGTTACCAACAATGCGAATGAAAACTCACCTAAAAAAATGGCTCATCCAGAAATCTTTTTGCTCAATTAAAGACTTCTTTGCAGATAAGTAGACGATACATTTTAGAATTTGACACAATGTTTAAATTATGACATTCTTATAAATTAAAAATTTTATTTATTTAATTAATAAATTTGATATAAATTTTGAAATAAATTAATGACAATTCGATATGTAACATTTATAATTGACTAATTGTAACCGCGCAATATGGGTGTTCGCATCTCTAGGCTTTGCTACCGCCCACCCTCCCACACCTCTTGTTACCATTTTGTTCCTAAAAACTATATCTGCGTAACCTCGTGCGACTAACTTCAGCCCGGCCAAGTTAGATTGCGCGAGCAATACATGGTTGTTTTTGAATCATCATCAATCATCAATCTCAGCTATCTGCCAGTGAGTCTCGTAAAGATCGGTCTAGCCGTTTCGAAGATTAGCCGGAACAAACAGACAGGCACACAGGCAGAATTTTTTTGTATTTTTGTTATAAGTACCGACATACATTCATATAACTAATGTAAAGGTTTTTATTTTGACATTACAAACAGACACTTTAATTTTATTTACTTGTATAGATGTTTCAATCAGAAAACTTCTAATGAAATATTTCAACATAGGTACATGTTTGGTAATTAATTAATAATTATAATAGCCATAAAAATATTGTTTTTAAATTGTCTAATTATTTAATAGCACACACTACTTACCGATTCGCTTGAGATCTTGGCGCGTTTCACTGCATAGGTGAGCTGAGCCCACTCCTCAGCGACCGCTGGATCGTCTGTTATGATGAGGTTATCGAACAAAAGCATTGGTGACATTGACCATAGTTCGAAACCCACCGCATGCTGGATAACAAGTGAATATTTTAATTAATATAAGTGTTAGAGTAATAGTAGCTTAAGAGCTGGGAACTTAGAATAAAGTTCATTGTAGATGAGTAGCTAATGTTTTATTCCATCTGGCTCAAGCACACACTCCACATGATGGTAAGTGGATGCTGTAGCATAGACATCTACATCTATCCTCAATTACGAAACAAACGCAGGTGCATTGTCACCCCCTGAGGACTAAGATAATATACCCTGTATGACATAATATACCCTGTATGACATAATATACCCTGTATGACTTAATATACCCTGTATGACATAATATACCCTGTATGACATAATATACCCTGTATGACATAATATACCCTGTATGACATAATATACCCTGTATGACATAATATACCCTGTATGACATAATATACCCTGTATGACATAATATACCCTGTATGACATAATATACCCTGTATGACATAATATACCCTGTATGACATAATATACCCTGTATGACATAATATACCCTGTATGACATAATATACCCTGTATGACATAATATACCCTGTATGACATAATATACCCTGTATGACATAATATACCCTGTATGACATAATATACCCTGTATGACATAATATACCCTGTATGACATAATATACCCTGTATGACATAATATACCCTGTATGACATAATATACCCTGTATGACATAATATACCCTGTATGACATAATATACCCTGTATGACATAATATACCCTGTATGACATAATATACCCTGTATGACATAATATACCCTGTATGACATAATATACCCTGTATGACATAATATACCCTGTATGACATAATATACCCTGTATGACATAATATACCCTGTATGACATAATATACCCTGTATGACATAATATACCCTGTATGACACTGCAGTGGCGGTGTAGGAATATCCACTAACCCGTATCACCCCGCGGGTGTCGCAAGAGGCGACAGAAGAAAATAAATCAGGAGATAGGCAGCAGCGTCTTCCTAATAATTACTAAAAATAAAAAAATCTGAGGATTCCAACCCGTTTGCGGAGCGTGGCAACTATGGCAAATGTCCCTCTATGGGGCAATCTATGGGGGAGGTCTACGTTGGTGCGTCTTATATATAATAGGCTAAAGTCACATACCGATAAGTAGGTTGTTGTTACTTACAATAGGTGTCATCCTGAAGGGGTGGTCATCCTTGAAGTAGTGTGGGTTGGGGATCCGGCGCGGACTCCATTTTCCCCGGTAGTTGGGGTTGGGGATCAGCGGGGCCCGCCACACTCCCTACAACACATACAGTAGTTATACTGCCTGCCGAACAAGTAATATCTAAATCTATTCAAGTATTTGAAATAATGAGTCAGATAAATGATTGCAGCCATTGATTATCGTCATGGAAATCAAACGGTAATTTTTTTCATCATTCTTTATTTCCAACACTCTTTTGTAATTTTTAAAATTAAAATTGTTAACATCAAATTATGTCTTTATTTAGAAAATTCCAGTGTGTGTGAGGGTGTGTATTCATAATTCTTCTATTTCAAAACAGTTTGACATGGATGATTTTTAGCTATGCTGTTATAATCACCCGTGCGAAGCTGAGGCGCATCGCTGGTCTATAAAAATCAATCGAACCATGTATGAAAGATTATCACTTGAGAGCGGCTGGACAGATTTTGATTAATAATTGATTAGTTTTTATATAATTGGTTTAGATTTACAAATGGACCCAGTAGATGGCGCTGTTGTTGAGGTCAAGATCGCTAGTTTGTAATAATCATCGGAATGATTTGTTTTATTATAAATATTAACATCAGATAAGAAGCAGTATTTAAAGCACATAGCTAATTCATTTGTATTAATGAAATTATTAATTGCAATTTTAAGAGTTCATTTACCACGTGCTCGGCGGTGAAGGAAAATATCGTGAGAAACCTGTATATCAGAAAGATAAAGGAGAAAATGTTTGAAGACATGTAAAGTTCGCCAACAAGCTATGGGCCAACGCGACGGACTCTTCCTTGCCCTAAAACCCTCTTAGAAGTGAAGGGAATGCCTATGCCCAGCAGTGAGACATATGTAAGCTGTAACTTTAACTATGATCTAGAAATTTTCGAATAACTATTATTCCAGTACTGAAACAACACACATCTTAGGGGACATTACCTCTAATTTACCAAATATGTGTCACATAATAACCCACACAAGCACTCTTGCAGCCAAGAGTGGTTGAAGCATGGAACAAGTTGCCATCAGAAGTGATATCAGCACAAACCAAAAACCAATTTAATAAGAACAGATTGGATAAACAACGAAAACAGAACAATGACAGATTTGACAATAGGATACGGCCTATATCCGTTATTTCAAGTGCTGTCCTGCTAAATAATAATAAAATAAAAAAGCACGTGTGCAGTTCACACGTGGTAGAAGGGAAACCTTCTGAAAGTTGCTTTGTAATAGTGCAATCTACTTTCACTCTATCAGTAAGTCTATTTTATCGAATAAAAATTGATTGACTCTCAAGGTGGTACGTAAAATAAATGCTAGATGACCTAACATGACTAATTCTGTAAATTATGTAATTGCGTATTGTTGTGAATGGGTTGGTGTAAATGCTCGTATAAGGGAGCGTTGATAAATAGAGCGGGTTTGCTGGCGGGATGTTAACTGGAGAGCATACAGTAGCAGTTAGATGAGCAATAAATAACACTTCTTGAGAGTTTCTTCTTGTTTTATTTCTTGATTCCTTATTATTACATTGCCGGATTTGGAATAATTTACCACGAAAAACGCCCCTTTTTTATAAGCGGCTGTAACCAATCATAATTAAAGAAAAAATCGCATACGGCATTAGTGAATCTATTGACCAATCAGAGCGCAGAGTAACCTTTTCTAAGAGAGATTCACAATTTCCTTAATAAACGTGGTAAAACATTCCTTACAATATTTATATTTATTCCTAACGATAGATACAACTTATTTCTATTATTCTAAACATAAATCATTCAATAAACCTTTATTTTACATTTATAAAAAATAAAAATAGTTTCGCGGTCGCCTCACGGTTTAGCTCCGGAGTAGGACTATATTTTTTGCCCAACATACAAGTGGCGCCGCCAAGAGGTAGGAATGTACAACACTTTTTCAGGAATTATGCTTAAGAATCTATACAATATTTTTTCATGAAATTTAAATCTTTCTCATAATGAAATAACATTATACAGCGATTAATTGACATATTAATGTTTCTTTTGAAGTACTTTAAAGGAAAAAGAATTATATTAATCACTTATATGTTAAATAGCTCTTAAAGTTATGATAAAAGAAATCTTACTAGAAAATAAGCTTATACTTGCGTCTAATGTTCTAATCAGACCTAAATAATATTAAATAGATTCATATAAGTCACTTTAAGATAAAAATAGAAGTGTTTAATTTACTTTCCTGTTTTTTCAGCACTAATCAGTCTTTACACTTAGCTTTATTTTATGAATAGGAAACAGTTAAGATTAATACCATCACCTAATTTTAAATCACTGATAAGAAATAATTATGATTAAATGCTAACACTTAGTTTTAATTCACTGATAATAAATAATTAATATTAAATGTTCGAATTCACTTTGTCGTCGCTAACATTCTCCCCCACGGTGCGTAGCACTGCATCCTCTGGAGGCGACGACTCCGCTGGTACCAGCACGATGACACGTCGAGTTGGACGGCGAAGTATTCCGCCTGATGTCCGCACGTCCAGCACCCTGGTTCTTCCGTCTGGTCCGGGATAGGTTTTGACGATTTCACCGCGAGGCCATGAGTTTCGCGGTAATGTGGCGTCCACTATTAGCACGATGTCTCCTTCCCTTGGATCTCTGGTTTCTTTCCCCTCGAGTTTCCTTGGCATCAGGAGAGGTAAGTATTCTTTAATCCACCTTTTCCAGAAGTGGTCTGCGAGTCTCTGGGTGGTTCTCCAGCTTGCCTTTCCGATGAGCTCCGTGTCGCTGAACTCTCCCGGCGCCATAGCTCCGCATGATCTTCCCAGCAGAAAGTGGTTCGGTGTTAGGCTCTCCTCGTCTCCTGGGTCCATGCTGATCGGGGTGAGAGGTCTCGAGTTGACGATGTGTTCAACCTCAGTCATTAGCGTATGGAGTACTTCCTCGGGCGGGCTCTTCTCGTTGAGGACTACTGCTAGCGCCGTCTTGACTGTTCGTACGAGCCGCTCCCAGGCGCCTCCCATGTTCGGAGCTCCCGGGGGGATGAACTTCCACTGGATGCCCTTTTCCTGTGCGGCCTCCTCTAATTCCCTTTTTGCTCCGACGAAATTAGTTCCGTTGTCGCTATATACGGTTTTCGGAGTACCTCTTCTGGCTGCCATTCGTCGGAGTGCCATGATCATTGAGCTGGCGCTGAGAGAAGGTACCAGTTCTAAATGTACTGCTCTAGTCGTGAGGCAGGTAAATAAGGCTCCCCAGCGCTTCTCGTTTCTTCTTCCGATGGTGACTTGCATCGGCCCGAAGTAGTCTACGGCTGTGCAGGAGAACGGAAATTGATGATGCTGCAATCTTTCACTCGGCAGATCTCCCGTTGGTGGTATCTCTGGTGAACTCTTCTTTGTCTTGCACCATTGACAGCTGTGTGCGACCGCTTTTAGAGTTGCTCTTAAACCCAAGATCCAGAACCTTTGACGAATTTCGTTCATTACTGTAGCGGTGTTTCCGTGAAAGAATTTCCTGTGATAGTGTTGTATTATTAGACGAGTTATTTTTTGTTTTCCGTCTAAAATGATAGGATTCATTATTCTTCCGTTTCGGTCGTAAAATTTCATTGTTCTGCTCCTTAATTTAATTATTCCGTCGTCTCCAATGTAAACGTCGATTTTCTTAAGTCGACTCGAATTTTCTAATGGCTTTTCTGACTTCAGTTTTCTTATGTCTGATGCAAAACTATCGCTCTGGCTTATTTTTATTAATATCTCTTCGGCCTTTTTTAGGTGTTCTGCTTCTATGGGTGAGTATAGGCGCTTATTTTTACTTCCGCTGGTCGACGGGATTGAGGTTTGTGCTTCTTTCTTCTGGATTTTTTGTGGTTTCCAAGACTCCATCTCTCTGGCGTGCGGCGGTGGTGGTCGCTTTACGGCTCTTCTTTAGTAGGTGTGTAAAGGCGATCACTCTGGCTGTAGTGCGCAGCAGTCGCTCCCAGCTCGAGAACCTTTCTAGGTTTAATAGGGTGTCTTCTGCTGCCATCGTTGCCAATACCTTTTGCTTGCTTTTTTCTTCTGGCATAACAATTTCTGGCTTGAAGTCGTGAAATGGCCATTCTTCTTCTGGTCGACGGAGAAATGACGGGCCTTTGAACCATCTGGCGTTGTGGTCGAATTCGGTTGGGGTTCCCCTCGTGGCGTCGTCCGCTGGATTCTCCTTGGTTGGCACCCATCTCCAGTCTTCTGGCTTGGACCTTTCTTCGATCTCGGCGAGTCGGTTGGCCACAAATGTTTTGAACTTCCTTGGTTCTGACTTTATCCATTGCAGCACTGTGCTGGAGTCGGTCCAGTAAACTTTCTCGTTATGTCGAGCTCTGATTCCTCTTCGATTGTGGCGGCTAGTCTGCTTCCGAGTAAAGCCGCTTGTAGCTCCAGCCTCGGAATTGACACAGGTTTCGTTGGCGTTACCCTTGCTTTGCCGGCGATCATGGAGACATGGACCTTTCCTCCGGGCTCGACTATTCTCCAGTAGACTACTGCTGCATAGGCTTCTTCACTCGCATCGGAGAATGTGTGTAGCTGTCCTTTTCTGCCTTTGGGTGAGACGCACCTCGGGATCTTCAGCCTCGTTAATGTTGACACTTCTTCCAGGTATTTCATCCAGACTTCCTTTTGATGTTCGTTGATTGGTTCATCCCAGTCTATTTTCTTTCGCCAGATGTCTTGGATTAGTTTCTTTCCTTGTATTAGAACTGGTGTAGCAAAACCCATTGGATCGAAGGTGGACATTACTGCGCTTGTGACTTCTCTTTTTGTTGGAGTCCTTCTGCCGTCTTGCAGGTCCTCCGGCGTGTTGCGTAGCCCGACGTTGAAGGCTAATGTATCTTCTTTCACCAGCCATCTTAGTCCCAGAGTCTTCTCTTCCTTGGTCAGTTGTAAGGAGTTTTCTTTGTTTGCGTCTTCTACCTCTGATATTACCCCCGAGTTGTTGCTGGCCCATCCCTTCAGATGAAAGTTTGCTCTTGCGTGAATGTCTTTCACTTCTTTGGATATTTTCTTTGCTTCGGTTGTAGATGCGAAGCTCTGCAGATAGTCGTCCATGTAGTGGTTTCTCTTAATTGCTTTCACTGCTTGAGGATGAGTGTTCTTAAATTCCTCTGCGTTCTTGTTCATTACGTATATGGCTGTTGCAGGTGATGACGCTGCCCCGAAGATGATTGAAGACATTCTATACTCTTCAGGCTTGCCGGTTCTTCGGTTTCCGCGCCACAGGAACCTGAGACTGTCTCGGTCGTCTTCTCTGACTTTTACTCGAAGAAACATGTCTTGTATGTCCGCCATGACGGCTACTGGTCCCTCTCTGAAACGCAGCAGTACTCCGAATAATGATTGTAGCAAGTCCGGGCCCGAGAGCAAGGCGTCGTTGAGGCTCTTTCCTTCATATTTGGCAGCTGCGTCGAACACTATTCTTAGCTTCTTCTTGACTGGGTGTACAACAGCGAAGTGGGGTAGGTAGAATGTCCTTCCTTTGTTAGAGGTTTCTGGAGCCTTCTCTGCGTATCCTTTTTCGATTAGACTCAGGATCTGCTCCTCGTAGTGCTTTCTTGCTTCTTGATCACGATCCAATTTTTTCTCGATGCTGACCAGGCGTCGAACAGCTTGATTGTAGTTGTTGGGCAGGTGTTCATCTTCTTTTTTCCACAGGAGTCCCGTTTCATATTGACCGCTTGGCAGTTTCTTGGTAGTTTTCTAGAGAGTTTCTAATGCTCTTCTGTCGCTGTCGTTAGATGGTGAACGATTTTGGATCCCTAGAGACTCTAATTGGAAGTGTTCTCGGACGAGGTCTTCTATGTCTTCCTTGCCGGTGGTCGCTCTGCCATAATGAGTGAAGTGTACTGTGGCAGTTGTTCCTGTTTCACATCCGTGTAACACCCACCCTAAGTTCGTGAGGGAAGCTACAGGATCTGATGGTTTGCCCTTCTTCAGCTTTCTTGTCACTATCAGTCCCCAATTGTCTTGGCCTATCAGTAGCTTGGGCCTCTCGGAGACGTAGAGGAGTTGATTTTCTATTGCCTTCAGGTGCTCACAGTTTCTCACGGTGTCCTTGTTTATGCATTGTTCAGACAGCTTCAGGTCGTCGATGGTTCTTGCTACGATAGTTCTCTTTTCTTTTCTATGAGCCCCTTTTATTTTGAACTCGATCTTCTGTGAACCATCTTTTCTTAACACCTTTCCGCCAACGGTTTCGATCGTGAGTTTTTCTTTCTTTCCTTCGACTCCGATTTTTTCAGCAATTGATGCGTCTAAGAGTGTGACCGTTGACCCTTCGTCTAGTAGTGCTAATATACGCGAACTTGTCCTTTTGGGCCATAGAGGTTCACGGGGATCATCTTTAGGTAGGCCTTTTCTTCTCCTTTGGCGTTATGGATTGAAGCGACCTTTTCTTCTGAGATGCTATTGGTGTCTTTTGCTTCTTTTTCTATCGACGCCGGTGGTTTGTCAGAATGTAAGATGGTATGATGCCATCTTTTACACAGCTTGCAGACTGGTGCTTTACAGTTGATTCTTGAGTGTCTGAATCGAAGGCACTTGAAGCATATCTTTGCCTTCTTGGTCATATCCCATTTTCCATTCAGGTTGGCTTCTTTGAACTTTTTACATTCTAATGCGAAGTGTTCTTCCCCACAGAACGGACACGACTTCTTATATTTCTCTTTTGACGCTTCTTGGACCAAATGAACGGGTTTTCTTATTCCTCTTCTTTGTTCTGAGGGCGCTTCGGGCGGGGCGAAGTCTCCGCACATGTCGGCTTCTGTTTCTAGGAACGCTTCGATAAGTAATAGCTCCTGAATTTCCTCGTCTCTTCTGCTTCTGTGGTAGGCGAACCAACGGAACTTCATTGACGTCGGCATCTTGTCTACTATAACTCTTAGCGTTTCAGGTGAACTGAGATACTGTGGTTTCTTCAGGGCTTTGATTGTTTCGACTGCGTTCTTTACTTTGCTTGCAAATATGCATATGTCGCTCGGGTTTTCGCCGACTCTTGGGAGGTTTTTCATTTTTTCTAGTTCTGCTAATGCTAGTGCTCCAGGTCTTCCGAATCTTGCTTCTAGTCCCTTGATCACTTCGCGTGGGTCTTCGGCGGTGAATAGCAGGCTTTGGACGGCTTCTCTAGCTTTTCCTTGGATCGCTATTCTAAGGCGTGCTAGGTTTTGATTGCTACTGAAAGAAGCAGCCGTATCCTCGTATGATCTTTTGAAGGCTAACCATTCTTCGCAGGCCCCGTTGAAGTGAGGTAGTTCTAGGTGCTTCGGTGAAACGGTGTCACGTGATTTTTCTGATAGCTTTAGTATGACTGAAGCTAGTTCCTGGATGTCACTTTTCTTTTCTTCTGCCTCTATTGGTTTGTGGTTCTTATTAGGCATGTCTCCGGTCTGGATGAACCAGCGTTCGACTTCTCGAGTTCGCTCGAACAGCTCTTCTCCGGCACCATCTTCATCTTCTGATTCCGCGGTGAGAAGTTCTAATTCCGCTTGAGCAACTTTTGACCGCGCTTCTGCCAATTCTAGTTCCCTTAATGCTATTGTCATCTTTGCTTGCGCTTCTGCTCTCTTCCTATGCGACGAGCGAACGGAAAGCGTGTCTGGATCGCGGGTCGTCTTCTTAGGGTGAGGCTGTTGCAGAGTCTTCATTGCGACACTTCTTTCTTGAATCTGCGGCGTTGGATGACTTCCTTCTTGGTGAGGAACTGACGCTTCGACGGTGCGTGTCGGGGGGGTGGTATGGGTTACGTCCCCCGGTGTTGATTCTTTTCCGGCAATGTTTTTGTTAAGAAGTACGGGTTGTCTGTGTACGCTGCTGGGCGATGCTCTTGTAAGCGTTGATCGATCTGAAGTTGACGTGTTGGTAGCCGTCGTGTTTGTAGAATCACTCGGCGTATTCATGCTCCAATCCGTCGTACTGGTACCCGTAGTGGCGTTGCTTTCACTCGTAGTCTTCGACTGCACTGATTTTGGTCTTGTATTTGAAGGCATCTTCCTAGTTTTCCTTAAACCCGATCCGGCTTCTCGAAGGACCAATGTAAATGCTCGTATAAGGGAGCGTTGATAAATAGAGCGGGTTTGCTGGCGGGATGTTAACTGGAGAGCATACAGTAGCAGTTAGATGAGCAATAAATAACACTTCTTGAGAGTTTCTTCTTGTTTTATTTCTTGATTCCTTATTATTACATTGCCGGATTTGGAATAATTTACCACGAAAAACGCCCCTTTTTTATAAGCGGCTGTAACCAATCATAATTAAGAAAAAATCGCATACGGCATTAGTGAATCTATTGACCAATCAGAGCGCAGAGTAACCTTTTCTAAGAGAGATTCACAATTTCCTTAATAAACGTGGTAAAACATTCCTTACAATATTTATATTTATTCCTAACGATAGATACAACTTATTTCTATTATTCTAAACATAAATCATTCAATAAACCTTTATTTTACATTTATAAAAAATAAAAATAGTTTCGCGGTCGCCTCACGGTTTAGCTCCGGAGTAGGACTATATTTTTTGCCGAACATACAAGTGGCGCCGCCAAGAGGTAGGAATGTACAACACTTTTTCAGGAATTATGCTTAAGAATCTATACAATATTTTTTCATGAAATTTAAATCTTTCTCATAATGAAATAACATTATACAGCGATTAATTGACATATTAATGTTTCTTTTGAAGTACTTTAAAGGAAAAAGAATTATATTAATCACTTATATGTTAAATAGCTCTTAAAGTTATGATAAAAGAAATCTTACTAGAAAATAAGCTTATACTTGCGTCTAATGTTCTAATCAGACCTAAATAATATTAAATAGATTCATATAAGTCACTTTAAGATAAAAATAGAAGTGTTTAATTTACTTTCCTGTTTTTTCAGCACTAATCAGTCTTTACACTTAGCTTTATTTTATGAATAGGAAACAGTTAAGATTAATACCATCACCTAATTTTAAATCACTGATAAGAAATAATTATGATTAAATGCTAACACTTAGTTTTAATTCACTGATAATAAATAATTAATATTAAATGTTCGAATTCACTTTGTCGTCGCTAACAGTTGGTTACGATAACTTTTTTCAATAACGTTAAATCTATTTATTTAATAAAATAAGTGTTTATTTTAACAGTTAACATTTACATTAATCATCTTTAGTTTCGATCAAAGAGTATACCTTATTCTATCTGCTTCTCTCGCAGGCTAAATCCTATAAATGTATATGTCTGTCTCTTTTTAATGCCGCTGTTTGTTTCATGGAGTTTCAAAAAATAAAATTAAAAGATTAATACCTTATAGTTGGGGTTGGGGATCAGAGGAGGGCTCCACGAGCCACAGCCCGGAGCAGCTGCACAAGCTGGATTGTCGATTAGGGGCGCCTCCCACTCGCCGTCCATGTCATCGTCCCAGTCTGTTGGCTTTTTGGCTTCGGGATCTAGAATTTTGTTATAAATATACAAAATCTAACTTCCGCCAAGTTTAAAAACTTTATTAAACCAAACTTGCATAAAAGGGCTATTATAAAAATTAAGGAATTTATGGAAAACCCCGTGGAAATGAGGTGATCGCTACCATGCTTGCTTTATTAATTTGTTTTGTGTTGTTAATTTTTGTGAAACTTTAATGATTGTAAATTGTCTTATTTGCTGAACAGAGTCTCGGATTGGGGACGACTAAATCTAGTCCAGTTTAACCCCCAGAAGACACAAGTTTGCGCGTTAACCGCTAAAAAGAACCCCTTTGTCGTATCCCCTCAGTTTCAAGGCACTCCCCTTGTTGCCTCAGCCAGTATCGGAATCCTCGGCGTCAACATATCGAGTGACGTGCAGTTTCGTGGTCACTTGGAAGGGAAGGCCAAATTGGCCTCTAAAAAGCTTGGCGTGCTCAGCAGAGCGGGACAGTATTTCATGCCGGCACACCGCCTGCAACTTTACAAGGCGCAGGTTCGGCCGCACATGGAATACTGTTCCCATCTCTGGGCTGGGGCTCCCCAGTACCAGCTCCTTCCACTTGACCGCATCCAGCGTAGAGCGGCTCGAATCGTCGACGACCGAGTGCTTTCCGATCGGCTCGATTCACTGGCGCTGCGAAGAGATGTTGCATCTCTTTGCGTATTTTATCGCATCTATCACGGGGAGTGCTCTGAGGAATTGTTCGGATTAATCCCAGCCGCCAAATTTCGTGAACGCACTACACGGCAAACGTCCCGATACCATCCACACCATCTGGATGCTTGGCGGTCCACCACTGTACGTTTCACAAGGAGTTTTCTTCCACGTACAACCTCTCTGTGGAATAGTTTACCACCAGCGATTTTTCCGGACCGATACGACCTGGGGACCTTCAAGAAAAGAGCTTACTCCTTTCTAAAGGGCCGGCAACGCACCCGCCATTCTCCTGGTGTTGCGGTTGATCATGGGCGGCGGTAGTCACTTAACATCAGGTGAGCCGCATGCTCGTTTGCCCCCTCTTCCATAAAAAAAAAAACCATGGGTGCTGAAAAGCGCCCGAAACGTCGGGCGCTTTTCAAAAATAAAAGTAATTAAAAGTAAAATAAACGCGATAAAATCCGTTAAAGTAGTTTTAATCAACCAGTGGTAAGTTAAACAAAAGAGATACTTTCAATAAATAATATTATTTATAATTAACTTTGGATAAAAAAGTTTATTTTTCTATTCCCGTTAATCAAATTAACCTTAAGTATACTTTTATATAGTGTAAACAACACCAGCAAAATTTGCAGAAAAAAGCAAAAATAATAAAATAAATCAAATTCAGCCATTCCGTCTTAACAGAGGGGGATATTTGCCCCAAATCCCATCAATTCGTGGTATTATTAGATAGAATTATGTGATATTCGTTACGTGGTGGAGTCACGCTGTCACATATAGTAGTTGTAGCACGAATGGGTCGGTTCAACGGGGGTAGGACCATGCTCTTACAGAATATCAGCGTAAAATAGCAGCTCAATGCTGCTGTGTTACTGGAAACGAGGCATTCCATCTTAGTCCTCACGTGTGACAACGCATCAGCGTTTTGATTCTTAATCGAGGATAAATGTAGATGTGTATGGGCCACAGCATTCACTTACCATGAGATGGACTGTGTGCTCGTTTGCCATTATATTCTATAAAAGAAATCATCTGCCCCTTGGTAGGCAGTTTGACAACAGGAATTCTTTTATTACTTTGAGTACATCAACACCATCAGGAACATGCTACTGCCTATCTTCTTTCATAACCTTTTGTCGCCTCTTACACTCACGGCCCATACATGGTACAAACCCAGCTATTATTACTAAATTCTAAGGTCCATGTTGACCGAGACCGATAAAATAAAAAAATCTCAGCCGACAGAATTTTAAATATACTAAAAAATACAGAAAAAATAAAATTTCAAATTGTAGGGACTTATAAGCTAATAATAAAAGGTAAAATTAGCTAGAACAGCAATTTCTCCACATTAGGCTGCGTTTCCACCAGAGATGTGCGATGGAAATGTGTCGTGCGAGGATGTCTAGCTGTGCTGTGAAAATGTGTGGGAGTTTCCACCAAAGCTGTGCGATGAAAATGTGCCTACTAGGATGTGTAGCGGAGCTGTGAAAATGCGCATTAATGTGTGGTGCGAGGATGCGTTGCGAAGCTGTGAAATGTGTCGACGGGGGCGCGGTATAGTGGGAGCGGAAGGCCTGCCTGCCGCTCATGCCTCACTTTGCTGTCGTTAGCGCTTGTAGTCGTACGCATATCGTATGGTTGCGTAGCGTAATGGACGAAAAATTAATTGATGCCGTTAAAAAGTTTCCGTGTTTGTGGAACACTTCTTTGTCTTTTTACAAATGTAATGAAACAAAGGACGCTGCGTGGGAGGAAATAGTCAAAGAAATAAAATATAAAGATGGTAAGTAATAATCATGTATTAAAATCAGATATATTGAAATACAAGTTACAATATTTGGGTATTTATTGTGTGCGATGAATTCGTGACGAAATACGAGTAACCTGCCATGACACTTTTCCTTGATTATTGAAATAAGAGCAGTATTTCTCTCTTACTTCATAACCATCACTTGACTCGACGACGGAAATGCTAGGAACGGATACAAGAGTACTTGTATTTGTTTTATCAATGGAATCCAAATAGTTTGTCTTTCAATTAAAAAATTATGCATTACACATGTGGCTTTTACGATTTTGTCAACCGTTTCCACTCTGCATTCGAAGTCTTTACGATACACATACCACTTTCGTGCCAATACACCGAATGTAGCTTCCACAATGCGACGTGCCCTCCAAAATCTATAGTTAAATATACTCCGTTGGTAGTATATAGTTAAATATAAAACCAACGGACTGCGATGATACTGATCATTTTTTTCTTTCAATGGCGAAAACATTTAAAAATTACCAGATCACATGCAAGTTCCTTTAAAAAGGAAACTTTTTAATATGATTAGCGAAGCCGAAGAATCTTACGTGCTGTCGTGGTATAATCAAAATATTGGTTATTCTTCAAGCTCTGGTACCAACGCAAGTAATATAGCAGGCCAGATGGATTCGTCTTTCTAACTAGAAGCTGTACAATAAGCGTCTCCGGAGACTAAGAATACAAATAAAACAGCGGGACAGAAGGATTCGTCTTTCCAACTGGAAGCTGTACAACCAGCATCTCCGGGTACTAGGAATACAAATAAAACAGCGGGACAAAAGGATTCGTCTTTCCAACTGGAAGCTGTACAACCAGCATCTCCGGGGACTAGGAATACAAATAAAACATCGGGCCAGATGGATTCGTCTTTCCAACTGGAAGCTGAACAACCAGCATCTCCGGGAACACAACATTTAGACCTACAAATGACAAATACTTCAAACAAAGTAGGAACAGAGCCTAATTTAGAAAGAGATTTGAAAAAGAGGAACTTGTTGTCTAGTTATTTTGCAGATTATGTTGTACTTTTCAATTAATATGTTAAATAAAGACAAAATTGATTCAAACTATTTTAGTTACTTTAAACATACTGCCAATTTTTCCTTGGTGCTGATGCATTCTCTGTAGTAAGTGTCGTCCTTCTTGATAATGTTCTCAATCAAATTGTGTAACTCATAAAAATTACTTCTAGATACCCGATAAGAATTTTCGAATATTTCATCATCAGCCGTATAAAAAAAGGTAAAGAATTCTTCATGTAATCGATGATATTTAATATGGTTACGTATCCAAAACCTGTGTGTTCTTCTATTGCTCAAAATTATAGAACTAATAAACTCCGTATCTTCTGCTTCCATTTCTTCATCGCAAATTGTATCTTCTTTTTCCAATTATCCATATCTATTTTGCGCACTTCTACTTCCAACAAACTCCGTTTATGGACTGGCTGGTACAGTATGCGCAAACCTCGCAACACATCCTTTTCAACACACATTCCTCGCAACACATCCCTCCCACACATCCCTCGCAACACATTCCTCGCAACACATCCCTCCCACACATTCCTCGCAACACATCCCTCCCACACATTCCTCGCAACACATCCCTCCCACACATCCCTCGCAACACATCCCTCGCTTGTTTTGTATGCGCAAAAATCTAGCTCTGCTGAGCCGTTTCCACCAGAGCGGTGTTGACCGAGGCGAGGTAAATGATGCGATTCTATGGGTTCTTTACAAACACATCCCTCGCTACGCATCCTCGCACATCTCTGGTGGAAACGCAGCCTTACGGGCTATTAGATTATGGAGACTTAAATCGTACATACTGTGTAGTGGCGGCGTAAGAATATCCGCTACACCATATCGTCCCGCGGGTGTCGTAAGGGGCGACAGAGAGAAACAAATCAGGATATGGGCGGCAGCGTCTAATAACCACTAAAAATAAAAATAAAACTGCGGCAACTATGGCAATTATCCCCACTATGAGACAATATCAACATATCCCCACTATGAGACTCGACGACTTCCAGCCTCCCGAACAAGCCGGTTTCCGAAAAGGCTTTAGTACCATAGACCACATACATACCCTGCGGCAGATTGTACAGAAAACCGAAGAGTACAATCTGCCACTTTGCCTGGCATATGTGGACTATGAGAAAGCCTTTGATTCCGTCGAAATTTGGGCGGTGCTACAGTCCCTTCAGCGGTGCCAAGTTGACTGTCGGTATATCGAAGTGCTGAAGTGTTTGTACAGTAGGGCTACAATGGCTATCCGAGTACAGAACCAGAGTTCGAAACCTATCCAACTGCAGAGAGGTCTAAGACAGGGTGACGTTATATCCCCGAAACTCTTAACCGCTGCTTTGGAAGACGTTTTCAAGCTCCTAGACTGGAAAGGATACGGTATTAACATCAATGGCGAGTACATCACTCACCTTCGATTTGCCGACGATATAGTCCTTATGGCAGAATCGCTGGAGGACCTTAGCACTATGCTCAATGACCTCAATGATGTCTCCCAACGGATAGGTCTTAAGATGAACATGGACAAAACAAAGATCATGTTCAATGTCCATGTCACACCTATGCCGGTAGTTGTTGGGAGCACTATGCTCGAAGTTGTTGACGAGTACGTTTACCTGGGACAAATAGTCCGGCTAGGTAAGTCCAACTTCGACCGAGAGGTCAATCGACGGATTCAACTCGGCTGGGCAGCGTTCGGGAAATTACGACACATCTTCTCGTCAGGTATACCTCAATCTCTGAAAACTAAAGTGTACAACCAGTGCGTGTTGCCAGTGATGACTTACGGATCAGAGACGTGGTCCTTCACTGCTGCGCCGTATGAGGACGCTCAAGGTCGCTCAGCGAGCTATGGAGAGGGCTATGCTCGGAGTTTCTCTGCGTGATAGGCTCAGAAATGAGGATATCCGCAGTACAACCAGAGTGACCGACATAGCCCAACGGATTTGTAAGCTGAAGTGGCAATGGGCCGGCCATATAGCTCGAAGAACCGATAACCGATGGGGAAGAAAGGTTCTCGAGTGGCAGGCTCGTACCGGTCGGCGTAGTGTAGGGCGACCCCCCACTAGATGGAGTGACGACCTGGTAAGACATGCAGGAAGTCGATGGATGCAGGTGGCTCAGGACCGTGCTTTGTGGCGTTACTTGGGGGAGGCCTATGTTCAGCAGTGGACTTGTGAAGGGCTGTAATGATGATGATGATGATGAGATAATCGATGAGGCAATATATGGGGGAGGCCTTTGTTCAGCAATGGATTTTAATAGGTTGTAACGGTAATCGTACAAATGTCTAGCTCTTATGCTATCTTATGAACCTATATCACGATATATCTGGCCGTCTATTCGTGAATACTTCAGTCACTTTGCGCAAATTCGCAAGCACATCGCTTCGCAGTCGGTAAACTTCACTTCAAAGCTTCAGTCCGCCCACAATCGTTTGCGACGTATTTCCGACATCGACAATTTTTTGAAGCAATGAGAAGACGATAAATTTTATGAAATGTTTTGAATAAATAATGCAGGCGTCTAAAAGATGACGACTCCGTGGCGCAGTGGCTTAGCAATGAGTGGCTGCGCTGGGGGTCGCGGGTTCGAATCCTGCACGGAACAAGTATTTGTATGGCCTACAAATAATTGTTCCGGGTCTGGATGTTTGTCCTTGTGCAATTTATGTTTGTAAACTGCCCCTACGATACAGGACAAAATCCTAGTGTAGGGGTAACGTTTAAAAAAAAAGCTGTCTCCTATTGCCAAATCCTAGTAAAAAATCAACCATGTCGCTGTCATATAATATAGAG
This sequence comes from Parnassius smintheus behrii, assembly GCA_036936625.1. NCBI lineage: Eukaryota > Metazoa > Arthropoda > Insecta > Lepidoptera > Papilionidae > Parnassius > Parnassius smintheus. Next base: position 60,060,464 of record JAUPFT010000003.1, on the reverse strand, counting down.
CGACCGCGGCGGCCATTTTTCGTTTAGCGTGTGTTTATCCCGATGAACTTTACAACGCGCGGTGTGCCCAGGCACCTTCACCGTAGGCAAAGTTTTATCGCGATGTCTAGGCATTAACAGCTCAGTCAGTCTAGCTTTACTGAACAACTACTCAAAGAATATTCTTTTACTCTCCTTGACTCAGCCATGGGCAAGAGTATTGTTACCTACGTGCGGGGTGAGTAAAAATGTCGATTAGGATGAAAAATTGATGTATTTTTCAACACACACAGCAAGGATATAATTGGGTCATCCAAAATCTCTAAGCTTCTTCAGTGAGGTCCTTTCGCAGATGCCGTAGGTCGAATTCTCGCAGTCGTTTCCCGGAGAGGAGTTCACTTTTGCGTTCCCGAAATAATTAATTGTCCACTACCACTGTCTAGGCTAATCCGTGTATATATCCGGCATTCAACCGAAAAGTACTAGAACAATCGAGATAACATAACCATAACAATATCCAAAGGAGAAAAGACTTTATTCACGTACGCAGGAAGTTGCTTTTTGCTTGCAATAATAGTGCGAGCGTTATCTATTTTTATTCCTTATCATCGAGAACATTCTAAAATATCTAAAATATCAATATCTTGAAAATTAAGCTGAGACCGAGGTTGAGATCTATGTGGACCTCAATAAATACTTTTTACACATTCAACTGCTTAATTTATATTATAATTGATAAAACATTTTAAGCCTTCAGATTTTGATCCCTCTTATCACAGGTTAGAGCATAATTATGTAAAGAATTAAATTAGTAATTAAATGCTAACCTGGGATCATCTCCGGTTCATCATCTAGCCATCCATCAGGTTTCACAGCATTGGGATCAACTATCTGAGCCGGTGCTTCCTCATCCCAGTCATCTGGTTTGGTGGCGCTAGGGTCTACGATCTAAGGAAAGAGAAGTATATAATAGTATTAATAAAAATATTATCATAATTATTATTAAGCTGGCAATGACTGTTATATAGCTCGAAGAATTAACAACTTATTGGTAAGAAGGATTCACAAGTAGCAGCTTTTTACGGGCAAGCAATTCCCTACTAGATGAAGTAACAACCTAGTAAGACATGCAAGAACTCAATTGATGCAAGTGGCTTGACCGTGGAAGACCATGTGGCATTCCTTGGGGGCAGCCTATGTCGGTGTGTGATGGCGAGAAATTGGCGATTTATAAGAAACGGGCCAAATTAGGAGTACTCTTAACCGACGAGCATGTATGCGTAGGTGTATGGATGTGAAGGAGGCGAGAGAGGTGTGTCAGGATCGTGCCAAATGGAAGTCTGTAGTCTCTGCCTACCCCTCTGGGTGACAGGCGTGAGTGTTTATGTGTATGTATGTATTTTGGTGTTTATATATCTAACATAAGTTATTTTCAGTCTAATGTGAGTCAGAACTAAAGATGGTTTATATATCTTTTAACTGTTAAAATAAACAGTTACAAAAAATTAACAAATTTATTAAATAAATCAAATTAACCTTATTGAATAAAATTATCAAACACGGTTGTTTGTGCCAACTAGCGTAATCTTTGCGTACCACCTTGAGTATGAACAAATTTCCGTTCGATAAAATGACTTCGTCTATAGAATTTAGTAGATGGCGCTATAAAAATTTTATATACTGAAAAAATGAAAGAAATATTCTTCAAAAACATCAATACATGTATTCTTTTGATTTAGTTAAAACTTAGGCTTCTCATTAAAAAAGAATTGTAACAATTATTTGCTATAAAATTAAACTTATATCTAACTGTGGTTGAAAATTATCATATTATTAAATAACAAATCAATGCCGTTAAGTAATTTGAAGTGATATTTTTATTAAATCGTTCAAACTGATATTTTTAACGCATATGGGTAACGCTATTGACTGAATACGTTAGTGGTTGATGTTAATTTTACGTATTTTGTTGTTACGCCATTGGCTAAAATATTGGTTGGTGTTAATTTAAACTGTTTAAACGAAGCGCGTCAGTTTATTATCATTTTATTTAGTTTATTTCTCCCGTAGGAGGGATTGAATTCTGTGGTTTACTTTTTCATCAAAATATTACTAGGCTGTATAAAAAGCTGTAAAAATAAATACTAGGAAAGTTAATTCAGATTTAGTGAAATTAGTTATTACTTATATTATTTAGTGTAGTGTACAAAAATATAGGATTTTGGTCTTCACACACAGCTGTGGGACCATCTTGAAAAATTTGTAATGTTTTTTTACATTTCGCAAATACTAAATACCCAATAATCATTGTAAATAATTAAAATTATTATAAATAATAATATAATATAAGTATTGAAATTATTAGACTGTGTGTGTGAGTATTAATTAGACTTTAATAATAAAAAGAATCCAAGCATGAAGAAATGTTTATTGAATTAAAATTTCATGCGTAAAATAGCAATAAAATTAACACAACCAATTAAAAATAAAAATTCACTACAAAAGTAATATTTTTAACTGTTAATTTTATGTGTTAAAAAAATTAACAAATAACTTTTAACAAATAAATAAATTTAACTTATTAACGCCATGTCTAGTCAGAACCCTTTTGCATAACTAAGTCCAATTAGCCTAAATTTAAACTACAGTGTTTCAATAAAGTAGTCATGCGAAAAATATGTAAACTAAAATGTAAAGTATGGAGACTAGACTATGGCACATAAGCTAAAGGACTATTTTAAAAAAAAAATACTTCTTAATAAGTCAAATCCTTAAAATTTATTTAATATTTGTTTAAGATACCACGTTTTTTTTAAAAATATTCTAAGACACTATCATCCAATTCTGAGCTATTTTCAAAATTTCAAGTCTTTAGCACATCGCGAAGTTATCATTTCAGCCCTTCACAAGTCCACTGCTGAACATAGGCCTCCCCCAAGTAATGCCACAAAGCACGGTCCTGAGCCACCTGCATCCATCGACTTCCTGCATGTCTTACCAGGTCGTCACTCCATCTAGTGGGGGGTCGCCCTACACTACGCCTACCGGTACGAGGCTGCCACTCGAAAACCTTTCTTCCCCATCGGTTATCGGTTCTTCGAGCTATATGGCCGGCCCATTGCCACTTCAGCTTACTAATCCGTTGGGCTATGTCGGTCACTCTGGTTTCACCGCGGATATCCTCATTTCTGAGTCTATCACACAGTGAAACTCCGAGCATAGCCCTCTCCATAGCTCGCTGAGCGATCTTGAGCGTCCTCATACGGCCAGCAGTGAAGGATCACGTCTCAGATCCGTAAGTCATCACTGGCAACACGCACTGGTTATACACTTTAGTTTCAGAGATTGAGGTATACCTGACGAGAAGATGTGTCGTAATTTCCCGAACGCTGCCCAGCCGAGTTGAATCCGCCGATTGACCTATCCGTCGAAGTTGGACTTACCTAGTCGGACTATTTGTCCCAGGTAAACATACTCGTCAACAACTTCGAGCATAGTGCTCCCAACAACTACCGGCATAGGTGTGACATGGACATTAAACATGATCTTTGTTTTGTCCATGTTCATCTTAAGACCTATCCGTTGGGAGACACCATTGAGGTCATTGAGCATAGTGCTAAGGTCCTCCAGCGATTCTGCCATAAGGACTATATCGTCGGCAAATCGAAGGTGAGTGTTGTACTCGCCATTGATGTTAATACCGTATCCTTTCCAGTCCAGTAGCCTGAAAACGTCTTCCAACGCAGCGGTGAAGAGTTTCGGGGATATGACATCACCCTGTCTTACACCTCTCTGCAGTTGGATAGGTTTCGAACTCTGGTTCTGTACTCGGATAGCCATCGTAGCCCTACTGTACAAACACTTCAGCACTTCGATATACCGACAGTCAACTTGGCACCGCTGAAGGGACTGTAGCACCGCCCAAATTTCGACGGAATCAAAGGCTTTCTCATAGTCCACATATGCCAGGCAAAGTGGCAGATTGTACTCTTCGGTCTTCTGTACAATCTACCGCAGGGTATGTATGTGGTCTATGGTACTGAAGCCTTTTCGGAAACCGGCTTGTTCGGGAGGCTGGAAGTCGTCAAGTCTGCGTGCGAGACGATTCGTAATGACTCTCGAAAACAGAAGAAGAAAGAAAGAACCATTTATTTGATAATCACACTTTACACACAATTTTTGAAATTTAAATATAAATATGATGTTATTCAATAATGACACAAAAAAATTAAATTAAGTTAAAATTAAAAATTAAATAAAAAAAAAAGAATTTTAAGATAAAATGTGACATCAAATAGGTCTCCAACTCAGCATAATGCTGCAGAGGCACCGCTGGTTTTCAGTTGGAACCTTGTGACTTCACTGATGAGTCGGTGTGTGAACCTTGAATTACGAGTAACTACAACTTATAGACTAATAGTAATTAGGCAGTGGGTTAAAGAGTAGTGCTAACGTACACAGTTAACACAGACATACTGTATTAATATCAATATAAATGGTGTGTAGTACATACACTATACCTATACTTACATAACATATTTGGTTCTATGGGGAAGATAAAGCAAAAACAGCACGTAGACGCGGCTCAAAAGGGAAATCGGTCTGTAGTTCTTCAAGAGAGCGTCTCCTTTTTTAAAGAACAAGACCACCGCGCTTCTGCTCCACGCCTCCGGAGTAGTGCCACCATGGAGGACGGAATTGAAGAGTTTCTGAAGGACTTCAAGTACCGGTGTCCCACCCGCTTTCAGAAGCTCCGCTGTAATTCCATCCTCGCCCGGGGCCTTGCCGTTTTTAAGGTGGTGGAGAGCCATTCTAATCTCGCTCAGACTGACGTCCGTGATATCATCGGAATAGTGTCGGATAAGACTTGCTCTTGGATCGTTACTCACACTTGCGTGTGGCTCCAATGATGATGTGTACAGCTGCCCATAGAACCTCTCATTCTCACTCAGAATCTCAGGTGTCCCGGAAATGATGTTGCCACACACAGTCTTCAGCTTTGACAGTTGGCTCTTTCTTGCAGACAGATCTCTGGCAAAGACTGGAGCCCTGGTTCCGCTCGATCACTTCTTTAATACGAGCAGTATTAAAGTTGCGTAAGTCTCGCCGCATTCATTTGGAGATCTGTCTGTTTAGCTGCCTGTATGCTGTCAAATCTGTTGACGATTGCAGCCCCATCTTCCGTCTAACAGCCATGAGATTAAGTGTGTGATCGGAGAGCTTTTGTGTTCTTCTGCGGCGGGTCTTGCAGAACTTAGCTCCGACCACATGGACAGTTTCCACGAGCTTGTCATCCATATCGTCTACTGCATTGCAATCCCCTAGGCACTGAAAGCGGTTTTGTAACTCGAGCTGAAAGGTTTCGGGATTCTGGATCAGAGCACGAGGGGGACGGAGCATTGACTTCATCAGACGAGACCTCTCCAACATAACGTTTAGGTTCAGTGTGCCTCTAACCATTCGGTGATCGCTGCCAGTTTTCACCCTTGCGATCACTGAGACATCACTGAACAGTTGGCGTCTGGTCGTCATAATGAAGTCAATCTCATATTTTGTCGAACCGTCGTGGCTCGACCAGGTCCACTTCCTGTGGGGCCGCTTCTGGAAGAAAGAGTTCATCATAAAGAGTCCCTCTTTCTCCATAAAGTCGGCCAGCTGCTGGCCCCTTCGGTTCCGTTGCCCTACTCCAAATTTCCCTACCTTCAGCTCACCGCTTTCTCTTGTGCCTAGTTTTGCGTTGAAGTCTCCCATCAACACTGTGTAGTGGGTTTTGGAGGAATGCATGGCTCTGGAAATATCCTCATACATTTCCTCCACCTCCTCATCGGGATGTGCCGAGGTTGGTGCGTGAACCTGTATGACCTTCAGCGAATACCGTTTGATGATTCTGAGTATCAGGTACGCGACCCTCGTCGACACACTTCCAATCTTTACAACGTTGTTGACGAGAGACTTGTGGACGATAAATCCGACACCTCCTTGGGACAGATGGTCGCCCTCCCGGTGATAGAACAAGTTGCCGGACTCGAGGATTACCGTGTCCTCCCCCTCTCTTCGGACCTCGGATAACCCAATAATATGCCAGCGCAACTTGTCTACCTCTTCTTCCAGCTCCAGTATCTTCTCGTCAGTCCTCAGCGTGCGTGCGTTATATGTTGCCAGGTCGAGTCGTCGTAGGTGGCAACCAAACCTCCACCGGAGATTCTTAGCACCCCCTGCCCCGCCGTTACCATGGTCGCCACCGTAGCCAGGAATAGCGGGGCCGCCGGGGACTGGGGGCCGTTTTTTGCGTCATTATTCATGGGGTGATATTTGCCATAGTTGCCACGCTTGGCGAGCGGGTTGGCAACCACAGTTTTTTATTTTATCACAGTTGTTATAAGGAAGATGCTGCTGCCCATCTCCTGCCTGTAATCGGGAAGTTAGTGTAAAATCAATTACTAAATTCAACCTGAACAGACATATACGAAAGCAATTTAATAAAAATGTGGTTAAAACTAAAGACTAAATAAAGATAATCAAAACGTGGTAAACCCATGCTGCATTTATATCAGTAATATAGTTATAGCATGTTTGAGTCGGCTCGACCGGGGAAGGATCACGCTCTCACAAAATATCAGCGTAAATTAGTAGCTTAATACTGCTGTGTTTTGTATGGTGAGTGTAGAGAACTGGATACCCTTTTTACTGGAAACGAGGCAATCCATCTTAGTCCTCACGGGTGACATTTCATCTGCATTTTGATTCATATAGATGTAGATGTAGATGTCTATGGGCCACAGCAACCATTTACCATCAAGTAAACTGTGTGCTTGTTTGTCACCATATCCTATAAAACAAAAAACAATAAATCGAGACACCAAATAGGTTAGCCATTATTTTACTTGAATTTTTGGTATCTTCATAATATTCAATGCTACAAGATTTATTGAATATCTTTATACGTCAACACCTCACAGCTTGTTGTAAAAATGAAAATACCTTCTCTCTCTCGTCCCATTCTTCTGGCTTCTTGTCATTAGGGTCGTCGATCTCCTCCGGCGGGTTGACAGGAGGCGTGAAGTCTTCAAGCAGCGAGCCTGCGTTTACTTCCTTGTTGTCAACCAGGATACTGAAGGTGTTGTCAGGCCGGACAATCAGCGTGTACAAGTGAGGCTCCTTGTCTTTGTAGATATCATCTAGGCGTTGGCTAGGAAAGAACAATTTTATAATTAATTTATCTGTCTCTTTCTTTTGTTATATAGTGGAAGATAGCAACTTTCTTTAAATTGTCGTCGCTTTTTATGAGTAAGACCATTAGCTTTTAGCATATGAATTGTGTTGATTGCATTTAAAAATAACAAAGTTAGCAAAGTTAACTTTGCTAGATAGAGCTCTTTTAGGATTCTGGACAGTCTGAATGGGTAAAACATTAACATGGTTTTTGTTAATACCTTGGCTTTTTGCTATGCTTCTCTTCAATGGTCCCGTTTTTGGGATTCTGGTGCCTGAAGATGAAGTGCAGCTTGTTGTCGTTGCCACACTTGTCAGGACCGAACATAATAGTGTAGGGAGTCTGATCGTGAAATTTGCGAAGATCGGCCTTCGTATTGGTGCCGCGGGAGAGCAGTTTTATATACGCACCACCGCAGTTTTGGCCCTCCTGTAGATAGATAATGAATTTCTTTTTAATGGAATACTCCAGGAATTTAATGGTGTTTTTAAAAGTCAGGATGGTAATCCATTTATTATTGGTTCAAATTAAAAGTTAATGTCTTTAGTATATTAAGCCGTGATAGCTCAGGGGTTGAGTACTTGCTATAAATTTCAAAGTATGCGAGCAACCCGGGTTCCATTACTGCCTGCACAAATCAAATTGTAACTTAAATTCGCTTTAACCACACATTGGTAACCGAAAAAATAATCGAATGGCTGATTTGGACCTACAACCTTTAGAGTTTGCAGTCTGCATCCTACTATTAGGTTACTGTCGTTCAGCATACTGTATTCTATCTCATGTTCACACAGGCTAAATTCTATAATCTATATATGTATATGTTTGTCTCCTTTCTGTGTCGCTTTTTCGTTTCATCCAGTTTCAAATCACAACGATATTAAAGAAGTTTTCACTTCAAAAACTGCAAATGCGAATTTACAGTAAAGCGTGGCAACTATGGCAAATAATACTCCTGTGAGGATTTAATGCCAAGGACTTTTGATAGGCTGTAAATGTGAACGATTTATTTATTTCAATGAAATCATTATTTTTATCAAATAATTATTTCATTATATCTTTTTTTTTAAATTTCAAATAAAACATTTTGGTACATTATAAATATGATCACCTGTGTTTTACATTTATCTTAAAGTATTCACAAAATGTTATTTCTCATCCATGAACACAATACAATAGCCTATACTGACGTCAATATAGCTGGCTTATTTTGTGAATTATTATTCAGTTTTATTTATACAGTTCTGAAAAGTTTGGACGAACGCCAAAAAACGCTTGCTTCCTTTGTAATGTTCTCGTGTTTTTGAACTCTAGTGCAAGCAAATGCATTAAATTTCATGAGTTGCTTTGTCACGTCGATAAATACAGGATTTGTAAACAGATCACAGGACTCAGTGGTCTTAGTTTCTGACTACAGAATATAAAGGTTGGAATCTTATTTGATGTCATCATTTGTGCAAAAAAAACTATCGGTTTTAATCGGATCTAGATGTGTAAGTGACCTTGGGTCTCTCTAAATACAGGTTGACTTTCTATCATCATCATCATTACAGCCTTTTTTGTAAAAGTCCACTGCTGAACATAGGTCTCCCCCAAGGTATGCCACAAAGCATGGTCCTGAGCCACCTGCATCCATCGTCTTCCTGCATGTCTCACCAGGTCGTCACTCCATCTAGTGGGGGGTCGCACTACACTTCGTCTACCGGTACGAGGCTGCTACTCGAGAACCTTATTTCCCCAACGGTTGTCGGTTCTTCGAGCTATATGGCCGGCCCATTGCCACTTCAGCTTACTAGCCCGACATAGCTCGCTGAGCGATGCTGTCCTCATACAGCAGTGAAGGACCACGTCTCAGTTCCATATGTCATCACTGGTAACACGCACTGGTTGTACAACTTAGTTTTCAGATTTTGAGGTATACCTGACGAGAAGATGTGTCGTAATTTCCCGAACGCTGCCCAGCCGAGTTGAATCCGTCGATTGACCTCTCGGTCGAAGTTGGACTTACCTAGCCGGACTATTTGTCCCAGGTAAACATACTCGTCAACAACTTCGAGCTTAGTGCTCCCAACAACTACCAGCATAGGTATGACATGGACATTAAACATGATCTTTGTTTTGTCCATGTTCATCTTAAGAACTATCCGTTGGGAGGCACTATTGAGGCCATTGAGCATTGTGATTAAGTCCTCCAGCGATTCTGCCATAAGGACTATATCGTCGGCAAATCGAAGGTGAGTGATGTACTCGCATTGATGTTAATACCGTATCCTTTCCAGTCCAGTAGCTTGAAAACGTCTTCCAATGTAGCGGTGAAGAGTTTCGGGGATATAACGTCACCCTGACTTACACCTCTCTGCAGTTGGATAGGTTTCGTACTCTGGTTCTGTACTCGGGTAGCCACCGTAGCCCTACTGTACAAACACTTCAGCGTTTCGATATACCGACAGTTAACTTGGCAACGCTGAAGAGACTGTAGCACCGCCCAAATTTCGACGGAATCAAAGGCTTTCTAATAGTCCACAAACGCCAGGCAAAGTGGCAGATTGTACTCTTCGGACTTCTGTACAATTTGCCGAAGGGTATGTATGTGGCCGCCGGTACTAACGCCTTTTTGGAAACCGGCTTTTTCGGGAGGCTGGAAGTCGTCGAGTCTGCGTGCGAGACGATTCGACTTTCTATGATATTGTAAAAATATTACAATAGACAACTACGGTAAAATTACAGTGCAATTCATAACTTTCGAAAATGTTAAGAAATTATTTAAGGTGGCCAAACAGCACATCAACTTTGACATGAATACACAGCGGACAAATTCAATATGTTACTTGGAAAGTAAGAAGATTATTAGGAATATTATAGACCCTCATTAGCAACGCACATATTTATATCGAAGTCAAAGACAGAATGGCCTAGACAAGCGAATAAATCCAATAAAAATTACACAATAATACACGGCAGTACTGAAAAAAATGTTTTTGCCGCGATCCGATAAGCTTATTAGTGCTATGAATGTAAAATACCGATAACTATTACCTTCAAGATTGTTTTCTTAAGGAACAGCAGTCTTATTTTCTTAATCCGTTGACATCAAAATGATATCACTTTGTAGTACATTGCGTCATGTACTATAGCTTTTGCCGTATATTATATTAGATGACGCAATATCTATGTATAATATAATATTTAGAATATTGATTGCATTTAATTAAATAATTCAATGAATATTTTATTTCTGTATGTACATATGTTTGTAGTATATGTATGTATACTATATAAGTATATAAATATGTGTATTCTTTTTTCACACCAATTTGCCCTACCCCTGTCATCTTTGTGTAATCCTGTCCATTCATTTTTTGTCTGGAAGACATTGCCGCCAGCAATAAGACAGCCCATTGCATGTTTCTTTTGTATATAATATAATCGGTAATTTTTGTACGGTGTGCAATAAAGAATATTAAATAAAATAAATAAATAAGCGAAATACCACTGACTGACTGACTCGTTGCTACATCTCTAAAACTATACACCCGATTGACTTGAAATTTAGTATAGTTACTCATTCCGCAATGTAGACGCTCACTAAGAACGGACTTTACAATAGTGCCATCAAAAAAATTCTTGATATTTTACATTTAGGTTCTGCAATAAAATATTATCACACGCCCAGCGAATCGAGCGGTTATCAGCTAGTTATGATATATGAAGGGCTTATATGCAGTATTTAATATGCAAGCATATCTATCAAACAACAAAAACTTTTTGTAAAACTTGTAGAAAACGGGTTATTATAATATCAAAGAATACATAAATGAAAAAACCCCTGGGAATGAGGAGATCGCCACAATGCTGGTTTTATTAAAACTTATTTAAAATTTGTACAAACAAAATTATTGTAAAGTGAAATATTTAAAAAAAAAGGTCCCGCTGGGTTTCTTGCTGGTTCTTTCTATGACAGAGGCATTTTCCAAACCAGTGGAAAATAAAAAAATGATTTTCAATAAGTATTATGTAAGAATAAAAAAAATATTCTATTCTAAATAGTTTAAAATTTTTACTAAGCAAAAATTGCTTAGTAAGGGTTATTATACTACTTAAAAGTACATGAATAACCCCTGGGGACAAGGTGATCACTACCATGCTGTTTCTAAATGTTTTCATACTATGTAATTGTAAAGATTATATTGTAAATTAATTTAAAACAAAGTCCCGCCGTTGCTTCTTTATTTTAATTTCATTTTTACCAATCATGATACTAACGTTTAAGTAGATGTGGGAAAATAGGTCCAGAATAAACTGTTTTTTTTTTTCATTATAAACTACTTAGTTTTGCACCCGTAAGATCGGAAGGTCGAACATCTCAGTCCCCCCCGTGACCATGGGTGCTGTAAAGCACCCGAAATGTCGGGAATTAAAAATCAGTTAAATAAACGCGATAGAATCCGTAAATTTAGTTTTATTCAACAAAAAAATATTTTTTCATAGGGCAGTATTTCGTCAACTAATTAGTTGCCGTCCCGGGCCAGCGGTAGGTAATTTTTTGGTCAACTAATTTCGTTCCCGCCCGACGGTACAGTACTACAGGAACACTAAGACTTTACGATAATTTATTAAAAACTATATGATAAAACCTTTATCTATGCATGTACAATAAATTATTAATGAATATTAACAAATGTATATAATAGGTAAAGGAAAAAGTTTCCTCTTATTTTGTTTGTATAAAATTGAAGAAACCTCTTTCGTTGTAGTTTATATCCGGCTGGTTTCAGTATCAATACATACAGGACATTAAGAAAAAGAAAAAGTAAAAAACACTTTCCCGAAATTTATCAATTCTTTTTCTATGCGCCAAAATGAGTAAATCTAATGGAGAAATTTAATACATTCTGAAGTTTTATTACAAAAAAGAGAAAAATGCTAGTAAAGCCGCGGAAATAGTTGTGACATTTATGGACCTAATGCTGTGTCAGTAATTTTAATGTCCAAGATGTAGCTCGCTCTGGTCTTTCTCATACAAATATAGTCGATGCCATTGCTCAAAAAGTCGAGCAAGATATTAGAGTAGTTACAACATAGCCAGAAGAATTGAGGATTGACCACAAAATAGTTTTGACTCATTTGAAAAGTCTGGCTATACAGAAAGCTCGATATTTGGTACCACGCCAGCTCACTGACAGATACCTAATGAATTGTGTACTCATTTGCGATTCTCCATTGAAATGTAATGAAACTGACCCAGACTGCCAGAATTGATCAACAGAAAAGGAGTGGTCTTTCATCATGATAACGCCAGACCACACACATCTTTGGCCACTCAGCAAACATTGAGAGAGCTTGGTTGGAAAGTGTTTATGCATCCACCATATAGTCCTGACCTTTCACCCTCAGATTTTCACCTGTTTGGGTCTCTTCAGAATTCCTTGGGTAGTGTTAGATTAACATCAATAGAGGACTGACAAAACTACTTGTCGCATTTTTTTGATCAAAAATCCCAAGATTACTATAGCAACGGGATCACGTCACTACCTACAAGATAGCAACAAGTTATCAAACAAAATGGCACATATATATTGTAATTAAATGTAATTAAACTTTGAAAAAATAATTGTCTTCAATTTGTATATAAAATACAAAGAAACTTTTTCCCCAACTTCATATTTAAGTTCATATAGCTCATTAGACACCTCTTCTATAAAAAAAATAGTTATCTATACATATAAATAAAATTGTTATAATCTATATGAATACTATAATAAAGCTCTAGCATGCATCACTTTCACTGGCAAGTAGCTGATGTTAGGAGTAACTTAGTCTACTTTTATTTTAAGGTTTTGCGCAAAATTCCACACGGGCGAATTAATATTTGTTGGTCACTTCGGCCGGGATTAAATTAACCTTTAGGCCCGGAGAAGTAAATTCATTTTTTTTATATATATTACAAAAAATTATATACGTATATATTATTAAATCATAATAAATTGTAGTTCTAATTATACTAACTACAATATTTATTTGTCCCGCATCGCTTATTACACGTATTATAATACCTTTGTAACGCATACCACACCGCTTCATTATTCCATTAATGATATTTTTCTTGTTGATTAACCGCCATCTTTCTAGTAAATCGAGATTGCTTCGTTCCCCAGTTAACTAATTCTACCGTCACTTATCGCAATAATTTTAGTCCGCATTTGTTTGTTGAAAATGACGACGAGAAGCAAAGAATCTAAACTGGTTTCGGATGAAGAAGTTAGTTTAAAAATTATCGCTAAACGTAATTATATTTACGAACGATTACAAAAAATGTACGAGAAATAATTAAAATAATTGTCTTATATTGAACTGATATTTGCATGCCATTATTTGCATTACATGTCTGTCTTGGCTAACTTTAGAATGGTTGAACCAATTGCAATGAAACTTCACTAACAGAGAGCAATGCCAGGAGTAAATTAGGCCATATTTTAACTGAAAAATTTGGGAGACTTATTATATAATAAAAGTTGATAAAATAAATGGTATTTGAATATCTTAAATTTGAATCATGCCGTTCTTCTTTTTCTTTGTATAATATCTCTTGTATTTTTTAAACCTTGACATTGACAGAGAATCATTGTTATATAATGGAGCCATTTTTTCTTTTAAAATAAGAAGGATGGGTCCCTAATTCAAAAATAAATATCTTACCTGCATTGTAACTTCATATTGTACAACAAATGGTTTATCCATGAATTCAAAAGGCTTATCCAAGAGAGCAGAAATGGCAGCATGCTTGGCTTCAGTTGTCAGAACCAATCCAAGATCATCTTTGAGAATTCGCCTAGAAGGTGCTCGAATCTACAAAAAAAGTATTCATTTCTTAGGAGCTCATGGTTAATAAGCACAAAAAAAATGAATTGAAAATTTCAATGATGCCATCAACTATGTTACATCGGCTTATAAAAATGTATTAAACTCTTGCTAATGGGCTTCTCTGGATTAGCTCTAATTGTCACGCTTGGCAGGCCAAAGCAATTACAGTACTGAATATCTAGCATCTTTGACTTTGTTTTGAAAGGTAAAGGGAGGATATGCCGCCAGGCAATGTGTTAAGCCCAGGGAGCGACCATCGCTCAGTATAGTAGTACAGAGACATTTAGATATACTACAGTACTTCAGAACTATGATACTTAGGATTCGTTGTATTTCGCTTGTGGCGCGAAAACAGCGGCGCCACGCATATTTAATACCTGGCATACAGAGATGGTTACACTGTCATATCAAAAGCCAGTCGCTTCTTAAGATATTCACAGGTGGAAATGTAGTGGATTCATTGACATCACCACTATACATCTTAAACTTTAGTTGCTAGTATTTTTAGTTTCAGTTATACAGTGAAATGTGTTTTACGGACACCATTGGGAAAAATGATTGTTTTCCTTACAGAAACTTGTTACTTAGTAATTTATAATAAAATATAACACATACCTCCCACTTGCCATCATATTTGGAAATATTTTCATCAACTCCCTGTTTCTTTGCTTCTGACTTGACCCACTTTTTCTTAAATGCTGCCTCATCATCAAAGTGTTCAGCCAAATATACATTTTTTGTGTTTATCTGTGGACTGCGGTATTGTTCCTCTTCTTCAACCGTCTACAAAATTCAAAAATCAAGCTTACATCAAATATATAAATTTGTTTTAAATCCTGTGTGGGTTAGTAATTTAACAAAAAACTAAAAAATGAGTAACATAATATGATGCTAAAAATTAATACATTACACACGCACGCACGCACGCACGCACGCACGCATGCACACACACACACACACAGGCACGCACACACACACACACACACACACACACACACACACACACACACACACACACACACACACGAATGTTTTTTTTTAAATCATACTAACAATTATTATACTAGAAATATATGAATCAAGTCCGAGTGTGCGGGGGTCGGAACTGTAACACAGGGTATCCTAGTACAGGTTCCGCTCTCTCACAATGGTCAATTTTACAATTATTGTATCATAGAGTTAAGACAATAATCTAAGCATTTTTTTTGTTTTATGTACCATTGTGATTGGAAATAAACGATTATTATTATTACTAGTTCAAAACTCAACAGAAATTGTGTTGTATGGTTATGTTACAGTTATGGTTAATTTAACTTGTCATTTGTTACAAGTTAGGCTTAGGTAAAAAATATCGAAATATTGATATTTTTCACAAATATATCTATATTTTTAGTCATGATATATTGATATTCAATATTTATTTTAGCATATTGGATTAATATCAATTTCGATTCGATATATTTTCATATGCAACTCTGGTTTCATACTTAATGTTACAAGACTCTTTGTACAACATTTTTTAAATAAATCCCAACCTACTTCACAAACTTGAATATCACAGTAACACCAAACTAAAGCATTCATTTGCTATTGTTTTGTCTCTTATTTGCATAAAATGTTTTTTTAAATGTACCATGTCTTGTATGTGGAAGTTCTTCAAAAAAAGGTAACAATGGGTCTGCATCTTGCAATTTGTGCAGCAAGTTGTACAAACGGTCTGGTAATAAAATTTGGTTACCCATCTTAAAACTAAGCATTATTTTACTTATTCTCAAATGATAAAATGCAGAGCTCATCAAAAACTACTAAATCATGCAAAATATGATTACATATCAATATTTATCATACAATAATTGTTGATACTATTTAAAAATATGATAAAAATTGGAATATTTTTCACTTGTCCATCCCTATTACAAGTATATTTTTATAATTCACGAGCTTCAAATAAGTCAATATACTATACACTATGTAGAAAAGTTTTGAATTCTAACTTTATAAGGATAAATTGAATATCTGCATAATTAAAAAAAAATGAGATTATATTCATCACTGGAAATGGAAATATGAGGAAGCTTAAGGTTGCTCAAGGCTATGTAGAGGCCTATTCTCAGACTTTATCCACAGTAGAACTAGAGTAACTCACATAGAGCAACGGAACAGTAAGCTGGAGTGGCAATGGGCCAGAATAAAGCTTAAAGAACTGACAACTGATGTGGAAGAAAAGTTTAGTGGCAGTCTCATTCCCATAAGCAAAGTGTAGGACGGCACCAACTAGATGGAGTGATGTAAGAGATAACTGGTGTAAGAGATGCAAGAAGTTGATGGATGCAGGTGGATCTGAGCCACACTTTGTGGCATTTCTTAGCAGAGGCTTATATTCAACAGTGGACTCGTGGTGGGCTGCAATGGTGATGGTGATAACTAGAAATGAACATACCAATCTAAAATTTCATGAATCATTGTTATAAAAAAGATGGTGCTGATGCTTGTTGCTTTTAGTATCAAGTCTTTGTTCTTATTGTTATTGTTATGTTGTACTCATTACAAATGCCATATAAAATAAAAATAAACAAATAAATAGTGAATATCTAAGAACACAATACATGCAATATTTATGGTGGAAAATGATGAATGGATAATATATTACTTTTTTAGATTTATTTAATAACATGTAAGGTGCGTTGGGGTAATACCGGACGGATTTCCGACTAGTTAAAAGAGTATGGCAAAAACTTTATTTTCTCGACATCCATATATGCCATATTTCTGAAACATGGCGCAAATCGTTAATGGTTACACGTTATTTAGCTATAAGAAGCTTTTACTTTTCAAAACTCAACAGTTTCTGCTTAAAACATGTGCGAAGACAAGGCATAATTTTTTATATGCATGATGAAGAATTGGCCATCAAGAGGAAGACCAGACGTCGCTACAAATCGCAAATAAAAGTGATAGGGAAAGACCGGACAGACGAAAAAATTAAAAAATTACCTTGTTTTATAAAATACTGCGCAGCGCACGCCCTACTTTTCGGAGCGACTGCCTGAAACTTGGGGTCGGGGCAGAATAAAACGGAGTCTTGTACCATATTGCTAGCTTTCAAAAATACAGCATAATTCACCGGAAATTTGAATTTTACGGTCTTACCCCATCACCGATCTTACCCCAATGCACTATATGTCATAATGCACTAAAAAATGTGGAGAAAATTACAAATAAAATGCATCTTAGTACGGCCTCAAACTAATAAGATAAAAATTTCAAATACCATTAAAACTATACAGAAATTTCTTAAAAATGTGTCGCAATCTACTTGTTGAAAAATAGTCTGTGTGTGTAGGGCGGGGGGTGCAGGGGGGGGGGTGTATAATTACACATTATGGCTATTTACTGTGTTCATGTTCTAAGTGGTGTTCTAAACTTGTACTCCATTTAGCATGTAGTGTAATCAGTTTCTTAGTTAAGAAATTGCAAGCAACCAATCAAAATTGGCTTTGCAATCAACTGGTCAATCACTATCTACTTGTTGTTACATATAATGCCTTTATGTATTTTAGCAATCCTTTCATATATGACAGATGGAAATCAATTTATGATTATAGAATTTTGTTAGGAAATTCAAATGTCTAAATCTATCTTTTTCTTTGTAGAGTTTTGTAGCTTTAACTGCTTTGTGGAATCTTTTTAACATTCTTAACTTGAGACAAATGGGCTGAAATAGTGATGATATAACATTCATAAAATACTTCAAGGCAAACTATATAGTTTTTATATGTTTTTGATTACCAATGTTAGTATTGTGAAGTATTCTTAATAAACAACACAGAAAATATTACTACACTAACAAGCAAGCAAAAATAATATTTATAGTGAGCAAAAACTTAGCATTTAAAATAGTAATTATATGTATTACTCTTATCTGATTGCCATAGTTAGATAGCTAAATAAGAACAAGGTAGATATCATTATCAGTCAACTTTATGTATAGTACAAATAAGTTCAAACAGTAATTTAAAAAAAAATAGACTGCTTAAAAAAGTTTACAGAAAAGAGAAAAAAAAATTATAAGCACCATATGTAGCCTAATGGCAGGGACATACCACAAACTCAAAAGCTTGTGGGTTCAAATTCACCAATCAACTACCGTTGTCTTTTCTGTAAAATGCTCATCCTAACACAAGTTTTTAAGTTTACCAGGAGTAGTTAATGGGAATATTAGTAACATTGATAGCTTTGCTAGTATTATTATTAATAAAAAAAAACTAAAACAAAATATACATTTATAGGTAGTGCTTAAACATGAGTACTTTATGACTGCACTTATTTCTTAGCAACTTCCTTTAAGATTCTTTATTTACATAAAAATACTTTTGAATATACAGAATACTAAAAAATATGAAATCCAACAATATACATTAATTCAATATATAATCTATATTACTATTAATTGATTTACGGTGGATTTCTTTATTTGGTCGTGCTTTAGTTTACGGTCGCACGCGGAGGGGGGTGGGGAGGTGGTTGGGGGGTGGGGGATAGTGGTGAAACCCCCCCCCCCTAAAAGGGGGGGATGCGGAAACGTATAGTTTCTGAAATATATTAAAAAATCTATCCTAACCTATAAAATATTGATATTGATTAATTTAATATGGTATTTGTTTAAATCAAGTGGGGAGGAGGCTCTAATCTTCTCTCTACCCCGTCTGACGCTTTACATACGACGTTCTTACTTACAGGGGTTCGATTCTGGGGCTGATCTACATTCAACGGACTCAATTCTTACCAAACCTGACGTGTCACCAGTTTTGTTCTGGCCTGAACTCATATATATCTGTTCGCCTAACAATTCTGTGATAATAGAATAAAAAATGAAAAGAAAAGTTACTTCTGTAACATCTTCGGCGCTGCGGGAAGTGCAGCCCCTTCGCCCTTGCGTAGCAAAACGCAGTCACCCATGCTCACCTCCGCAGCTTCGGCTTATTGGTCGCCTTCGGCAACCAGCCTCAGCCGCTACGGCTCGCACGGGTGACTGTGATTTGCTACGGCGGGCGGGGGCTGCTCTCCCTCCGCGCCTACGGATTTACAAAAACACTCTAGGGGTAGGGCAGACAAGACTACGTGGAGTCGGGGCGCGCTGATTCGGTTTTAGAATCTGTCGAAATGATTAGAACAATCATCTAACTAGCCGTGTTTTCGCGATTACTCTAGATATCTGTTCATCATATTATCCTACGACATGTTATAAAGTACACGCATAAAACTTATATTTAACTATCTTCATTGTGATGCCGTAAAAATAGTATGGACAATTAATTTTAAATCTCGTTGAAGTTAATTAGACACATTATGAACATAAATAAGATTTAAGTGTCGTTTACAATTTACTTATTGTTGTTCGGAAACAATACACGATCCATTCAACGTGAACGAATAATAAAAACAGCTTACATGAAAAAGGAGAGCGATCTACTTACAACAATAGAATAGTTTGGACAACAATGACAGAACAACTTGAGAAAACTTACACAATATATGAAGATTTTAAGCAGCAAGCAGGTAAGTTAGATTTACCATATACAGCCAAAAAAAATTTTAGGTCTGAAATAACAGGCGGTAAAAGGAGATGCAACCATTATGTTGTCTCCTTCTAATGCTTTAGAATGTCATTATGTAAATGTCAAGGGCCGAAAGCCGAAACAATACTGTTCTATACGATTCCTAGTAGTTAACCTATAAAACTTAAAAAATTAATTTCTCGAAAACTATAAGTTTCCGCAGAAAATCCTTCTAGCATTTACTTCAATGACCTGTTACCTACCTATTAAAATTAAAATTATCACGAAAATCGTGCGACCGTAAACTAAAGCACAGCCCTTTATTTAAAATATAGTACAATTCAAGATAAACGATAATTAGGTCACAGAACTTCACTAACCTCAACAGTGACACCATCATCGTCGCTGTCAGATCTCACAAAAGCGGTCCCAAATAGTATCAACAAGCCATAAATATATACTTTACTATTAAATAGAGACATCTGAAACAATAACATTAAATTTGAGTGTATTTGAAAAAGTGTGAGTGGAACTTACATTCACATAAATGTAATTAAATTAAAACAAAATATGATTAGGAATTGAGACCCTCAGCGACATATACGGGTGGTAAAAATTACCGGATATCCTTTAATAAATATAAAGAAAAATGACAGTACTATTAAAAGTCGTCGATATCTTACCATGTCATTTAGTCCTTAAATTTCTTGAAATAATTCATAAATCTCTTTAACACTGTTGAATAGGTATTAATAGATAATGCGAATTTCTTAGTCCGAGATCGAGAGTGACAAGCGAAAAGCGAATACCGGATACCGAAAAAATAAAAATCTATCAACAGCAGACTACTACAGACTCAGACAGACTTCAGCAGAGAGATATTTCATTGGTAAAGAATGAACAAAATTCGGATTATACTCTATGGTAGAGTCGTATTGGTTCCTATTTTTTTTATTGACCAATCAAAAACAAACAGTTGTCACCGTCTGTCAGGATTGGTCAGGATATTATGGCACAGAATAAATTATATGATTATGGTTTTAAATTGCCGTCTGTGACAATGAGTACATCATAGATTACTGTGTATATTAGAGTACATAATCTCAGCGTTTTAAGCGTTAAGCCACAAACTAATAAGAGTACTAACGTATAATTATAATAATAATTGGTTGCGCGGAAAACCATTACCAACCAAGGCCGAAGCAATATAAGCTAGCGCACGGCCCTTGTGCGCGCTCTTGCCTTTGCGCCGCTAGCTGCAACCCCACCGCCTGGGATAGTTGCGTCCTAGAGGGCTCTTGCCCACGCGCACCGCTAGTTTCAAACCGCACCAACCTGGAGCAGTCGAGCTCCAGGAGTAACCGTACTCTACGTACGTACAGGAGTACTCTTATTAGTTTGTGGACCAACCGTAGTCCTTTGAGTATAGAAAAGATTCTATGCTTAAAGCCGTAGACAGAGAAATCTAGGTTTCACTGTCTACGGGACCAACAGACCATAAATTACTGTGTCAACAGACTAACTACGAGTACGATAGTATGATAACAACGTATTATAGAAGGTAGAACAATGCCTACTATCCTCTTAGTAGCACCCCTTTAGGGGTATATGTGTTCTGTGCGTAGACAGAGAAACCTATATCGGCGTGGCCTCGAGTGAGAAAGGACGATAACGAATTTTTAGGTTATACAATAATTTTTATGACTTTTAAACACATTTAGATAAAAAATTTAATTGTTCTAAGAACTGAACTGAACAAGATTGACCAATCTTAAGCTCACAAAACACTTTTTCTCACTTAAACCAACTTGTAAACTCCTTAAATCGCTACGCTATTAAAGTTGTTTAGCAAACTCAAAAAAACCGGCACGGAGAAAGGGACAAACAATCATACCGCTCTATCTCATTTCTATGCAAGACGTATGCATAAATCTATCTTTTTCGTGTGCGAATGCGAAAGAAGGCGACAATTTGTCTATAGGTTTCTCTGTCTACGGTTCTGTGCTTAGTAGTCTGTGGCTCCGATAGGAGTAATAGTGTTCTGTGGTCTGTGGTAGAACAACTTCGACAACTCAAAAATCGCTATGTTTACAAGTTCACAACAAATATATAAATTTTAGATTTATAAAATTTGAAAAGATACAACAAATTTGGTCGACCTAATTAACTATATATAACTAAAAAATAAACTATAATAAATTCAGGTGCGTATTTTCGATATCTAAAACGATTTAAATTTTATATATGTTTTTGGTATTTAGTGTTTATTTTAAATTGTGCTTAAAATTTAAATTATGTGTCTTTGCTATTAGTTTTAAAAACTAACAAGTGCTATTAGTTTAAAAACGGACTTTTATTAGGTTTCCTTATAATTGAAATGAATTGTAAACCTTATCAGATTTAAATTGATAACCAAATAAATCTATGCATTCGGTTGTTGGCAGGGATATCAATATTTAAAATCTTTGGGTTATCTTTAACTGTCGTACCTGCAATCTGATTTGATTTTATACATACATAATTATGGTAAATTTGAGGCGAAATGTAAATATTGTGTATGGTATATTTGACTGCCTCGTTGGTCTAGTGGTTATGGTAGTGCAACTGCTGATCATGAGGTCCTGAGTTCGAATACCGGGTCGGGCCAAAAAATTAATTATTGAGTTTTTACGTTAAGAAATTCTCAGTAGCAGCCCAGAGTCAGGAAGTTGGTAGTGTCTCACCCCCGTGCCTCAGAAAGCACGTAAAGTTGTTAGTCCTGCGCCTGATCTCTCTCCAGTTGTGTCGGTCTACCGTCCTATCGGATTATGAGAGTGAGGGAAGTGACTGTACCTGTGCTTATGCATAAGCTTGGGCACTATAATACTGTCCTACGCCAATGGCTATTCTCCGCTAAAGCAGGGTGCTGTGACAGAAATTCCGTCTGGAAAACATTATATTTAAGGCTATTGATATCTAACTGTAGTGTGAGGCCCACTAACTTATAAAGGTAATAAATTTAGCATTCTTACTATTCTGATGAAATAAGAATAGAAGGAGAGTTAATTGAGCAAGTGGATGTGTTTGTGTATTTGGGATGTGTACTTAGCTAGATTATACTTAGATAGAGGGATGGTAGATATGATAAGGATATAGAATGATGAGTAAATGCAGGGAACAGAGTGAATGGGGCACTACACTCTATTGTGAAGAATCAGAATGTGTCAAAAAAAGCATGTATGGTAATTCATAATGCTGTAGTCCCTACTTTAATGTATGGTAGTGAAAGCTGGGTTTGGCAGAAGAAGCACGAAAGTAGAATAAATGCTGTAGAAATGCGGTCTTTAAGGAGTATGCTAGGGTTGAATCTGAATGACAGGGTGAGAAATTGCATGGTAAGAGATAAATGTGGTATGCAAGATGATGTTGTGACCAGGATAAGAAAGGAATGCTTCGGTGGTTTGGTCATTTAGAAAGAATGAATGAGGAAAGAGTGACAAAGCAAATTTATATGGCAGATGTGAACGGCCGAGTCGGGAAGGGACCAGGATTAAGAAAGGAATGTTGAATTGAAGGGGGGATGAGTCGCTCGCGTCCGTAGGCTTCGACCACCTAACCTTAGGCCCACCCTACACGTGTCCCCCGGGTGGTGCTAAACGAGCGACAAAGCCGAAAAAAATAGACTCGGCTCCTCGCCGTATGGTAGCGGCGAAAAATCTACCACCACCCCTTGTTCGCACCATGACTCAGGTAATAAAAGGAATGGCCCCGAGTTCCCGGCGCCCCTTAAATGGGGCAGGGGTGCGAAGAATCTCCGGGAGAAAAACCGGCGACGAGGTTCGCCACCCGTCACGTTATGTCTCCCGGAGGGGCGAAAAGTGGATTGCGGAAACCCGTCTGGCTACGCTGAATGTATGTGGAGGAATGAACGATAAGATGGATGAAGTATGCGAAATGATGAATGACAGAGGAATAGATGTGTTATGTGTGAATGAGACGAAACGAAAGGGAAAGGATGCCACTGCACATGGCTCGTATACCGCGTATTGGTCCGGTGTAGGCGAGACCGAACGGGCATGCCAGGGAGTCGGTTTCATCCTTTCAGAAAGAATGGGTAAATGTGTGAAAGAGTATGAATGTGTAAGCCCGAGACTGCTATGGATACGAATGAAAGTGGGCTTAAAGAAGCTGTTCCTGCTAGGGGTGTACGCCCCAGACATGTCTAAGCCCACTTACATCCGAGAGCAGTTTTGGGACATGGTAAGGATGGTGTTGACAAAATGTAAGGAAAATGAAAATATTATTATGTTAGGAGACTTTAATGGAAGGGTTGGGGTGAAGAGGTCTGGTTATGAAAGGATATTGGGAACGTTTGGTGATGAAAGTATAAATGAGAATGGTGAAGACCTCCTCACCGTATGTGCGGAAAAGAATCTTTTTGTGACGAATACTTTTTTTCGTCATAAGAAGATTCACATGTATACATGGGAAAGAGGTGATGATAGAAGCATGATAGATTTCGTAATTGTGGATGAAAGAATGAGGAGCGCAGTCGTAGATACAAGGGTTTACCGGAGGTCCAACCTAGGGACGGATCATTACCTGGTCTTATGTCGAATCAATGGTCTTTTCAAGCGTTGGCGGCATCGGACATCTGAGTCTACCACTGCGTTACAGCGTATAAGAATAGAGAAGTTACAAGATGAAGATGTGAAAGAGAAGTATAAATGTAGACTGAGAGAAAATATTAGATGTTTGAATGAGTTGTGTATGAATGATTTAGACTTGAATACTGTGTGGGATAATATAAAGAAAGGTTTGGTGGATACCGCCACCGAAGTATGTGGTGTAAGTAAGAGAACAAATGAAAGGAAAAGTAATAAGTTATGGTGGGATGATGAGGTACGGGTGGAAGTTGAATCAAAGAAGAAAGCTTGGTTAGATTTACTAGCAACCAAAGCTTGTAATTCTTCTGGTATGAATGATGAGATTGAAAGAAAAAAGGCAGAATTTAGACGTCTAAATAAGAGAGTAAAAGAAGTTGTTGAAAGGAAAAAGAAAGAAAGAACGGATAAGAATGATAGAAGGATATCTGATAATTTCCAGGCTAACATAAAAATGTTCTGGAAACTCGTAAGAACTGCCAGGGGAAATACAAAACAGCCTATAATAAATGCTATAAGAGACGAGAATGGATGTATTCTGAATGATGAAGTTTCGAATTTAAACAGATGGAAGGAATACTTTGAAGGCGTATTTATGAGTGAAGAGTCGTCTGATTTAAATGAACTAGAAATTCCGAAAGAAGTGGAAAGGGGTATGGAGATAAGTGTAGATGAAATAATGAAAGCAATGAAAAGCATGAAAGCAGGTAAGGCAGCTGGATATGATAGAGTATCACTCGAGATGCTAAGGGCTGGAGAGGGAGTGGTGGCAGGCCTGCTGTACACCTTGTTTAATTTATGTTGGGAATTAAAACGGGTACCGGATGACTGGTGCAAAGCAGTAATAGTACCAATATATAAAGGAAAAGGGTCACAGCATGACTGCAAAAACTACCGCAGTATCAGCTTGCTTAGTATTGTGGGTAAACTGTATGCTAAGGTGTTAATTGAAAGAGTTATGAAAGAAACTGATGGAAAAATTTGGGATGTGCAAGCGGGTTTTAGAAAGGGAATGGGGTGTACAGATCAGGTCTTTTCCATGCGCATGATTGCGGAGAAGTTTTTGGCCAAAAACCAGAAAGTTTTTTGTGCATTCATGGACTTGGAAAAGGCTTATGACAGAGTGGACAGGAATGTGTTACGGCAAACACTGAACTCATATGGGTTGAGCGCTGGTTTGATACAGGCATTAAGGTCTCTTTATAGGGACTCTAGTGCTTGTGTCAGGATCAATGGGGTCTACTCGGACTGGTTTGGCATCCAAAAAGGTGTCAGACAGGGCTGTGTAGCTTCCCCTTGGCTGTTCAACCTATTTATGGACCGGTGTTTGCAAACTTTGAAAGATGAAGAATGTGGTTTAAGAATGGGCGAGTTAACCGTCAAATGCCTTTTGTATGCCGATGATCAAGTCATATTTGCGTCATCGGCGTCTGAATTGCAAATGATGGTTACATTAATGAACTGGGAATTAAAAGAAAGGGGAATGAAAGTGAACACATGTAAGACGAAAGTGATGGTTTCTGAAAGAGAAGAAAGCAAAACGGTATGTGAAATAAGAATAGAAGGAGAGTTAATTGAGCAAGTGGATGAGTTTGTGTATTTGGGATGTGTATTTAGCAGGGATAATAGATATGATAGGGATATAGAACGACGAGTAAATGCAGGGAATAGAGTGAATGGGGCACTACACTCTATTATGGAGAACCAGAATGTGTCAAAACAGGCACGTATGGTGATTCATAATTCTGTGTTAGTCCCTACTTTAATGTATGGTAGTGAAAGCTGGGTGTGGCAGAAGAAGCACGAAAGTAGAATAAATGCTGTAGAAATGCGGTCTTTAAGGAATATGCTAGGGTTGAATCTGAATGACAGGGTGAGAAATTGCGTGATAAGGGATAAATGTGGTATGCAAGATGATGTTGTGACCAGGATTAAGAAAGGAATGCTTCGGTGGTTTGGTCATGTGGAAAGAATGAATGAGGAAAGAGTGACAAAGCAAATTTATATGGCAGATGTGAACGGCCGAGTCGGGAAGGGACGCCCTAGGAAAAAGTTTATCGACCAATTTGGCGATATTTTGAAAATGGGCCACGTTAGAAGTACCCTTAACCGACGTGCATGTATGCGTAGATATATGGATGTGAAGGAGGCGAAAGAGGTGTGTCAGGATCGTGCCAAATGGAAGTCCGTAGTCTCTGCCTACCCCTCTGGGTGACAGGCGTGAGTGTTTATGTTTTATGTTATGTTATTCATCCTAGTCATTATAATGACTAATATGTGCAGTAGTATTGATGTTGCAGCTTATCCCATTTAATATTTTTATAACTTTCAATGAAAGTACCTTTACAGTGTTTTAATTTATTAAAGTGTATGTATGATAAATGTATTGTGCAGTCAAGAGTGAATTTTTTTGTGATAAAACTGATTTATGTTATCTAATCTTGTTCACAGCCATGTTAGTAATACGGCGACAGTTCCTTAGGTTGTTTAGGCTACGAAATTTGCTTATGTTGACCATATTGGTCATACTGCTGTATATAATGAAGAATTTCCATAATATTAATATGGTAAATAGTGACTTGCCAGGAAAAGTAGCTGTTGTTAAATATTCAGATCCTGAAAGAGATTATTTTGTACCCACCAGTCATAAGGTAAGCTTTGCGTTATGTTTTGGTCATTTCTATTTAAAAAAAAAACTTAAATTACAATTTAAAGATGACTCATGCTAGACCATGTCGGGTCCGAGCCGATTGTCGTCCGTAGCAGGGTCAAATAATATTACATATATTTTGTATGGACACACTCATGCTATACTGAGCGGCAACCAAGTGACGGCCGAGCAACAGAAACAGAAACTTTTTTATTCAATGTAGATTATAACAATACTTATTGAAAGTCACTTTTTTCATTTACCACTGGTTCGCAAAAAAAAACCTCTGCCTGGCAAGAACCAGCAAGAAACCCAGCGGGACTTTTTTTTCCAATAATAGCTTACAATCATGCTTACAATTAACAACACAAGACAAATTAGAAACTTAGCTTGGGACCTTGGGAGCGATCACCCTTCCCAGGGGTTATTATCATCCATAAAGTCCTTAATATTATAATAACCCTTTTTATACAAACTTAGTTTAATAACATTTTTGAACTTTGTGTATGACAAATTTTGTATATTTTCTGGGATTTTGTTGTAAAAGCGTATACATCACCCTAAGAATGAATTACTGACTCGGTGGAGTTGAGTAACTGGTACTACTAGCTTGTGTCTGCTCCTAGTATTTACAGAATGAATATCACTTATTTTGGCAAAACTACTTTAATTTTTGTGTATGTACATTACATTTTCATAAATGTGTTGAGAGGCCAGAGTTAATATATTTATTTCCTTAAATTTTTGTCTCAGTGACTCTTTTGGTTTTAAATTATATATTGCTCTAATGGCCCTCTTCTGTAAAATAAATATAATTTCAGTGTCAGTCGCGTGTCCCCATAGCAAAACACCATACAACATAATGCTATGGAAATAACTAAAGTAAACTATTCTAGCTGTTTCAACACTGGTAAGAGTTCTAATCTTTTTTACAGCATATGCTGCAGAACTAAGTCTGCTAGCTATTTTTGATATATAGAGGAGCCATTGAAGCTTTTCTTCCAGTGTGATTCCAAGAAAAATTGTGGTATCAACAAGACTCAGTTCCTCCCCATTTAAAATTACATTAGTATTAACATGTTTAACATTAGGAGTTACGAATTTCATACATTTAGTTTTAGTTCCATTCAAATGCAAATTATTAAAATTAAACCAATTGACTAACTTAGCTATAGCATTATTTACTTCGTCGTAAGTTAATAACTGTCGTTTTAATTTGAAAATTAATGAAGTATCATCAGCAAATAATACTATATCATGGTTATCCCCTACTATGTGAGGTAAGTCATTAATATATACAAGAAACAGAAAGGGGCCGACAATTGAGCCCTGAGGCACGCCCATTTGTACAATCGACCCGGAAGAACTCATACTATTGATGACAACTTTTTGTTTTCTGTCACTTAAATATGAAATAATTAATTTAAGAGCATCGCTTCTTACACCGTAGTGTTGAAGTTTCCTGATTAATGTTTCACGGTGAACACAATCGAAGGCTTTGGATAGGTCACAGAACACACCCAAAGCATCCTGTGAATTCTCCCATGCATTAAATATATATTTAATCAGTTGAACACCAGCATCAGTTGTCGAGCAACCCCTTGTGAAACCAAATTGATTTTTATGAAGTAAATTATTTACATTAAAAAAAATTACATTTGATCAAGAATTATTTTTTCAAAAATTTTACAAAGTGTTGGCAGTACAGAAATATGTCTAAAATTAACGGGGTCCAATGTACTACCAGATTTAAATAAAGGTATTACTTTACTATGCTTCAATAAATCAGGAAACACACCAGATTCGATACTAGTGTTAAAAATAATAGATAGTTGAGGTGCGATTGCAACGGACAACGCTCAGCAACAACTCAGTCCCGGCTTGTAGTTGAAGATTTATCAGATTCTTCATTGCCTAGACTCTAGAGCGATCGCAATATCCGCTAATACCAGATTCTCAAACTTCAACATGATTGTAGTCTAGTTACAGCACTATTTTTGCTTGGACAAATATACTGCATCATGGTGCAACGGTAATTGCTCGGTCGAGGCCCGCCTTTGTAATTTCAGGCATGGGATCGGTTAGGTAACCGTGCTACGGCCGACACTCGGCTTGAACCCGACTTGGTGTAGCGCGGTCACCCTTAATGGTGCTTTCTTAAGCAATTTTTACGATTAAGTCTCTTAATTAACCTATTTGGTATTACACCAAATATAAACCCCAAAACTGCAATGGGAAGCAGTGTCAAAATAAGCGTCTGCAAACATGACAATTAAGTCAAATCCACTGCATTATGGACAGGCCATTGGCTAACAGTGGACTATCTATGGGCTTATCTGGACAATGAGCATGTGGAACACAGATATAAGTTCGATTGAACCTGAGATCTCCTACCTTTTAGAAAGGAATATTAAAGAAACACCATTTATGAATTCACTTACGATTTTTTTGTAACTTGTAAAGTTATTAAGTATTAAAATATTGTATATAATGTATGCTGTATACATTCATATTCATTTTGTAGTATATAAGAGGGTACTATGTAATCCATGCGCGGTCCAACGCGCACCCGAGTTGTTCTCATTGTTAAAAACCACGTATTGAGAAACGGCTGTCTTATTTTAAATGCTCTCCCAGTTTGGGTATACCATACATTGAAATATTATATTACATGTAT
Organism: Parnassius smintheus behrii; assembly: GCA_036936625.1. Taxonomy (NCBI): domain Eukaryota; kingdom Metazoa; phylum Arthropoda; class Insecta; order Lepidoptera; family Papilionidae; genus Parnassius; species Parnassius smintheus. The sequence goes on along the minus strand of JAUPFT010000003.1, from coordinate 60,030,883 downwards.
GAATAATATTTAAGTGAATATGTATTAATATATGAGTAAATATATCTACAAATGTAATAATATGTTCCTAGGTGACACCTGATAGCAGTGTTGTGGCAATCCCTTAGCTTTTAGCCTTAGCTTAACAATGTTTATTTTGTTTACAGAAAATAGATTGGCATGACTATAAACAAATTGAATATGAGAGTAAGCGTCAAGGTGAGATTCTCTTGCAATATTTAATTTTAGTATTAATAGCAGTTGAAGTATAAAATGGGTTAACTTTAGTTGTTCGTCCTGTGGCATGATTTAGTTGTCGATTATGATTCTAATCTAAGTACAATAGTGTTCTGACAGCAGATTTTTTTGCAGAAATATATAGTTTTCGAGAAATTATTTTTTTAAAGTTTTGAGGTTAATTGGGGTTATATGAGTAAATATCCTGCAAAACAATGTCGTATCTTTTTTTATAAAATAAGGGTGACAAGCAAGCACCCAGTCCACCTGATGGTAAGTGAATGCTGTAGCCCATAGACATCTACATCTATGTTTGATTAAGAATAAAAAGACCGTGAGGAGTATGACGGATTGCCACAATAGCAATAAAAAGGGTCGCTACATACACCATATGAAACACAACATTATTCTGCTGTTTCACGCTGATGTTCTGTGAGAGTGAGGTTCTTATTGATTAAGCCCAAAATCGCCAAAAAATGAATGAATGAATGAATGAATATACTTTATTGCACATCACAAACAAATTTACAAAGAACATAACAGAGAACAGATTACATGTACAATTTGGCGGCCTTATCGCTACATAGCGATCTCTTCCAGGCAACCAAAGGTGTAAAGGAATAAAACAGTAATACTAATATAATATCAATACATGCAATAAAATAACATATAAATAACTAATACATTTAAAAAAATGATACATATAGCAGCACAGAACACACCCAAAGCATCCTAATTAATAACATAAAACACAACATTATACAGCAGAATAATGTTGTGTTTCATATGGTGTATGTAGCGACCCTTTTTATTGCTATTGTGGCAATCCGTCATAGTCCTCACGGTCTTTTTATTCTTAATCAAACATAGATGTAGATGTCTATGGGCTACAGCATTCACTTACCATCAGGTGGACTGGGTGCTTGCTTGTCACCCGTATGTTTTATTAGTGTAAGAAAAACAAAGTTGTTTGGTTTGTACTACTTATTAAATATTTCTTTATGTGAATTTTATTCATTTTAAATTAAACTTACCTCAAATCTTCCGACCATATACATACCCCCTAATAATTCTATTGTGCTACATTTATTTTCCAGTGTGATACATTCCGTTGTGATTTCCGTTGTGCGATTACGTCAAAAATTTGGTCCTGACCCATATATATATATATATATATATATATATATATATATATATATATATATATATATATATATATATATATATATATATATATATATATATATATACATATATATATATACAAACAACTTTGTTTTTCTTACACTAATAAAACATTATATTAATAATTAATTATCTTTTGATTTTACATTATTAATGTCACAAAATTTTAATTTAAAATTTTAAACCCACAACTTAAAATGACCCCTTAAAAGTAAAACTAGAAAAGACCTCAAACTTTATCTTTAAACGGTTGAACAGATTTTTTTTTAATCATAGCTAAGAACACTCGATCAAGTCGCCTTTTAAACAAAAAAAAATCAATATCGGTTCATCCGTTTAGGAGCTACGATACCACAAGCAGATACACACGTTAAACTTATATGTGTGCATTCGGTGTTATAAACAACAAAATCCTTACTAATAAACTAATCAGTCAGGTGACCTACCATGACATCTTAAAACAATATTGTTTTAATCCTGTTCCAGTTCGGAGTAGAGATGACGCTATACATCCTATATAGTTCTGTCTCTTTCTAACACTGAAATGATGTTAAAACAATACTGCTTTAAGACGTCATGGTAACACCACTATTCTATATAATATTGGTTTTAACCTGAAAAAAAAAATTACAGCTAAACAAAATAAACTTCGTCAAAATCGTCCACCAAATAGTAGTCTTTGGAATCTTGCAATAGTCTTATTTTTTTAACAATCGAATCGCTTGTGATAATGTCGAGATCGACTTTTTTTGGTAGAATGAATTTTAGTTTTGGGGATTTTACAGTCTTTAGGAAGGAGATCGTGAATAAAGTTTTACCATCTTCATTGTGAATTTTCTGAACATATCCTACGTAGTACCTCCATATTTTTCTTACGTAATATCTGACTAAAACAACGTCATTTATTAATAAATCATAATTTTCTACATTCGCTTCTTGATTCATCGCGGAATTAACTTCAGAACAGGACGGAATAGGATTTGAATATATATTTTCAGTATTTTCTTTCTCCGATTTACTATTATTAGATGACGGTTTTTTCACTGAACTTACATCAAAGTCTAAACCTATTTCTGTAAGCTTCCCAAATGTTTTAAAATAAAACCCACTGCTTTCAGGCGTATTTCTTACATCGGCGAGGATTTTCACTTCACTGTTTCCATTCTTTTTTCCTTTACTTTCTGATCCTTTTTGCAGGACACTATCTAATTCTATCTGTAACACCTTTTCTTCTTCTGTATTTGCTTTTATTGTTACATTTTCTGTTCTTAAGTGATTTTCAATCTCTGGTTCAGTCCTATTCTGTATTATTTTTTCAGATAACATTATTTTCTCTGTTTTTTCTCTGCAGGTTTCCTGTTCTTCTGGATCATTATCATCAAAATATCCGGCTTCATTCCAATCAGATTGATCGCTTTCGGCATATTCGATCTCCGTATCCGTATCTTCGGAAGACGAATCTATTTTAATCATATTTTTCCTGAATCTATCTCTACGAACTCTTGGTTGTTTTTCATTGATTTCTTTTATAAGAACGTGAGTTTTAGTAGAAAAGCAGTCACAGTTACCTCGCATGCAGAAGCAGCTTAGCGCTCTGTATTTAACGGTATTTTTATTGTTAGTGACGATGACTTGGTGTATTTTCATTGTGGACGGTATCGGTAAAATTTTTTCGGGATTAGATATTTTGATTTTTTCTATGTCTTGGTTAGAAACGTAAAATGTCTTGACAGATATTTCTGATTGTATTAACGTCTCAAATACGGACCTTGCATCGACAATATCTGTACCATAGGCAACTCTGGCATCCAAGGTTCTTTTAACTACACCTCCAACACCATCGGCTGCACCTTTCCCATGAGACGCCTCGAAAAATGACCAAGTCGCTTGATGAAATCCTTCATTCTGCGTTATTTCACAAAAAAGAAAAAAGTTGTATTTTTGACGATATTGCGTCGTGGGTCCATCAGACCAAACGTGGATGCGACTAACTGTGGGATGTTTTTCTTTAATAAACTCTATAACTGGTTTTAAATGGCCCCATATAGCTTCGGGACCATGCTTGAGTGAAGGAGAAACGGTACAAAAACATAACGGTTTCTCATTTTTTATATATATTACGCCAGTATGCAACGTGACTTGTGTTTTTGATGACCCAAAGTGCATGGCCTGCACTTCTTGAGCCATTTTACAAATGTAATTCTCCGAAAAGTCACAGTGAAGTATAACTTCGTCATCTTCTACTTTTTCAATTGATTCTTTATATTGTAAATATTGGTGGTAAATGTTATAATGATGAGCTTTAAAATTTTTGAGGTCTCGTTGCACCAATTCGGTAAGATTATGAAGTTAACCGGTTTGTTGTAATTTAACCATTCTTTTGGTTATTTTTTTTTCACCGTCCTTTTCAAATTTATGAGTTTTACTAATAAATTCATACCAAGATACTTCAATATCATGATTTTGGTCAGCGGATACAGTAATTTCAAGTTGTTTATCACGGCACAGTTCACATTCCGAATGCATGCAACTTTTTGACTTTACGTCGCATACTATCTGAGAAACTAAATCTGTTAGATCTGTTGTTTTTATTAAGCCTAATTTCTTTAAAGCTTCAGTCTTAAAAGTCAGATTAGAATGTTTAATTTAAGGTGATTTGAATGGATGGGTAGGTATCGCTCGACCAGGATACGAGTCGGTGCTTGGAAAGTTTGGAGATAAAAGGGTTAATGATGCTGGCAAGCTTATACTGGCTGTATGCAAGGAAAAGGGTCTTCTTGTGACAAACACTATGTTTAATCACAGGAAGATCCATATGTACACTAGAGAAAGAAAGAATGAGAGAAGTATGATTGATTTGTTCCTGGTGGATGACCGACTGCGAAAACAGGTGATGGATACACGAGTGTTCAGGGGTGCTGACCTGGGAACGGATCATTATCTAGTAATTACTAGATTTAGGGGTTTGTTCGCGGGTTGGCGCCACCGGACGGCAGTAACAGAACCACAGTCGGTCTGTCGCATCCGAAGCTGGAAGCTTCAGGAAGCGGATACTAGGGACAAATATCACACGAGGGTAGCCGAAAAGCTTGACACCATCGATGGCAGGAAAGAATGTGTGGAGAGAACATGGCAGAACCTTAGGGATGGAATGGTAAGTGCAGCGGAAGAAGTATGTGGTACGACAAAAAGAGGTAGTAGTAAAAGAAGAGATGCATGGTGGAATGACGAAGTGAAAGAAGCTGTAAAAAAGAAGAAAAAAGCATGGTTAGACTACTTGGCCTCTAGTAACGATGAGCATATGAGAGAGAAGATGAAAGAAAGATATAAGCTGCAGAAAGTTCATGCGAAAACATTGATTGAGAAAGTACGTGAAAGGTGTAGAATAGAAGCGGACGAGAGGTTGTCGCACAACTTTAGGGAAAACTCCAAACTCTTCTGGAAAGAGGTTGGAAGGTCCCGGAGTGGTGCGACAGCTTTAAGAATGAACAAAGTGCTTTCGAGAACCAATGACGTCCTCTCAGAAAAATCGGACGTTATGCAGCGATGGAGTGAATTTTATAGAGAATTGTATGCGTGTCATGATCTTGGTGAAGGATCCGGGGGTGACGCCGTGACTGGCACGCCAGACACGGACCTCGATGACACTGAGGTCATCAGCATGAAAGAGATTGAACGTGCGATTCGAAGTTTGAAATGTGGTAAGGCTGCGGGACTAGACAGAGTTACTGCTGAAATGGTCAAGTACGGTGGGCCTCGCGTCTGGGGCAGCTTTCATCTGCTGTGCAATTTGTGCTGGCGGACGGGAGATGTCCCGGATGATTGGCGATCCGCGGTCATTGTGCCTTTATATAAAGGTAAAGGTTCACATTTTGACTGCGGGAGCTATCGGGCGATCAGCTTGACCAGTTTAGCAAGTAAAGTTTATTCGAAGGTTTTGACACGCAGGATGCAAGAGAAATCGGAAAGATTCTTATGGGAGGCACAATGCGGATTTAGACCTGGAAGAGGATGCACGGATCAAATGTTTTCTCTCCGCATGATCACGGAGAAGCTTCTGAGTGTTAACCAGAGGATTTTCTGTGCTTTTGTGGATCTGGAGAAAGCATTTGATAAGGTTATAAGGAAGAAAATGTGGGAACTGTTGCCGGGATATGGTGTGGATGGTCGATTGTTAAGGGCTGTGCAGTCACTTTACTATGACTGTAAAGCCTGTGTGCGGGTAGGGCATGACCTGTCACCCATGTTTAGCGTCCAAGCGGGCGTAAAACAAGGTTGTGTCATGTCTTCCTGGCTGTTCATACTGTATCTCGACAGCTGTTTACAGAAGCTGAAAGATAGCTGTTTGGGTGTGAAATTGGGTGACATAAAAGTTAATTGTCTGCTGTATGCTGATGATGCAGTGCTTATTGCACCATCAGAAGCAGAACTGCAGGCATTAGTCGCGTGTATGAAAGAGGAATGTGAAATTAAAGGTCTCCGTTTGAATGCTAATAAAACTAAGGTTCTGGTATTTGAAAAGGACGAAGAGAGAACGAAATGTGAAATATGGGTAAATCAGGAATGTCTAGAACAGGTAAATGAAATTGTATACTTGGGGAGTGCTTTCAGCCGGGATGGAAGATGTGATTTAGATGTGGATAGGCGTGTCGCTGCCGGAAACAAAGTCAATGGTGCCCTGAATGCATTAGTCAAAAGGCAAGGCGTGGTGAAGAGTGCACGCCTTGCAATACATAACGCAGTGTTGGTACCGACTTTGTTATATGGCAGCGAAACCTGGGTATGCCAGAAGAAGCATAAAAGCAAGTTGAATGCAGTGGAGATGCGATCTCTTCGTAAAATGTGTGGCGTTACCATAGCCGACCGAAAGCGAAACGAAGAGATTCGCAATATGGCAGGATTGAAAGATGACCTTATCACAAAAATTGATAGGGGCGTACTCCAATGGTTTGGGCACGTTGAACGAATGAGTGAAGACCGAATGGTGAAGAAAATATATAGAGCGAAAGTAAATATTAAAAGGTGTCGAGGTAGACCGAGACTAACTTTCGAAGACCATGTGAGCAAATTGCTCGAGGAGGGGAGGGTCAAGAGTACTCGGATACCTAGACGTGCATGTATGAGGAAGTTAATGAACCTGAAAGAAGCGAAAGAAGTATGTAAGGACCGTGACACTTGGCGATCTGTTCTCTCTGGCTACCCCGTTAGGGATTGTGCGTGACGATAAGTAAGTAAGTAAGTAGAATGTTTAATACAAGCACATGTATTGCGGTTGCTTAAATTCGGCGGAACTACATAAAATGGACGGTAGCGTTTAAATGTCGTGAAGGATACAGTTCCCCCTTCATTTTGGTATTTTTTATACAATTTCAGTAGCGTATCAAGCAAAAATCGTTTTTGTTTTTGTATTTTATTTTTAGTCACATACTCTTTCTTTCCTGCAGTCATACGACTTACGTCATCTCTTTCGGAGAATTTTTTCAAATCACATGCTGTTTTTATTCTCTTTTGTTTGATGCTGTAGTACCTTTTTACACCACTCTTAATACCTAAGCATTTTGCCAGGTTTGTTTTCATGTAATATTTCTTGCCTGTTTCACTTTCTGTAAGCTTTTTCAGCATTTTTCTTTCTTGGAATGATTTACTAAGTTTGTAAGTTTCTTTTAAGGACTCTTCAAGAACATGCTGTTGTAAAAGTTTTTGCTTAACTCTCTCTTTAGCTTCCTCTGAAATATCAGGAAGTTCTTTCTCAATGAAAATGTTAGATTTAGTCTTAGGAGTAAGTTCATTTAGATAGTGAAGCTCCTCGATTTCAATTGATTGTGACTGGTTTGTAATAGTTTTTCTCGATTTATTTCGTGATTTAAGCTTGTCCAACTCAGTAGTCAGTCTTTGTACCTTTTTTCTTGAGCGTCTTAACATTTTTCTTAAATTCTCATTTTTTCGACGCAGAATTTCTACTTTTTCTTTTAGTTTTTTATTTTCTCGCCCTACTTGGCTACGATAGCGACGACGTGCCTGTCCAGCTTCGACTACCAATGGTTTATTTTCTTTTTCAAGTTTTTTACGTTTAGCATCCCTCCATTGTTTTCTAACATCTTGTTTTTCATTTTCGCTCATATCGCTTATTTTTCGTTTTTTAGCTTTCGTTCTTTCCAAATTTCTCTTTTTCATTTCTTCAAACTTTTTTGGATTGTCTTTTTTTAGTTTTTCGCGATACTTGCGACATCTTTCTGCGGATGATAAAGGCATCTGGAAAGCAACAATGATAAATAATAAAATGTAGCTACTATTAACTTAATCAATTTGTGTATCTAAACTATTGTAAAAGGACAACAATGAGATCAAAATAAAAAGAATCAATTGGTGGCAGTTCCTACAGTTCAATCTATAATCGTACGCTACCGACTAGGTACTTTTTGAAATAAATTCTTTGTTGGTTTTGATCTTTTTAGTTGTTTTTATTTTACGAAGGTGGTTTTTTTTCTATTGTAAAAAGTCATGTTCTAGATTTAAAAAAAACACTAACTGCTAACTGAGGAAGTTAACATTACAAAAGGAATCGGGAAAAAGAATTTCATAAACCTATCAGAATCAGTTGATATCGAGGATTTTCACTATTTAAATGAAATCCCTCCTAACGTCTAAAACTAAACTGAAATCGTAGGTATTTTAAACTTAATAAAACAAATTACGGAGAAATCGGTATGCGTAACATATACAGAAGAAAAAGACACGCCGAATACATAACCTCCTCCTTATTTGAAGTCATTTAAAAAATTGAAGAGGCTCACGAAAAGTGAAACAGGCAAAAAATATAACGCGACAATAAATCTGGCAAAAATTTAACTATTATTAAAATACTAATTATTAACTACTGAAATAGTTTTTTTTACCATAAGTAAAAAAAGAGTGTCATTTGAGGAACCAAGATGTATCTAACAATGATGTTTATGTAGCATCTAGGAGGGAACATAGACACAGGCATACTAACATACTAACTAAAAACATTACCCTCCTTCTGGGCTCAGGCACAGTCAAGTAAAAATAATATATAAATATTAAACGCTAATTCGAGTCATAACATAAGTAGGTACCTAATGAGATTAGAATAATTGTACACATACCTTTAGAAAATTCCCTTGTGACACGTCGCACAATTTCGTGTCACTAATCGCACAATGGAATAAAAATTCTTTACAACGTAACCTAAAAGTTGCAACAATTCATAAATTTAACCATGAATCGAACACTTCTATAGGGCTTTTCACTGTAAATCTTTAAGGGGCGTATTATATAATTCAATTTTAAAGAAATCTTGAGATATATTATTATTGTACTCAACTAAATTCACAAAATTTTAACGACACGCGGCGACGACACAAACAAAATGCTCAAGTGACAATGATACAAATGGCGGCTTTTCGAAATTTTATGGCCAGTACTTGAAGCCAATGTTGCCATACTAAACAGTCAAGAAACTTCTTTCATAGGTTTATAGGTTGCGAAACGATGGTGTCGCACAACAGGAGTGTTACAACGGAATGAATTTTGGGATGTATGTAATATTACTTGTAAAAACTATAATAACGATGAGTATTGCGATTTTATTTATAAAAACGGTTACTAGTGTTTACGAGCCTTTATTAATAATAACATAAAAATGCTAGCTTACGTTAAATAAAACAGCGCCAAAAATATTCTTAAGTACTCGAGCAAGGACATGCGTATTTTATATAGAGTAAAAAGACCGAGTTAGATATTATGTATTGTTATGGCGAAATTAAACAACGAAATTAGTTATTTGATGAATGACAGTGTATACAATACACTAAAATAATATTAGCATATATCCAAAATTATTTTAAGGCATAATAAATACGCAATTTTTTGTCACATAAGAGTCGGACACGACACTATGTCTGTATGCGTCAAAAATTTGGTCCTAATTTATCCTAATGATTTTCGAACGATTGAGACAAGTAATGCTCTTTAAGAAGTCGCTTAAAGACTACAATAGTCTGAGCTTCGCGTATATACAAAGGTAGGGCATTCCAGAGCTTAATAGACTGTACAGTAAAAGATTTATTAAAGAAAGATGTATTGTGAGTTGGTACCCTTAAAATGAGTTTTTTTGAAGAGCGTAAAGGTTCCCTTGGAAGCCCAACAAAACTAAATTTCTCCTTAAGATAAGGAGGAGTAGAAGGGTGAAATAAGACACAGTACAGAATAGAAAGAATATGCATGTTCCGGCGAAATTGGATAGGTAACCACTTGAGACGTAAGCGAAATTGGGAAATGTGGTCAAATTTCGTGAACGCACTACACGGCAAACGTACCGATACCATCCACACCATCTGGATGCTTGGCGGTCCACCACTGTACGTTTCACAAGGAGTTTTCTTCCACGTACAACCTCTCTGTGGAATAGTTTACCACCGGCGATTTTTCCGGACCGATACGACCTGGGGACCTTCAAGAAAAGAGCTTACTCCTTTCTAAAGGGCCGGCAACGCACCCGCAATTCTCCTGGTGTTGCGGTTGATCATGGGCGGCGGTAGTCACTTAACATCAGGTGAGCCGCATGCTCGTTTGCCTCCTCTTCTATAAAAAAAAAATTGCGCAATCCAAATATGAACCGAATACTAGTATTTTGAAGTCTCTCAAGCTTAGTTAGCTGGTCTTTAGTTATGTCTACATAGCTTGCGTCAGCATAGTCAAGAATCGGAAGGAGAAGAGACTGTGCGAGCATAATTTTTGTAGGAATGGGAAGAAATGATCGAAGGCGACGCAGTGAACTAAGAGCGACAAAGATTTTCTTACTTACCTCATTCAGTTGGCGTTTCCAATTTAAGGAACTATCAAGGTAAACACCAAGATTTTTGACATTGTCAAAGTAAGGGATCACAACCCCATCGAATACAACAGGTGGTATGGAGAACCAGTCAATTCTTGAGATAAAGCTCTGACTACCAAAAATGATAGCCTGTAACTTTTTAGGATTGACATTTAGGCCATATGATTGACTCCACTCATGAATCATATTTAAGTCATTATTTAATGTAGCGATTGCATTCGGCAAATTCTCAAGAGTTGACTGGGTGTAAATCTGGACATCATCCGCATACATGTGGTAGAGGGAAGAAATTTTATGAGTAATTGAATTAATGAAAATGGAAAAGAGTAAAGGTGACAACACGCCACCCTGCGGCACGCCTGCAGTAATATCACACCAAGATGAGTGAGTTTCATCAACATGAATACACTGCCGACGGCCACAGAGATAACTTTGAAACCAGTCAATTACTGATGGAGATATGTTAAGGGAATACAACTGACTCAACAGTATATCGAAATCAACAGTATTGAACGCATTACTGAAATCTAGCAAGGTCATGACTGTGAGTTGTTTATTATCCATACCCCACCGTATGTCATCAGTAACTTTAAAAATGTATGTTAATGTATGTGATAGAGCCATGCTGTAGCTGTATTGTAGCTGCAGAATGAATGGGACGGTTTGACTGGGGTAGGACCTGTATCTAGAAACTATAAGAAAATAAAAGGAAACCCTTTGCTGCAGCATGCAACTGTGAAAAGGACCGGTCTCAGTGATAATACTGGTTTTCACTCCGACCCATACCCAAACCCAAACTAAGTTACTGACAGAACTTCGGCTTATTTTATTTCACGCTTCTCAGTTAGAAGAACTAATCATCATCATCATCATTACAGTCATTCACAAGTTCACTGCTAAATATAGACCTCTCCAAAGGAATGTCACGAAGCACGGTCTGCAAGCCACCTGCATCCATTGACTTCCTGCATGTCTTGCAAGTTGTCACTCCATCTAGTGGGGGTCGCTCTACACTTCGCCTACCAGAAAAAACTGCCACTCAGGAACCTTTTTTCCCCCATCAGTTGTGGGTTCTTCGTACTATATGGCTAAACCATTGCCACTTCAGCTTACTAATCTGTTGGGCTATGTCAGCCACTCTGGTTACTGTCTGTGTGATATCGTCATTTTTGAGTTTATGATGCAGAGAAATTACGAGCATAGCCCTCTCTATAGCTTGCTGAGCGATCTTGAGCTTCCTCATATGGCTGGCAGTGAAGAACCATGTCTCATATCTATAAGTCATCACTGGCAACTCGCACTGAATAATAAAAAAGAATTAATATGTAAAGTAAATTAATGAAATTTAAAGACAAATTACAAATTAGTTATATGTAAACTAATATATTATTTACTGCTTTCAAAAGTGCATTCTCCATTATTAAAACACTTTCATTTGTTAAAACATTTGGTTTAAGGGCTTGTTTAGCCAGTGCCTTTCTTTTCAGTATCACAATATATCCATGTTTCCTCTTCTGTCACAATGTCATAAACAGATTGGCTGTGGAAGGAAAGGGGTGATATCCCGCCGGGAGCCGCCGGATCTTTGATAGCGCGATTTAGGCTTCGATGTGTTTCGCTCGTGGCGCAACGACCGGATGTTATTAGTGCAATCCGATTGCGTCCTTAATGCTGGTGAGGAATGCACGTTGTATGTGTAAGGGCAAGTGACGCCAGTGCGAACGATATGCCGGTGTGTAATGCATGCCGTACTATGCACTTGCAAGTGATGCCATTGAGAATGATTGGCCGGAGCAAGTGCCGAAAGTCTGCCTTATAAATCTGCAGTGAGTCGAGATGAAGACAAGTGGAGTGAATGGTAGTAGGTAGGGGTTCTTGAGGATAATGACGAAATCTTGAAATTGTAGTATCCGAAGGTTGTTGGCTGCGTGTTCACGTCACGTTGGGTAGTCACCAGTTTGACCGTGGAAGGAAAAGGAGAGGTTTCCCGTGTTCAGCCCAGGGAGCGGCAAATTCTCCGAGTTGTTCCGAGCTATTCAATATGTATTGTTTTTACTTCGAAAATTTGATATCACAATTTAGTCTTCGATGTGTTTCGGTTGTGGCGTGACGACAACGCCGTTACATCAATTGAAAGTCTCGAGCCCATTTTTCTTATAGGATGAGTTTATGAGGAATACAGCGGCAAAAAAGTTTTCTTCCTTTTATATGATTATGTAATTTTTTTAGAATTTGGCTTATATATACCAATACCCATACGTCCTCGAATCTCCTCATAGATCAGTGCGCCAGTTTTCTTCAATTATTTGCCTGACAGTTACCACCTTTTCCTTACTGGTTACAGGAGGGTCGACCTACACGAATTTCACTATAACGCTGCTTAAATGAGGTTCTTACCTCCCAAAAGAATTTTCAAAACGAGCAGTGCTATCTTGAGGAGAGAGTGAACTTTCAGTGAGCGTTCATTCCGTTTTGCCAGGGATGACGATATTGAACTTGTGATAAAAAACGAATAGACACGAGACTTTTCGCCAAAAATTATTATCCCAAACTAAAAAAAATGATACAACCAGAATTCCAACATAATAAATGAGCGGCTAGGAATTGCAAAAATTTCTTTAAATTTTAATAAATTACATTGAGAAAAAAAGTAATTTATGCCAGTAGTTTTTTTTTATATAATATCCCAGCATTTAATGAACTTAAATTACTTTCAGGACTTGGAGAACATGGCCTGCCAGCTCAACTGCCTAAATCGGAGGCTGAGTTAGAGGAACAGTTGTATTCTGTGAACGGTTTCAACGGGGCACTGAGCGACAAAATCCCGTTAAACCGATCCCTCCCGGACATAAGGCACCCTGGATGTAAAAAGAAACTATATATAGAATCCTTGCCGACGGTCAGCGTTGTTGTACCCTTCCACAATGAACATTGGAGCACGCTACTGAGGACTGCGTACAGTGTCCTCAACAGGTCTCCAGAGTTTCTCATAAAGGAGGTGTTTCTAGTCGACGATGCCAGTACAAAAGGTGGGGTTTTAAACATATGCATTTGACATTTGTGACAAGCACACATTACACCTGATGGTGAGTGGTTTCTGTGGCCCATAGACATCTACATCCATCCTCAATTACGAATTAGAGTGCAGATGCGTTGTCACCCGTGAGGACTAAGATGGAATGCCTCGTTTCCAGTAAAAAAGTGTCTCTGGTTCTAAACACTCACCATACGAAATACAGCAGCATTAAGCTGCTATTTCACGCTGGTATTCTGTGAGAGCGTGGTTCCTCCCCGGTCGAGCCGACCTATTCGTGCTATAACTATACTTTTAATATAAATGCAGCATGGCTCTACCACATATATAAATATGTGTAGAATCTATCAACCCAAGTCTAGCTGGGTTATCTTTACATATAATTCTATAATTCTTGTACTTGTGTTAGTCACTGAACTCTTTCTAAACGGTTCGATTGATTTTCATGAAATGTTTTGTGTGCGTTTGTGGGAAGTAGATCCCGGGAGAAGGATATAAATTCACAATTTGATCTGGTACGTGGCGCTGTTGTCGAGATCCAAAAATTACCCGAGCGAAGCCAGTAGTTACGTTGTACCAGTTCTGGCGCACTTGTAGAAAGGTTGTACCAGTTCTGGCGCACTGAGTCACGAGTGGTACAAGTACGACGTTCGTCGACTTACGATCCTAAAAAAAAAAAAAAGAAAAAAAAAAGGTTTTGGCATGCTCTGATCACGAATCTGCGGTCCATTTTTGCGTAGGATGCACGGTTCCGGAGATGTGCAGATCAATTAACTCTTATCTAATTGATATCCGCTGCGAGCCTCCACCGTCATTAGCGCTCCATTGTCCTTATCTACTTATCTATTGTCGATTGACTACCGTCATTATCTATTATTCGCAGCGTGTGGGTCGGCTTATGCTATTGTATTATACTCCTTTGTTCCTATCTACAACACTAATCTGAATCTACAATAAAACACATTACCTAATTTTGTTAAAATTTTTATTTATAAAATACAAAATCTTATTACTTATTATCTATAAAATAGGAGCGAAACATCTCATCCACTAACATATCGTCGTACAATGTGTTCTCTGTAAATATACTCGTAAAACTATGCATTGAACATCTCTGAAACTTATATAGCAAATACATTAAGCAATATTCGCCACAAACTGAAGTCCTATCAACATTCCAGTTCCATCTTTTACAATTTCGTACAGGTGCCCGTCCATATGAATCAAAATATTCACCGACGTCATTCGTATCGATATATAAAGCTACCCAATGTGACCCTGGTTTATCATCTGTACCCAAATTGCATATTACCTAGTCAGGTCATAAATTCTATCACATGTTTAATATAAAATAATTGAAACAAGTTTATTCATTATGTAACCATTTATATACCAAAATGAACTTAACAAAACATAGATTCTTATGACACTATAGTTTATTCAAAATGACCTCCGTAATTTTGAATACAGGCCTTCAATCTGCGCGGCCAGTCGTCTATCTCACCACGAACGAGGTCCATGTCATATCGGCGGCTGCCTTAATTAAAGATGTCTTGAGTGACTCGAAATTGGGATGAGGCTTTGAGCACGCCTTTTCCTCCAAGTGTTGCCATATCTTGTAATCTAACGGATTCAAATCTGGATTGGTCTTTGTGTCGGATGAAGTCGATTTCACGCGCCGCCAGCCAGTCTTTTTTTTTTTGTTTTTAAAGAACGTTACCTCCACACTAGGTTTTTCTCCTGTATCGTGGGGGCAGTTTACAAACACAAATTTCACAAGGACAAACATCCAAACTCGGAACAATTACTTGTAGGTCGTACAAATACTTGTTCCGTGCGGGATTCGAACCCGCGACCCCCAAGCACAGCCACTCATTGCTAAGCCACTACGCCACGGAGCTGGCAAAAGTCCTGTGTGCTCTTCGCTCTATGAGCTGACGCCGAATCTTGTTGGAATACCCAGTGCCTGTTATTGAACATGGTATGAGAAACAGGTTACACAAGGTTCGTCAGGACTGTATTTTGATACACAACTGCATTCGTTTTTAACCTTTCTCACAAAAATGTACCTCTGTTAAGCCCCAATAAGAAACTCCCAACCACACCATGAGCGAGGATGGAAAATGACCCCGTTGGACACGCGGAATACGGTTGCTCGCTTCTTCACTACTGCGTGCGTACACCTTATCATTTTGTTTGTTGTAGCTCTCTTCTACGGTAAAAATTTTTTCATCCGAAAAAAGAATTTCCCGATATTTTTCCCGCGTACCGCTTCAACAAAGCGCGGCATCTCTTCAGTTTCAGATCCATTAGACGAGCATTCAAACGATGTCCTGTTTTTCTTCGATATGCCCGAAGCCCTAAGTCTTCATTTAACGCCGTGGTTCTGCTTAACCCCATCTGAAGGGCCAACAGTTTCTGCTTACGTTTGGGATTTCTTTGAATTCGTACCTTTACAGCTTTTATCACTGCTGGAGTCCTAACAAATCGAGGGCGACCACTTCTTGACCTGTCATCTACACTAGAGTCTTCATTGTATCGTTTGATGGTACGATAAACGAATCTTTTGGTTATATTCAAATTTTTCAGTATATCAAAAAATTTAATTGGCGTGTAATCGCAACTGCAACACGGTCTTTTTTAAGCGTCCACTCCATATGTAAAAATGAGTAAAATTCTAAAAAGTATACAGTTTTATTTTCATGAATAATTCGAATTCAATAAACTTTTTTGTGGCCAGCATTCTAAAAGGGTGCGTTTGGCAGAAAAAAGCGCTAGCAAGCGCTTATAAGCGCTGAAATAGTTTTCGGCCAGGCCACGATTGCTACTTCAGTAGCGCTGACACAATCCGCCATTTTGCTTATTTAATTTGTTTGTTTTGAAGTAGAGTTGATAAGTTGTTTTGTGCAATATTCGTTTTAAGTAATATAATGACATGAATAAACATATACATGTTATTAAAAATTCATGATTGGTAAGTTTTTAATATGAATACTTTACAAACATATATTTAAATTAGGTTAGGTTCCCCCGTTAAAACTAACATCGTGTCCTGGAGGAAAATAGCTACTTACGATTTGACAGCGCTTACCGCTTACGATCGCCATTTTGCTTACAAGCGCTTGCTAGCGCTTTTTTCTGCCAAACGCACCCAAAGAAAAGTTTTTACTGTGTGACAATACTTATGACCTGACTAGGTATGTACGTTGGTACGTGGGTGTACATGGACAGTCTGTTAGCAGCATAAACATTATTTTCTAGACTGGGGTGAATCTTTTTCAGATGTTGTTGTACATCTAGTGTATCCATGATATTACTGCTATTAGTAGATTACTACAGTACAATCTACTCAATGACTAACATAGGAATGATCAATTATGTGATTTCTAAATATTAAATTGCATTTTTTCCGTTATACAAAACCTATTTGAGTCATCAATACACTGAATAAGACGCAACACGAAGAATGTGAGATAAGGTTGTTGACGCATAAAGTTATTATCAATTCTACTGTAGAAATTCTTTAGATTAGAATTATTACTTACTGGTACTATATAAGACCAAGCAACTGCAGTCATGGAGTTAGTGTATGGTCGTTTGACCGCAGTGTATCTATCAATAATACATTTGTGTTACTTCAACGCATCAAAGGCCATAGATGTAAGTGTTTAATCTATTGACAAACTTACCTTTCTTTCTGTTATTTTTTTACGTGTGTATGATTTTGAACGACAGGCCTGTTGGTCTAGTGGTTAGTGACCCTGACTGTTATGCCGGAGGTCGTGGGCCGGAGGTCGTGGGTTCGATTCCCACCCAGGACAAATGCTTGTGTGATGAGCACGATCATTTGTTCTGTGTCTGGGTGTAATTTATCTATAATATTTATGTATTTAGAAATATATAAGTATGTTTATCAGTTGTCTAGTACCCATAACACAAGCTCTGCTTAGCTTGGGACTAGATGGCGTTGTGTGATAGTTGTGGAATATTATTATTATTATTATTATTATTTAGTGTTAACAAATTATATTTAAATATTTTGTGTGTGTATATGATTAAGCCGTGGTAGCTCAGATGATTAGCGCAAGCTGTAAATTTTACAGTACGTAACGCGGGTTCGATCCCCACCGACACCAATTAAATTGTTAATTGCAATTTTAAGTGTTTATTCTATTGACACACTTACTTTTCTTTCTGTTATTTTCTTACGTGTGTATGATTTAGTGTTAACAAATTATATTTAAATATTGTGTGTGTATATGATTAAGCCGTGGTAGCTCAGATGGTTAGCGCAAGCTGTAAATTTTACAGTACGTAACGCGGGTTCGATCCCCGCCGACACCAATTAAATTGTTAATTGCAATTTTAAGTGTTTATTCTATTGACACACTTATTTTTCTTTCTGTTATTTTCTTACGTGTGTATGATTTAGTGTTAACAAATTATATTTAAATATTGTGTGTGTATATGATTAAGCCGTGGTAGCTCAGATGGTTAGCGCAAGCTGTAAATTTCACAGTACGCGACCCAGGTTCGAACCCCGCCGACACCACTTAAATTGTTAATTGCAATTTTAAGTGCTGATTTACCACGTGCTCGGCGGTGAAGGAAAACATTGTGAGGAAACCTGCATGTCTGAGAAAATTTCGAAGGCATGTGAAGTTCGCCAACACGCATTGAGACCGCGCCGCGGACATTTCCTAGCCATAAATACAAAGACAATAGCAGAAAGTAAAAAGTTAAAAAATACTTTTTTGACAATGACAGTCATTAGTTGATCATTAGTGAATGTGATTCTGTTTTCTTAAATTACAGGAAGAAAAGAGCAGAAGGAAGAAATGGGATGATGGGAAGTAATGAAGAATGAATTGTTATGTGAAGTTTGTTGGAACAAACATATTTTAGTCACGTGTAAATACTTTTAACATTTTGGTTCAAAATGACACAAAATCTAAAAAATATTTGATACATCATCGACATGGACGGATTTTACATTATATATCCTCATAAACATTTTCAATGTAGAGAAATGGCTATTCTAAACGTAAAACTATCTAATAAAAATGATTCGTTTATCGATCATTATTTGTTTCGGCCAAGTTATCCTTTCAATTATTTGTCGCCAAAAGACAAAAAAACTGTTCGTTATTGTGAAATACACGTGCACGGCATTCCATATTTTGATGTGACCGAAGAATTAAAATGTGCCTACAAACAAGAGAACATCATTCCCATACTAAATTGGTATATTAGAAATTTGTGCAAAGACGAAGTGATCGCATACAAAGGTGGTTCAACAGAAAAACAATTTTTAAAAATGTTGACGACGAATGATAGAATTTTTAATATTGAAGAATACAAATGTCCAAAATACAATGATTTGGTAAATGTCATAAATTTAAACAAACGTTATGTGTGTAATAATCATATATTTGCAAAAAATAATCACAAAATTTTACATTGTTCTTGTGACGAAGTGTGGGTTTCTTTACAAGTGTTTATTGCTTGAAAATAAAATTTTAAATTAATCATAAATTTTCTTTGATTTCCCAAAAACATTAGTTATAGTATACTATATAATACAAAATTGGTTCAACAGAAAAACAATTTTTAAAAATGTTGACGACGAATGATAGAATTTTTAATATTGAAGAATACAAATGTCCAAAATACAATGATTTGGTAAATGTCATAAATTTAAACAAACTTTATGTGTGTAATAATCATATATTTGCAAAAAATAAACACAAAATTTTACATTGTTCTTGTGACGAAGTGTGGGTTTTTTACAAGTGGTTATTACTTGAAAATAAATCTAATATTTTTTAGATTTTGTGTCATTTTGAACCAAAATGTTAAAAGTATTTACACGTGACTAAAATATGTTTGTTCCAACAAACTTCACATAACAATTCATTCTTCATTACTTCCCATCATCCCATTTCTTCCTTCTGCTCTTTTCTTCCTGTAATTTAAGAAAACAGAATCACATTCACTAATGATCAACTAATGACTGTCATTGTCAAAAAAGTATTTTTTAACTTTTTACTTTCTGCTATTGTCTTTGTATTTATGGCTAGGAAATGTCCGCGGCGCGGTCTCAATGCGTGTTGGCGAACTTCACATGCCTTCGAAATTTTCTCAGACATGCAGGTTTCCTCACAATGTTTTCCTTCACCGCCGAGCACGTGGTAAATCAGCACTTAAAATTGCAATTAACAATTTAAGTGGTGTCGACAGGGATCGAACCCGCGTTACGTACTGTAAAATTTACAGCTTGCGCTAACCATCTAAGCTACCACGGCTTAATCATATACACACACAATATTTAAATATAATTTGTTAACACAAAATCATACACACGTAAGAAAATAACAGAAAGAAAAATAAGTGTGTCAATAGAATAAACACTTAAAATTGCAATTAACAATTTAATTGGTGTCGGCGGGGATCGAACCCGCGTTACGTACTGTAAAATTTACAGCTTGCGCTAACCATCTGAGCTACCACGGCTTAATCATATACACAAACAATATTTAAATATAATTTGTTAACACTAAATCATACACACGTAAGAAAATAACAGAAAGAAAAGTAAGTGTGTCAATAGAATAAACACTTAAAATTGCAATTAACAATTTAATTGGTGTCGGCGGGGATCGAACCCGCGTTACGTACTGTAAAATTTACAGCTTGCGCTAATCATCTGAGCTACCACGGCTTAATCATATACACACACAAAATATTTAAATATAATTTGTTAACACTAAATAATAATAATAATAATAATAATAATAATATTCCACAACTATCACACAACGCCATCTAGTCCCAAGCTAAGCAGAGCTTGTGTTATGGGTACTAGACAACTGATAAACATACTTATATATTTCTAAATACATAAATATTATAGATAAATTACACCCAGACACAGAACAAATGATCGTGCTCATCACACAAGCATTTGTCCTGGGTGGGAATCGAACCCACGACCTCCGGCCCACGACCTCCGGCATAACAGTCAGGGTCACTAACCACTAGACCAACAGGCCTGTCGTTCAAAATCATACACACGTAAAAAAATAACAGAAAGAAAGGTAAGTTTGTCAATAGATTAAACACTTACATCTATGGCCTTTGATGCGTTGAAGTAACACAAATGTATTATTGATAGATACACTGCGGTCAAACGACCATACACTAACTCCATGACTGCAGTTGCTTGGTCTTATATAGTACCAGTAAGTAATAATTCTAATCTAAAGAATTTCTACAGTAGAATTGATAATAACTTTATGCGTCAACAACCTTATCTCACATTCTTCGTGTTGCGTCTTATTCAGTGTATTGATGACTCAAATAGGTTTTGTATAACGGAAAAAATGCAATTTAATATTTAGAAATCACATAATTGATCATTCCTATGTTAGTCATTGAGTAGATTGTACTGTAGTAATCTACTAATAGCAGTAATATCATGGATACACTAGATGTACAACAACATCTGAAAAAGATTCACCCCAGTCTAGAAAATAATGTTTATGCTGCTAACAGACTGTCCATGTACACCCACGTACCAACGTACATACCTAGTCAGGTCATAAGTATTGTCACACAGTAAAAACTTTTCTTTGGGTGCGTTTGGCAGAAAAAAGCGCTAGCAAGCGCTTGTAAGCAAAATGGCGATCGTAAGCGGTAAGCGCTGTCAAATCGTAAGTAGCTATTTTCCTCCAGGACACGATGTTAGTTTTAACGGGGGAACCTAACCTAATTTAAATATATGTTTGTAAAGTATTCATATTAAAAACTTACCAATCATGAATTTTTAATAACATGTATATGTTTATTCATGTCATTATATTACTTAAAACGAATATTGCACAAAACAACTTATCAACTCTACTTCAAAACAAACAAATTAAATAAGCAAAATGGCGGATTGTGTCAGCGCTACTGAAGTAGCAATCGTGGCCTGGCCGAAAACTATTTCAGCGCTTATAAGCGCTTGCTAGCGCTTTTTTCTGCCAAACGCACCCTTTTAGAATGCTGGCCACAAAAAAGTTTATTGAATTCGAATTATTCATGAAAATAAAACTGTATACTTTTTAGAATTTTACTCATTTTTACATATGGAGTGGACGCTTAAAAAAGACCGTGTTGCAGTTGCGATTACACGCCAATTAAATTTTTTGATATACTGAAAAATTTGAATATAACCAAAAGATTCGTTTATCGTACCATCAAACGATACAATGAAGACTCTAGTGTAGATGACAGGTCAAGAAGTGGTCGCCCTCGATTTGTTAGGACTCCAGCAGTGATAAAAGCTGTAAAGGTGCGAATTCAAAGAAATCCCAAACGTAAGCAGAAACTGTTGGCCCTTCAGATGGGGTTAAGCAGAACCACGGCGTTAAATGAAGACTTAGGGCTTCGGGCATATCGAAGAAAAACAGGACATCGTTTGAATGCTCGTCTAATGGATCTGAAACTGAAGAGATGCCGCGCTTTGTTGAAGCGGTACGCGGGAAAAATATCGGGAAATTCTTTTTTCGGATGAAAAAATTTTTACCGTAGAAGAGAGCTACAACAAACAAAATGATAAGGTGTACGCACGCAGTAGTGAAGAAGCGAGCAACCGTATTCCGCGTGTCCAACGGGGTCATTTTCCATCCTCGCTCATGGTGTGGTTGGGAGTTTCTTATTGGGGCTTAACAGAGGTACATTTTTGTGAGAAAGGTTAAAAACGAATGCAGTTGTGTATCAAAATACAGTCCTGACGAACCTTGTGTAACCTGTTTCTCATACCATGTTCAATAACAGGCACTGGGTATTCCAACAAGATTCGGCGTCAGCTCATAGAGCGAAGAGCACACAGGACTTTTGCCAGCTCCGTGGCGTAGTGGCTTAGCAATGAGTGGCTGTGCTTGGGGGTCGCGGGTTCGAATCCCGCACGGAACAAGTATTTGTACGACCTACAAGTAATTGTTCCGAGTTTGGATGTTTGTCCTTGTGAAATTTGTGTTTGTAAACTGCCCCCACGATACAGGAGAAAAACCTAGTGTGGAGGTAACGTTCTTTAAAAACAAAAAAAAAAGACTGGCTGGCGGCGCGTGAAATCGACTTCATCCGACACAAAGACCAATCCAGATTTGAATCCGTTAGATTACAAGATATGGCAACACTTGGAGGAAAAGGCGTGCTCAAAGCCTCATCCCAATTTCGAGTCACTCAAGACATCTTTAATTAAGGCAGCCGCCGATATGACATGGACCTCGTTCGTGGTGAGATAGACGACTGGCCGCGCAGATTGAAGGCCTGTATTCAAAATTACGGAGGTCATTTTGAATAAACTATAGTGTCATAAGAATCTATGTTTTGTTAAGTTCATTTTGGTATATAAATGGTTACATAATGAATAAACTTGTTTCAATTATTTTATATTAAACATGTGATAGAATTTATGACCTGACTAGGTAATATGCAATTTGGGTACAGATGATAAACCAGGGTCACATTGGGTAGCTTTATATATCGATACGAATGACGTCGGTGAATATTTTGATTCATATGGACGGGCACCTGTACGAAATTGTAAAAGATGGAACTGGAATGTTGATAGGACTTCAGTTTGTGGCGAATATTGCTTAATGTATTTGCTATATAAGTTTCAGAGATGTTCAATGCATAGTTTTACGAGTATATTTACAGAGAACACATTGTACGACGATATGTTAGTGGATGAGATGTTTCGCTCCTATTTTATAGATAATAAGTAATAAGATTTTGTATTTTATAAATAAAAATTTTAACAAAATTAGGTAATGTGTTTTATTGTAGATTCAGATTAGTGTTGTAGATAGGAACAAAGGAGTATAATACAATAGCATAAGCCGACCCACACGCTGCGAATAATAGATAATGACGGTAGTCAATCGACAATAGATAAGTAGATAAGGACAATGGAGCGCTAATGACGGTGGAGGCTCGCAGCGGATATCAATTAGATAAGAGTTAATTGATCTGCACATCTCCGGAACCGTGCATCCTACGCAAAAATGGACCGCAGATTCGTGATCAGAGCATGCCAAAACCTTTTTTTTTTTTTTTTTTTTTTTTTAGGATCGTAAGTCGACGAACGTCGTACTTGTACCACTCGTGACTCAGTGCGCCAGAACTGGTACAACCTTTCTACAAGTGCGCCAGAACTGGTACAACGTAACTACTGAAGCCACGGCGGATCGTTAGTGGTTTATAAGAAAGAAGGGAGTAAAAAGTTTTTAAAACATAAGAATTCGTAAGGGACACCTTAACAAGAGACCACCACGTTGCTTCATTACCGATTTGTGATCTTTGAATTTTCTGTTCTTAATTATAATTAATTAATAATAATGTACATTCCTCTTAGTCGACTTAAAAAGTGACGAGGTTCTCAATTCCACCATATGTTTTTCTGTAAGTATATTACGCGATATGTTCGTGAACAGTGAACCGATATTGATGATATTTTATTTCTTAATTAGGTTATACTTTAGCGTTAGACTTATCTAAAGGAGAACTAACTCCACTCATGATTTTTTTTATATCATACTTCTAGCTGGTACCCGGCGCAGTGCTGCTGAAATATCGTTTTAAATTTGGAAGGGTTATGTTGTTTAATTAGGATATTAAAATTGTATGATATATGACTTTAAAGTAAATTTGTCGTTACGATAGGCACGCCAGCTACTTTAAGTTAATTGTACTATGCTTATAACCTTCGCGCAAGTACAAGCAATAAGTTGAAAATATTCTACCGCAATGAATATAAGCAATATAAGCAGCATAAAAAATGAATAAACGAATGTTATTTTTATATATTAAATATCATAGCACCGACTTCGAAGCTATTTTGTACAAATGATTTTATTATTTTTAGTTTCATTTTCTAAATATTTAATGCTAGCCTTTACTCGTCCGCTTCGACGAATCTACTCGTATATATACGTATTGATAAATGTCAATATGCAATACTTAGTAGCCGTGATTCGCCCATTACTACACCCACGGGATGATAGGTATAAGTTAGCAGATTCTCTCACATGAATGTATCGCTGATAATAACCCATTTTTATCAACCATTATAATGAATTAAATTAGTTTGAGTTTTCTTGCTTAACATTCATTTTGATAACAGACAATTCGACATTTGATAATTATTTAATTTTTTGACTTTACAATTGTTTAATTAATTAGGGCGACCTATGTTCATTCTGTTCATAAAATTATATTATTAGAAAGTTATAAACATTATTAAAGAATATTAACTGTAACTAATAACTATTACAAATATATGCACACCTGAACAAGTCTACGTCGTATATATATATATATATACACGACGTACACTTATATAAATTAGTTGAGTAGGCAGACATTGTTCTGCCTTTTCCGACGACCCTTTGTCACATAAAAATATCCGTAAATTCCCAACAAAATATGTTGAGGGTCATTAAACGGTGCAAAAACCATACCATCTCTGAAGTTGGATCAAACTGCACACAATGTGCAAAATTTCATTGAAATCAGTTCAGTACTTTAGGAGTTTTAATTTTTATATATAAAAACAGAATTGAAGTGTCTGTAATATTAAATTGGTTTGCTTCCATTGAGCTAGGGCGTTATTTGCATGCTATTAAGACATAATATATAAAAAAATTGTCTGTTGGCTGAAGCGATTTTTTTTATTTAAAATAAATCAAATACAAAACTTAAATTATTTTATCACGGTGTCGCAAAAACCTAACTGTAATGAAACTTTAAGAAAGAGCAATGCCAGAAGGGTTTAGATCACTAAACTATGTTTTATATGAAGAACTTGAAGATAACAAAAAGAAAAATTGAGACCATTAAATAGCCTGTGATAATTCTAAATCCAAATAATGCTATATTAGTAGACCCTATCCAGGCGACGCCTTCGCTTGTATTAAATATAAAAACCGACGTGTAACCTTATCAAAGGAAAAAAATACTAAGAATGAAATGATATAATTTCAGAATTCCTAAAGCAGAAGCTAGAAGACTACCTAGCACAACACCTGCCTAAAGTGAAAGTCCTCAGATTACAAGAAAGGAGCGGCTTGATAGCGGCCCGGCTGGCGGGGGCGCGGGTGGCGAAGGCCGATGTTCTCCTCTTTCTGGACTCTCATACGGAAGCCAGCGTCAATTGGTTGCCACCATTGTTAGGTTTGTGTTTTTCTTTATTTGTAGTCAAGTGGAATAGGGATGGGCCGAATATGGATTTCACCGAATACGAACATTCGGCCGAATGTTCGGTAAAACTTTTAACATTATTCGACAGGATAACCTCGGGACCCAACCAATTTATATCGACACTTGTTACCGTAAAGCGCGCGGGGTTAGCGCCGGACCCTGCCTCTCGCTCCCCGCCACAACTGACATGTTATTGCATCATCTAGTACTGAGCAAATTGCCGGCACATTTTTTTTTATAGAAGAGGGGGCAAGCGAGCATGCGGCTCACCTATTAAGTGACTACCGCCGCCCATGATCAACTGCAACACCAGGGGAATTGCAGGTGCGTTGCCGGCCCTTTAGAAAAGAGTAAGCTCTTTGCTTGAAGGTCCCCAGGTCGTATCGGTCCGGAAAAATCACCGGTGGTAAACTATTCCACAGAGAGGTTGTACGCGGAAGAAAACTCCTTTTGAAACGTACAGTGGTGGACCGCCAAGCATCCAGATGGTGTGGATGGTATCGGGACGTTTGTCGCGTAGTGCGTTCACGAAATTTGGCGGCTGGGATTCATCCGAACAATTCCTCAGAGCACTCTCCATGGTATATGCGAAAGCCAGTGAATCGAGCCGCTCTGCGCTGGATGCGGTCAAGTGGAAGGAGCTGGTACTGGGGAGCCCCAGCCCAGAAATGGGAACAGTATTCCATGTGCGGCCGAACCTGCGCCTTGTAAAGTTGCAGGCGGTGTGCCGGCATGAAATACTGTCCCGCTCTGCTGAGCACGCCAAGCTTTTTAGAGGCCAATTTGGCCTTCTCTTCTAAGTGACCACGAAACTGCACGTCACTCGATATGTCGACGCCGAGGATTCCGATACTGGCTGAGGCAACAAGGGGCCTTGAGGGGCGTTGCCTTGAATCTGAGGGGATACGACAAAGGGATTCTTTTAGCGGTTAATGCGCAAACTTGTGTCTTCTGGGGGTTAAACTGGACTAGATTTAGTCGCCCTCAATCCGAGACTCTGTTCAGCAAAGACTCGACTTCAGACACAAGTTCGTTCCGGCACTCGGAGACGTTTTCCCGAGAAATATTGGCTCGGCCGGTGTAAAGAGCATCACCAGTGCTGTCATCTGCATAGCAATGAATGTTACGGGTTTGCAACATATCATTGATATGCAGAAGAAACAGCGTTGGGGATAGCACGCAGTCCTGTGGAACACCAGCATTAATAGGCTTGCAATCGGAGCTTGCACCGTCAACAACGACCTTGATGCTCCGATCTGCAAGAAAACTGGTGATCCAATCGTACAATTTCTCGGGAAGCCCATAGGAAGGGAGCTTCGAAAGAAGCGCTTTGTGCTAAACCCGATCGAAGGCCTTCGCAATGTCCAAACTAACGGCCAATGCCTCCACCTTGGACTCTACTGCCTCCGCCCATCTGTGAGTTAGGTAGACCAGAAGATCACCAACTGACCGACCACGGCGAAAACCGTATTGGCGGTCACTAATCAGCTGGTGATCCTCAAGGTACCTCATGAGCTGGCAGTTTACAATGGACTCCATTATTTTGGAGAACAAGGAGGTGATGGCGATAGGCTGGTAGTTGGACGGGTCTGAGCGGTCGCATTTTTTGGGGATCGGGTGGACGAAAGCCGTCTTCCATGATTTTGGGACTACGCCTAGGGAGTAGGAGTACCGGAAAAGACGCGTTAAAACCGGTGCCAACTCTGGAGCATACGTCCTCAGCACAATTGGGGGGATTCCGTCAGGCCCACTCGACTTGTGGATGTCCAGGGAGAGGAGTGCTTTGCAAACCGAGCGCTGTGTGAACTGCACTTCCGGCATGGAGCACTCACACCGCGGGATGGTCGGCGGCGTACTCCCCCCGTCATCGAGAGTCGAGTTGGACGCAAAGAAAGAGCCTAGCAGATCGGCTTTCTCCTTTGCGGTATGGGCCAGTGAGTCGTCCTCCCTGTGCAGAGATGGAAGAGATGGCTGACAGAAATTCCCATGGATAGCCTTGGCGAGAGACCAGAATGCACGGGTTCCAGAAGGAAGGCGAACTAGTTTCTCGCCAATTCCCGTCACACCATCTAGTACTGAGCAAATTGCCGCCACATGCTTATGTTTTGACTATTCTTGTGATAAAAAAAGTATTTCGTTGTTTTATCCTTGGTGAAAATCCATAATTATATGATAAAAATGAGCGGCAGGAGATTTACCATTTGGACTTATTTTAGAGAAACTAACGACCAAAGTAAAGTGAAATGTACTAATGTAATGTAATTTTTCTTTGTTTGATTCCAAAAACATTTTATCAAGTTTTTATTTGATATAATCGGAAATAAATCTACAGTGCCTCAAAAACATAAATGTATAGATTTGAGATGCATTTTAGGCACTCTAGAGTAAGTAGATTTAGCCCATAAATAAAATATACTTTCACCAGTAAAAGACATCGCATTACTCAATTCGTACATTTCAATACACTGGACATTATGAAAACGAATGTTCGGTGATTTTACCGAATATTCGACCGAATACGAATATTCGGCCCATCTCTAAAGTGGACTCATTGGCCTCCCCATTGGGGGTAGACCATAAAATACGATAAAATTCACATTATTTAACTAAACAAGTTCTGTAACACTTTTTAACCTGTTTCTTACTTTTGTCACGTTATATCACCGTTTTAAAATTGAATTATAGATAGCGGCGCGAGTCGTGAACACCGAGTGGTAGTACCTATTTGTGTATGTACATTCATTTACACGTCAAATTCTCCCCACTCCCATGGGTTAACTAATAGAGAATGCCTCAAGGCATTAAGTTCGCCCTTTGTATTCTTTTGTTATTCATATTTTATTTTTATTTATTTATTTATTTGCCATTACACGTAACATTGGTACGTCAAAATTACAATTACAATTATATAGATACAATAATATAGTTAAAATTACAAATTATACAATTACAATAATATAATTAAAATGCATCTCATTTACAGTACATTATTTTATGTGTCAAACAAGTCAGAAAATGAACATTGCATATATTCTTCTATGTTGTAAAAAGCGTAATTTAAAAATAATGTTTTTATCACTTGTCGGAACGCATTTAGCGGAAGTCTTGTTATTTATATTGGCAATTTATTGTACATTTTAATTTTTATTGCAAGACCTTGCTTGAACACTTTGACTAATCTGGTTCTTGGAACAACTAATATTTCGCGATTTCTAGAATTGTAGTTGTGTACGTGCTTCTTCATTGGTAGTTTACTTTTTTCCTGGTGCACTTCTAGAAGCGATCTATAAATATATAACGAAACGACAATCATAATTTTCGCTTTTTGGAAATAGGCTCCAGCTGATGTCGATCTTTGCAATCCATGTATAATTCTAATCGACCTCTTTTGACAAATCAGTACTTTTTCTATTTGTGTAGCACATCGTAATCGCGTAGCTAATAATTGAGTGACAATATGCAAAGTAAACGGATATAAGAGTTTTCTTGTCAATAATGGGCTTAAGCTTCAATAAAGCGTAATTAGCACTGGCTAACTTTTTACAGACGTTATCTATATGGGTTTCATAACTTAAAGTGGAATCGAAAGTACACCCTAAAAATGTGACGTCACTTTTTGTGACTTTATTTGTTTTTTTGCTTGCATAATTAATAATGATACTTTTTTCTGCATTCAAAATTATTTCGTTTGTTTCAAACCAATTTTTAAGCACATTTAAAATATCATTTGTCTTCTTGGATACTTGGACTACATTTTTATCTTTAACACCAACCTGTGTATCATCCGCGAATAGTGTAACCATCGCCCAGTCATGTAAATTATTTGCAAGGTCGTTCACATACACTAAAAACAGCAATGGTCCCAGGATAGAGCCCTGCGGAACGCCAATGTAACTATGTTGTGAATCAGACTTAGTATTATTTAAGTAAACTATTTGCGTTCGATTGTTAAGATAAGACTGCATTATTTTCAATTATTTTCCTTCAAATCCGTAGAATTTTAATTTATGAATTAAGATATCATGCCTCAGACAATCGAACGCCTTAGATAAATCGCAAAAAAATGCTAGATACTTTCTGCGATCCATCCAAAGCGTCCAATGTAAAGTATACTGTTTTTCTAATAGCCATTTCCGTTGATCTTTTTTTGCGAAAACCGAATTGACAGTCTGTAAATAGATTATTTTTTTCAAAGTAGTCTAATATCCTAGATTTTAAGACAGTTTCTAAAATCTTTGATATAACTGGTAATATACACACTGGTCTGTAATTACCAATTTCAATAGTTTGTGCTTTTTTGAACTGTGGCACAATTTTTCCCTTTTTTAAGCTATCTGGGAAAATTCCTTCTATGGTGCAATCATTCAAGACTTCTAATATTATATCAAACATGTCTTTGTTGTGGATGATAAGTTCTCTATTAGTTTTTGTTGACATATCGTATATGTATGTCTCTAGACGTTTTACTATAATAATATTCCAAAATTCAGAATTATTTATTATATATTATTTGTCGGGTTTTTTAAATATTTGCTACATTTCTCAACCTTAACCTCTAAATTTTCCGTAAGTTTACCAGCTATATTGCAAAAGAACTCATTGAAACTGTTTGCCATATTTTTATAATTTGTAATTATGTCCCCACAGTGATTTTTAATTTTAGTAATTTTATTTATTCTTTGTGTTTTAACATGATTTTTTTGTTCCTTAATAATTGCCCAAGTAGTTATAATTTTATTCGTGGAATTTTTAATTCTAGACGCGTTCCTAAGTTTTTGGGCTGTTTGTAGTACTTTTCTATATATTCTCTTATATCTATTTAGATTGGATTTTCTAATTTTATCTGGATACAAGTTATGTAATATTTCGAGTTTTTGAAGATTATTTCTAGATATCAAAATACCTTTGGTGGTTAATTTATTCTTTTTCTCATAGGTTTAATTGTTTTTAATGGAAATGCAGTGTAATAACGATATTGTATATAGTCTGTAAGAATGTTCATTTTCTCATTTGCGTCAAGTTTCAAATTTATATCCTTTCTTACACATTCAAAGTCTTTACAGAACAGAACAAGTAATGAAAATATTTTATATTTTCCTGAGATATTATTCTACATCTAACCTCAGTCTTCTCCTTTGGTTTAGGATACTTAGAATTCAATTTATACTTTAATTCTATGACGTTATGATCTGATAACTTTACGACTAATACTTGACCCCTGTGATACTGAAAATCATCATCGTCATTTAAAATGAAATTATCAATACATGTGAAAGACTTGCCTTTGGTTCGGGTTGGCTCATTTAAGACGAATTTACATTTTAATTCACTCAATAGTCTTAAAAATTTGCATACTTTATTATTTGGTTTCAATAGGTTTAAATTAAAATCTCCTGCAATTACAATTCTTTTGTTTTCCCTACCTATTTTTTCGATAACTTTAGTCATTATATCTTCGAATATTAAATAATCATAATCAGGTCTATATACACAAATAATAACTAATTTAGACGATTTTACTTCAATTTCCGCTAGTTCACAATTCATTTCAATACTCAACTTTACAATGTCATGTCTTACTTTATATTCAAGTGAGTGTCTAACAAAAATAGCTGTACCTCCATGTTCAAATAACATCCTATTGTAATATGATACAAGTATAAAGCCTTCGATAGTCATTACGCCTAATTTTCATTCATTGGTCCAAGTCTCTGTTAGATAAAGCACATCACAAGTTGTATTTTCTGTTAATATTTTTAGCTCTAAATATTTATTATTAATACTCTGAATATTAGCCTGCACAATCGTTAACCAGTTAATGGAGTCTTGGTTGTGTCTAAAAAATTTAGTGAACAATTTAAATTAGAATTTAATTTGATAAAGTGCAAACAAGACGAAGCATTAAAGTGACTATCTTTGATACTTTTGACAGTTTCCTCAATCACTATATTTTTTACTTTTACCTTGACTTTTACATTTATATCAAGATATCTGACATTCTCAGATACCGCAGCTAGATTAAAGAGTTCTTTATTAATAGTAAAGATTTTATCATCATTTATGTTGTCGTATATTATACTTCCTAACAAAATGTTGAATTTTCTATTTTCTTTGCTCACAATTCTTCGAATTTCATCCACATGTGATGTCCCCATTTTAATGTCGTAGTTTCCTATTTGAATTACCGCTAAGTCATTTTCTTTCAAATCTTTGGTATATAAATCAAAGTGCTTCAATATTTGTTTATGATTTCGCCCTGGTTGACAGTAATTTGTTATTTTTATATTTTCCAATTGTTGCATTAGTTTGATTGCTAGTCCACTCCCCTGTTCGAAAACATTTCTATTCTTGTCAGTGTTTTTGTGCTCTCTTTTCTTTTTCCTTTTTCATAAGGAATGCAATAAATAAATACATAAACACCACCCAGAAGGGTAGGCAGAGACTATGGACTTCCATTTGGCACGATCTTAACACACCTTTCTTGTCTCCTTTACATCCATATACCTCCGTATACATTCTCGTCGGTTAAAGGTACTTACTTAATCTAGCTCATTTTCAATATATCGCCAATTTGATCGATAAACTTTCGTTTAGGGGGGATACGCCCCGATTCTTCAGTTCACTTCAGCAACATAAATTTGCTTTGTCACTCTTTTCTTGTTCATTCTTTCTATATAGCAAAAGCACCGAAGCATTCGTTTCCTAATCCTGGTCAACAACATCATCTTGAAAACCACACTTTTCTCTTATCACACGCCCTGTCATTCAGATTCGGCTTCAGTTAAATAAATAATATGTTCAGCTAATATACTGCCGGCGAAAGTAACGTGAATATCCAATGATTGAAGAAAATCCACCCTACTATTTTAGCAATGAGACCTATATATGAGCAATGAGACCTATATAAATCGACCGTTGCGCAAGTCAAGGTTGCAATGTGCTCACGACTTGTACCACTAATAGTAACAGCCTAATAAGTCCCACTGGGCTAGCGTGGCCTCTTATTTCTGTGTGGGGATTGGGGCGTTTTGCGGACTTCAGTAGTCATTGATATTTTTAAATTATCAACATTTTAAAACCCAAATATCATTATCGTTATTGCCTGTCAAAAGTTGCTCATAAATTGCTTCGTATTCGCATTTTTAATTAATTTTGATTTAGTGTCAGAAAGATGCTGCTGAGCATCGCCTGTTCATCTTCTCCCTCTGTCGCCTGTTACGACACCCACGGAATTATATGAGATAGAGGATGTACTCATACCGCCGGTAGTAATTATTTAATTTAACCGCAATTTAACCCCTCAATGTCAAACTTCTTGCTCCCAAGCTCCCAAGTGAACTCTTACCTACGATATCTATACTGTATACTGGGTGTGGTTTTTAAATTCCCGTCCCCACCAACCGGGCGAATATTTTTTAATTTGCAGGGTAATGGATATAGTTACACCGTCGGTGGTAATAATTAATTGAATATAATCGGAATTAAAGCCTTCAATGTTAAACATCGCACGCCTAAATCTCTAAACTCTTTCTCTCCCTTCTTGGGGCGATGGATACGCGTTTACAACAAAATTGCAGAAAATATACAAAATCTGACTATTAAAAACTTTAGTGAACAAAGTTTGTTTAAAAGGGGTTATTATAATATTAGGGATTTATGGATGATACCATGCTATTCTAATTTGTTTTATGTTTTTAATGATTATTCTGTTCTATTTTTTTTATAAAACAGAAGTCCCCCTGGGTTTCTTGCTGGTTCTTCCTGGGACAGAGTGCTTCTGACCCAGTAGTAAAATAACAAAAGAGTGACTTTCAATAAGTTTTATTTACAATCTATATTGAATAAAAAAGTTTTTGTTTCAATTTCTATTACAAATATATTATAACTTCCCCTGTTGTTATAAAACATTCGCCTGGTTGGTGTGCTGTTTTATAACAACACTGCATTGTTTTAACAATGTTTTGTATAACAATATGTTTTTTATATATAAATATGTTTCAAATGAATGTTTTCCAACAGAACCGATAGCACTGAACTACCGTACGGTTGTCTGTCCGTTCATCGATGTGATTGCGTACGACACGTTCGAGTACCGCGCACAAGACGAAGGCGCCCGAGGTGCCTTCGACTGGGAACTGTTCTACAAACGACTGCCCGTGCTGCCCAAAGATGAGGCCAACATGCCTGAGCCTTTCGAGTGAGTCATATATAATTTTTTTTAAACTATAAAACGAAAAAGCGACACTAAAAGAGATAAACATACACTAAAGGACCCGTGAGAGAGTGAGATAAAATACAGAACACATGTAAATGTTGTAGAATTTTATTTTACTATTATTTTATTTTTATTTATTGTTTTATTTTATATAATTTACGTAACATTGTGTACATTATTTATTTTTAGTAGTACTAATGTATGCACTAAGTTTGCAATTTAAATATAATTTCCTTTATGGGTCTACTGGAAGATATTTCAGCGAATTTGGAATAAGTAGAACCTTTGTACGTAATTACTATAAGACTGCTTCTGTACCTTAATGTGTGTACATAAAATAAATTAAATTTTTTTTAAATGTTTTATATTATCTCGGTATCCTCTTTGTACCGTGTTTTAAAGGTGGTTGATATAACTTTTAGCTGTTAAAATAAATGAACAAATTTATTAAATAAATAAAATTAACCATATCTAAATAAAAGACAGACCAATAGATAACACTTTATTGCACGCCAAAAAAATCATAAACATTGACAAAAAAAGGGGAGAAAGAAATGTGGTACAATGGAAGATCTTATCGCTAAAAACGACAACCTTTGGATGGACAGAATTGCAAGAAAACAATAAAAACATTAGTGTGGTTTGGCGATAAAAGTAACATTATTTTTACCTATAAACCATAAAATAGAAATAAAGATACATAATGTAGAATGGTATATAAATACATAAATAAGATAATGTATATAGAGTGGCGGCTCATATTATTAGAGCCATCTACTTAAATAATCGATTTGGCATTTTAATCAATATATATTGTATTCAAACTATGTCTGCTAAGTTAATATTTTGTTATTATGAATTTATGGATCTGTAGATTATGAATTTTTAACCTGGCAACACTGTAAGTCAACGCTTAACAGTTTCGTTGTCCGGGTGAGTATTTTGGAGGTTATTTATGCATTTTTATCGAATATTTCGTAGTGTTGGTGTGTTTTAACAATGTTTGTCCATATGCAGCTGGCTTATATACGTTTGAGGTTAAAAAAATATTCATTTTACCTGACCTCAATCCCATAGAGAACCTCTGGGAGTTGATGAAACGAGACATTTCCAGAGAACTCATCACTAATAAACGCCAACTGATCGAGCGTTTGATAGATGTTTGGCACAGGAGTGAATCAATTAAGATAAACTTCTCAAAATGTATCGAAAGTATGCCCAGGAGAATTCAGGCGGTTATAGAAGCAAAATGCGGTGTCACTAAATATTGATTTAATTTATATTTTTGTATTTATTGCACTTATTAAATACATAAGTTCCTTTTTCTTAAGTGTATTAATAAAGCAATATACTTTAAATTGTGTAATAAGAGAAGAGTGTGTTTTGCAAGTTGATGTTGTGACCAGGATTAAGAAAGGAATGCTTTGGTGGTTTGGTCATGTGGAAAGAAAGAACGAGGAAAGAGTGACATAGAAAATTTTTGACAAAGAAAAGATTTATTGAAAACGGGCCAAATTAGGAGTACCCTTAACCGACGAGCGTGTATGGATGTGAAGGAGGCGGGAGAGGTGTGTCAGGATCGTGCCAAATGGAAGTCTGTAGTCTCTGCCTACCCCTCTAGGTGACAGGCGTGAGTGTTTATGTATGTTATGTATGTATACTTAACCGTGCGTTTGCACTGACGCGATTTTCACAAAAAAACATGTTTTAAACACTGTTTTCTGTCAATGTATCAAAAAGCGTTCGCATAGTCAAGGAACATTTTTTAGTGAATTATGTTTGACAGTTTATTGTACATTACATATTATAACTATATTATATCTATATATCTGCAGAAACAAAATGTTTGAAAACAAATTTGTAGAAATATTGATATGTTGAAAGATAAGTTTGACGTTGTGTATTTGTAGACACTTTCTAATCGAGTCAGAGAATTTTCAAC
This sequence comes from Parnassius smintheus behrii, assembly GCA_036936625.1. Taxonomy (NCBI): domain Eukaryota; kingdom Metazoa; phylum Arthropoda; class Insecta; order Lepidoptera; family Papilionidae; genus Parnassius; species Parnassius smintheus. The sequence goes on along the minus strand of JAUPFT010000003.1, from coordinate 59,995,185 downwards.
ATAGATTACTGTATATATACTAGAGATTTTCAACAATAATGGGTTCAAGTGATGAAGAGGTGAATAATGGATTCAAGTGATGAGTGTACTGTACATTTACAACAAAAAAGAAAGAAATCGAGGTTCTGGACGCGCGTGCAATGTGTTTGACAGTGATTCGCAGTGGAATACGGAATAGAGACTAAAAACTGTGCTGCATGACGAAGAAAGTGATACAAGAGAAAATTCTACCAATTGCATAATCACAACCTTAAACGCCAAAATTGTATTAAGTGTTTAAATAATGAAAATACAGTAGCTAAATTATCCAAGAAAATAACATCAACATTTGCGCCTTTGATTATATACTTGTCTATAATCAAAGATTTGCGCTTTAATTACAAGTTCAAACAAGAAATTGAAAGAAAAAACTACATGACACATGAAAATCATAGCCTTGTGGCTTTATAAAAGGTCACCCACCTGTTGCAGACTAGTCAGGCTCTATTAAAGGGTTAACTGAGTTCTCTTTGCTGTTGGAATCAATCAACCAGTTTTTAAGGCCTGGCAGATTTTTTAAATACTATAAAACCATCGGATTATCAATTTATATTGTTATTTGATGAAATTTCTTTAAAAAAATGTGATGTATTATCCAAAAGAAGATTTGATTGAAGTGTATTAAGATCATAGTACACAAGGAACATCTTCAGTCATTGTATCATATGCATTAGTATTTATGATTGTTAGTATTAGGAAGACTGAAACAGCCCATTGCCCACTATTTTTCAAATGCATTTTTAACTGCAAATCAACTTACTGTACTTATAAAAGAGGTAATTATTAGTACTTTGTATGATGTTTCATTTTTTTCAACAGTTGAAATTAAAGTTGATTATAAAAGCTCAACGGTTGTAAAACATATTTAATTTTTGATTTCAGGTCTGGAATCAGTCATAGCTGGCATAACTTCCAGGCTCTCAGGCTGGGATGAATATATCTGCAACAGTTTGTGACATGGACGGAGTAAATTTACAAGTTCTCTCTATCTTGGGTGCAAATGTGCAATGACTATATTTTGCATTCCATAACAAAGAGATAGTGACACTTTGATATGCCATATTTATTACATAAGGGATCTTGCAATGGGGTTAATGCATTTCACATTGAAATAACTTTGTTTTGCAGAAGAGACCCATGAGAGCACTTTACAACCTAAGTCCGAAGGAGTCTTTTCAAGAAAGTTTTTTAGAAGTACATATATTAACTATAGCGTTTTAGTAATTTTACGAAAATTTAATGTATGTTTTTTTATTAATTTTTGTTTTTTGTTTTTGTTAATTTAATGTACACAAAAGCAACAATAGTTTTTATTAAAAAATAGTAATGTATATTCTGTAAATACTAGGAACAAGTACAAGCTAGTTATATCAGTTATTCTACTTCAAAGAATTAGTTTTCCTTCATGGGGCAAAGTATATGCTTTTACAACAAGTCATAAAATGCAGCCTATCAAAAACTGAAAATTTTTAACTAAGCAAAGTTGTTCAAAAAAAGGTTATTACAATAAAATATACGATTGATAAACCCCTGGGAATGGGGTGATTAATATTGTTTCTAAATGTTTTAATATTTAATTGTAAAACATTATATTCAAAATAACTTTTGTTTAAATGACCCGCTTGGACTTTGTTTTCTACGTAGGACAGAGGCTTTTCTGCGGTCTTTCTGAGGTCGTAACTGCAAGCATGTAATATAGAGACAAAATTATAAGGTTATTTTAAATCAGGGAAATAAATAGACAACCAGTTATTATCAAAATGAAATTATTATTTGCTGGTTTTACTCTGCTCTTGTGTACATGAGCTTATTTATTATTTAACTTGTTTTTGATTCAAATATTGCTATTTTAGGTATTGTAGACATGCTAGGGTTTTTAATTGTGCATGATATTATCAATACATTCATAATTGTAAATCATCTGTATTATTTTGTCCTTTTTTACATAGGTAATTGAAATGTTGTAATCAGTATTGATTTTTATTTTCTTGTTTTAACTCATCTAATGACTTAATAGACAGAACTAATTTTGCTAAAGAAATTTTGTCTCCTCCCTTCGGTAGTGTTCTAGTATTATGCAAGTTTGAGAAATGTTATTCTGTACCTTAGAATCACCTGCTATTAGGCGGCCAGTATACATATACTAGGCGATGTCGGATGCATGGCTGTTACATTCCGTCTGGACTGTAATACTAAGCCTGCAAGACCCAACATTGTAGGCTTAGTATAACAATCTTTTTAACACCCTTTGGGTCCAGACTAATAAAATGATAAATATTGTTGCCATTATATACATATTATATTATATATTTTCAGAGTAATCAAATTCGAAACTTAAGCTTAAATACAAATAGTCAGTTTTTTAAAATATCAGTAAATAAAGCTTCTTCTTTTATTTTCAACTATCCCAAATTGAATCCGATTTATGGGCAACAACGTTTTTGCCTACCGATCGACTCACATGTTTCAAATATAAGCAAGCTCTAACTAATTTTTAATATCTTTATCTTACGAGGAAACTGAAAAATTATTAAATATAGATAGTTAAAAATGCAAACTGTTAAGCAAAATAATAACACACACTCACTCCTTTCACACACACACACTCACACTCATATACTACACGATGGCATCTACGTATTAATTTTACACTTCTAAACTTGTAATATTGGTTTATGATTAACAAATCTCCAATATTAAATGAACTCCAATAAAAAATAGAAAATGAAATATTAACTGAGTCACTACTCACTAAGTTTCAATTATTTCTATGTGAAATACAGAATAAGTTCTTGTAAACGTTTACTTTAACATTTGAATATTAATACAAGTGTGTGACACATTTATAGAATATCTCTCTTGCCTTACTCTTGTACCATACAACTAAACATTTAGCTATAATAGTATTGAGCCATTTGTCGGATTAAAACATAGCATATAGCTAATTATTTTACTTCTTCCCACTTTTATTTATTTCTTGTTTGCGGTATAATTGTTTTTATGTTTTTGTTTTTCTATTTCGTATGTATTTAATGGGGAGGGCTTAGCAGATGTAACACAGGACTGTGACCTGCCACGGTTGCTAAAGATACCTTAATATACTACTGAGTTCGATTTACGTCTTATCAATGTAATTTTGTAAGTAAATGTTTTTATGTAGAGTATATTTGGATTCAATAAATATTATTATTATGTGGGGTATCCATATAGTTTTCTCATCTGGTTGGGTTCTATAAATATATAATTGTAAATGAAAATGAAAAGATAAATATACATAAATATCAATGAAATAAAATAAATACAATAATACATAAATAAATAAAAGCCCTACCAGATGAAAGCCCTCAGCAGGGGATACCAAACCGCCGAGGGTTAGGGGGAAAAGGAAAGAAACCGGCGGGCGGTATCGAGGAGCACCTCCTTCTGCATTTGAGCTCGAAGCGGTCCGTCACGGAGTCCCAGTCGCCTCAGATGACCCGAGAGGCTAACTGGGTTTAGCCCATTCGCAGAGACGACTACGGGAAAAATTTCGGTCGGCAGACCACCCCACATGTCGGTCACCTCGTGAGCCTTTCACTAGGTTCTCGTCATATGGAATGGTAATGTCGACCAAAAATATCCTTGACTGTGCCCGGTCCATCAGCATAATATCAGGTTTATTCGCAAGAATAGTCCGGTCTATGATGATGGCCCGATCCCAGTAGAGCCTGGCGCGGTCATTTTCGAGCACGGCTTTCGGTAAGTACTTATAATAAGGCAGTTTCCGATTCACAAGACCGTATTTCAGAGCGAGCTCCTGGTATAGAATTCTGGCTACTAGGCTGTGCCTGTGTAAGTACTTTGACATGCCTAAGTGACTCACCGGGATGGCGACAAGCTTATTATTACTCTTACGAATGTTTGCGTGTGCAGTAAAATCACTTACAATGCATTACTGCGCATTTTGAATTTAAGAGATAAAAAACCGGCCAAGAGCGTGTCGGGCCACGCTCAGTGTAGGGTTCCGTAGTTTCCCGTCCGTCACAATAAATGTTCCCACTTATGAATTTAAAGGTGGGTATCCATTATGTTCGCGCTCCAGCAGCGCTCCGCGCTCCTGCAACTGCTCCCGGTAGTGGGTACTGTTGTTTCCATCCAAGTTCAAAATGATTTTCCTAGAAAGTCCTTATAAAGTTCTACTTTTCAGATTTTTTTCATATTTTCTAAACTTATGGTTCAAAAGTTAGAGGGGGACACATTGTTTATTACTTATGGAGCGATTATTTCCGAAATTATTGACATTATCAAAAAATGATTTTAGTAAACTCCTATTCATTTTTAAATACCTTTCCAACAATATATCACACGTTAGGGTTGAAATTAAAAAAAAATCACTTCCCACTTTACATATAGGGGAGCTACCCTAATAAAACATTTTTTTTCCAATTTTTATTTTACCACTTTGTCGGCGTGATTGATACACATATTGGTACCAAATTTCAGCTTTCTAGTGCTAACGGTCACAGAGATTAAGCGAGGACGGACAGACAGACATGACGAAACTATAAGGGTTCCTAGTTGACTACGGAACCCTAAAAAGGATACAAAGTTTGAGATTTTTTAAAATTGATTTGTATTGAACGGTCTATATTAGTTATCTTGAACCTTCTCTGCAAATTTGACCGGTTATCACAAAATAACCCTGTTTATCTCCAAGGAAACACAGATTATTGGAATAAGCCTAAACTATGGTAAGCTTTGTAAAATTTTGAGAGAAAGGTGGTACATGGTTTCATATTTCTTTCTCATATATATATATATATATATCTTCGTCTCAATTTAATGGAGCAAAAGCACAAGTAGAACATGTGGAAGAAAAATTTCTTGTCACTTAAAACACGTTATGAAGATGGCAGTGACAAACTAAATTATTTGATAAACAGTTTTCTACATTTCTTTTTTAAGTTATGTATTTTAATTGAATAAATAATAAGAAATTTGTATTGTATTTTATTATGTTCTTTTATATTATCGAGCTCTGGGACAGGCAACCTAAAAAAATATCCCAAAAAAAGGACAAAATTTTTCCACCTCACGAGAGAATTGCAGATAATCTGATTAATGATAAAGATGAAATTTGTGGAGATATATACCACATTTAATAGTTTCACTCAATAGTGCCTCTCAATGGATAGGTCATAAGATGAACATGGACAAAACAAATATCATGCTTAATGTCCGTGTCACACCTATGTCGGTAGTTGTTGGGAGCACTAAGCTGGAAGTTGTTGACGAGTACGTTTACCTGGGACAAATAATCTTGACTAGGTAAGTCCAACTTCGAACGAGAGGTCAATCGACGGATTCAACTCGGCTGGGCAGCGTTCGGGAAATTACGACGCATCTTCACGTCAGTTATACCTCAAAACCTGAAAACTAAGCTGTACCACTAGTGCGTGTTGCCAGTGATGACCTATGGAACCGAGACGTGGTCCTTCACTGCTGGCCGTATGAGGACACACAAAGTCGCTCAGCGAGCTATGGAGAGGGCTATGTTCGGAGTTTCTCTGCGTGATAAACATAGAAATGAGGATATCCTCAGTAGAACTAGAGTGACCGACATAGCTCAACGGATTAGTAAGCTGAAGTGGCAATGGGCCGGCCACATAGCTCGAAGAACCGAAAATCGTTGGGGAAAAAAGGTTCTCGAGTGGCAGACTAAAGGTAGGCGAAGTGTAGGGCAACCCTTCACGAGATGGAGTGACGACCTGGTAAGACATGCACGTAGTCGATGGATGCAGGTGGCTCAGGACCGTGCTTTGTGGCATACCTTGGGGGAGGCCTATGTTCGGCAGTAGACTTGTGAAGGGTTGTAATGATGATGATGATGATACCACATTTATATTTTGTATATCAAGTTATCATTCGTCTCCGCTAGGGTTGATAATGTTTTGTGATGTTTACCAACTAAATTGGATAACAGAAAAACACGATTTAAAACAAATCGCGAAATATAAAAAAACAACAGTGCGAACGCTAACGTTGACAAATCTATAGATAAACAAGTAAAATGTCTATGTTGTAATCAATGCGAACACAGCTACAAACAAATCTTGATATCTGTTGAAAATTTTACACAGTTTTTGTGAGTGCGAACGCCACCATCAACAAAACATGTTGTGTGATTTATTTTATACGATTTGTTTCAAAACATTACATGTTGAATGTTTCTCAGTGCAAACGTACTGTTATATATTCTAAACAAACAAAAAACCTTCACATCTTGATTTTATTTCTACCTAAACTAAAATTAATCTACTTTTTTAGCGTGGCTTGCTATATATATATATATATATATATATATATATATATATATATATATATATATATATATATATATGTACTCCGGACCGAATTTCGGACACTGCGGCCACTCTCAACGGAGATTAGCCATCTGCGCAGGACAAGATTATAGTGCCAAGTGTAAGCGCCAGCAATAACGGTGAAACACCGCCAACCTTCTGACTCCGGGTTGCTGGTATTCTGTGAGAGTCTTTTCTCGGTCAAGCCGACCCATTCGTGCAACAACTGTGATATAGCTGCAGCGTGCTTTTACCACGTGAAAATCACCACGTCTTCTTTATCGGCAAGGTTTTCGACGTGGTAGAGCTATACTACATGATATAGCTGCAGCATGGTTCTACCACGTATAAACTTACAGGAGTCCAGTTATGGCGGGCGGCTTGTTCGCGATATCGCGCAAGTTCTTCTGGGAACTGGGCGGGTACGATCCCGGCTTGGATATCTGGGGCGGGGAGCAATACGAACTTAGCTTTAAGGTAAGTTCTAGAAATAATCCATCAAACCGTATTTTCCCGTGGGTGTAAGAAGCTATATAGATAGAAAAAGTCGATTGTGGGACATGTCCATCCTGTCATCCTCTGGCCTCCGATAAGTTTATTTCGTATATGACAGATATCAGCGGCAATCGCCAATTTGTCCTTCAAGCGTGGCGATTGTGACGAACCCCTTCTACAATACTGAGACATTGATTATTGCACAAAGAGGTCCCCCGAGCCTAAAATGTACGTAGTGTAAGCCTCATATTAGATTAAGTTTCAGTTTAAATACAGGAAACTTAGTTACATAAATAAATAAAGCTGTACCAAGAAGAAAATCAATAATTGTTTGACTATGGAACCAGACGTTGCATTTTCAGTTTCATATTATATCAACTTTAATTTGATGCTAGGTACATTTAATTAGTGAGTCAGACAAATTTTTGTTCCATGCGTTTAAAATTAAAAGAGGAATGTAGGTTAGCAGTGATGCGAAATACGAAATTCAATACTCTAAAGCAAAATTTATTGATTTCGGGTGAGGAATTCAAGGCATTGTGAAATTTTTTCTCGTTTCATGGTTAAATAAGCGCTCTATCACGTAATTTATTTTTTACCAGGTAGAGCCATGCTCCAGCTATATTACTGGTATAGTTGTAGCAGGAATGGGTCGGCACGACCGGGGAAGGACCACGCTCTTACAGAATACCAGCATAAAATAGCAGCTTAATGCTACTGTGTTTCGTATGGTGAGTGTAGAGAACCGGATACCCTTTTTACCGAAAACGAGGCATTCCATCTTAGTCCTCACGGGTGACAACGCATCTGCATTTTGATTCATAGTTGAGGATAGATTTAAATGTCACATGAACCAATTAACATCTGGTGGACTGTGTGCTCGTTTGTCACCCATATTCTATAAAAAAAGTGATATAAGTATTAAAACACCATTTATATTTAGCAACTTTTATCCACTCTTTGACTTAACTAACTTTTAATGTAACACTTTTATCCAACATCTAGTGCTGAACATTGACCTTTCGCAAGGAGTGCCACAAAACATTTCCTTGAGCCACTTGCTTACATTCATTACATTATATGTGTACATAATATAATGTAACTTTTATACATTACATTATCCTCTATTATTTTGTTTAAAAATTTGATCACAATATGTGGAATATGTGGATGCGTTAAATTGTGAAGTTTTGGGAGATTTAGAGGGCAGCTTGAGCCAGTAGATAGTCAATAAAGACGATAGTATCACAAAGTGCCCAAGCAGACACACTATCAGTACGCATATGATTCATCGTTTTCAGTAATAGTTCACATGGATAAACATTCAAACAAACACATTTTATACACGAAATCGCATCACTTTTATGTTTTAAAATACACAACCACTATAATCTATATATAGTGGACGACTTTTTTACCGTTTGGAAAAAAATAGTGTGATATTTAGTATAGTTATTTATTTCGCAAAGTAGACGCTCGCTAAGAACGGGTATTACGATAATCCCATAATTTTTTTTTTTGTTATATTACATCCGTGCGCCCAACGAAGCGATGATCAGCTAGTGATATATACACAAATATACCAATATAATAAATTATGTAAATAAAGGTAACGGTTTTCAGATATGGCAGTGTGGGGGGAGAATGGTGGACGCACCGTGCTCACGGGTGGGACACATCTACCGCAAGTTTGCTCCCTTCCCTAACCCGGGCCACGGCGACTTCGTTGGCCGAGTACGTATAATATTGTTGCGTGCGGGGTGAGTAAACATGCCCATTAGGATGAGAAATTGATGTATTCTTCCACACACACACGTGTGTGTGTGTGGAAGAATACATCAATTACAACAAACACACACACACACACACACACACACACACACACGCACGCACACACACGCACGCACGCACGCACACACACACACACACACACACACACACACACACACACACAGACACACACAGGCGCACACACACACACAGACACACACAGGCGCACACACACACACACACACACACACACACACACACACACACACACACACACACACACACACACACACACAGGCACACACACACAGGCACGCACACAGGCACACACACACACACACACACACACACACACACACACACACACACACACACACACACACATAATTACAATAAAAAATAAAATGGATTTTTGTGAAGTCAAATTAGGTCCCTATTTCATCTAACTGCTACTGTACTGGTTGAAATTAAGAATCATTTGGCAGGAATTTGGGGGAGTAAGGTGTTTTATTTGATAGAGTTTTGGTCCCCGACTATAACAATACCGCTCACATTAAAAGGTAATGTACCGTTCTTAAGAAAAATCAAAAAGAAAATCCCATAGAACTAACCTCAAAATGATAACTCAAAATGAATTAAGGGGGTGGGAGGTGGTGGAGAGGGAAGCGGGGGATTTGTAGCATCGCCCCCCACTTCCATATCCTGCTGGACATGTTTAGTTTTTTTTTTAAATAAATTTTGAAAAAATCTAATTTTGGGGTTATGTTTTTGTAATGTTTTTGACTATAAACCTGAATTATGAGGGGCGAGAGTTAGGGGGGGGGAAGCACCACGTGACGTGGCAAAGGGAAGCCCGGTCGACGGAGCCCCGCGAAGCGGGGCTCTTACTTCTTAATGGTTTACAAAAAAATAACCACGAAGGGAATGGAATGGAATCCCCTTCTAAGCTAACTTTCCGAGTCGGGGTGCCCTAAGTCCCGAGCTTGCTTCGCTCGCTCTTGCACTCAACAAAACCCCAATATATTAGCTTTTATAACTGCTTTAAATTATAAACATAATGTATAATACAAAAATAGCATACGGTTACTACGGCTACTATGACTCGCACAGCTTACTTCGATTTGCTACGACGTGCGGGGGCTGTTCTCCCTCCGCGCCTACGGCTTTACGAAAACACTAGGAGTAGGCAGATAAGACTACGTGGATTCGGGGCGTTTAGGAGTAGGCAGATAAGACTACGTGGATTTAATTTTGGTACAGATTCGATCAGATCAGATATCTATAAAGTCAGGTTGCCTTTGCTCCCGCCACAGCCACAAAATTCTGTATGCTATCTAGCTTTCACAGTAATATCGTATAATTTTTTCTCAGAAGGGCTGGAACCCAGAACCGTAAAGTCAGTTAATAAGAAAAAATGTATCATTTTCCATACTTTACGCATTTTAGGTTATACTTTTTATTTATTTTTTTGGTACATTACCTTTTAATGTGAGTGGTATTATTATAATCGTGGACCAAAACTACCAAATAAAAGACCTTACTCCCCCAAATTCCTGCCAAACAATTCTAAATCCAACTCGCTGCACTAAATGACAGCAGCGCTGATTTTGAAATAGAGCCCAATATTCACTTCACGGACGGTCATACGTTACTTAAAGCTAAACATTAAAAACAACCATTCACTGAAGTGAGTGGGGAAGGAATCAGCATAAAAGAGGTATTATTTGGAACTAATAACACAATGTATAAGTGAACACATATCAATATATATCTATACATCAATACATACGTATATACATCATACATATTTAAATGTACATATACATATAGCGTGGCTGTACCACATATTACAAACACGTTAAAAGTTGAAAATGTCCATCTGTAAGCATTAAATAACAGTTCAAAAACTCTCCACAACAGCGCTAGAGTAGCTAGAGGTTATGAAAAGAACTTAGCGGTTGTCGACAGAGTGAAGTGTGTCGAGTTCAGGAATTTAATATTTGTGGTTACTAGAGTAGTTGATGAAACTGCAGTATTTAACTACTCAATTACTCAGTTAGTCTTAAATATTTTAGTAAATATAGTGTAGAAAAAGTCGCTGTGAAACATTTGAGAGTGATTTTGAAAATAAACATTTTGAAAACAATAAAATAATTATTATAAAAAAGAATTATGGTGAAAGTTTGTGCAATAAAAATAAAGTTATAAATGTGCTTTAAAATTTACCCTCTAGCTACAGTGGTGCCACCCTTATTTAACGCTTTTCTACGGACACTAATATAACAGAGACGGTTCTCCTTACCTCTTACACGCCATGGTTTAGATACTTATCAATACGGGGTCAGTCAGCATGTTTTTCACTGTAAATAATAGCTTAAACATAACTCTTTTTCTAGAACTATCGACGGGTCGCTGAAGTCTGGATGGACGAGTACGCACAGTACTTATACAAGCGGCGCCCCCATTACTTGAAGATCGACACAGGGGATATCTCCGAGCAGAAGGCGCTCAGGAAAAAGCTCAGCTGCAAGTCATTCCGGTGGTTCATGACTCAGGTTGATCATAGAGTTCTTTTAATTCGTTTTTCAGTTGATATTACTACGAATATCGTGTAGTGAAAGTGTGATAGGGTTTTTTTTATTTGGGGCGTATATAGGCTGCAACTATACTTTACTTTTTTTTATAAATATTACTTAAATTTTAACAATAACATTATATTTATGTAATCCTTTTCAGAGAATGGATTAAAGGGATACACTCCATAAAACATGCGATGTCATTAAGGGCGGGTTGGTTAACTACCGTCACGTGTTCAAAGATACCTTCGCCGACGACTGTGTTGCCAGATTTAAAAAATTTGCAAAATTTTAGGCAAATCATTAAAAAAAAACATGTATTTAAAATGACTACAACATTTTTATATTCATTAATAGTACAAAGTTTTAATTTTTTTTAATTACATTAGTGTAGCTACTACCCTTTTTGATTCGAGAGGGTTTTCTATAGATATTGTATAGTGTTGATAGAGCAATTTCTGTTAGCATTAGAACAAAGTGTAGCAATATAGTGAATTATATCAGTTTAGGTTAAAATTACCGTGTAGTGTCGTTTTACGAATATCCACTGCCCCACATCGTGCCGCATCGTGCCGCATCGTGCCGCATCGTGCCGCATCGTGCCGCGCGTGTCGTGAGAGGCGACGGAGGGAAAATGAACCAGGAAATGGACACCAGCTTGTTGATAACAACTCAAAATAATACAAAAAAAACTTGAGAGGTGGCAAGGGACACCCGGACGGAACGAAGTTCCTATATACATTATTACAGAATATTAAAAGATGGTGATGGTAATTATAATCATATGAGTAAGGTTCGATTGATGAGGGAGGGAGGGAGGGAGAGAATGAGGGAGGGAGGGAGAGAGGGAGGGGGAGAGAGAGAGAGACACGCGCACGCCGCACGTCTTACAACTATAGCAAAAAGTGTCGTTACAACTTTTGGTCTTAATTTTTTCCGTCTAGCCCCCTTTCGCAACGCGCGATAAAGAACTTAGTTCCAAAATTGAGGTTGCCAACTCGCTTGCCAAGCTTGGCGACAGAACAGAACAGAAACTTTTTTATTCAATATGGATTATAAATAATACTTGTTGAAAGTCACATTTTTTTTTTCATTTATCACTGGTTTGCAAAAATACCTGTCTTGGGAAGAACCAGCAAGAAACCCAGCGGGACTATTTTTTTTAAATAACAGCTTACAATCATATGTACAATTAACAACACAAAACAAATTAGGAAATAGCTTGGTAGTCATCACCCTATGGCAGAATCCCCCCATGACGTTTATGTTCAGCAGTGGACTTTTATAGGCTGTAAAGAATGGATGGATGAGTTTAAAATTAAATGGCTAGTGAGCCGTTAGAGCTACATTTGTAATATTGATATGGTAGTATTCAAGGTAGTGTTTTAATAACGAACACAAAACACTGTACGTTTCAGATAGCGTTTGACCTGACAGCAAAATATCCACCCGTCGAGCCGGAGCCTTTTGCCGAGGGACGGGTAAGTACATGTTGAAATCATTACTTAATTATTATTGAAAATTTGCTAAGGGATTACCCCTTTACCCCTTCATGCTTATTTTTACAGTCTGTTAAAATCTGAAATATAGGCGTTAAAAATATAGTTAGAAATATATATGTGGAATCTTCAGGAAACTAAACTTCGAGCGAATGAGACGAATGTATAGGAGCAAGAGTTGGATAATTGTAGGGTTTATTTATTATAATATTGTACCAAGTTTAAAAAATATTTTATTCTACATAATGTATTATATTACATTAAATATTATACAGAGACCAAGTTTAAAGTACTTTATTTTCTTTTTATATTTAATATATAGAAAGAAAATAAAGTTTTTTTCTTTTGTTATTTTAATCTCCATACATAATAGGAAACACTTTACGAGTATACTGTATTTTATCTCATTCTCTCGCAGGCTAATTCCTATATTGTGTTCCTCGCTTTTTGGTTTGGTTGCAATGATTCTAAAGAAGTTTTCGCTTCGCGGTAGGTTTTTACTAATGTGTAATGTCAAAGTAAAAGTGCGTTAATAATTGAATTTTTGAAAAATTCCTTACAATTTATATGAATTTAGGTACAGCGTGTGTTTAATTAAGGCTAAAATATCATGTTATAAGGAGTACTGCCCATTGGTTGAATATGACTGTATGATGATATTAGTTTTTAATTTTAATGTTTTTTGATGTTGTAATAAATGTCTATAGTAACATTTGAAAAATTATAATAATAGCTCAATTGACAGGAGTGTATTGTCTGCTATCTAATCTTATCGGTGTAGTGTAACACAGGCCGGGAAGCACTGTAATAAAAACACGTCCACTCTCGCCTGAGATTCGTGTAACTGACGTGGTGCGGTCGAGACAGTGCATTGTATGTATATGTATGTTTTGTGTATTAGTGTATCGCATATTGTTAGTAAATGAAACAAAACATAATTATATTTGTTGTAACACTACGAGTATGAAATACTCTGGTGCAGATAAGGCCCGTGTCACACGCACAGCTGTGCCTCGACATGCACCGCGGCGAGCAGAAGGACGTCCTGCAGATCAGGTCGTGTATGCGCTCGGCCTCCACTGAGCAGCACTTTGTCCTCTCCTGGCACAAGGACATCAGGTACCACGGCTTACCCTACCTACTTTAGCCTATTACACTTGATTTAATATTTATTTATTTAATTTATTGAAACTTTGTTGCAAAAAAATGTACAAAGGCGGACTAACATTCTTTACCACAACACAACATATAAGCAAGCAGAGAACACTACTTTGGAGATGCAACAAGATTTGTAAGAGAAATAATAAGATATTACACCCATTTTCAAAAAGTATTTAAAATAAATCCTATAGTGATAATGAACTACTATAATTTTTTAAGGAAAATAGTGTCATAAAAATTACTTTTAATCTATAGTTTTAAATTTTCGCGTGAAAACGCTAGCCGCCATGTTCAACTCGTAACGTCACTACCCTAGAATTTTGTCGATTTTGCAAAGGAATAAGATACTTTTTAATCTATAATAATGAGTTATCATCTATATCGTTGTTGTGTTGTGCCTGAATGCAAAAATACGAGCATAAGAACGCCGAGAAATTATGGATTCAAGTGCCAACTGATTTAAAGCTGTCACCCGCGGCTTCGCCCGCATGATCACTGGGAAATGAACTATCCATTGCTTTTTGAATTGAAAGAAAACTGAGTTTTATAGATTCGTCAGAGATGCAGCCATTAAAAGGAAACTGAGCAAAATTGATTCGTCAGCTTATTTAAATGTTTTGAAACGCAGCGTATAGGAAAGCATGAAAATAGCCTGTTTATTCCAAATGGAAATGGGATATTTTTTTAATTAAAGGAAACAGCATAATTATCCGTCAGGGATGCAGACTTTTGAAAAGAAACTGAGCTAAATTGATTCGTCAGAGATGCAGTTTTCTGAATTGAAAGGAAACTGAGCCAAATAAAAGATCCGTCAGAGACGCAGCCTTTTGAGTTGAAAGGAAATTGAGCTTAGTAGGTCCGTCAGAGGTGCAGCATTTGGAATTGAAAAGAAACTGAGCTAAATAGGAAATTTTGAATTGAAAGGGAAGATCTGTGGGAATTCTGATTAATTGATTGTGGGAATTTTGGAAAAAAACTAACTGAACACTATTTTAAGACGCTACTGTACACAATGTTATATGTTTTTCCATTCGGGGAAAGAATGTGGAGATTCTGGGCATTTGACACACGCGAACATGCTACATACAGCTGACCATGAGAGAAGCACGGTTTTTCTAAGTTGACCCCCGCTACCTGTAACGTTTGCCCTTGCGCTTTATTAATTGTCATTGCAAAACTGAGCTTAATAGGGAACTGCAACCTTTTGAATTGAAAAGGAAGATCTGTGGGAATTATAGGGATCCGTGGTATAATAACATTTTCACCTTTTTCTACGCCTGTCAAAATTGTAGCACCGATTATGTTCCGTCCAAGATGTGTCACACGCAGCCTTGTCCCGTTACATAACCGAGGAGCATTTAAATTTCGCATTAGCATGACTGGGACGCCTGATTTTAATTGAAGCTTATGTGAGGGCGCACCTGACAACTCTAGAGAATTTAGAAACTCTACGGGATATGAAGTGCTCTGTTCTGTGTCCATAACTATGTCTACTGACAAATACTCTGTTATTTCCTTTGCTACTTCGCTTAATATATCTGAATTTATTTTGTTAACGCTCTCATTTTTTGGTGCAAGAATCGCCCTTTCACATAACCATTTGTCTTCATGCATGTTGTTCGTTAAATCTGAATAAACGCTCGCAATTAATTGGAATGACTCTGTACTAAATTACAAAAATCTCTCGTCAATTTAACGCAGCCCTCAACATCCGTTTCCAACCGCCCATCGCCAATTTTTAATAGTGTGTCAGCATAGTTTCTAGCATTGATATTACTATACAAATGCACTCTCGTATTCGTAGTTAAACTGAATTTTGTCACCTTGTTCCATAAAATAGACGACTTGAGGCATGCTTTAATTTCATCTGCAGGTGTGCTCTTTTGAATGACAGGTAAAGTTTGGCGAAAGTCACCAACCAGTAAAACCACCATTCCTCCCATTACATCGGTATTGCTGCGCAAATCCTGGAGCGTTCGATTTAGTGCTTCTACAGCTTTTTTATGCGACATTGTACTTTCGTCCCACACTAAAAGTTTGCATTGTCGTAGCATTATACCTCGCGCACTATTTTTGCTAAAGTTGCAGATCGGCGATTCTTCCTGGGCTAGATTTAGAGGGAGTTTTAAAACAGAATGTGCAGTGCGGCCCCCGCTTAGCAGCGTGGCGGCTATACCGGAGAAAGCTACGGCCACAGCAATGTTTTTATCTTTCCTTACTTAAGCTAATAATAAATTTAACAAAAATGTCTTCCCAGTTCCTCCAGGGGCATCCAAAAAGAAAAGTGCACCATTTCCAGGTTCAATTTGTCCTAATACTTTGTCAAAAACTCGTTTTTGTTCGGGAAGCAAGCGGGGTACAAATTCGGCTACTTGCTGCTGCAAAGCTGGTATATCGTAGTTTGTTTAACGTATAATTTCATCACTTAGTTCATTTTCGGTTGTTCGCTGAGAGCTTATCATTCCAAAGTCCCTTAATTTTTTGCCTACCATTGCCACTACTTTATCTTCAATTTTTCCAAGTGCTTCATTATAAATGTGTTCATTATATGTCATGTTCGCGTGTGTCTGCTGTAACCTTCGCAAAATATCTTCCGCCATGTACTCTTTATATTTGTCCCACAATTCATGTGCATTAGATAGCCCGCAAGATGATATGAGAGTTGCATAAAGATCCCTAATTTTGGCTGGTGACTGGCACTGCACAGCTTCCTCCATGGTTTCATCCCAGTGATTATAGTTTTTTAAAAAGATGCAGAGCTTTACATGCTTCTCTATAAGTTGCGCATTCCTGACCGTTGACAGTTTTAAGGTCTTTATATCCTGTAGGACCGAACATGGCGCAGCAGCAATCGTAAACAGAAACATTCAAAATTATGTAGTTACATGGACGGTATACACACGACCAAGGGCATCTGATAACTTTACACCGGGCCAATTTGCAACAGGCGCGCCTTGAATACGGCGTTTCCACTCCTTCCTAGATGTGTTCCAAGTATAATAGCGGGGGACTTCAGAATATAACAACGTTTTTGCAAAGGGGTCGGTTTGAACAAAAGTTGACAGAAGGCTGTTAGTGTAGTTTTTGGCGGTGATGCAATTCTTTCTTGGAAATTTCTTTTGGTGAAATGTACACGCTCTCCATTTTCTAAGTGCACGGCAAGGTGAGAACTGTTGGGTGCCTTTCGTGTAAAGGAAAGCCAAGGAGACGCCACGCCTCGTTACTGCTGACATAACGCCCTGCTTGACAGGTCTGTACTTCATTAACGGGATTTGCCTCACCTTCACTCCTAAGATTAAATATTGCTTGGTCGCTTCCGTTATTTATGTACTTACAGATATACTTGATTGCGCGGAAAGAGCTACATGCTTCTACATTAATGTGGGCATTAAACATTTTACATAGAATGGGCGAATACGGGACAATCCAGCTGTTATCTAAGGTTTCGAAAGCTCCAAAGCGAGATTTGATTGTAACTTTCCTGCCACCATCTTCGGGAGCTCTGCGTCTGTATAAAGGGTAGCCATTGTCATTGTGCACTGTTTCTTTTAGTAGCTGTTTAGGGAATTTCTTTGTACATTTTCCTTCTTTCATACATGGCGATATTGAATTTCGTGCTCCACATGGACCGTGAATCATATTTCGGACGATGGTATCATACAATTCTTTATCTTGCTCAGGATCCGGAATCTCGGCGCTTATTATGTCGTCTATTTGGCTGGGCCGCAACTTCTCTTTAAGCCATATTAGAATGTGGGCATGCGGTAATCCTCTTTTTTGCCATTCAATTGAATACATGAAGCACTGCACCTCTCCGAAAATTTTCCCTTTGTTAATTATATACATTAATTTTTGTACTTTTAATTTAAATACTCTAGCAACTAAATCGTGTCTGTCAGTACTTTTTTGGCCCGGCATTATCTCCTCGGTTATTTCTTTCCATGTGGGATTGCAAGTAAAAGTAACAAAAAGATCAGGTCTTCCGTAAGCTCGTACATAGGCGAATGCGTCTTTGTGTACTCATGTAGGTAGTGGGGACTGTTAACGAATGATGAGGGCAGAATTACCATTTTACCTAAATCTCTGGGGTTAACATTGGCGTCGCTAGAAACGTCATCTTGTAAATGTATATAATTCTCAACGCGCAGCTTTTTTTGATTTAAAGATATATAACGGAGACGTTCACCTTCTACCTTCACATATATGTCTACCAAAAATTGATGAAATAATTGTCTACACCGGGCTAAGAGGTTAAAATCATTTCCTCGCAACATCATATGATACGCCTAAAAATCCATACATGATACTTTTTTGTTCGGAGTAGACTCCTTTGTGACTAGGTTAATGAGTGGAATTTGAAAATGATAACCCTCTTGTCATTTACAATAAATCAATGGGTATTGCAGAGCGTGATAAAATATGTGTGTATCGGCTACCCGTTGCAACGTGTCATCATGTGCTCGCAAGACAATATCTCGTGAAGAAAATTGATCACCACTTATTACGGCTGCTATTTCGTTTATCAAAGGTGCATTGTAGCGCATTTCATGCTCTCCTCGAGGTGTCTGATCTGCGTGAATGACGACTTTATAATCCTCTTCAGGTAGGTTTTCTAAAGCAGTTTTAAATGTTATGACTAAAATATTACGTTCATGCAAGAATCTTTGAATTTTGAACACTGTGTCTCTCTCAACTCCCTGGATAAATTGGCAGCGACGGTCTACCTCAATTTCTTCGTCACCATAAAATATACTTGTAAAAATGTATGCTGTTCGTTTTCAGCTGTAAAAAGTAAACCGATTCTATGATAAATTTGCCCTTGCATCGTAAATGTAGGCGAAAATCCCGGCATTATTATTTCCCGGTCAACTCCGAAGGGCGTCATTTGAAAGCATGAGTTATATTTCCGGATCCTGTTTAAAAAGCGCCGTGATTCATTAGCATCATATAAGAAGAGAGTTTTCAAAGGTTCTTCTGGTTCCCCAAGTAACGGGAGAGACACTGCCATTGGAACAGCACATGCCTGCGGTCTCATCTTTCCATTTTAAAGCGCTGCAAAATCGACACGCCTTGTCCATCAGTCTGATAACAACTAACCTGTGATTTTTATAATCAATCAACGGATCATAATTGAATGCTGCGACATTAAAAACCGACCAATTGTTTCTTTGAAAATTTTGTCGACGTTCAGCTTGGAGCTGTGCATTTGCATCTCTTCGCGCCTGTGTCTGTTCTGGTGTTTCAGATGCCCTTATAGTAGATTGACGTTCAGCTTGCTCAATGAGTCTGTGTTGAGTTTCGTCAGGTGTTTACGTGGCTATTAAGGCAGCATGACGATCCGCTTGTTCGAATAGCCTTTGCTGACTTTGAGCAGGTGTTTCAGTAGCTCTTAAATTAGCTTGACGCTAATTTTAGATGCCTTTGCTGACTTTGAGCAGGTGTTTCAGTAGCTCTTAAATTAGCTTGACGCTCTGCCTGTTCAATACGCCTCCGCTGACTTTGAGAAGGTGTTTCAGAAGCTCTTAAAGTAGCTTGACGCTCTGCCTGTTCAAGACGCTTTTCTTGACTTTGAGAAGGTGTTTCGGAAGCTCTTAAAGCAGCCTGACGCTCTGCTTGTTCTTGCCTTCTCAGTTCAGCATCTTCTAAAGATTCTAGCGATCGAGCTAATCTTTTCGCTTGTCTTTGAGAAGATACTCTTGAAAGGCTGAACTTACGAGGCATTATGAAGTAACAAAAAACCTATTTATAAAAAAACGTTAAAATATCTAAAAGGAATTAAATTTCCTTTTAAATATTTTTTTTAAAAGCAAATCCAAAATATCTAAAAGGAATAAATATTCCTTTTAAATATTTTTTAAAATCAAAACAACAAAACCAATTCAAGACACAAGAATCCGAAAACGATATCCAAAAAAAAATCGAATCAACTTAAACCAAATCACAAAACAAATCGCAGAAAACCGAAGTCGAAAGCAGTAGTCAATATAAATATAACTAACGAAAAAAAAGTAAGTGTATACGTACCGTATACACTATCTATACTATTAATATTCCTTTGAAATATTGTTAAACAACCTAAAACAACGAAAACCAATTCACGATTCTAAATAAACAAAATCCAAAATCAAAGCCAGAGTCTAAATATGTATAAAGGAATACCAACCAAATCAACAAAACCGATCCAAGAAAATACACAAATCCGAAAATGAAAGCCAATATAAATCCATTCAACCTTAACCAAATCACAAAGCAAATAACAAACAACCGAAATCGAAAGCAGGTAGTCGAATAAGCTACGAAATAGAAACAATTTAAGCGTATAGGTACCGTATGCATTATAAGTTGACGCGCGGCTCAACGGCGGGAGTTAAGTACATGTCAGGAAACATTTCGTTACAGCGTTTTTAAAATCTAGTAACGACATCTAGCGGAATCAGTTTAAAATATGTATACGTTAGTTAATAAGAACTCTCAAAAATATTTTTCTTATAATTTTGCACAATTTTTCTTATTGTAATACCGATTCATTCGTAACCACATATAAGAACTGTATTCATTTCCGTTCAATAAATATTACTAAGGCTTATTAATAAGGCTTACTAAGAACTGTTTCTACCACAGTTAAGTAATAGTTAAGGGTGAAAGCGTGACAGGTGGTGATAGTATTTCTGATCCATACTTATAATCACGCCTGTAACCCTTGCGGGGTAGGCAGAGCATTAACGGATTACTTAATATCGTCTGCGAGGTTATCGCCTATTCTGTGAATTACAATGCACCAAAACGTTTGAAGAGAATCAGCTGGTGAATTTTATGTTTTTATCGCTCTCTTTCCTCTTCAGCCACCTTCACTCTACAGCCACCGAACTATCCCCATACCAAAATTCATGCCATGCCGACGCTCTGTTGCGACGTGAAAGAAGGACAAACTTTTGCAACGTATTCTATTTTCCCACGGGAATGAGATGTTTTTCCGCGGAAAAAAGTAACCTATGTCACTACAGCCACCGAACTATCCCCATATAAAAAATCATTCAATGCCGACGCTCTGTTGCGACGTGAAAGAAGGACAAACAAATAAATAAACACACTTTCGCATTTATAATATTAGTATGGATAGTTGGTTAACCTTTTAAGCGCCTGTCCTGTACGCCGAAGCGAAAAGTAAACGAAAATACCTACGAAAAAAATAGTGTTGCCAAGAGTTGATATATCGATAACACAAAATGACTTGGTTTTGTTGGTTTTTATGCATTAAATGACTCTTTATAATCTGGTATGTTTTATTTAATCTTGTGCTGTCTTCCACTCTTTTTATATATGTACTTTGTACATAAATAAAAAACAATAACAATAAAATAGTAGTAAACCACAGCACAAGTCTCCATCGTGATGACGTCACTGTCACGACTGGACGACAACGGCGTAGCTGACCTTATTTTTTGAAACTTTCTTAGAGATGTAGCCGTATCGCATGTTGTGTATCGATTTCGAAATCGATCTAACCAAAATATACAGACGTCAATTCAAAATATTTTATGTCCCGACACATAGAGGAGGCGTACGTCAAGTGAAGCACAGGAGAAAAGTCTTACGCTCTTATGACAATGGGGCTTTGATATGGTGCTAATGCTGCCAGATGATTTTGAGACTGAGAAAGAAAATGGCATAACACAAAATGAAAAATTGCTCTTCATACCTTAGGTAAAAAAAACACATTTATTATTTGTGATTTTGTATTATTAAAATAAAAAAATTCATCATCATCGACGCTTTCCAAAATGCGAATGAGTTCTGAGGAATCGTTCATGTTGCTCTCTGCACTACTTCTCCCGCTAATTACTTATGACGTAATCAGATGACGCGCTAATGATGCGCCAGAGTTGAGATACTAGATTTATTATGCGAAGATGATTTGATAATATTTTTTTTATTCATGTAGCTTATTATAGTTTTATATTTCTAACCTTTCGTTTTATTCAAATATCAATAATAATAATTAAAAAAATAACACTTTTGAGCTGAATTTGGATAGTTTTTAAGAAATCTATTCCTCCCGCGTTCGACAATATCGGTCAATCATAGACGACTTTGGCGTGCTGGACATGGTATTTGCTTAGATAAAAATAATTTTTTTTAGTTCAATGTTTCTTAGTACTTGTGGCTCTAGGAGATTTGTTTTTTATACTCCAGGTTGCTGGGTTATTCTTTTTTGAGGAGTGTATATTTCATATTTTTGTGGGCCGGGTTTTTTGTCAACTATAGACGTAGTTGGTGCTCAGGGTTCGCAGGTGCTGGTGAAGTATAAGCGACTTTGGCGCTCAAAAGGTTAAAACTGGCAAGAAGATACCCGAATACATTGTCTACAAAAAACAGACAGTTCAGTGAAGATAATTTTGATGTATGTGACTTATATTTAAAACTATCGTTTATACAAAACAAACATCATGAGGTGTATCGCTAGTCAAATTTTGTAATAAATTACGTTAACTTAGATATTATAACTAATGATTGCTAATGATTATAATAATAGATAAACTAAACTACTTTTACGAATGCATATTCCATGATGCCTATTCAATAAAATTCGGAATAATACCTACCACTAATACCTTTAGGAGGGATCAGTGACATCACGACACTTTCTAATACGGCGGACAGCGTTTTGCAGATTTGAGGCACAAACAAACAAAAAAATATTCATAAAATTGAAATATAAAATTTACAATGCAATTTTGTAAATAGAAATCAATATTTCACATTTAATTTTTACAAAATCTATCGTAAGTTTTTTCGATTTTTTTACATGGTGTAAAATACCCTATTAAGAATCAACACAATATATGAAAATTAACAAAGAGTATGTATTAACTATATTCTTACATATTCATAAACGTATACACACATATATTACTTTATATAATATAAGATTGTAGTGACAATACTTGACCTTGACCTGAACTTACAGCTAGCTGATGGTAAGTGTCTATGGCAACTCATGGACACCTGCAGCAAACTTCATACAAAAAAGACTGCAAATGCGTTCTCCCCTCTGAGGACTAAGATGTAATTGATGACTCCGTGGCCCAGTCGCTTACCAATGAGTTGCAGAGCTAACGGCTGCGGGTTTGAATCCTGTACGAAAAAGTTTCCGGTTATTTGTCCTTTTGAAATGTATGTATGTGTAAACTGCCCCCACGACACAGGAGAAAATCCCAGTGTGGAAGTAACGTTTTAAGACTGTCTTTCAGCCTGTAATTATACTGCTTCTATATCTATTTAAATATTCCGCGAAATAGCAACACATGACGTGTCATTTTAGTCTCCTGACTTAAAAAACATAGGTATTTTTATTTAAAGGTTCTCTCTCAGACATATAGATCAGTGAGCAGAAGTTCTTTAAGGTTTATTAAGTTATTATTACATTCCAGGTCCAAAGACAGGAACATGTGCTGGGATGTTCCCGATTCTACGCCGAAACGTCCCATCCTTCTCTACTCCTGCCACTTGGGCGGCGGGAACCAGCTGTGGCGGTACCATTTGGTAAGCTCAAACCTTACTATTGAATAGGACGAAACATAATGTCTTAATTATTTACGTAGTTTTTTTTTCTGTTTCATAGAATAAGTCTGACAAACAGTCTATCTGATGGTAAGTGGATGCTGTGGCCAATAGACACCTGAATTTATCCTCGATTAAGAATCAAAATGCAGATGCATAGTTACTCCTGTGGAATAAGAGGGACTGTCTTATAACCAGTAAAAAGGGTCTCCGGTTCTCTACACTCACCATAAAAAATACAGCAACATTGAACTGCTATTTTACGCTGGTATTCTATGAAAGCGTGGTCCTTCCCCGGTCGAGCCGACACATTAATTGCCATCAGGTAGACTGTGTGCTCAATCGTCACTCCTATTCTATAAAAAATCTATGCGAATCTATGTATCCATTGTGTGCGAAAACCTTAACCAATCAGGCTCCAACATTTTATTGGACCAACCTAAGCCAGACATATGTTCAAGCCAAAGAGTATAGTAAGTCAGGCCAAGGACAATATTGTTTTTAATGAAGATAAATATAACATAGTCATTTTAATAATTAAGTTTACTGTATTCTTATCCAAAAATAATATAAATATAAAAGTAGGTCAGGACAAGGACAATATTGTTTTTAATGAAGATAAATATAACTTAGTCATTTTATTATTAAGTTTACTGTATTCTTATCCAAAAATAATATAAATATAAAAGTAAGTCAGGCCAAGGACAATATTGTTTTTAATGAAGATAAATATAACTTAGTCATTTTAATAATTAAGTTTACTGTATTCTTATCCAAAAATAATATAAATATAAAAGTAGGTCAGGACAAGGACAATATTGTTTTTAATGAAGATAAATATAACTGAGTCATTTTAATAATTAAGTTTACTGTATTCTTATCCAAAAATAATATAAATATAAAAGTAAGTCAGGCCAAGGACAATATTGTTTTTAATGAAGATAAATATAACTTAGTCATTTTAATAATTAAGTTTACTGTATTCTTATCCAAAAATAATATAAATATAAAAGTAGGTCAGGACAAGGACAATATTGTTTTTAATGAAGATAAATATAACGTAGTCATTTTATTATTAAGTTTACTGTATTCTTATCCAAAAATAATATAAATATAAAAGTAAGTCAGGCCAAGGACAATATTGTTTTTAATGAAGATAAATATAACTTAGTCATTTTAATAATTAAGTTTACTGTATTCTTATCCAAAAATAATATAAATATAAAAGTAGGTCAGGACAAGGACAATATTGTTTTTAATGAAGATAAATATAACTGAGTCATTTTAATAATTAAGTTTACTGTATTCTTATCCAAAAATAATATAAATATAAAAGTAAGTCAGGCCAAGGACAATATTGTTTTTAATGAAGATAAATATAACTTAGTCATTTTAATAATTAAGTTTACTGTATTCTTATCCAAAAATAATATAAATATAAAAGTAGGTCAGGACAAGGACAATATTGTTTTTAATGAAGATAAATATAACTTAGTCATTTTATTAATTAAGTTTACTGTATTCTTATCCAAAAATAATAATAAAATATCTAATTATTTTTATGAAGGTCAAGTAAGCACTAGAGAAGCGACGATTGCAAGACGTTGTCGATAAATAAAATGTGTTGAGAAATTATCAATTACCATGTAGCGGCGGTTTATGAATAATATAATCCCGTGGGACTAGACTTGGGGAAAAGTGTTATTTTTAAATACCGCTAATATAACCGCCGCTCCAGCTACCAAAAAGTCACAGTGAAAAATTATCGTGACTTTGTCAGTTGTATCTCGCTAACAACGAAAAGTGAGTTTCCATTTAGAAAAAGCCAAAATTAGAGGCTTTTTAGGTGCTAATTAGATGCTAGTAAAAAAATTATAGGTGCTCTAAAATTTTACACCGCAACGAACTGTTGAAACGAGATGGCAAAAATTGTATGAACCTGTGCCCCAGACCGTACGGAGATGAATTCTTTGTCATTTGAAAGTACAGAACTTCTATATAAAGAATTAGAAAAGTACATGTAGCAACGCAGTAGAGGACAAAAGTTATGAAGATTTAAAAAAGGTTGATTTTGGCAGTCGGTTTTTATCATTATTACACAATGTAGATATTGATAAAGTTCCATGAGTGTTATTTAGGTTCATGCATATGTTGTTGTATACTAACCGGTTTAGCTAAAAAAAACAGGGACAGCAGTTTTTTTAAGTCTTTAAAATTATTATTTGTAACTAGTTTTTGTAACATAACTATTATTGATCGAAGTATATTAGACATAAAATAATTAAACTTACGTAGTACACCGTTTATAACTAGTGGAGCACTCGCGTGGGGCTACGGCACTTATTATATTAAATAGAAGTAAAATACGATAAAACACAAATACGAAGGAAGGGCGTACATATATCATATACCAAAAAACGGCGCGTAATTCGGTAGACTTGAATCAGATCAAATCCATGGAAGTTAGAGAACAACCTCCATTATCAAGTCTGACATTGACACTTTGACTGTTTTGATGCTTGACGGACGGATTCAGTGTTGCAAGTACTAAAGTAAAATAACCCTATCCTATAATGTAAAGCTACATGTTTAAGCTGTTACTGTATTAAACAAATAAATAAAATCTTATCCTGTTGTATTATTGTATTTTGATGTATTCATTCATTAATTGATGGCTTGTTTTTATACATAACATAGTTATAGTTAGTTACAGCCCATATACGCCCCACTGCTGGGCACAGGCCTCCCCTCATTTCTGAAAGGGTTTTAGGGCAAGGAAGTGTCCGCCGCGCTGCCATTGGGGCCAAGGCCGTCGCCAGCCGATGGCGCAGGGGGGGGGGCAAGTTGACTTTACATACTACAATTCATACTTTTCTCATTCTCTATGAATGAGAAAAATAGGTATCAATTGTAGGTAAAGTAGATATGAATTGTAGGTATTCTGTGACAGTACAGAGTCCAATGTGTAAAACTACACGAGCCACGAGCTCTTGACTGTGCAATAAAAAACTCGTAAATAAGTTATAATAACATTTATTAGAAAAATAGAATAAAAAGGAGTTTGAATTTGAATAATTGTACAGCGTACAGCGTATTTTTTTTAATTATCAGATTTTAATATTATAATGGTCGTTGTTTGTTTATATTAGGTTAATTAAAATATAATTTTCGGGGATTCATTGTAAACTTCTCGACCACTTTATTATTAAAATCTTGTAAGTTTCCATGTATAAGTTTTCGGTGCACACTCATCATGGCCAAACCATTGAGGCGATTTTCACTCATAGTGCTTCTTAGTCAGGTTTTTAGTCTCCTGAGGCTGCTAAACGATCGCTCTACCGTACACGTCGTGCATGGAAGAGCGATCAAAATTTTCAACGCTTTTTCCGTGTCGGGAAAGAAGGTTTTTGCTTCTTTTAGGATATCAACAACGGTTTGATCTGTTGAGTTTGGTTTATTATGCCAGAATTGCTGCCAAAGCTCGACTTCAATTTTTATGTTTCGTAAATTATAAAACTGAGCGATAGTTTCACAAGTTTCTGTGAGATTTTCGACTGACATCGTTTGCATTTGTGCGGGGTGTAATTTAGATAAAGCAAATGATGGAGTATTTTCTTCAGCAAAGCGTGTTTCAAGCGATGTAATAACGGAGTCCAAGTATGGTACTATTAATGATCTTTTCCAGAATTCTGAAGGGCTTTCTGCTGGGTGATTGCTTCGATGACGTTGTTTCCCAACAATGCGCGGCATTGAAGTGATATCCTCCTCCAGGCCGACTTTCTCCGCAACAACAGTAGCATCCTTTATAATTTCATCTGTGACTCTTTCGGGATTATCACGGTGGCTCTTAAGCAATTGCAAAATGCGTTTGACGTGTTGCGAGGCCTTAACCACATCCAAAGCTATGGATTGGAGTGCGTTGACAACAGGTTCTAACAAAGCAGAGTATTTAGCTATCAAAGTAATACAAAGTATAAACGAAATTTTGAAAGCAGCCGCATGGAGTTGAAAGGCATTTTTCCAAGGCTTCCAATATAACAGGAAAATTCTCCTTAAATACTCTGATAGTTTTATGTTTCTCACTCCATCTTGTTTCGCAGAGCCTGGCAATATTACGTACCAATTTTCTTCTCAAAACAGATTCCCGAAAAAAATTAATAATATCTTTAGTGGTTCCCATGGTGTTTCGAATTTCAGGAAGAATATTGAGATCATTTATTACCAGATTCAATTTATGGGACGAGCAATGAAAGAACAGTGCTTTGGTATATTTTTTGCGAAGGATCGCTTGTACTCCACCGTCTTTTCCGGACATCGTCGAACAACCGTCAAATCCAAAATCAACGCATTTATCAGCAGGATTAAGGTCTCTTTTGTCAGAAACTCATCGATGCAATTTGCAATAGATTTCGCATCCAGACCTTTCAGCTCAACAAATCCGACGAACATTTCTTGGACCTCATTGGCTTCCTCGTCAAAATATCGCAGCCCAATCGATAATTGTTCAGTACCTGAAATATCAGCTGTTTCGTCTGCTAACACACTATAAGCTTCTGCTTCTTTTACTTTTTTTCACAATGTCTGCCTTAACAACATCTCCACAAATTGCGATAATTTCATTTTGAATAGCAATCGATCGATAGTTTGCATTCTTTTTCCCATGCTCAATGTGTTTCTTCAAAACTAAATCTCCTGCGTCAATTCGTAGCTTGTATAAGTCCTCGAGAATACCTTCGCCATAATGTTTTCCTCTCAGAGCTAAGTCGTGCGACCCGCAAAACGTAATGCAGGAAATAATAGATGTTATAATTTTTCGGTTTTCTTCAATAATGCCCCGGGAGTATTTGTTGAGTTGTAAATCTACAGGCACACTTCCAAGAAATGATTTAGCGGCTTCCAGTGCCATCTTATGGAAGTGGCTTTCCATGTGCTTTTTGCAATGCTCGTGAATATCTTTGAACTTACAAAACGGCATTATGATAAATGACCCTAATACGCCTCTAAAAGAATTTGGATTTGGCGGGAACAATGTACAATATTTACAAAAGGCTCCTTTTTGGTGCCTGGAATAGGCCAACCATGGAGAGTACGTTTCCAACCATGAATAATTAAATTTCCTCTTCAAATGTTTAGCGTCTTCCGCAAAGTCATACGTCGCAGACGGAGACCAAGTGTTTTCAAGCAATTCTTTCTTCATTTCAGTCGATAACATTTATCCTTGTCCAATAAATTTACCGATGTCATTTTCGTTGCAGTCATTTATCGAAGAGTCGGGAACTAAATTCGGTTCTTTGGATGTGCTAGGTCTCGCCAGGTCACCCACGGAATCATCGCTGTCACTGCTTGCTCCTTCAGGTTTCTTTCTTTTTAAAACTGCAAAATAAAATATTTGAAATAGCAACAACTTCTTCTGGTCCGCAATTCACATTGAAAGCATAAATGCCCTTCAAGACGGCGGCAGGCTCGAGCCCGCGCAAGGACTAGCGTCAACGATATTTTTTATATCAACAGTCCTAGCTATTTCGAGCGGCTTAACCGCCGCGGCTATGCTCGCGCGGTCTCGGGCATCCTCGCTCGAGCACTCTAGAGCGGGCGCGACGACACGCACGCACCGGAGTCTCAAGCATACGCGAGCCGACTGTGCCGAATCGGCACTGCCGATATTCATTCATACAATTTTCTACTTTGAGCTATGTTAATACGGTCCTATTTTCGATTGAACCATTAAATTGAGCAATTTTCCTTTTGGTTTAAACTGACGACCCTTAAGAATCGGATATCGTGCCTAGAAACGGATCTTTGCGATTTTAAAAACCGATGCAAAATCAGCATTTATAATCAAATCAATTGACGTTATTTTACGGACGGAAAATACGAAAGCTAAACGCAAGTGATACTCACCAAAAAATTTGATGTCCATATTGATTATGTGGTCACAGCAACTATTTAGATGTGATAATAGCGCACAAAACAAAGTAAAAGCGGGCAGTGGCAACGCTAACGCACGAATAAATGACAGACAGACGATAAAACAAAGGCGGCTGTGTGGGGGGCGCGGGCGCCACGCGGTTACATGTTGCTTTGCTTCCCCACTCCCTCTCTCCCGCTTCAACGATAGAGTAGAGCAGAGCGCAGCGTAGTACGGAATATTAAGAGTGGAATTGGTGAATTCATTCGAGTTTCGACGCACGGGAATGATTGTTCAAGGCTTGAACTTCAAGCAAATCAACTCAAATACTTAGGACTTTGGTTGCATTATATTTGGCAAGTTTTTTAGAATCTCTAGGGGGGGGGCAGCTGCCCCTCCCTGCCCCCCCTTGGCGACGCCCTTGATTGGGGCAGTGCGGCGGACACTTCCGTGTTGGCGAACTTCAGATGTCTTCGAAATATTTTTTTTCTGATTCCTCAGACATGCAAATGCAAGAGCCGTGGTGGCTCAGATGGTTAACGCTCGATGTAAATATAACATAACGCGAGTAACCCGGGTTCGATTCCCGCCGGCACCAATGAATTTGTTAATTGCTAAATTAAAGTTTACCATTTCATAGCATCTGTTTAAAAATAATCAAGTTAAAAAGTATTTAAAGTGATTTCTTCTCTTTGAAGTCACTCTATAGCACCTTTAATGTGGCCATATAATATTTATTATCTGAGTAGGGAAAAAACAATAGCTAAACTCATAAAAATACTTTATGTATGATAACTTATGTATTTCTGATTCCTCAGACATGCAGGTTTCCTCACGATATTTTCCTTCACAGCCGAGCACGTGGTAAATCAGTACTTAAAATTGCATTCAAAGTTCTTTTTTATTTAATTTAAATTAATAGAAATAGTCCTATTTTTGTACAGCTTGGGGCACATTTTATCCATCTTATTTGCGATGCTGGCAAAACGTATCGTTAGCAACGCAGTGACGATAATAGATATACGATAAATATTAATAGCAAGGAATTAAGTGCTAATTAGGTGTTGTAAGTATTGGCAATGACAAGGCGCCCCTAATAAAAATAAAGTCGTTATTCAGAACAAAGCAGGTGCAAAAATCAGGTTTTCTAAGAATAAACGCAAAGTTAGGAATACGGATTTAGAAAATACCAAAGTAAGGGGCTTTTTAAGCACCTAACGCCATGTTTAAAAATTTGGTGCTCTACTGCCGGTCAGTGCAGTCGCTTCATAATTATGTGGCGGCTCTAATGCCGAACCTACAATATTTTCGCAGCGTAAGCATACCAACTGCGCGAAAATAATTCGAAATGGCGTGTCAACCTAAACGATCCGTTACCGTCGTAGTTAACGAGTTCCTGGCCCTTGTTCAACAAAAATTGGACGTCATGGACCAGGTGTCGCTGGAGCAGATACTGATGACCAGCTTCACCGAGGACGAGATCATCCAAGCGAAGAGGGTGTTAGCAGATTGAGCCGTGACCCAAATACGTCTTATCACACGTCATAGAGATGGTCGCGGTAAGAAAGACCTGCAAGACATATTCAGACTGTTCAATGAAACCGATCCTGATGACATCTCGACTTTCGTCGCGCGTGATCTCAACAAGCTGCCTCCCGTGACGTTCGATCACGTAGACGTGACCAGATTGTTAAAAGACATCACCACGTTGAAAGCCGAAGTCACCGACCTCCGTTTCAAATTTGAAGAATCGGAACGCGCCGCAACAGAGCTGAAGAACGTAGTCACTATGTCGCGCAACATAATTGCAACATCTGCGAATTCACCGCCGTCGCAAAATGTAAATACGACACGCGGTAATCGTAATAGTAGTCATATTTCACCGATGATTGCGACTCCGTCACGCGATACCGTCTGTCAACGGGTTGATGACCGTGAACTAGACTACCTCGGTCGTCATTTCATCACCACCTCAGCCCTTGACTGAACCCTTGAGTACTCCTCCGCCGAAGCCAACCTGTCAACAAGGAAAGACGTTTGCGGATGTTGCTCGAAAGTCTTCACAACCGTAACCCTCATGTGGTCGAAAACAAAAGAATGTGAATTTATAATCAGTTCCTGTGGTGACCCGAACCAAGAGAGAGAATGACGGGTTTACTCTTGTTGAGAAGAGACGTCGGTCGAGACCCGTCTGTAACCAGTCTGGGACCGCCAAAATAAACGCAAGTACAACTCTGTGTATTGTAGAGCCCACCATACAGCTCTACATCTCCCGTTTGGACAAAAGTACGTCGCGAGAAGACGTCCTGCGTTTCGTGGAAGAACGAAGACGATGCCGCATAGAGGATCCGATCTCCTTACATTTGCAGCGTCTGGAGTCTAAGAGGTCCACGAACTTCCAATCCTACGTACTCCATGTTCCTGCAAAATACAAAGAGACATTCCTTTCTCCCGAATCCGTTCATTCGTCGTCCATTCGTGTCGCCGAGCAATTATTGCCCTCGTGTAAGCGCACCTTTAAATTTGTAAAACTCAAACACCGGAACGATATCCTTCATTGATATTCATTGTTTCTAGTTCTTGCGACGGTATCATAAATTCGTATAGAAAGAGAGGATTTCTGTTTTGTTAATTTTAGTTTCACACGGTACGCAATGCACATCTGGATATGATTACTTAAAGCAAAAAGGTCGAATTTCAAATGGTTAAAATTGCCTAATTTTTAAGTTTGTGTAGTTGTGAGAGTTGTCAAATTTAAATGATTTTTAGGGCAATAGACACAAGACTTGCATTTGTATGATCATTTTATATTTGGTTTAGACAACACAACAATTAGGCACTTGGTGTTGGTGGCTCGTGCTCGTGCCGTTCGCTAAGATAATAACATCCATTAAGTTATTAATTTTTGACTTTGCGTTTGTGCATTTATTTGCAATATTTGTGTACACACAATGAATTACAACTACCTAATGTACAAAATACATTTTGTACATTATTATAGGTAGTTATAATTCAGACAATTATGTGTAAAGTGTAAATATAATATAGCATAGTATAGTTTAAGTTGATTTAGACTTTTAATCATTTTTGAATATAGACTTTCAAAATGTCGCGTAAGGCTATGTAAGTAAGACTATGCCATCTAGCATCTACTCTACATACCACCTTGAGAGTCAATCAATGTTTGTTCGCTATTACTGAGGTGCGCTTAGCTCAATCTTACTAAAATAAATACGTGTACCTTGGTAACTATCTTAAATAAAATTAATATAAGATTATTATTTGAACAAAAGACCGTTGTAATCTTGTAATTGTAGTACTATATACTTTATGGTATGTAATGCCCTGCGTTTGCGACTTGAATGATCGACCGAATGCCCGGTACGTACGTAGTGTTTACACCCACCACTTTTCATCATACAAAAAGGTTGCGGATCAGCATTTCAATTAAAGCCCTCCCGTAAAAAGTTTCACTTCAAAAAACTGCGGTTGCCAAACCGCTTGCCAAGCGTGGCAACTATGGCAAATATCCCCTCTATGATGCAATCTGTGGGGAGGCCTATATATTCAGCAGTAGACTTTAATAAGCTGTAACAGTAACGGTATAATTGATTACTGCGTAACATTGAATATACAAAAATTATATATTAACATACATGTTTAAATATTACATCTAAGATAACAATAACATTAGACCCTCTGACTTCTAATCTAAAATAATCAATGTAATTCATAAAATACATGATGCACTGGTAGTACAGTTTGCGGTTATGGTTCGGTTGTCGTTTGCACGTTCAGTAGGAAACCATTACTATTGATATCGGTATCTGAAAACGGTTTTCAATAACGATATGAAAACTAGATATCGGTTATGTAACCGTTGCAGATAAAAACTGAAAACGTCCATGATTAATACATAGGTTTTTCCAAAAATTAATCTTCTATATTTTTTTGGTATTTTTTTAACTTCTTTTAAACACCTAATAAACCATTTAAACTATTTTAGTTGTTTTCATCTGCTAAAAGTATCGTGCGACTTTAAGGGTTAATAAAAACAACGGTTATCTGTAAAATATACGGTAGTAAAATATTTTTCGACCAAAGCGTGACTCCGGGAATAAGAATTTATTTTTGCTGATCTGGGTGTGCAAATTACAAAACAACTGCAAGATTTTTATCTTGCAAAGTTGTTTTGTAATTTTTTTTAAAGTTTTGTAAACCCGCGCTCTCCGTCGTTCTTGATACGCACTATTACCTTTAGGCAAATTAAATGCTATCATTATTTTTACGAAAACACCGAACATATTGCACGTGCAAATTAAGTTTGGTCGCTAACGATTATAATTGATAACTTGTAATAATATATAGGTAGCACTGTTAACGTACCTAATTTTCTTTTGTTAATATGTACTTGTTTGGATACTTTTTGTTTATTGTTTAGTTTATATTTATAGTTTGTTAATTTATAGTTAGTTTTATGACGAAATAATTGTATGTTTTATTTAAAGTATTTTATATGTATATTATGAAAAATACATTCATTAACAGTTTTGAAAACATAATAATGAAAAAAAAAACGCCAAATAATCGGATAACTAATGCCTACGTTAAACTTACTGCCTCGTTGGTCTAAAAGTCGGAAATGCTATTGCTAATCACTAGGTGTAGGGTTCGATCCATGGTAAGTTTTATTTTTTATTATATTAATATTTGTTACTTTGTACTTGATTTAGCTATGTAAAAATCCTATCTACGATTGGCTATATGTGGTGGTGGTACCCGCTCTTAACATCTCAGGTCCTGATATTTTAATGGACCAACTTAGTCAGACCCATGGAGTGTAGAGGTAAGGAGAACCGTCTTTGTCTATGAAAAAGTGTACGTAGGAAAGCGTTAAATAAGGGTAGCGCCCTGTAGCTACAGGGTAAATTTTTTTAGAACTTTTGTAATTTTTTATTGCACAAACTTGCACCGTAATTTTTTTAATAATAATTATTTTATTGTTTTAAAATTTTTATTTTCAAAATTACTCTTAACGTCACGTAAATTTCATGGCGACTTTTTCTAGGTTATATTTACTAAATTATTTTAGACAACGTGAGTAGTTGACGTTTTTAATACTGCAGTTTCATCAACTACTCTAGTCATCACAAATATTGAATTTCTCAACACGGCACACTTCACTCCTTCGATAAACTGCTAAGTTCATTTCGTACCCTCTAGCTAGAGGGTACGAAATGAAGCGCTCTAGCGCTGTTGTGTAGTTTTTGAACTGTTATTTAATGCTTACAGATGGATTAACTATTCTTCATGTGAGACGGTTCTTCTTAGTCCTTAGCTCTACCCTCCATGGTCAGAGATACGGTTAGGCCAGGGACAATGCCAAATAATTGCAAGATGTTGTCGATGAAGAAAATATTTTGAGAAGTTATCAATTACCGTGTGGTGGCGGTGGATCAATATCCATATTACCCCGTGTTTGTCGTAAGAGGCGACTAGACCTGAGGAAAAGTGTTATTTTTAAATAACCGTGAACAACGTTCCGGTTACCAAAAAGTCACGTGACTTGATAACGTTGATAAAATTAAATAACTACTTGGAACATTAGAATAACTTATTTATGACTTCATACGATTTTTATTACATTCCTTACCTAAGCTACATAAGCATTCTCATTATTATTTTTGAAATTTACGAACTTCACCTAACATGGACGATAAGACGATGCACCGTTCCAGTACACGGTACACGTACCTTACACTCACAGTAACAAGGTACGTGTAAGTTAGATGGATAACTAATATTATTAAACCTAGAAAATTGTATTATTATCCAACGACCATGACAGCAAAATAATACATACTCTTGTATAAAGGAATTTAAACTGTCAGTTTAAATTAATTCATACCCGATTCCATAACATACCGATTTATATATATATTTTTTTGTGTTTAGGCCATTTAGCGTCTCTACTATATACGTACGCCACCTCGAAAGTACATAGATTTTGGTTCGATAAAATGACTAGAACTATATTGTACGAGTAAACCCGTACATTTTTAAATGTTAGCGTAATTGGAGCGCGTGCTCGTGTTTGACGTCATTTCAATGCATTGTACACATATTGTTCTTATAATAAATTCAGTACCATTAGCACGGCCTCACAATAAACAGCGTTTCATTTTGAAGTACACGTGACGCACCCACGAAGTTCGTACCGTTGTCACTGTAAACGTGTAATGGCGTGCCGCGACGAGCGCACATACGTTTAAATGCAGCTAAAAACGCTGATGCAGTGAGGTCTGACACGAGCTCCAGATGAACGGCTTTTATAGTTAGGCATATAAAGACAGCTATATAGCCTTTTGTGGTCTTAATGCCTCTCCCCTTATTTGCTTTGACCTCAACATGCCCTGTAAAGTCCACCCCCGTATGTGTAAAGGGGCGTGATGGTACCACTCGAGGGGTAGGTAGATCACCCATGATTTGTGTTCGCCTTTGAGTATTGAGTCGAACACATGTGGTGAACCTGCGTATTATCTTCTTTACTGCTCGCTGTCCACTTATGATCCAATATTTGTTTCGTATGTGTACCAAGGTCAATTTAACTCCACCATGTAAGGTAGTGTGATGAGCGTCCAGTATAAGCAGGTCCGTTAACCGTGAATGATAGGGAAGTATAATAGGCTGCTTGCTGGTTGTAGGTAATGTTGAATGTTGCAATCTTCCTTTCATTCTCAGAATGCCATCTTTATCGAGAAATGGGTTTAAACTTATAATTGCGCTTTTCCGTGAAATGTTTCCGTTTTTCTTTAATTGGTCTATCTCTTGTGCAAAGCTTTCTGACTGAATTGATTTAATTATTAAGTTAGTAGCGTATTGAATTTCATTCACTGTGATATAATTTGGAGTGAAATTGTTATTGTTTCGCACGCGCTCACGAGTAATAGTTATGAAACGTAATATCTCAAGAAGCTCACTGATAAACGGTGAATGGTTAATTTCTGCCGCACATATCCGACTTTTGCTCTTTATATCGATTTCCGGAGCTTCATATTTTTCTGGAGGATACTCTCTGTTCTCCCTGAGCCACGAGGGTCCATCCCACCATAGAGAATACGATAATAGTTGAGATAGTGAAAGTCCTCGCGTGGCACAGTCAGCTGCATTATGCTCTGATTTTGTATGCCTCCAGCATGATGACGGTATGACCTTAATTATTTCATTCACTCGGTTTGCCACGTATGTTTTCCATCTTGCAGTATTCCCATGAATCCAGCCTAAGACAACCATTGAGTCCGTCCAGCCATAAATTTGTAATTTGTTTTGAGCTAATGACATCGAAACAATAATCTTTTGTATTAATTTAGATAACAAAACAGCTGCACATAATTCCAGTCGGGGCAATGTAATTCGTTTTTTTGTGGGGCTAGCTTAGTTTTTGCTGCTATGAGGTGTATCCTGGGTTCCTTATGCCCATTATAGGTTTTGATGTAAACTACGGCCGCATAAGCCTTTTCTGAGGCATCTGCGAAGCCGTGTAACTGTACGGATGATTGAGTATAGCCGACCCATCTCGGAATTTCAATTTTATTTATGTTCTTTAATTCTTCTTTTAGTTTACTCCACTCATGTTGAATATCTGGTGACAATAATTGGTCCCATTCCGTATGCTCACTCCAAAGTCGTTGGAATAATAGTTTCGCCTTTATTTTACATGGAGCTAACCAACCAAGCGGGTCGAAAAGCTTCGGTATGTTTGACAGCATGGAGCGCTTTGTGTCGGGCTTTTGCGTGTTCTCAATCTTATTGTCAAAAGTAAAAATATCAGAGGATGGATGCCAACGTAACCCCAATGCTTTTGTAGTTGATGATGATGAGCTGTTGTTGAAGTTAACAGTAGAGATATTAACTTGGTCCTCAGTTAAATTTTCCAGAAGTCTGGGTTCATTGCTCGACCATTTTCTCAAGTTGAATCCGCCTCCTCGTAATATATCAATTAATTGGCATCGTGCTTGCTTTGCTTCTTCGATATTGTTGCTACGATATATCAAATCATCAACATAAAATCTCTTCTTCAAGATCTCAGCTGCCATAGGGTAAACGTTAGCGTCATCACTGGCTAACTGCTGCATCGTTCTGAGAGCCAAATATGGGGCCGCTTTCATGCCATATGTAACAGTGCATAATTGAAATTCTTGCATAGCACCATGTTCGTTTCGCCATATTATCTTCTGGAGTTGCTGGTCTTCCTCTTGTACTTTGATCATGCGATACATCTTTTCGCAATCTGCTGTATATACATATTTGTAAGCACGCCAACTTAGTAATTATATTCAAGCTTAGTCCGAGATAACTTGGTAGTATCGTCTACACCTTGCTCGATGAACGCGTCCTTTTAGAGTAGATCTGAAACAAAAAAGTTGTAACACGAACGCAACCTAACGCTTCTCGAATGTCATTCGTTTTACCGCGTTTGATGAACGATCATCCATTTGCATTTGCGCACTAAATCTCGAAAGTTTTTGTGCAATTTATTCTGGTTACATTGGTTTAAAATGCCTAAAAGACGAAGGGAGTCAAAAGAAGAACGTTTAGAAAGGAAGTTGAACAAATATAAGAAAAAATATGAACGTTGTAAAAGACGTAAAGACGAACATTCAAAAGATAATAGAAACGAAAATGATGTTGGCGATATTGGTAAGTCTGTTTTTATCATGACTCAATTTATTATAATTAATCAATTGCATTATGCGGAACTTTATGGATATATAATATTTCATTAAAATAAAACAAAAAGTTTTAAAAGATCATTAAAATTAGCATGTAGACCGCCAATGTTTTCTAAAAAATTTAAAATGAGGTTTACTTAACCTCAATTTTACCATCCAAAATTTTATGTGTATTAACTTTTGAGACTATCCCGTGGGGCATAGTCACGACTTTCCCGTGGGGATTAGTCGACCAGTCATAATATGTCTGGATACATATGTCACAAACTCGTAAAAGCGAGTGTCACTTTTGACTTATCCCGTGGGGATAATAGTCATGCCATACCATTTAATATGGAGGCCTCTTAAAGTGAGTGTCACTATTAAACCATTATATTGGTACTATTGCAATTGAATACCATTAATTTATGGGCATTACATCTGTAAACAAAGGAGGGAGAGAAATGAAGGCATAAATAAGAAAATTAGTATAATACAATACTACTATAATTATAAAATTTCAGTGGAAAGTATTGAATCAGAAGAGGAGATTATTCTGGAAAATATCGAACCAGAGGAGGAGGAGGTAGAATTTATGGAAGTTAAAGAAGAACATTTAGAAGAGGATATTATAGAAGCCATGGGTCCTCCGATTAGTACTGAATCTTCATATGGTCAACCAATACATCCGGAGATTTATAAAAGGGTCGAAGGTATTTTGATGGAAGGCTTGACTAAAGAAAAAATTGAAACATATAAAAAAGAACAACTAATACCGGAAAATACCATTTTGTTAGAGGCACCACTACTGAATCCCGAATTACACACGATACAAGAGTCAGTAAAAACAAGAGATAAAAAAAATTGAGAACCGCCAAAATTTATTAGGATTAGCCACAGGCACAATATTAAAATGTGTTGATAATTTAACCAAACAAAATTTTAATAAATTAGATATCATAAAAAACATGACAGAGGCGGCCAGGATTCTAGCCCACCTCCATTCA
Source organism: Parnassius smintheus behrii (assembly GCA_036936625.1). Lineage (NCBI taxonomy): Eukaryota > Metazoa > Arthropoda > Insecta > Lepidoptera > Papilionidae > Parnassius > Parnassius smintheus. The sequence continues at coordinate 59,956,117 of JAUPFT010000003.1, read as the reverse complement.
GAAGATACGGTAATAAGAAAAAATTTGTTAATACCTCACTTAGATAAAACCATATCTAAGACTCTTGCGGATCTCAAACGGGATAAATTCTTATTTGGAGAAAAATTGAGTGAATGTGTAAAGAGTGCAACAATTTTACAAAAATCTGCTTCAAATCTTTTAAAGAAATCTATTCCAAAACCTTTTAAGCCAAGGCAAAATTCTACTACAAAAAACTACTATCCCCCTCAACATCAAGGGACCCAGAGGAAGATGTTCAGGGGAAATCAAAATTTTCAACGGCCGGCAATCAAGGTCCAAACACCGGCAGTGACTCGCAGTCAGCCTCACAAACAAAAGAATTACAGACAACAACGTGCCAAATACCCATAGAGGTAACACATTTTGCTGGTCGAATTAAACATTTTTATAACTGTTGGAATAAGCTTACAAATCATAACACTATTTTATCATGGATACAGGGCTATAAAATCCCTTTTATTGATAATCCAACTCAAAATTGCTTACCACTGAATGATAAGTTGTCAGGTTTAGAACATAGGATTATATCTATAGAAATTAAAAAATTAATGAAATTACATGCTATTTCACAGTGTACTCCTGTAAAAGGTCAATATTTATCGAATATTTTTTGTATTCCAAAGCCTGATAAATCACATAGATTTATTTTAAATCTTAAGCCCCTAAATAAATTCATAAATCCTCCACACTTCAAATTAGAAGATATTCGTACCTTATGCAAATTAGTGACTAAGGACAGTTATATGTGTACATTAGATATACAAAATGCATACTATTTAATTAATATTCATGATGATTTCAGAAAGTTTTTACGTTTTAAATATAAAGGAATTCTGTATGAGTTCAATTGTTTACCATTTGGATTGTCTACTGCACCATATACTTTTACAAAATTATTAAAACCAGTAGTAGAACATCTCAGAAGTCAAGGACTCATAAGTGTTGCCTATTTAGATGATCTTAATTGCATAGGACTCTCTTATGCAGAGTGCCTACACAATGTTCATAAAACTGTAAATTTACTCCAGTGTTTAGGTTTTATAATTAATATGAAAAAGAGTAATTTAATTCCATCACAAGAAAGAGAATATTTAGGTTTTGTCATAAATACACAAAAAATGATAATAAAACCCACAGAAAATAAAAAGAAATCTTTATTATCTGCAATACATAAATTTCTTAAATTAAAGTACTGTTCTATTAGAGAATTTGCTGCCTTGGTAGGTAGTTTTGTATCTATATGTATGGCAGTATCATATGGATTTGTATACACAAAAATATTTGAGAGGGAGAAATACATAGCTTTACAGAGATCAAATGGGGACTATGAAAAACAAATGAAAATAAATGAAAATGTGAAGTTAGATTTATCATGGTGGCAAAATAAGATTAATACCGCATATAATCCAATAAAACAGTATCAGTTTATATTAGAAATTTGGTCAGACGCTTCTAGTACGGGTTGGGGAGTACACTGTGATGGTAAAGTGACACGAGGTTTTTGGTCCATTCAAGATAAACAAAATCATATAAATTATTTAGAACTCTTAGCAGCATACTTTGGTTTAAAATGTTTTGCAAAAGACTTAAAAAATTGTGAAATATTATTGAGAGTTGATAATACAACTGCAATTTCATATATTAATCGTATGGGGGGAGTTCAATATCCTAAGCTTAACAACTTATCTCGATTATTGTGGCAATTTTGTGAAAAGAGAATGATATGGGTTTTTGCCTCTTACATTAAATCAAAAGACAATAAAGAAGCAGATTTTGAGTCTCGAAATAGGAATATAGATGCTGAATGGGAACTATCAGATGATAGTTTTAACAGGGTTGTTACAATGTTTGGCCAGCCAGACATTGACCTTTTTGCATCTAGGATTAATACAAAATGCATTAAATATGTGTCATGGCAAAGAGATCCAGAGGCCTGGAATATAGATGCATTTACATTAAGATGGTCTGATTTCTATTTTTATGCATTTCCACCATTTTCAGTTCTTTTAAAAACAATTCAAAAAATTAAGAATGAAAAGGCAAGGGGCATCATTATTTTCCCTGTTCGGACTGCTCAGCCCCGGCGTCCTATGATGAAATCAATGATAGACTCGGGAGTAATTTACTTTGCACCTTCAGTAGAACTCTTATCTTCTCCTTTCAGGACACCTCGCCCACTACATGCACAACTTACCCTGGGGGCATGCATATTATCAGGACAGCGTTCCAACTAAATAAAACCCCGGAGTCAGCATGTGATTTGATGTTAGCATCTCTGTCCTCAAATACATTAAAACAGTATAATACATGTTTAAAACAGTGGTGGCATTACTGTATGCAAAACAATCATGATATCTATAGGGCATCAGTGCCATATATAATAACATACTTAACAGAGTTATATAACAAAGGGAGTAGTTATCAGACTCTTAATTGCCATAGATCAACTCTTTCCTTAATAATAGGATCACATCTGGGAACAGATGAAACAATAAAAAGGTGGTTTAAAGGAGTATATAGGCTTAGACCACAAACTCCAAAATATAGTGTGACATGGGACCCTTCAATAGTCCTAAATTTTTTGCAAAAATTGTATCCACTTGAATCACTTGCCTTAGATAAACTTACCAAAAAATGTGCTATGTTGATTGCACTCAGCACTGGACAAAGGATACAAACACTATCTTTAATTAAATTGAGTGATGTAAATGTGACTGAGACACATGTTACAATACTGGTTTCAGACTTACTTAAAACATCGGCTCCTGGAAGACAACAGCCAATGTTAATCCTACCATATTTTAAAGAAAAGCCTGAGATTTGCCCAGCAAAAACTTTGTTATTTTACATTGATACCACTAAAAAATTAAGAGATCAGGATGGAAGTACACAAAATATTTTTATAACATTTAGAAAACCATATAGAGCAGCCACATGTCAAAGCATAAGTAGGTGGCTTAAACAATTAATGAGCGAAAGTGGTATTGATACAAGCACATTTACTCCACATTCAACTAGACATGCCTCAACGTCTAGTGCTCTAAAACAAGGACTTACAATAAATAACATATTAAAGACAGTTGGATGGTCAGCAAACTCTCAAACATTTGCAAGGCATTATAATAGACCTCTGTTAAATGATAATCACCGGTTTGCAAAAACAGTATGTAGGACAAACTCTACTTGATTAAAATTTAGTTTGGAAAAAATATTTGTAATTTACATATAATTACTACTTAGTTGTGATAGCAACCTATTTTAATTTTTTGTTCAGTGAAGTAACATTTTAATAAAAGTTGATTTTCAAGTTTAGTATTCTTTGAATCTGTCTTTCTTATAATTTTAAGTTCCAATTTAATGTGCAAATGCAAGAAGAATCTATTTGTTTACTCATTAACTCTAAACATCTACCAAGTTATCTCGGACTAAGCTTGAATATAATTACATAATTAAACGAACTTACCTTAAGTAAAGTTCAATTTTAATTATATGAAGAGCTTAGTCCGAGATATAAATTTCCCACCCACCTCACTTAATAAGTTTGCAACTTATTAACCCAAGTAAACAGTAGATTCTAATATTTACTCTAAAAGGAATGACATTCGAGAAGCGTTAGGTTGCGTTCGTGTTACAACTTTTTTGTTTTAGATCTACTCTAAAAGGACGCGTTCATCGAGCAAGGTGTAGACGATACTACCAAGTTATCTCGGACTAAGCTCTTCATATAATTAAAATTGAACTTCACTTAAGGTAAGTTCGTTTAATTATGTAATAATTCCAGTATATCACGTTGCAGTTTAGGGCCGCGCTCCATTAAGTCATTCAAGCTAAAGCCAGTCGATGTTTTTTCATCAGTCAAATTTTAGGACCCCATGATGCGGTAAATAACATTCTAGAGATTTACTCTCCACTGCTGGTTTCATATGGTTCATTTCCTTATACTCATTCATGAAATGATTGTATTTATCACATAGTTGCGGATCTTTTTCTAGCTTTCGCTCTAATTGCTTGAACTGTGCAACGGCCTTTAGTTTCGAGTGACCTAATTGCTTTTCAAAGCCTTTCTTCATGGGTAAACGTACTTCATATACCCCATTTGATAATCTTTTAGTCGTTTTGACATAGTAATCTTCACAAAATTGCTCTTCTAAAGTTAATGAGCGTTCTTGCTCCGAAATGTCTTCCATTTCTCAATAATTGCATATGTCTTCGATATTATTCATAGTAAAGTAGCAGTTGAATGTTTTCGTCGTAGAACCAGACAATATCCAACCCATCTGTGTTTGCTGTGCTATTGGTTGGCATGACGATCCTTTTAACAACCCATCCATGATGATTTCAGCATAAACCTTAGCGTCTAAAAGTATATCAATAGGTTTCGATATGTTGTACTCAGGATCCGCCAATTACAAGTGTTGTATGTGTAGCCAATTTTTATTCTCGAGTGACGTCACTGGCAGGCAGTTAATTTTTGCCATTACTAAAGCTTCTGTAGAGAATGCATAATCGGTTGATAATGATTTGCAGTGCAATAGTACTTTTCCTCGGCTTTTGTTTGGCGATGTACCGATACCGGAGACAGATGCATGGAAGTTTTGGCGATTTAGCCCTAACCTTTGCACTGCATTTTCGGATATAAGGGAAGTTTGTGATCCTTGGTCCAAAAGTGCGCACAGTGTGATGTAAGAACCATCTGCTGCCCGTACTTGCATCTTAATTGTGGCAAGTAATATTTCATCATCATTTCCAGCCACGTGGTTTGATTGTACATGTGGTTTCGAGCCCTGTGACTTCAAAGCCGTTGTCGACATGTTCCCCGAACTTGCATTATTCGCCGCCTTTGTAATATAAGCGTTGTGCAATAATGTGTTATGTTTCTTGTGACATTCCTTGCACCGTTTTTCGGAATTACATTCGTATTTATGCACGGATAAACAATTTTCGCATATGTGTAGTTTCGAAATGGTATGTAATTTCGTTTCAGGTGTCATGACTTCGAATCGTTTGCATTGAAACAATGCGTGATTTTGTTTGCATAAAGGACAAGTAGGTATAAACTTGGAGTTAACGTAAAATGATTTCTTGAATGATGTATCTCTGTTCTCATAAATTGCAGGTTTTTGGTAATAACGTTGTTTAAATTTTGATACATGGTTATTTCTATTAAAATTCGATGTTTCGACTGTTCTTTCCTATTCATTGGCTCTAGGGCTGTAAATTTGGCTTCCAAAAACGCCATAAACTCGTCCAAATCAGGTAGTTCCCGTGGGGCTTTTCTTGACTCCATATAATCGCTATAAGTTGTTGTATCTAATTTCTTTCCTATAAGGTGTACCAGAATCGCATCCCATGAGGTAGTGTCAATCCCCATATTGAAAACACCGTGAATGCATTCCATTGATACGTCGTGAAGTCGTTTAAGTTCTGTTGATGATTGTTTTTGGATGTTAGGTTGATTTATTAGAGTTTCAATATGCTTTGTAAAGAGAACTTGCTGATTGTCATAGCGATGAATTAATATTTTCCACGCGGAGTCATAGTTTTCTGAAGAAATATGCAGATGTTGTATTAGGCCCTCGGCTTCACCTCTGACCTTCCCCTTTAAGTGCTGCATCTTTTGTGCCTTAGTCATCGAAGGATTGTTGTGAATGGCTTCTTTAAAGAGGTCAGAAAATGTACGCCATTGGATATAATTTCCCGAAAACGTAGGTATTTCTATTTTTGGTGTTGTTAAGTGTACATAGTGTTGAGATGTTAATTTCTTGTTTAACAACCTATTTACGTTCTTAAACTTGACCTCCATTTCTTCATATTCCTTGTCGTATTTTAAATCGGAACCTTCGAGAATATTGTCAATCTTCAAGTGCATTTCCTCGATGTTGCTCCAACGATTTTGAAGGTTTCTCAACTCATACTCTAACTCCCATTTTTCATCCATGTTTTCAATGTCTATGTTCTCAGTTATTCTCGATAATGCACGAAAATTAGTTCGCTGTAAGCTTAATAACTCTTTACATTTCTCAAGGTTAACCTGGGTGGTATTATCCTTAGTCGATTCATCCTTTGATTCACACTCATACACATTCATCATTTCCCGCGTTTTTCTATACAAATGTTCATACACAAGAAAAATGTCGTTTGTAAAATATTCGTGAGTCTTGTCTTCTAATGTCAATAATTGTTTGTTGTTGCTTTTGAATTCGACCCAAAGTTCATACAAATATTTGATTCTCTTCTGTATGTATTCCTTGGTTTTTCTTACCTTCGGGTCCTTTTTGCAATTGGTATTAAGCCTTCTGATTTCGTTTACGATTTCAAACTGTCTCCGCAATAAGGCTTGCATGGTGATAAGTTATTGTTTAAATATTAAGCTGCAAGTAACACTGATGGAACTGTAACTTTCAATCGTTGGGTCCACTTAGTGCGTTCGTGTCCTCAGCACAGTATATTATGCGCCTTCTCAATTCGACTGGTGAGACCCGCTTGTGGGAGGCCAGAAGAACCGATTCGCCACTGTGCCAAAACACTAAGCACTATAGTAGTAGTCGAAGTACCAAAAATATGTATGTGTAACTATGCAAGTATGTAATGCAATGCAATGCAAGATTAAATGCTGCTGAGGAGTACCACTCAAATACTGATATTGTAGGATGCAAAATGAAACGCTGTTTATCGTGAGGCCGTGCTAAAGGTACTGAATTTATTATAAGAACAATATGTGTACAATGCATTGAAATGACGTCAAACACGAGCACGCGCTCCAATTACGCTAACATTTAAAAATGTACGGGTTTACTCGTACATATTGCCAAGCCTTAAACAAAGAAAGAGAATAAAATCTAAAAGTATACAAAAATAAGGAAAATATTATTCGTCTATTTTACACTCGAACTTAATAATCTTGTCAAACGTTGTGGATGTAGTCTTATCCGCAGTGCGCGAACCGCTGAGTATGCGGCGCGCGGTCGGCGCTGGCGGCGGGCTGCCGGGCGCGGGGGGCGCGTCAGCTGGCCTCGCCGTGTTGATATAATGTAGTTTTCTTCTATAAAGGTAGATAGCTGCCGTTAGTATTCCTGCGGCTACTATGAAGTACATGATGTATATCATAACGTAGTGGTGTATGTCATCATTTGATATTCCTTCAACGGATTGACTCAGCAAGTCTTGTATTTGCCCCTTGATTTTCCAAAATGTATTATTGTGATTCAGCAACAAATGGCAGCTGGTTGGTAGATGTATTGATGACAGAGTTCAATATGGACTCTTCACCCGTACTCCCGTTGTCAAAACTTCCTGTATATATTTCACTCTTATAGTCCTGCTGGCCTTGTATAGAAAACGTGTCCCCTTTAAGAATGCAATCTTGACCTATACTGATAAGGCCGCTGCCGCGCAGACTCGTCGTCGCCAGCCCAGACGAGCATAATATGCGGATCTTGCATTCCTCGCAGCATGTGTACAGCCAGTTATCACGAGAGTGTAATTTAATCCATCTGTCGGGGCACTCCTTTGTTTCTCTACGACAATATGTTTGATTGCTGTCATCCGTGATTATTTTTACGTCACATATAGACATATTGTTCTTGTTGTATATAAGAGCATTGTAGACATATTGTTCTTATAATAAATTCAGTACCATTAGCACGGCCTCACGATAAACAGCGTTTCATTTTGCATCCTACAATATCAGTATTTGAGTGGTACTCCTCAGCAGCATTTAATCTTGCATTGCATTGCATTACATACTTGCATAGTTACACATACATATATAATGATGTAGATGGCGCTTTTTATTAAAAATTAATTTTACTGGAAAGAAAATATTTTTTGCTTTAGTACATTAAAATTTAGGCTTTACATTTGTAAAAATAAGGAATGTAACATTTATTTGATATAAAATTAAACTTTAATCTTATATTTTATGCCGCCCTTGCATATGCATAGAAAATTATAGAAATGTATATTTTAGATATATTAAATCTGTTAAAAAATCCGTTTATACCTTATAGTAAGGTAATTGTGCTCCTGGACCCTATAATTCCCAGAATAATATCTTAATCTGCATCGGGTTTCAATAATTCCTTGATATTAATATTTATCGTATATCTATTATCGTGACTGCGTTGTTAGCAATACTTTTAGCCAGCAACGCAAATTTTAACAGTTCGTTGCGGTGAACATTTTAGAGCACCGAATTAGTAGAGATGGGCCGAATATGGATTTCACCGAATACGAATATTCGGCCGAAAGTTCGGTAAAACTTTTACCGAACAGAATATTCGGCCGAACATTATTCGGCAGGTTCGCCTTGATACCTCACTAATTTATGTCGAAACTTGTTATGGTAAAGATCGCAGGATTAGCGCCTGACGAGGGAGCGATTGACAGGCAATCGCTCCCCCGCCACACTTGACATGTTATTGCATCATCATCTAGTACCGAGTGAATTGCCGGCACATGCTTATGTTTTGACTATTTTTGTGAAAAAAAAGTATTTCGTTGTGTTAAAATATACTTTCAACAGTAAAATTATGAATGTAATGGCATTACTCAATTTGTACATTTCAATACAGTGGACACTTTGAGTAGCACTTTAACGAATGTTCGGTGATTTAGCCGAATATTCGGCCGATTACGAATATTCGGTAAAGCTGCCGAATATGCCGAATACCTAATATAAAACGAATATTCGGCCCATCTCTTCTAATTAGTACCTAAAAGCCCCTAACTTTGGTCTTTTCTAAATGCGTATTCCGACTTTGCGTTGATTTTCAGAAAACCTGATTTTTGTGATTTTTGTACCAGCTTTGTTCTGAATATCGACTTTATTTTTATTAGGGGTACCTCGTCATTGCCTATATTTACAGCACCTAATTTCTATTAATATTTATCGTACATCTATTATCCTCATTGCGTTGTTAGTGATACATTTTGCCAGCAACGTAAATTTCAGCAGTTATTGCGGTGAAAATTTTAGAGCACCTAGTTTTTAACTAGCACCTGATCAGCATCTAAAAAGTCCCTAATTTTGGCTTTTTTTAAATGCAAATTCCTGACTTTGCGTTGCTAGCGAGACGCAACTGACTTTGTCACATTGATAAAGTTTGATAACTATTTGGAACATTAGAACGACTTTATATATGTAATTTATATTTACTATTAGCTTTTGTAACTGTAAGCTACGTGGCTATGTAATAAGTACCATTCTAATTATTATTTTTGAAATATACGAATTTCACTTAACCTAGCCGATCAGTCGGTGTCAGTCTTAGACCATTGGTTGAATGGTCTAAGGTATAGGTGATACCGTTCCAGTATATGTTACACGTACCTTGTTACTGGATATTATTAAATATTAAGTATCTAAAGTATATAAAATAAATATTTTTCATATATGTTTTTATTTGTTTATTTTTAGTGATTCAAAAGTATCTGCATTTGGGATTTTTCTAAACCTTTAAAAATTCATAACTCCGAAAGTAATTGCTTTATTGTAAGAAGTCATAGGATCTTTTTAAAAAATCGGTTTAAACATTATGGCACAAGCTATACCTCAAAACCTGTAAACTAAGTTGTACAACCAGTGCGTGTTGCCAGTGATGACCTACGGAACCGAGACGTGGTCCTTCACTGCTGGCCGTATGAGGATGCTCGAGGTCGCTCAGCGAGCTATGGAGAGGGCTATGCTCGGAGTTTCTCTGCGTGATGAACTTAGAAATGAGGATATCCGCAGTAGAACGAGAGTGACCGACATAGTCCAACGGATTAGTAAGCTTAAGTGGCAATGGGCCGGCCATATAGCTCCAAGAACCGACAACCGTTGGGGAAGAAGGGTTCTCGAGTGGCAGCCTCGTACCGGTAGGCGTAGTGTAGGACGTCCTCCCAATAGATGGAGTGACGACCTGGTAAGACACGCAGGAAGTCGATGGATGCAGGTCGCTCGGGATTGTGCTTTGTGGCATTCCTTGGGGGAGGCCTATGTTCAGCAGTGGACGTGTGAAGGGCTGTAAGGAATGAATGAAAAAAAAATTATGGCACCGAGTTGAGAGAGAATCGCATTAGAAAATTTGAGATGGAATAGTTTTCGGTACTCATGCCCCGATTCCTCTTGAACTATAAATAAGTCCAATGGTTAAAACAGTAATAAATAACAAAACCAAAGAAGTTTACTGAAAAGAAAATATTAAATCCTGAAATTCTCAATAACATGAAAAAATGATTGTTCTGAACACTCTTATCTATGGTTCTGAGCAATATAATGTACTCTGTGGTTCTTGTAATTATTACTATGCTCTTTGGCGGGGTCTAAAAATTTGTCATTTAGGTGACCGATGTGGACCAGAGATGCTTGACATATTAAAGATTTTTTTTAATGATGATTGGTCTTAAATATAAATGATGACATAAATGAATTTGATATAAACCACCTAGTCGAAATCGGGACGATTCACTAATAATAATAATAATGAGTTCTATGTATGTAGTAGTGGCGGTGTAAGAATATCTATTACCCCATACCATCCCGCGGGTGTCGTAAGAGGCGACCGAGAGAAACAAATCAGGAAGTTGGCAGCAGCGTCTTCTTAATAACGACTTATTATAAAAAAAACTGCGGCTGCCAACCCGCTTGCCAAGCGTGGCAACTATGGCAAATATTCCCCCTATAAAGCATCTTCAGGGGAAATCTATGTTTAGCAGTGCACTTTAGTAGGCTGTAACGATTATGTATTAACTTCATAAATCCTTTTTTTCGTAGGATACGAAGCAATTGAAGCATGGCGGTAACGATAACTGCCTCGACTGGGAGAAGGCCACACGCTATGTGTTCATCAACCGCTGCAGCGACGCCGATTCCCAGAGGTGGGAAGTGGACATAGTCAACGCACAAGCAATGAAGAAGTGGGATAAAACACTTCTAAAAGTCACAGGGCCTATTGAAGACTACTGAAGTTTAAGGTTTTTTTATATGTTACTTACGTGGTGGGGGTTGCAGTCACCCCCGTTGGTCCATTACGCCTGTATAACAAAGCTTTAATGACATATATATTGGCTTTTGTTGACAACAATGCAGTTGTGATAAGTTAACATCGAAAATTAAACTACCTTTTTATAGTATTTATTATAAATGGAGAGGAATGATACATATTTTATTTAAAAGGTACTGTGCCATAAATGTGCAAAAGAAAGAAAACAATGTGCATATGTGATGTTAAGGCAGGTAAAATAAAGAGAATACGTAGTTACATAATTTTTCCATACAAAACGCTGTAATCAAAATGAAAGTATTTTGATGAAGTTACTGACTTCATGAGCTAAGATGCAAAATGCAAATAAAGACTCGGCATTGTCTATGCACAATGGAGGACATCCACGACTTTCTGCCACCAGGGTGAAATTGTAAGGACAATATAAAGTTTAATGTTTCTAATATTTCTGTTAATATCTATAAATATATTACTTATATTTTATATAAACTAAAATAAAATAGATAAATTAAATTACGGATATTCATAAAAGTAAAAGAGTTAAAGCAAATGCAAAGAATTAGCAAGCCATCACTGAGGCATTGTTTTGTGTGTATAGACACTATAGTTACTAGCGTTTTGTATATAATATATTACAGTAGAAACCAATAAACTTATTAGAAATGCAGCTTTACACTTATAGTGACATTGCCTGACAAATTCTCACAAAATACCAGCGTAACATAACAGCTTAAAACTGCTGTGTTTCTTCGTATGTTGAGTGTAGAGATCTAGAGACACTTTTTTACTGGAAACGAGGCATTCCATCTTAGTCCTCAGAGGTGACAACGCATCAGTGTTTTGATTCTTAATCGAGGATAAATGTAGATGTTTACGGGCCACAGCATCCACTTACCATCAGGTGGACTGCGTGCTCGTTTGTCACCCTTATTCTATAAAAGAAACCTCAGTTCCAACCAGCTACATCTGGTGAGTGAAAAAATTATTAGTCCTTGTTAGTCGAACTTTGGCCGCAGGCGAGATTAATTATTAATATTTCAAAAAAGTAACCCTATTGCTGTGATATAACGTAGATTTTATATTAAAAGAATTGTATAGTATATTTGCAACGTGGTTATTAGTGGTATTTTTTTATAGGATAGGGTGACAAACGAGCACACAGTCCACCTGATGGTAAGTGGTTGCTGTGGCCCATAGACATCTACATCTATCCTCGATTACGAATCAAAATGCAGATGTGTTGTCACCCGTGAGGACTAAGATGGAATGCCTCGTTTGCAGTAAAAAGGGTCTCCGGTTCTCTACACTCACCATACGAAATACAGCAGCATTAAGCTACTAGGTATTTCACGCTGGTATTCTGTGAGAGCGTGGTCCTTCCCCGGTCGAGCCGACCCATTCGTGCTACAACTATACTACTAATATAACTGCAACATGGCTCTACCACGTATAAGAATACCATAGAGAATTACCTTGTTTTTCAAAACCATGAGGCTTAGTAAATGAGATACAGGTGGAAACTGACTTACATGCAAACTCTACCTTCGGTTTGGATTCCACTACAGTCGAGTAAAAAGAATGTGTCAATGGGTCTTTAGAGGCCCATAATTATTATTTGTATTGCCGTTTAAGTTTAATCAAAAGACTGTATTGAAGATTTTAATTTGTTTGTAATCTATAATCGGTTTTAGAAAGAAATATTTTTGTAAACACTTGTATTTATAAAAGTACGTCTTTTTAGCATTACTACCGGATTATATTTAATTCCTGCATTTTCGTAGTTAGTGATAGATAGATATATTTAGCTAAAGTATATATACTTAAATTTTAATGTTCTGCTGTATACAAAGAACCCTTATAATTTCGTACAATCAATCTGAAATCACTATGAAACCATCTTTTTCAACATCACGTCTTTGACATTATTCGTTTGATTACTTAAAAAATTATATTGATTAGAGATTCATTTATTTTTTTTATAAACATATTTTCATAATAACATTGTATGATATTTTTATATACCCACATAATTTTTATACTTCGAAGTAGTTATAGATATTTATTTATTTATTTAACTTCTTATACATTAGATGTAGATATCACTAGGATTTTTTTTTGCGAAAATGGAGATGCGAGTAAACATTTAATTGATGTGTATCTAAATTTTGATCTCTGCTGACACCATTTATATTGTTAATTGCAATTTTAACCACTACGTTACTGAGTAAGTTTTATTATAAATGAATTTCAGATTTCAAAAGAGAAATCATCACTAACGCCTAATGTATATTGTACATCAAGGATAAGATGGGAAGATGGGTCTTATCACGCCACCAACAAATGTCCATACGTCTTTATTTTAAAGCATTATTTTAAATGATTCTAAATTCAAAACTTTAAACGAATAAACCGATCGACATTGATTCATTGTTTGATGATTCACCGTTTACTCGGTGATGGAAGAATTCATCATGATAAATATCTCTTGCGATTTCTCTCTTCGTTCTCTTTCCGATCTATTCATCAGCATGTCCAAATCCACTGCTAGATCTATGTGTTTCCTGTTGCAGGGAGGTTTTGTCGTAATCGTTATGTATTGCTGTTGGATAGATGCGTATACTGTCAGACGAGATCACCTCTGGCTCTGGTGCCCGTCAATGGTCTGGATATTATCTGACGTAAATGGTTATACCGCCATCTTTCGAAAGGATAGAGATTAGAAATGTATATTTATTACTAGCTGTTTTCCGCGACTTCGTCCGTGTCTAATTTTATACGATTGGATTTCATGGGTTTTGAGTTTTTTGTGCGGAACCCTAATTCTTCTCCCAAATTAAAAGTAGCCCAAGTTATTCCTTATAACATCAGCTATCTGCCAGTGAAAATCTCAAATCGTCAAAATCGGTGCAGCCATTTCTGAGATTTGCCGGAATAAATAGACAGACCTACAGACGGACAAAACATTTTTTTATTTTTTATTTTAAATATTTTATGTTGCATTGAGTAAAGAGATGTTATTTTGACATTAGAAACAGCAACTTCAATTTCATTTATTTGTATTATATGTAGGTATTCGGACAATCATTGGGTGTGTTTGGCAGAAAAAGCGCTAGCAAGCGCTTGTAAGCAAAATGGCGAAACTAAACAGTTTTCGGCCAGGACACGTTTGCTAACTTCAGTAGCGCTGACACAATCCGCCATTTTGCTTATTTAATTTGTTTGTTTTGAAGTAGAGTTTATAAGTTGTTTTGTGCAATATTAGTTTTTAATAATATAACGACATGAATAGACATATAAATGTTATTAAAAATTCATGATTGGTAAGTTTTATATATGAATACTTTACAAACATATATTTAAATTGGGCTAGGTTCCCCGGTTAAAACTAACTTCGTGTCCTAGAGGAAAGTAGCTACTAACGATTTGACAGCGCTTACCGTTTACGATCGCCATTTTGCTTACAAGCGCTTGCTGGCGCTTTTTTCTGCCAAACGCACCCATTATCAAACAAGGAGATGAGCATCGGTGTCTTTCTAATAACAACAAAATAAACTGTAGTTGACAACCCGCGCGCCGAGCGTGGCAACTGTGGTAAATATCCCCCCAATGAGGGAATCTGTAGCGGAGGCCCAGGCGGAGGCAGGACATTGTCGTGTATTGTCAAGTAGATTCAAATAGATAAAATGGAAAATAGTTTATTCATCATCATTAAAGTCTATCAAAGTTGTGTATTATATGATGAACACAGGCCTCCACTATACATCACAGGTTATACAGGTGCGCTGGCAACCACAGTTCCTTATTATTTTGACTTGTCAGGAAGATGCTCCTGTTGCAGTTTGTCTGTCGCCTCTTACGACACGCACGGGGCGATATGAGGTAGTTTATGTTCCTATAATGTCATACCAGACGAGAGTAGATTAACTACGATACCATGGCTCGCTCCTCCAAATTACTATTTCAATGTGTGTAGTCACATCCTTACGAAAGAGTTTGTACGTAGTTGTAAGTATTCGTCTTCACAAAGCTCGTGTCATTTTCATACAGCACGTCAGTGCACTGCCATACTAATAATAATAAGCTATTAATGACACCGCTAGTCGAGCAACAAATTCTTGGATTCATTTTTGTTTTACATCCGTCTTAGCACGCGCACATGCGTTGTGAGCTTTAATGGCGCTGTATATATACTTTTAAACGATTTGAACTTTGGAGGATCGGGCCATGTAGTTCATCTTTACGTGATGCATGACACGCCTAACTTAAACTAGTATTAACGTATTAGGAATTTAGGAAATTGTAGCAAATTTCACTGCTGGCACTGGTTACAAAGAGATTAGAATTAATAGTTTAAATTGTAATTGAATTAGAATTTTAACCATAAAGTCACAAAGACATTGTATGTCGAGGTCTTGTTCATAAAAGTTGCAAAAATATTATCAGTTTTATTCAAAGGCTGTATGACTGATGTATACCACAAAACTATTACCACGGTACTACATATATAATACTTATTTATAAATAATTTGTAAAAAATTAATATACTACATATATAAATAATTTTATTAAGAAAACGTTGTCATTACTTATATGCGGACTTTTTCAACGTGATTTGAAGTTTATTTCAGATAAGTATTGTAGCGCGCCATAATTAATGCCTGGTACATGGCCAGCTACCACTAGCTCCATCTAGTATCGAGTAATAGAACAGGAGTGTCAAGATCTTTCTAGAAAATTCCATTCTAGAACTTTCTACACCTAGTCAGTGGGGACCGGTATGTACTCGGACATTGTAGATGTTTCAGTAGAAGAGGCCCTATATAAGGCCGGTAAGGACCGTCACCGAGGCAGTATATAACTGCGAACTAAAGTGATCAGTAGTACGATTCTGTTTTATTATTAGTGTGTTTTTAATTGTAATCGGTGTTTGGTAATAAAATGTATATTTTGGTAATTAAATTGGCAGTTTTTATTGTTACGAACCCCAAGCTCGTAACAGTATGTATGTAAACTTTATTTCGGATTTGCCAAATGAAAACACGTGGCGTATTTACCGTGCCAGTTACTCACCCGAACGATCCGCAGGTACATTTTTTGTGAATTGCCGCTCTAGCTAGCAATATATATAGAAGTCTTTGGTCTTATTACAAAACGTGGTATATTGATAGTCTCAGATTTAAAGAAGACTAAGGCCCGTAATATATCAGCAGTTTAATCCATAATTCGAAATTTGAATAATTTTTATGAATTATTTCATAACAACAATGGTAGTTAATCTTTAATTGGAGGCTTATACTGCTAGAATTAGTCAAACGGGAGCAGTTAAACTGTAATTTAGAGCAATCTGAAAAGTCAAAATGGCCGCTCTTACAACAGCTGTTTGTTGTTTAATTTTAACATGTATTCTTTTGCTTCGTTGTTAAATTTGCCGATTCATGATATTAACTAAATAAATACCCAACATTAAAATAGCTCTATGCGATTTTTCAAATTCCCTTTGTTACATTTTTAGTAATTCAATTGTGAATATTAATTATATAATACTTAATTATTACATTAATTCGAATACATACCTTCTATATATACCTTGAATAAAACTAATTTTACACAATAACTTGGTAATGCTTTGATAACCGAAGCATGTTCTTTAATAAATTTGCAAAAGAACAGAAAATGCAAAAATGTTGCAAGATCCGTCTATCCTCTCTGTTGGTCTGAGGCTTATTTTTAATTTTGGAGTTGCTCACACTTTCACGAGAATATGAGTTAATATCCAGAATTAATAAAATATGCCACGTGAGTTAATTAATATAATATGCCATATTTCCTGTACCTTACTTATAGGAATATATAAAGACCGTTATAATGTTTAAGTATTTTTATGAATAAGACCGAAAAGTTGAAATGGAAGTCATACATAAAAAAGCACTGAGCAAGTGGGTAGTCGACACCAACATTAGTAATTAACTGCATCATATATTTTCATTTTGCTACTTCTAGTAGTTTTTTGTAAACCTAGATATACTTCCATTTCGAGTTAAAATAGATTATTAGTCTCTACTCTAGTCTAACACACTCAATAAAAGAATAATTAAAAAATTCAGTCTGCGAAAAAAGTTTACTGAAAATAGAAATTGGTATAGCCACAACTAAGATGAGGCTAACGACACTCGTATGTTAAAATCACTAAGCGTGCCAAAGAAATAGATATACGTACTTACCTTGCTAGCTACATATATACAAAATATACTTACAATAATAAATACATTTATACACTCGTAAAACAGTACCCTCCTTCTTTGCAACTCGGGTAAAATATACAAATGAGATAAATTATGAGACATAAAAATTATGACATTATTATACTATACTATATTGTTATACAACGTTATATGATTAAATTTGTTTCTTTTGATAACATATAAAAAGTATTTAAATTGACTAGTGTCAAATGCCCACCCTACTAAAAACATTGACTAGTGTCAAATGTTTTAGTAGGGTCGTTAACTGTTTGCACATATTTAAATGTTTATATTTTTTAAACTAGTAAAATAGAGGCTTATTGATAAACTGTCTGTTTAAGAATATTTTGATTTATAATTGTTGTAGTATTAATGTAACTCGCTTTATTTAAGATAAATTAGTGTAATTAGCTTTTGTATATAATATTTTAACGTCCAAATGAAGTTCCATTGATAGTTTTATTGTATGACATATCACTAGTTGTATGCGAGCACTTTTGAAAATAAATATTTTTATAATTTGTAATTTAGTTTTATTTGCTTCTAATCTTTAGTAGAATTTTTCAGCGCGTACACTTTTATCGTAAAATAACAGTGGGCATGGATGATTTTGCTAGTTAGTTTAAAAAACAAAAAATTCAACCTTCTGTTTTTTCGATATTAAGTTTGAAATTGAAGATAATTTAGTAAATCCATAGCGAGGATTTCAGCCAAAGAACAGAGTAACTGAAATAGCTCAGCCGATCAGCAAGCTGAAGTGAAGCTCGAATAAACGACAACCGATGGGGAAGAAAGGCTGTCAAGTGAGCGGCCCCCACTATAAGGAGGGACGACCAGTGCACTGTTTATCAAAATTTACATTTACAATTTACAAGCAATTTTCCTGTAAAAAATTAATTATTATAAATATGTGTTTATCAAAACTACACGTGTAAAATACACGTTACAAGGGTCATTATTTATTTCACAAGTTATTTTTACACTTGTATTCGTGATTTTGTTCATCAAAAATCCCTTTTTTGTAGAAAATCAGAGCAAATCGAGTGTCCGGCGACTCTCCATTCCGTCTTACAAGTGTTTCAATCATTTAAAGATGATTGTCCTTTTTAAAATGTGGTCAAGTGACTCAAGCGATGATGAAAATATTCGAATAATGGAATAGAACCAAGAACATATTATAGAATAAGATTTGACTAGGGTCACATGGAAACGACCTATAAATTTAATGAAAGTTTTAAATAATTACAATAAGAACTTTTTAAAGTTAACGAATGTTTAAAACATACCAAAGTAGCCCTTTTTAACCTTTTGAGCGCCAAAGTCGCCTATACTTGACCAGCACCTGCGAGCTCTGAGCGCCAAGACTTCTATAGTTGACAAAAAACCCAGCCCACAAAAATATGAAATTAATATAGATATTGGAAAATTATTACTGATATTTTTATTCTACACTCTTCTAAAAAGAATAACCCAGCAACATGTGAAACATTGAACTAAAAAAAATTGGATTTTTATCTAAGCAAATGTGAGGGCGGCACTGAAAATTTCGGGAATCAAGGAAGTGACACAACATTACTATTTAAAAATGTATTTATTGCTTTTCGAAGTATTCTCCGCGAAATTTGACACATTTTTCCATACGATGGAACCAATCATTGAAGCAACCATTCCATTCGGAAGTTGGGGTCTCCAAAATGGCCGTTTTGTAGGCGTCCACAGCTTCTTTAGGTGATGAAAATCTCAATCCACGCAATTTATTCTTTATTTTAGGGAAAGTATAGAAATCATTAGCGCTTAGGTCGGGGCTGTACGGCGGATGGTCTAATAAATCTATGTTTTCTTGCTCTAAAAACTCTTTTGTTCTGTGTGCGGTGTGAGAACTCGCACTCGCATTGTCGTGATGGAGGATGATGCGGCGGTTGCAGTTCGCTTTACGGAGTTCAGAAGCAAGTTTATTTGTATTTGACTCATGCCAATGTCTAAAGTTGCCTGAATTTCGCGGTATGTTACATGTCGATCTTCCTCAATCAGCTTACGCACAGCATTAACGTTTTCTTGGTTAGACTGCAGTTTTTGGACGACCTTGATGGGGATCATCACTGAGCCTGACACGTTTGTTGTGGGTGTGGAGTTTGTTGTTATGTGTATAGATAAATAATGTTCAACACTTCGTACACTAACACATTTATTGCACAGAAATACAAAGTCGCACCACTAATTATATAGTCAGAAGGAGAATGCAACACTTACAAGAAGAAACAAGCTTATAGATATAAAGAAAAGCGAAGAGAAGCTTAAGAGAAAAGAGTTAACAGGATTTATTACACACGTAAATATTTTAATAGCAAGCGTCCGTAAGCTAAAGCGACAACCTCTCTCCGTCGTAGTACGTAACTGACTGATCAAATCAAGGTTCAAGGAGGCGTTGCGCTCCCGCCAACCGCTTGTAGCCGTTGCCTCACGAGACAGCACCTTATATGGTAATGAATCGATGACACCACCGGGATCGAACCTATGAGCGTCGGCCAACTGGTAAGTATGATGTTGTGTTATATGCGTTGTATTGTTAAATGCGTGTGTATGTGTGAATGTATATTTATGTTATATATTATGTATGAGTTGCAAGTTCCCCACACGTTCACGTTGAAATTCAGCAAACCAGCGATAAATTGTGGTTGTGGATGGGGCTTCATCACCAAATGCAGAAATCATCCGGTCAACACACTGTTTTTGTGTTAAACCACTTCGAAAGTCATAATAAATCATCGCTCTTGAATTTTCTCGAGTCAATTCCATTTTCTCAACGACTAAACAAGTCTGACCTCTAGGATATACACAGTAATCTATGAGTCTGACCATTGTGACAAGACCGGGAATCTTTTTTTAAATAAATAAATGGTATTCGATTTTTAAAACCAAGGAGTTTTCAATTAAAAAGATTTTAATATGACATGAACAGTATATATATTTCATTCCCGATACTTTTAGTGCAGCGTGCTGGACGTAGTACAATGTCCAGCACGCCAAACTAAAGGTGGGCGAAACTGTTATATTTTTCTAATTCGTTTATTTTTATGTTGTATTAGCATCATTAAACATTAACATATTATTTTTAAGTTGTATTAGCATCATTTGAGTGTTTCATGTTTTAAAAGAGAATGATTTAAAATATGTATGTATGTTAAGTTTAATGAACTTCCCTTCCTACTTTTTACAGGCTTAGGACTGTCTGAATGTATGTTAAGCTGTGTAATTATTGTATCTGTTATAATTATTTACTCAATTTTCCAACATTTTAAGAAAAATAAATTCAGGCGTAGTTAGAAGCTTATTGATGTTATATACATTTTGATTGAATTTTTACATTATTTACACTGTGGTCAAAGTTTTAGTTATCTACAATTCCTTAAATTTTTTTCAGTTACTATTCAAAAATATTATTTGGTTTACTTTTGACGACGTAATCCTTGTGAGCCTATCCGATATTAAATCCGAACGGCAAAACTCTTCATACACTCCTACGTGTCTTTGCTTAAGGTGAAGCTTTAAATTTGTAATTGTAGGTACTTTTGAAAGATAAAGTTTTTTTAATTGCACTCTGCTTTTTTTTCGTCCACACTTTGGACTTAGACTTAAAATAGTTCCAAATAGCTGCGCTACGCTGACGCGACATTATTATACACTGTTACATACAACACGCTAAATCCTATCTATATTACACTAAATATTTAAAATTACTTTAGGAATAAAACTTAACGAAAAATAAACAAAAACAACAATAGCTTTTTCACGTAATATGGGGATCTGCTATCAAAACATTACGTATATAATTTAACAGATAACAGTGTCATTCTCTAGTATATAGTCAGTAATCTATGAGTGTCATTGTCATCTCAGCTAGACAGCTAACTGAACATTACGACAGCCAAAAAATTAAATAACAGGCACAACAGGCAACAGCTAGCAATGAAAGAAATAATATATTTTTGTTTACCGTTATAATTTAGTGTTAGTAAAATAAGCTCTTATTAAGTTAGCTTAGAGTTTAAATTAGTGTAAGCTATACGCAATCCTTGTGGCATAATGAATGTAGTATTTTATTGACTCCCATTGAGATGTCGCGTCTCGGCCGACGCGACGGCTGGACCGTAAACGTAAACAGATGACGTTTTCTAACGATTACGAATATATTATAACAGTCAATGGTTCATTAATAATAATAATATATTATTAATAATATATTATTTAATTAAATAATAATATATTATTATTTGGGGTATCTATATAGTTTTCTCATCTGGTTGGGTTATATAAATATATAATTATAAATTAAAATGAAACGATAAATATACATAAATATCAATAAAATAAAATAAATACATAAATAAATAAAAGTCCAACCAGATGGAAGCCCTCGGCAGGGGAGACCAAACGGCCAAGGGGTTAGGAGGAAAGGGAAAGAAACCGGCGGACGATGCGGGCGGTATCGAGGAGCACCGCCTTTTGCATTTGAGCCCGGAGCGGTCCGTCACGGAGTCCCAGTCGCCTCAGATGACACGAGAGGCTGACTGGGATTAGCCCATTCGCAGAGACGACTACAGGAATAATTTCGGCCGGCAGACCACCCCACATATCGGTCACCTCGTGAGCCAGGTCCAGATATTTTGTTCGTTTGTCTGTTTCGGCTTTCACGAGGTTCTCGTCTTACGGAATGGTAATGTCGACCAAAAATATCCTTGACTGCGCCCGGTCCATCAGCACAATATCAGGCTTATTCGCAAGAATAGTCCTGTCTGTAATGATGGCCCGGTCCCAGTAGAGCCTGGCGCGGTCATTTTCGAGCACGGCTTCCGGTAAGTACTTGTAATACGGCAATTTCCAGTCCATGAGACCGTATTTCAGAGCGAGCTCCTGGTGTAGAATTCTGGCTACTAGGTTGTGCCTGTGCAAGTACTCAAAGTTAGAAAGCGCCGAACAACCGGAGATGACATGCCTAAGTGACTCACCGGGATGGCGACAAGCTCGACAGACGTCGACGGTGCCATCCTTTAGGATGTATCTCCGATAGTTGTTGGTCTTAATAACCTGATCCTGTATTGCACAGACAATACCCTCGGTTTCCCCAAAAAGGTCACCGAAAGGTAGCCAGTTGAGGGAGGCGACTGTATCTACGAAGGGCTCATGTAGAACGCTGTAGTACCTCCCGTGGAGCTCCTTCTCCTTCCATACGGTCTCCCGGTCGGAAATACTTTGTACTGCCGGGTCCTGCCATTGCTCGTTGGCTAAGGATAGAGGGGTAAGTCCTTTATCACTAGAAATGACGTCATTATAGAATGGATCATCCGATCTCACCAGGAAGTAATTACGGAGGCTGCACACTTCGCGACTATGCATGGTGAGCGCGCTCAGGAAGTCACGCCCACCATGCTTTCGCGGCAAGTACAGCCTCATTACCGAAGATCTCGAATGATGCATCCCATGGGACGTCATGGTAGTGCGGACTTTTCTATCAAGGGCGTTAAGTTCGGTCTGAGTCCACCTGAGTATGCCAAAAGTATACATGAGGACAGGCATGACCCAGCCGTTATATGCGTGTGCCTTATTCACACCGGACAAAAGGCTGTTAAGCACTTTGGTCAAGCGTACATAAAACGTGTCGCAAACTGACTGTTTCATACCAGCCTTATCGATACCGATGTTCTGTGACATACCCAGGTATCGGTATGTTTCAGCCTCGGAAAGGGTCCTTAAGTTGACGGGCATAGATAAGTCTATGCCCTCAGAGTTAGCAACCCTTCCTCTTTCAACATGGAGGACCGCACACTTATCCGTCCCCAGCTCCATTCCAATAGAATTGTTAAATTCACAAGTGATGTTTAGCAATTCCATAAGATGGGAGCGACTGGAGGCGAATAATTTGAGGTCATCCATATAGAAAAGGTGGGTCACTTTTGTACCTTCTTTCCAAAGCTGAAATCTCCTCCCGGAACCCTCCAGTAAAGTACTGAGAGGGTTCAAAGAGAGGCAGAACCAGATTGGACTCAGACAGTCGCCCTGGAATATACCCCTTCTTATCCTTATGCGGCTTTCCGCAGCCGTCATCCGCTCGCCTAGATGACAGAGGATCGTACTCCACTGCCCCATACACCGCTCGAGGAAGTCTCGAACTGTACAGTCAATCTTGTGCAGCTCGAGGATCCTCTTTAGCAATGTATGGGGCACCGAGTCAAATGCCTTTCTGTAGTCTATCCAGGCGGCGGAGAAGTTCCGACGGTTGCGTTTAACCACTTTGCCAATAACCGCGTCAATGAGGAGTGGTTCCTTGGTTCCACGACCGCCGCCCCGACATCCATTTTGAGCGCGCGACATCACCTGATTTGATTCCAGGTGACGAGTGATTCTCGCGCTCAAAATGGATGTTAGTGTCTTGTATATGGTCGGCAGACACGTGATGGGGCGGTATTTGCTCGGGTCTGTGGTAACCTGGTCTTTAGGAACCAAATGAGTGATCCCAGTAGTGAAGAGGCTCGGGAGCGACTTCTGGTTGAGAGCCTCTTGGAACTGTCGGGCGAGCACAGTGTGACACACCACAAACCCCTTCAGCCAGTAGTGATGCAGCCCGTCGAGTCCCGGACTTTTCCAGTTCGGGGCCCTACGGACCGCCTCAGCTACGTCATCCGGCGTTATAATGACGGGGTGCATGGGCGTTATACTCGCACACTGACTCGCCACAACTTCCGTCCAAGGGCCCTCGCTGTGGTTTATGGGCTCTGACCACAGGCCGCGCCAGAATGCTACAGTGTCGGCCTGATTCGGTGCTGGGCCCGTTCCACTTACCATTGGTCACTCCAACGATTTATAGAGCCTCTTCTGATCACTCCGGAAGAGACGATTCTGGTTAAACCGTGTCGACCTCTCGGTATATCGCCGAATCCGCTTTCCCTAAGCAGCGATTCTCTGCTTCATGTCATCTATGCGCTCCGTCAGTTTTTGCATTATATCCGGCTGGGACAAACTAACATTTGTCCCAGCAAATGCCATCCTGATGGTGAGCACAATCCTTGGCCTGTTGTTGCCTGACCTGAAGCATATCAGTCTGCCGATGAGGGCCCTAGCCTTTGCGATACGTTCTTCAATTCTTATTCTCCAGGCTGGGATAGCCTACTTTGTCCAGTATCGCGTCCAGCCGTGAAAAGTTTGGCGCCTATAATACGGCACACTGCCAGTGCGGCGCCAAAAAGTATTGAGTCCGTCTCGCAAAGGTCCCGGCTGGCTTCCAAATAGGTCACCAGCATTGGGTTTAGAGCCCTCACGACAGCCCGATTCCGCTTGCTTAGGGCTATGCGGGGAAGTTGCGGTCGATTTTCGAGAGGCGTACTGCGCGTTTCCACAATCGCCTCTTCCAATGTACTCGTCATATGCTCTAATTCCAGTTCCTGGGCGACTGTTCCATCATCGTTTGAATCAAACACAACTGGGGTATTCACGACGGCATTCACGTATGTGGGTTGCTCTGCAATTTGTGGCGCCGCATCCTCAGCCGTAGCATTTTCATCCGATGAGGGAACAGCCTCACGTCGTAGTCGTTCGAGTTCGGTGACATCAAATATATTTGAGCGCAAGATATACCGAACCCGGTCTGCCAGGTTTTGCTCTGAGACGGTTAAAGATGGCTCCAGCTCAGCAAAAAGACGATGCATCCTAGCCCGATACGCCAAACCTCCAACTTCTCCCCCTTTCGTCCTAAAATACGCCCGCAATGCGTTAGTATTCATTTCGGTTGTCGATCGCATGCGGCGTACTCCACCAGTAGCGGGTGCCGATTGCTGGGCCTGCGAAGACCCCGCCGACATCAAGCCAGCTGGTGGGGATGATGGATGCGAGGGGCTGATGGGTGGTCGTGCAGCACCTCTCGCTCGGCTGGCGGTTCGCATGCTGTCGCGTCCAGCGCCAGCTCCAGACGCGCCCTGGCGACCTCCAGGCAGCGGCCCTTTGCGCGTTTTTGCATATTCCATCATCCATAAAAGTCATTTAACGGGAGATGCCCAGACCAGGCGCCGTTTTATGGTGGGGCCATGTGCACAAGCGGGCCTTTGCGCCTTTAATTTTTGCCGAGGTCCGGCACTAACACCTCTTGGCAAGGTGCTGACTGACTGCGCTGACGTAGTGGTTTTGTCACATAACCGTTACGTCAGCGGGCGATGGGGTCGTCACTTCCCTACGCCATAATACGCCATAAAATATTATTATTATTATTATTATTATTATATTATAACAGTCAATGGTTCATTATTCTAATGTGTTGTAAGATTACAAATATATAATGAAATATATTATCTGTTGTATGTTATAACGTCCAACTTTACGCTAAACCCAAAGTCGTCTATGTTTGACCGCTAGTGTTGTAATGCGTTAGGCATAGGATTTATTGAAAACTATTCAAAATTAAACGCAAACGTGTTGTTTTTTAAATTACTATTGATATTTGAAGAAAACAATCATCAGCTACATGAATAAAAGAAGATTTCATCAAATCAACTTCGCATAATAAATCTAATATCTCAACTCTGGCGCATCCTTAGCGCGTCATTGATTATCAGTTCATTGGGCGCCGTGGTCAAGGATAGACGACACCCTGATGACATCATAATCGAATAGCGGGAAAAGTAGTGCAGTGCAACATGAACGATTCCTCAGAACTCATTCGCATTTTGGAAAGCGTCGATAATGATGAATTTTTTTATTTTAATAATATAAAAGTAAAAATAATAAGTGTTTATTTTTTTCTTAAGATATGAAGAACAATTTTACATTTTGTGTTGTGCGATTTTCTTTCTTAATCTAGGATATTGACTGAAACCTCTATTATATTTGCTGATGACATTTCCATTCTTATTCTGCGTATAAAAGATCAGAATTTAAATAATAAATTGAATCAAGTATTGAACCAGATTACAAATTGGCTGACACATCACAACCTACCACAACCTACCACAACCGCCACTAAATATCGCTTTTACTTATAATAATATACCTATAGGAACTGTTGACAACTTCAACTTGTTACGCCTGGAAATCGACTGCCATATAAACTAGAAAGCTCATATAAACAAAGTAAAAAATAGGCTATCAAAATTCACTTACGTATTACGAGAAATAAAGAAAACCAAAGATGTCCCCAGCGCTCTGTCAGCATATTACGCACACACATCTTCGTGGCTGTCATACGGTGTCATGTTGTGGGGAAATAGTAAAGATGCTCATCAATTATTTATAACGCAAAAAAATTTATAACAATCTTGGAAAACAAAAATTTCAGGAAGTTGTAAGCCTCACTTTAAAAAGTATAAAATTTTGACTTTGACGTCTATTTATATTTGGGAAACAAATAATAAAAATTTGTAAAAAAAAACCACCCAGTAATATTTACCAAATTAAGTAAAACAAATTACAAATACTGAATTAGACCAAATAAGAATAGGCTACTATTGCCGAAATCTACTCTTGCTTTGCATAGCTCTAGTCCCTACTGTATGACAGTTAAAATTTTTAGTAATCTTCCAAATGACATAAAAACGAGTACCTACATTATTTTTATGCAAATTAAAGTTATATTTAATTGAACAATGTTTCTATAATTTAAATGAATATTTTGATACAAATATTATTTAATTTGTGTGGACAACTTCGGCCCGTACCTATATAATTTAATTTTTTTACTCATTTGTTATTTTTTACTTAATTTTATTTTTATTTATAATAATAATTATTTTTTTACTTGACATTGTGAGTATTAATTTAATTAAATTTACGGAATTTTAAAATGATATAATCTAATAATGTAATTTATTAATGAAATCTAACATATATTTTTATAATTGCTACGCTCTAATGCGGAACTAATGCGGACTATTTTTTTTTAAAACATCACATCTATTGCAATAAAGATTATGATTATGATTATCTCAAAATCATGTGGTAGCATCAGCATCATATCAAACCCCCATTGTCATAGAGCGTAAGACTTTTCTTTGGTGCTTCACTGGCCTACGCCTCCCCCGACACATAAAATATTTTGAGTCGATCTCTGTATATATTATAGTCAGATCGATTTCGAAATCGATGCACAACGTGCGACACGGCTACATCTCTAAGAAAGTTTCAAACAGGAAGGTCAGCTACGCCGTTGTCGTCCAGTCGTGACAGTGACGTCATCACGATGAAGAGTAGTGTTGTGGTTTACTACTATTTTATTGTTATTGTTTGTTTTTATGTATGTACAAAGACATATGCAGTGTGTCTGGTCAACGACCTAGCGATAATTTAAGGTTACAAAATATACCTCATTTCATCGACGAAAACACTCACAGATGTAAAAAAAATGTTATCTAAAGGGTAAAAATAGCATCTATCAAATAAAAATAAATATCATGGAAAATTTTCCCTACAAAATATCTTAAAACATTTACAATCCTAATTTAAATAAAAAATTTACTATTTTTTATTTTTCTTAACATACTTCAATAATATAAAAAGTTTTAATGTCAATTTGTAAGTAATATCCTTAAGTATTAGGACAGTATTAAAAAATTTTGTATCAATGTGCTAGTTTTTGAAGCATGTTAAGAAAAATAAAAAAATAGTCTTTTTTAACTTAAATTAGCATTGCAAATGTTTTAAGATATTTTGTAGGGAAAACTTTCCATGATGTTTATTTTTATTTGATAGATGCTATTTTTATCTTTTAAATAACATTTTTTTTTACATCTGTAGGACCTTTCCTCCGATAGGAGTAATAGTGTTCTGTGGACCTTTCTGTCCATAGAAATCTGCATCTTTTGGCAGAGGTATATACAAGAATAAAAAAATTAAATGGCGGCCATTCCGCAGGAGGGGAGGGGGGTTGACCCCGATTCTGTAATAACTAAAAGGTGCAAATAAAAGAGATTGTAAGTTTTAATGTTTTATTACATATTCCATTAGAATACTTTCTATATTTATTATTGTTGTACATGCTTCCATCACCTTTCATATAGCACGCACGCATCCATGAACTAGGAGTTCACACCCGAATGAGTATGAAGGCTGACTATCTATACACAGAATATTCTGGAACCTACGCATCGTATCTACAATAATACAAATTAATGTGTTAGATTCAGCACGAGAAATTTAGATCTACTTTAGACGTATTTTGACAGCGTTTGTGAAGCTCTCTAAAAGTCTAGAAGCTTAAATTGTCTATGGTAAGGTTGTTGATGGTATCCTATTAAAATATCCTCACCTTTTACCTTAGCAACCGGTGAAAAGGCACCTAAAAATCCATACAAGTGTGGCAGTTACAAAAATTATTAAAAAGCAAGAGGTTCTTGAAAAATATTAAATGTTATTTAAGGTTGCTAGTAAAATGTTTAGGTGGTGAAGTTGCTAATTCGATCAGTTAATATGATTTTCATTCTACAGTCTCAAATAACCATCCTTGGATGTTCCACTATTTTACAATATTAGAGTCCGTATTCTAAAACCTTATGAAATTAACATTATAAATAATTCAAGCGTACAGATATGTACAATATTTTTACACGATACAGTTTTAAGTACCTATTTACAAATTAGAATTCTTTATACATCATAAAAAAGATAACTATACGCTCTACTAAATATCACCGCGAAATGAATAACTACATTCACAATAGATAATATATATAATTGTATTATTAATTTAAATAAAAATTACACCTTATAGTTATTAAAAACAATAAGACGTATTACATTACAAAGTATTGCTTCGTTTAGTCACATTTTGCAAAAATATCACCATCGCGTGGGTCATTTACTTCGGACCCGGGGAAGTGTCCATAGTTTTACAATTTTTTTCCCATTGTTTATTATAATATCTTTTTGTAAAAAATATCATTAGCGCCCTATCACCAACCACTCAGTCAACTAGCATATAAATTAGTACCTCTAACATGAATTAGACACCACAATTTAAATGAGACACATTTATGGACATAAACTATAAATCTACTTTCATTAAATTACATTATTTTATTTAACTTCTTACTGACTTATGATTAAGATAACGCTCGCAGAATACAATCTTAATATTATTGTTAACTGAGGTCAATGCGTCTTAACGAGATCAGATCTAATACTAGAATGAACAAGGATGGATTGGGTAAGTGAAAAACTAAGAATATATCTTAAATACTGCAATTAATTCCGATTTATTCATACCATTTTTATATCATACTGATGCGTCTAAAATATATTAACAAGTCCAAATCTTTTAAAAATATGAACTGTCAAAAAGTATGTATACATTAAGTGAAGGAAACCCTGTCCAATCCAACAATACTGTAATGACATTAACAAAAAAAACATGTTTTTACTACAATTTGTATTTTTTAAATCTGGCAACACCGTCGGTCAATGACATAAAATGGCGGTATTATTGCCGCTTTTGCGCGCCGCTGTTGCTGCTATGCAAGTTCCTAGTCACTATTCAATAATTTTTTAATTTTTTTTCTGAAATATGATTCTGTCACATCACGATACCTTACAGATCGCACCGGGTTTTCTTTACATATTGTTTTTGAGAGGGATGTACGCAATGACCACAGATAATAAGTATAAGTTAAATAAAGAGTATTTTTTCACCATCAGTCTCTAAGAAATTATGCAGTCTAAGATAAGTCAGCAAGAAGGTATGACCCTAAAATTTTATTGTAAAACCTACTGTTCGATTATTGCACAACACATGCAGAGTGTACGTATAAACGTTTTCAATTAGATTAGTTAAACAATTTTTTTATTAGAAGACTTACGGGGTTTCAGTTTTATAAAACGTTTTTTGATGTTCTGAGGTTAAGAACTCTATGAATATGATAAATGTATATTATAATTCAATTAAAAACCACTATTGACTTGAAATGTCCACGTGATAATGTATGATTGTTGATTTAAAAAAAAATTGGTAAGTTTTCACAGCATCATCGGTTTCAAGATTCCTGATTCTGTGCCAACAAACTCAAGAATAATCTTAGGCCGCGTAGGGTTTTTTAGCATCATGAGGAAATCATTTACATGATTTCTGCAATATTTGATAAATTCTGAAAACGTTTAATTTGTAAATATATTATTATTATGTAAAGTAAAATATAGTAAGTAAATTCCATATCAAAAATTAATTTTCACAATACAATCAACTCGAATTAAATGTACTGTTAACAAATGGCGGTGTTTCTAAGTTTTTTAAAAAAAATATTATAAGATTTTTTCATTTCATATAATGTGCCTATTGTTTTATATGATATAGACTTAATCATTAAAAGAAAGATACTTCTTTTGAGGGGTTTGAGAGACAAATATTTTCGTAAATTTCAAATTATCCTTGTCACTAATTACTTACTCGTATTAAAAAAAATTGGGGTCATTTAAATCGAAGACGATCTTAGTAAAGTATAAAATATTGCTTAAATAGTAATAGTATTGCAAAGTAATCAAAGGGACTTAGGATAAACGTTACTAAATGAATAATTACAGTAATTAAATGCTATTTACAAATACTTAGGTATATAGATAGAACGAAATATTTGGCTAAAATACGATAGGAATACATGATATTTGAGAAATTATCTAAGCGATGAGTTTATAGGATAAAATTAATTTAAAACGGTAAAGGAATATAAAAAATTTCATAAGCAAATTGTGATTGTTTTTGAGTATTTTGTCATATATTATGCTCAGTTATTATTACATTATTAATTTTCAATTGTTCATGACTCGTTACCCTGTGAGTTATATCGTGAGATTCTTTGATATTTCGTATGGGATTAGTTATAATTAAAAAGCCTAAGTACGTGTAGCAAAAAAATGGATCAATTTATGACTTGTTCAACGCACGATGAATAAAATTTCCGACCTGCTAGAGCCAATCTTAAACTATCCATTCCGTTCTCGTACGAAAAGTTATTTTTAGTAGTTCACAGAGCACACATCTACAAGGTACACATAACTCACTTTCTAAAGAAGAAATCACTTTTTGAAAACCGCTCTTATCGAGACATAAAACACTTCAGTCCTTTAAAATCAGTAAAAACTAAATCCGAACGTGACGTCATGTTAAAATTTGACGGACGCCGTGCATGGCGTGTCGCGACACTCAGAAGGAAGTCACGAGCGATGGCGCGCGCGCCCGCTCTTCCTGCGCTTGCGGCGGCCGTCGCGCACGAACACGATGTTGGCGGGGTCGTCCGCCAGCTGCGGGAAGCGCGCCAGTGAGTGCACGTCGCGCGCGGCCCAGCCGTCCACCACGCCGTGCGAGATGAGCTCCTCCTTCTCCTCCTCTGTCCAGGCGGCGCGGCCCTCCCAGCCGGCCGCCACCAGCGCCTTCTCGCGCTCCCAGGCGCGCGCCGCCGCGCGCTTGTGCGCGTGCTTCAGCAGCTTGCTGCGCTCCGCCGCGGGGTCCACGCCGTAGCGTAGCACGATCGCCGCCTGCGCGGAGCCGCTGCCCACCGCGTGCACCCGCACCTGCACAAGCGTAAAGTGAAAGTAAAGTTACAGCCTATATATGTCCCACTGCTGGGCACAGGCCTCCCCTCATTTCTGAGAGGGTTTTAGGGCAAAAAAGTGTCCGCTGCGCTGTGCCCCAATGCGTGCTGGTGAACTTCCCATGTCTTCGATAATTATTTTTTTATTATTCCTCAGACATGCAGGTTTCCTCACGATGTTTTCCTTCACCGCTGAGCACGTGGTATATCAGCACTTAAAATTGCAATTAACAATTTCATTGGTGCTGGCGGGGATCGAACCCGGGTTACTCGCGTTCTGTTATATTTACAGCGAGCGTTCACCACCTGAGCTACCACGGCTCTTACACAAGCGTAGTCACAGCCTATTACCTAACCATTTCTTACCCCGGCAATACAAGTTGGCCAAGCCTCAACCAACGTGAACGTAGGCAAATTGATACAAGGCGAGTGCTACAGTCTACACGTTGGTCAAGTTCGAAAGAGACCAATGCCAAGGCCAATGTTCACGAGTTTTGTGGAGCTATCTACATGTTGACTGTAATTAGTTGTCGTTGAGAATTGGAACCATATGGACTATGTGTAAGTTATTGCAGGTTCTGCTGTTTATTTAATGAATACATATAATTATTATGTCAGCGTACTCCGCAGTAAAAATATTAAAAAGAAGAAACAGAAAAGAATGTGGTGGATGCTGGGTATTCATAGAAATAAAAAAAAACGTAAGAAAATTGAATAAAATCATTATGTGAACGTAAGAAAATTTACGTAAGAGTAGAATTGAGTCTAACTTTAAATTATTATATCTGTTTGACATTTAACGTATCTTAACGTAAATGTTATTATGAAATGCATAAATATTTAAAAGGATTACCTTGAAAATGAATCGAAGTTTTGGGGGCGTAGCTTATTCCTTTGTCGGTGAAGCTAATGGACTACTAAAGGAGTATCAAAATGAAAGTGATGCAATGACTTCATAATACGCGAATTATGAGATAGCTATACCGAGCACACGCTCGAAAAAACTAAGTAAGCGCCAAGCAACATTTTTTTTAACAAAACGTCGTTATGGAAATAAAAAATGATTTATGAGAACTTAGCTATGATTATTTACTATACCTTAAAAATAATTCCATGAACTTATTCGTAAAAATATTGTAGTGTCATGGAGAAATGTAACTAATTAGAGCTTACTTGGCAATTTTTTTTCTATTCCAGAAAATTACATGATATCGTGTTTTCCTTTTATACAATCCAAGGTTATATAGTCAAAAATCATATGCTTAAATTTTGGTTTGTAAACTATAAAACTTAAAAAAATATGTGAAATAGAAAAACCACCAAATTTTCGAGATATCACCTTAAAAAATATGATTTCTTTTTTATAGGGAAAGCATGGAAAATCAGCTTGCGGAACTTCTACAAAAACCTGAATCGAATGTATTTCAGAACTTTATAGGAATGTCTGAATTTTTGTGTATTTCCAAAAGTTTTATTTATTTATTTATTTCCTAACACAACGTGACAGGAGTGGTCACTAACGTAAAAATGATAAATAGTTTAATGTCACCCTCTCAAATTCCGCCAATGCAACCTATTACAAAAAGGGTTGGATATGTAAGGCGATAAGGGTAAACTCTGTATTGCTATAAATACAGGTACCGGGTAAACTTATTTTGCATTTTCTCCAGCATTAGGTTATATTTGAGCTAGTACCATCCTACAGTCCCTGACAATATAGGGGGCACACCGTCCGGACCTACCGACCGTTCGGGCTTAAGACTCGCAAGGGCCGCACGCACGTCGCTAAGAGACAACCGTCCCACGCGCACCCGCGCTCCGCGCTCAGGCGCTGTTTGCACAGCCACGGTTGCATCCAGCTGCGGAGGTACATTTCCATAAACTGTTTGGAAGTAGCCTCCGAACTTCTGTGCGTACTCACTTTCTAACATCGGGACTCCATTTTTAACTATCCGAATTTTACTACGCTTCGAGCAGTTGTTATTTATGAAATAGAAAAAGACCTCAAAAAAGAACTTTAACAAATTGCGTTTCGGTATTACTTTGGTTGTTACAGTATATGGTTTTAATTTTTTTTTTCCTACTGAGCGATAGTAAGAAAAATATTTATAATAATAATAATAATAATGTCCTCCGGACCGAATTTCGGTCACGGCGGACTGTCTCAACGGAGACAAGCCATCGGCGCAGGACAGGATTATAGTGCCCAAGTGTATCCAGGCACGCAAGTGTATGCAAGCATAGTTGCACTCTCTATTCCCTCACTCTCATATTCCGATGGGACGGTAAACCGACACGACCGGAGAGAGATCAGGCGCAGGACCAACGGCTTTACGTGCCTTCCGAAGCACGGGGGTGATACACCCCAAATTTCTGACTTCAGGCAGCTATTGAGAATTTATTGACGGAAAAACTAAATAATTAATTTTTTCGCCCGACCCGGGAATCGAACCCGGTAGTCGCGCCACTACAACCACGAGACCAACGAGGCAGTAAATATATTTATAATCACTACTTGAACCACTTTATCTTATAAGCCTTAAAAGATGTCCTCATTAGTACAGAGTGACAGCGTCGACTTCATGTTTACGCCAACGCTACACGTTTAAATAACACTAGTATATCACGTATATTAAACTTATTTTATATACCCGACTTTCCGAACACTATAATACCCATGGTTACAAAAGGGCATGCACTACGCGTACTGTGTAGGTCCAACAAAAAATTAATAATTTTAGTCTAAAGATAACTACGATATTGAGACGTCGAAGACCTCAGTAGTGACCATGGATGCTGTAAAGTGCTCGAAACTCCGGGAATACAAAATAAGTCAATATACGCGATACAATCCGTAAATACTAGTTTTATTGAAATCATATTAGTTTTTTTATGAATAAATAACATTCAACGATCACAGTTCTAAAATAATACGTACTTCGTACTAGAAAACACAACAGTGCCCTCTTTATCAAAATTTATAAACCTTGTATTACAAGCAATTTTCCTGTTAAAAAATTAACTACTACAAATATGTATTTCATAGCAAATCCAAAGAGTGTCCAGCGACTCTCCATTCCGTCTTCTTACAAGTGTTTTAAGTAGTACTGTAATATTTTTAAATTTGATTGTCCTTTTTAAAATGTAGCCAAGTGACTCAAGCGATGATGAATATATTAGAGTAATGGAACCAAGAATATATAGAACAAGAATTGACAATGGTCATATGGAGACAACCTATGAATTTAATGGAAGGTTTCAACTTAAAGAACTTTTTGTCGCGAATCAGTTGTAACATAGTTATTTTATTATCATTTCTAGACGTTTTACAAGAAATCGCAAAATATCGCCGCGAATACACTTCAAATTATATATAAAAGGTGGAAATATTTTGTCGCTACTATCTGTCCTACTACTTTTTTTTTAATGTCCCATCAAAATTAGGCACAGACGATATACCATACAACCATGCGTTAACCGTTGCTTTTTATTTGATAAGGATATCAAATAAAAAGCAAAAATAAAATTGCGGGAAAAGAATAAAGCACAAATTTTTGATTTTAGAACTTACAAGTAAAACCTATAAGTGTTAAATTTTACAAGCCCTGTAGATTTTTTTGATAAACGTAATTTACTCAAACTTGTAAAAACTGTCTTGTAAAATGTAACTTGTAAACAGGTAGACTTGTGAGTTTTGATAAACAGGGCACAGGTCTTGGTTGCGTCTAACAAACGTTAGAGCCCGCGGGCTCAAACTTACTTATACTTACTCTGTGCAATAAACAGGTGCACCTCCTCACACGCGCCCCACACTGTCGCACAAATTGAATTAGCGGTGTCTCTTCTAGTACGCAATACACATTACTTCAATAGAACTGTTTATTTATGTCACTAATAAAATAATACTAAGGAAATAAATATTGAAACAAACCTCTGCTCCTTGGTCGTTAGTCTCATCTTGAGAAACATTAAACTTTCCAGAAAGCCTCCGCAGCTCCTCCATATCGTCTCTGATCTTCAAAGAGTTATCCTTTACGAAGTAGAACACGTCCTGATCATGAATGCTGAAGTGTACATCGAGGAAGTAAGAGTTATTGAAGACTGTTGTTATGACATCTTCGACGACGCTGTTTGCTCCATCGGCGACGCTTATGTAAGCTTTACCGTCGATCCTAGATATCAGTACTCCTTCGCCGAAAACGCCTCGCTTGTACGACACTCGCGGTAGTAGGTTTCTTGTAATAGGCTCCATTTTAAGTAGCGGTGTAGGCACGAAGTCTATGTCTGATAGTTTGTCATTCACCTGCAATCAAGAGAATAGTGTTTTTTAACAAGTCAACCACAAAGATAGCGATTAAACGAACAATTAAAATAATTAGTGTGCATACCTTTTCGATAATGCATTGAAGTCCAGACATCACACCGAAGTCAGGCGCTAATTGAGGAGCAGTTACAGATGTCATAGGTTGGAAGACCATATCAGTGATGTATTTGGATCCCATCATCTTACTCAGATCGTATCCAAAGAGTTGTAACCAACTAGCCAAGTTAGTCATAAAGGGAACGTTCTGATTCTTATTTATCGGGTCGTTGTTCTTAAAACGGTAAATAAAGATATCGGTCGGTAAACTCAGCTTTGTTGCGAGGTGTTCCCAGCTTGGCGTCATCCATTGTCCTACCACTGGATCGTATAGTCGACTCTCCAAGTACACTAAATTAGTATTATAGTCGAGTGTACCACCATGGAAGTCCACGGGCACGTAGAATCCTGGATTAGTGTCTTTGACTATTTTACCGAATGGACTACGTTTGACCTCCTTCACTATTTCTCCATTCACGTCGAATACAACGAGTGGTGATCCATTGTGATCAGTAGCGACGTAGAATCTTTGGTCTTCAGTTTCTATACAAGTAAGGAAATCTCGTTGATCGTAAAGGAACCTGACAGTCTTTTCAGATTTAGGGAGGTGCATGTGCGTAATCAAGTTAGGAGTTTGCGGATTGGCGTAGAGGAATTGCGTAATGTTGTTCTTATCATCCTTCCAAGCTACCAACCGGTTCCTATCATCGTAGTAGTACCACATTTGGAACTTGTCTCTTTCGAATGCATGGACGAATTGACCTCGCGAGTTGTATCTGTACTTTTGTTCACCACGTCTTATAACAAAACCTCGTCCGTCGTAGCTGCTGAATTCTAAGTCTCCGTACTGAACAACTCTGTCACCAATGTCGTAGCCTAAGTATCGTTTCTCTCCGCGTTCAATTACACCGATCACGTTGCCATTTTCATCATACACGTATTTCCAGTCGTCTTCGGAGCCTACCACCTCCATGAGGTGCCCGTCGTAGTTGTAACTGATTCGTTCGCTTGATGATGTATCGCCAATCATCATCTTTTTCATTTTAATGCGGTTCCTTACGTCATACTCTAGTTCTAAACGGAAGACGTCGAAGGATTTGATGTTCATTAGGACGGTTTTGATTCTACCGTGGTCATCATAGTCTGTGATCGTGAAGTACTGCTTGCTTGTGTCCTGCATAACGGAGCGATTGAAAGTGTTCCTGTATATTCTAAGATCACTGACGGCTTCCAACATGCCCAGGTTCTGGTTGTATTTCAGTTTTAGCTGTGGCATTTCTTTACTGTTGATATTAGCGTCAATCATAGAAAGTCGCGCGTTTCCGTCGTATTGGTACTTAAAATGTGCGTTGTTCAGGCCGCTTTTTGAGTTGAATTTCATTTTTTCGTCTTTGATTATACCAGCGTGATATTTGTAATCTTGTTTGAGTTCATAGTCGGGGTCAGTGATCTCGACGTTCTTCACAAGATGAGTATTTTCGTGGTACACATAACGAATGGCAGAGGCCCCAGCAAGTATAGTCTCAAGTTTACCAGTGTTATCGTACACATAAAGGATCTTGCCTGATTGGTGTGGGAAAATCTTAGCCAAGATGTGACCGTCGTCGTTGTATAGGATTTCATATGGGTGTCGATTCATTGGTGAGAAATATTGATATTTGAAGAAACCTAATGAAGTCATTAATGCAAATGTGTGGATGTGACCTCTTGGTGTTGTTAAATTCTGTAGGGCACCAGAATCATCGTAATCCAAAAGATAGTCACTTCCCCTTGGGGTGGTCACTTTCAGTGGTAGGCTTGTGAACATGTCTCTAAACGAATAAGCCAGTGATGAACCATCGCCATAGCGTATTTCGTGCAGTCTACCAGCTCTGTCGTATCCATAGGTTTCATTGAGATCTCCCCAACGCCAACTGGTAAGTCTATTGAACCTGTCGTAATCAAGTTCTACTTCGGCGAAAATGCCGCTTCTAGGACTCCACTTGACTGGTCTTGCTGTTCTATCATAGGTTACGTTAAGAAGTTCCACTTTGTCATCCATAAACACAGCTACCGTTGAACTATCTCTATCATATTCCAAAGTAAGAAGGTTTTCACCATTCACACGTAGCTTTCGGCCAATCTGTGCCACTGCTTTATTGCTTTTGCCTTTGTTAGATTGAAGCCTTCTTAAGAAATAACGCCATTCGAACCGATTTGCTAAATCACCGCCGACTTCAGTTCTTTGTTTAGCTGGTACTGGGTAGCTCTCACCTAGAATGGGATCTATCTCTGACAAAATAGTATAGGGTACCGTATCAGTGGAGACGACATGTCCCCACGGTAAGCTTGACGAAATACTTCCATCTGTTGTAATAATCGTTTTCTTTTCTGCCTCCCCAACTTTTGTATTAACCGATGAACCCTTTATTAGAATTGATATTGGTTTCCGGTTGTTTTCACTGACTACTACAGTAGCACCTTTGAGACTGAGATCGAAAGTCAAATTTATGATTCTGCCAGTTGGAGTAACCGCTGATGTGAGTCTTCCGAATTCGTCGTATTTGTAAATGTAGCTTCTTCCCGTACTGTCGTATTTGGCTTTTAATAAACCAGTTGTACCATGATAGTCGAAGGTAACATTAAAGTTATCCGGAGTTCGTAATTCCTGTAGCATTTTCATTCTGGACATTTTGAGTCTACATTTCTGTCCTTTTGTATTTTCTATCGAGTTGACAAGACTAGAATAGTCACGTAAGAGGAATACTTTATTACCGGCTGCATCTGTAACGGTACTTAGTTTTCCGTTACTGGTGTTGACCGTGTATGTAAATACATAGTTGTTCTCACCCGTCAAGATGTTCTTAGTCATGACATGTTGACCGAATCTATTGAAAATATAAATTTCTTGGGTATCAGGCGAATAGATTTCGTATTCCCTTGCTCCACTTGCATCTGGAATGCTTGCCATAACTGAACGAATTCTATAGTTGGCTTGATCGGCGATATGGACAATACCGTCCGGGCTTACAACAACTGCTGAGATAGTGTTGAATTTAGAATTTGACGCAAGGAAATGATCAGCTTCGAAACAGTCACAACCACGTTCTAAGCAGTTACATTTCGATTCAGCGCCAGCGTACAAAGTTATTTTTCCATCGGTGGTAATAAGACGGACTCGATTAATTCTTTGAGAGTCACTTTCTGCTACGTATAAATCTCCAGCTGCACCAAATGCTATACTTTGTGGCATAACAAGCGTAGCGTAAGTCGCTAGTTCCATGTCGTACCCAGTCAATGGCGAAGGACAATGTAGTGGTCTACCAGCGATAACCTTTACTCGACCATCGGGTGCCATTTGTAAAATCATGTGATCATCGATAATATGGAGGCTGTTATCGAGTGGGTTTATAGCTAGTTCCGTTGGCCAGCGTAAGTGGACCTCTTCAACGCTTAGTGTGCCTTCGCATGGTATCGGTTTCCAATGAGCCCTGTGCATGTGATTACCAATCACAGTTGTTATAATGCCATCTCTGTCAACCATACGAATATTTGTACCGTCAGCAAAATACAGGACATTGTCAATCGAGACAGCCACACCCTTGGGGTATGCTAGTTTAGCATCTCTTGCTAATGCGCCATCACCACAGTGAGCCTCATCACCTGGAAGGCATCTTTCACCAGAGCCAACCACAGTTTCCCAGTTATGCTGCGGGTCACTGTAGTCATTGGTGTCGCGTACTTTGATAATCTGGTGCGATTCGGGGTCGGAAATGTAGAGCGTGCCATCTAGCGGTGATAGTGCCATGTGGTAACGATACGACACTCGAGTAGCGCTGTAAAGAAGGAAACAAAATGTTTTTTAAAACTTCCAAAGGCCGAGAGAAGAAAGAAGAAGAAGAAAAGACCGAGTTTTAGGAATTAAATAACTTAAGACCATGTTATAAATTTGTAAAATATTTGCTTTTAAATATAGGTCTCTCACAAATTGGGAATATTAAAATTCTATAGAATAATATTAAAATTCTAAGATTTAATATTAGTATATTATAAAACAAATAAATGTTTTAATTTACTTTTTTTATATAATTGTATAATGATTTCTTATATTTACGCGAACACTACACATGATTAAAACTACTTTTACGGATTTTATCGCGTTTATTTTTACTTTTTATTTTTAATTCCCGACGTTTCGGGCGCTTTCCAGCACCCATGGTCACGGGGGACTGAGATGACTGACGTCCCGATGTCATTGTTAAACCCGGAGTACCTTCAGCTTTTTTAATTATTGTTTATGGTCCGATCTATGCAAAATGAACTAACTCTGTCTTGAGGTCTTGCAGTGGTATGCTTGGGTTTAGTTTTAATTTTATTGATTATAGGATCCCAAGCAAGTGGTAGTACCCAGCCTCCTTCTCTATTGAAATTAGGATGTTTTTTAATTTCAATAGCCTCACGTATCATCCTTGGTAGGAATCGGTGTTCTTTCGCGAGGATTTGTGGTCTATCAAATCTGATGTAATGGTTGGGGCCGTCTAGGATATGGAAAGTCTGCAGTTTGTGATCATATCCTAGACGGCCCCAACCATTACA
Source organism: Parnassius smintheus behrii (assembly GCA_036936625.1). Taxonomy (NCBI): domain Eukaryota; kingdom Metazoa; phylum Arthropoda; class Insecta; order Lepidoptera; family Papilionidae; genus Parnassius; species Parnassius smintheus. The sequence goes on along the minus strand of JAUPFT010000003.1, from coordinate 59,915,379 downwards.
TCAGATTTGATAGACCACAAATCCTCGCGAAAGAACACCGATTCCTACCAAGGATGATACGTGAGGCTATTGAAATTAAAAAACATTCTAATTTCAATAGAGAAGGAGGCTGGGTACTACCACCTGCTTGGGATCCTATAATCAATAAAATTAAAACTAAACCCAAGCATACCACTGCAAGACCTCAAGACAGAGTTAGTTCATTTTGCATAGATCGGACCATAAACAATAATTAAAAAAGCTGAAGGTACTCCGGGTTTAACAATGATATCGGGACGTCAGTCATCTCAGTCCCCCGTGACCATGGGTGCTGGAAAGCGCCCGAAACGTCGGGAATTAAAAATAAAAAGTAAAAATAAACGCGATAAAATCCGTAAAAGTAGTTTTAATCATATATAATTGTAATTATAATTGTAATAATCTATTTGAAGGTGAAAAAAGCTGTTTCTTGTTATTATGAATAGAATATTTTTTTTAACTTCAAAGCCCTTACGATTCTGTCTTTATTTTTTCCTCTGTAATCGAGGATGGATGTAGATGTCTATGGACCACAACATCCGCATATCATCTGGTGGACTGAGTGCTCATTTGTCACTCGAATTTTATTAAAAAGTATATTGAAAGACATATGCACATCAACAAATTAAAAAAATGGGTCGGTGTGGAACTGACTTGAGCTTGACGATGGTGCGAAGGGTGCCGTCAGTGGCCAGCTTGCGCACCAGGTTGAAGTCGCCCACGTACAGCGCGCCGTCCGGCGCCGCCGCCAGCGCCACCGGCGCCAGCAGCCGTGCGCCGCAGCCCGCCCCCGCACCCCCGCTCGCTCCGCCGCACTCCAGCGACCGTTGGCGCCCGTCGCCCAGCGTCGTGATGATCAGCCGCGGCTTCTGCTTCAGGTACGTGTTCGTGCCGTCGCCCTTCTGCAGGATACCTGTAACGACACGCCTCACATGTACAGCTCCCCGCGGACACAGGAACACTAGTAAGATAGAAAACTACAGAGAGCATATAGGCGCTCTCTCTACTTTCTGTAAAAGATGATCTAGCCAGAAATTATTTTTTCTGAAAATACAAAACTGCACAGTGGACGTGAAGCTAGAAGAGAGTTTTCTTTTTCTCGCAAATGACGACGCAGGAAACCGTCTCACAGAGAAGATGTCATAAAAACCTTTCTAGCTGAAAGATTACGTTCTTTCTATATCTTTTATATCTCGTAAAAGTTGAAGGCCTTTTATTTAAAAAAAAGTATAAAAGAAGCATATTACACAGGACGTAAGAAATTTCCTAAAGAAGAAAGTAAAAAGGTGAATAAAACGCATGGTAGGCGTAAAAAACCTTATACCAAATGAATACTTGTTAGTAATTGTTATCATTCTTCAAGTAAGAGAAATTATTTAAGAAATATTTTAGATGATCACAAAATTCAATTTGTGTGAGTCTAGTAACCTAAGACTAGAAACCTTGGCTGCAAAACCTGGATGAAACTAACTTTTGTAAAATCTACAAATTTCTAATTTAAACGTTTACGTTTCTGATTGTGTAGCTTGAAGAAAGAAATTTGAGAACAGTTAAACAGTAATGGATTCATGATAACGAATTTGGACAGATAGAAGGGATGAGTATTTCCGTTTTGCGCTAAAGATGTAGAGGAAATGTCAGCTTATTCCAACTTCACCACACTAGCCAAAAATTAAAAAATAGAAATAATTAATTTTTGAGAGAAATTTGGGATAATAATACTCTTGAACATTTTAGGCTCGTATTGTATGGAGATTTTTCTGTTGTCTATGAATTAAATACTCTTCTCGATTTCGCTTATGTTTAAAACTAATCCATGGAATTGGGCGAGAAAAATTAAACGTAAAATATAGTTTAATTACTTATTTAAATTTCAACTCCCGTTACCGTTACAGCCGCATGCAACAGTTGCCACGCTTGGTAATTCTTTATTTTTAGTCGTTATTAGGAATACGTTGCCGCCCAGCTGTTGATTTGTTTCCCTCTGTCGCCCACCACATCATCACGTAGGTAAGAACCACACCTACATGATGATGTGGGGGAGTGGATATTCTGACTCCGCCACTACACGGTAACTTTTTTAACTTCACGATATATTTTTTACCTTTATTAAACGTTTCAAATATTAATAGTTTTTTTAAATACAGTGTAAACTTATTTTCCCTGTTAATCTTTGTGTGCCATTTCTCATGTTAAACAAAACATGAATGTTTCTGAATCTGCAGTTATATCCGTCTATTATGGAATATAAAAATATTGTTTTTATGTAAAAAATAATTCTGAAATAAACGCTTACCTTCATGGAAGTTGTATCTATGATGAATATCCAAATTCCATCCGCCCACGTCGGATATACTCATATCATGGCCGCTAAGCTTGGTTGTTTGCACGTTCCATATTATATCCTTACAGTCAGTGTACTGGTAACCCACTTTCACCAGTGCCGTGGTCACCCCATATACTCGTTGCCTGTACACATTGAGCCTGTTCCAAGGGTATGTGAATTTGATAACCGGGTCAGCTTCGAATGTCTTCTCGAAAAGTATTCCTTCTATAGTGATTCTCAAATGTATAAGAGCTAAGGTCGGCGGAACTTTTTCTGGTGTAAGTTGCAGTTGAATTGTGGATAAGTAACCAGCGGCTCTGGAGCTGTGGTAGACTAGGTTTAAGCCTGTGCCTGGGATCTGGAGACTTTCTTGTACCACCTGAAACCGATATAGGGCGATTAAAGTTTTGTTAATGAACTTGGAAACAAATTGAAATTTTTACTATCAAGTTTCCATTTATATTATGGGTCAGAATTCCTTTGTGTTGATACCATCCCTTAACTACTTCTGCCGCAAAGCAGCAGTCCTTCCACTGTTATTTCTAGTTCGAAGGGTTCGAAGGGGAGCCGTATAATTAGAAGCTGCTCAAACTAACAAAGCAAGTCTATCTTGGACACATAACGGACGGAACAACATGGTTGTGTGGGTGCGTGAGTGCGTATTCTTACAATAAACTGAGCATGGTTTCGGTGTCACCTGAATTATACCTAATGTTTCTGTCTTGCTCTGACAAAACATGTGTTGTATATTCTTTGTTTAAAGAGTGTTTTGAATGAACACTACAACTTGGTAACATTATCTCTGCATTTCGCTGTGTTCTAAATAAACATCTTTAGAAATATGATATTTATTACCCGACTGCCGGAGGCATATGTATGAGGTTTAGATAGAAGGATTTTCTGATTAAATATATATTTATTAATTAATAAATGACAACAAATAATACAATATTAGATTTTTCTATGTATGATTTTTGGTTTTAGTGATGGAAACTTAATAATACTGTAATACAGTATTGAATTCAAAAAATATCATTTTTATTAAAATAATTTTCTTACACTATAACAAAATATTTATTATTTAGCGACATAAGTGACAGTGATAAAAATGTAATTAATAATTATAAATTATATATAGTAATAACGAATAGTAATATCTTAGTCTTAGACCATTGAATGGTCACCATACTGACTCAAGAGGGGCGAGCGCGGCGTGGTGAAGGGGGACGCGAGAAGGGGAATCGCATGCCAGCGAGGTATAGAGATATTGTGACCGTGTTATACATACTTACGCTTTTTAATATGAATGATAAATAATTCTACAACATACAAAACATATTTGATTGATCTACATAATGTATTGTAAATGAATGCTTTAAAAAAGTCCGCTGGGGTGGCCAGCTAGTCCTTAAGGGACAGGGGTTTGCTCCAAACCATCGGTAAAACCATAAAAAGACTCAATAAATATTTTTGTAATCAATATTGAATAAAAATTATTTCATTCTATTCTATTCTAATACTTGCGACAACCACTCCAAATATGTAAGTATGCTTATGTTTTGTTTGGTTCACGACATTAACTGAAAGCCGTACTCGAACCCTTTTAAAATTGCATGTATTTTAATGGTTGCAGGCGCCCATGGGCTGCAGTAGCCACTTACCATGATGTGAACTGTAAGGTCATTTGTTATTCTAATACTGTAAAAACAGTCTGACTTTTATTGTGTGTCTCTAGATGGCTTAGAAATCGTGTCGTCATCAAATAGTGTGTGGGTATATGAGAGGAATTTGTTGACAGAAGAATAAATTTTTGACTTCACACACCTGAGATTCCGCTAAGATTGCGCTCTTATCAGGACAAGCCCCCTGGAACCCATGCTTCCATGTTGCCAGTACCACAGGTTTCATTGCGTCGTAATCATGGGCGAGACACGCCTGTGGTGGCCCAGTTCCACTTTTCTCGTCCGATGTCGTCATCACCACCTCGTCGATAATCACAACCTGAAACGCAAATAATCAACATCACCATCATAAATCCGTTAAAGTTCACTGCTGGACATGTCTTTTCCGCGGTTCACAGCCAAAAGGGCATTTACAGCTTCAATGGAGTGCACGAGTGCTCAATCCGACACGATAGGATAGTGATCAGGTGCAGGACCAAAGGCTTAAAAAACTGCTAACTTCCAGGGCATGTTTGGCGTTAACTGAAAATACGCTCCCCCCATAGATGCAGTAATCTGTGACGAAGATATTCGTCATGGTGCGTTAGCAGCCGCTGTTTGTTTTTATTTTAAGCTGTTATCACGAAGATGCTTGCTGTTATCACGAAAATGCTTGCTGTTATCACGAAGATGCTTGCTGCACATTTCCAGTATCATTAGCCTCCGTCGCCGCTTTCGACACCCACGGTATGTTATGGGATATCACACCGTAAGTAATAGAATAGAATATAAAAAATATAATAGTTTTTAAATCTGCAGAAGGCCTATGAAATATCTGAGAGATCTTAAATGATTAAAGGTAAAAGGTAAAACCACTAGTAGTACGTCGCTAGTTACAAGTCATTACCTTTTATGTGAGGCGACATTACGAAAAACTCTCAGACAACTTTATCAAGTTTCAAGTTAAATTGAGAGTTGAAAAATCCTAATGCCTCTTTGATAGCCGCTTCGCATGTTTCGGCAGCGGAAAAAAATTAAATTGCTTCATACGAACTTTGGTGGAAGTTGGCAGAGTTATTAACGTCAAGGGACGGCGGGAATTGGATAAGCAAGCGTTCAAGAGGTTTATTAATTTTTATTTTAAGCTTACAATAAACCAACATGAAACGGACAGTTTTTGATTAAATTAAATAGGGATCATGTTTATGGCAAATTGTGCACTTAGTAAAGTTTTTAAAATTGTGCTTATTAATAGCGGCCGGTGACCTGATGAACTACTCAACTATTTTGTAATATAAATCAGCAAAACTAACTGAAAAACATATAGTTCAAAGTAATATTGGTAGAAATATAAATTAAAACACTAAAACGATGCTTTTCAAGATAAAAATAAAGATTTCTGAGTTATTTCATCTAACTTCTTGTACTTTTATTGTCAGCTCGTCGTCCTCGTGGGGATTACAGCGAGACTTTTAGAAATGGATGACAATGTTGATAATCATGTCACTTAAAACTAATAATCAGCTGTCGAATTAAGTTATTTGTCAGAGTATCTTACGAACCTCGTTCCAAGGCACGAACACAACTTGTGTGGACCTCTTGAAAGGCGCTCTTCCGAAGTGCAAAGTGACGGCTCCTCCACCGTTCACCAACAAGTCAAACCAACCATCTTCGCGAGTCAGTGTGAATCCTTCTAAAGGAGTAGAAGTGGAAACTCTGACTCCAACCAAGCCTGATCCCAACGAAGTCACTACTCTACCTCTGATCACCGCAGATCGGCTGGAAAGGTGTAGATTTAGTGTCATAATTTTGTTACTTATAGTTAAAGCAAAATTTCAAAAAAATCTTTTATAATTAATCTGTGCTCAAAATTTTAAGAAAATAAATTACTGTGAATAAATTTACGATTTGCATCGACTCAATATTACTTTTGGGCTTTGAGGGTCTAGAGATTCAAGTTAAGTTCTTTGTGCAAGGTATTTCAAATATATATTATGAACTATTATACTTTTAACTAAATGTATTATTTGTCTACGAGTTCTATTTATTTATCTACTATAAATTGACTATACTTTGGTACTGCCCAAATAGAAGTGACATCACGTGAGTAAATAATATTATTTTAATCTTTTTTGTCTACATTAATACAGGGCTGTGGTTTAACCTACTCTACCTACATAATATTAAATACTTTTGTATTGTGATACATTATAAATATTATTAAATAAAAAGCATAACACAAAACTCACAGGACACGATTGTAGGTATCTATACATAAATTGTCATGCACACACCATATGTAATTATAGTAAATAGCCGCGAACCAATTAGATAAATGTGTACAAAGTACATCATAATAAAATAGATGATATTATATTATAATAATGGACACACACAATCCTACCTAAATCTGACTAGATCTTACCTCGTGTTGAAGTGGTTCCAAAACATACTGCGCAGCAGAAAGACGAGAAATGACAAAGAATGAGTACCATTAGATACATTGTTATTAAGGAAGAAGAAAATTACAAAAACGTTAGTAGCAGCGATGTGCTTAGCTTGGTTTTCGATAAATAAATCCATGTTCATGCAAGTGCCAATTAAGTAACCTTTGAAGAAAATATTAATTTTACAGTACATTTCATTATAATAAACATAAAATAACTTATCTTTATTACAATGTGTAAGGAAAAGAAACGAAACAGTGAAACATTTTCATAAATAAAACATTAGGATTGACTGGGGCACAACATTGCGTATCTTATATAATAGATATTTCCTGTTATATTTGTGTTTAAAAGCTCCTGAGAATAAGAGATTGCTTGACGTGTGTTAAAAGTTAGCTTATGCATTATGAACACGTCAAGTGATCCTTATTTTTGCTTTTTGACGTAACAAATAACATCGAACAGCTAAATCCTCACCTTTCGTTAAATGTCTCCTGTTTTGCGTAGTTTTGGAGACTACCTTCGTCTATAAGGAACTTCATCCTTTCAAAGAATGACGCAGTGATAGCGGGCGGTTGTTTTCTGAGTAGAATGTCCGTTGGCTTGGGGGAAGATACACAAAGTTGACTGCCTTTACAGGCTGGACTCTGACAGCATTCCGGATCTTCGCAGTCCACTAGACCATCTGAATAAATAATAAAGGTAAGGGCTTCATTAAATTCGTTTAACTAAATATTTAGATGTTTAAGTTTACAAATGCACATTACCAAACATCAAACTACTATCTTAAAAATACCAATAGTATTGTATATCCTTATCACCTTTGTCATTATCCTTAGAGTCGTCGCATATTTGTTCCTTAAGTGTGGTGCAATCTGGCCCATCCCAGCCATCGAAACACTTGCATTCCCAATGGCCATCATTAGCAACTCTACACTGACCATGACCAGCACATCCCCTTGGACATCCTTCGAGAGTACAATGGCGGCCATTCCAGCCCGAAACACACAGACATGTTCCGTTCTTGCATTGGCCATGATCGCTGCAACGAGCGTCACAGAGCTTCGATGTGCAGTATTCTCCGGTCCATCCTTGATCGCACACACAAGACTCTCCAACGCATCGTCCGTGTGGTCCACAATCGAGATCACAAACCTCTGGAATATTAGTATTGATATATAGATGTAATATATACGATGTCTTTAATTTGGTGTTATTATAAAAGAAGATAAAAGGAACGTTATAATTTTGAAAGGTAACTTTTTAACTTACCTTTCGAACAATCATCTCCCGACCATCGTGCATGACAGGTGCAAGTTTGGGTATCAACGTCAAATGTTCCATGACCTGAGCAATCGGGCAGACATTGCAAAGCGTCCTTATCCATTGTTGCACAATCCAACCCCTTCCAACCTTTTTTGCAAACGCAAGCACCTTCAATACAAAAGCCATGTCCGGAACAAGTTGGATGCGGACAATCAACGTCTTCACAAAATTTGCCCTTATATCCTCGCACACAAGAGCATTTCCCGTTTACACAGTGACCATGGCCGTTGCAGTCTGGCACTTCACATTCATCGTGCCTCAAGGAACATTCTTTGCCCTTCCATCCAGGGTTACATTGACATTCCCCATTGATGTATTCACCTCGTTGGCTGCATAGTACCGGACACACACCTATAATTATATAAAACAGCATTAGGAAATACATATTTATAACTAATATTAACGTTATGACGTTGTTAAGGTACGATTACTCACTTTCACTACAGTCATCTCCCCCAAAACCTGGTTGGCATTGACAGTGACCCATAAGACATTCCCCTTTTCCTGAACATCCGTTAGGGCAGTTATGAGTCATATCTTCAGCGACTGCAGCTATGAAGGAGATCTCTTGCGGATCACCGTCATCATTATAAAGTGATAGGAACCAATGACCTTGCTCCATGTAATGTGTTACTTCTTTTTTAACAGATGGCTGTAAGGTATTTGAAATTATAATGTAAATCGCAATCAAACCACCTGGTCAAATTTAAAAGCATGCTTCGTTAATTTACTTACATGTGACGATCTAGTTGTTCTTGCTTTAAATCCACTAAGGACTTCCAGAAAATGATATTGGGTGTGGGTGGGTAATGCATTCCTTCTTGCATAAACACCTATAGAAGCCCCTCGAGGTATCAAGTAATCGAATTTCACGTAAGAGGCTTCTGACTGATAGAACTGCATATTCCAATAACTATATGGAGGGATTTGTTTTGATAATTTTTCACCTAAAGTTATTTGTTTGAAAGTTGTTCCATCGGGTGGGAAGGACTGAGCTGGAAAAGTCCGGGCACCTATAAAATAAAATATGATACGTAATCTATACGAATTCGTTCATTGAAAGATGAGAGAGAGAGATGATTTTTTTAATGAGGATCATGCCACCTACAATGTATCGGAATGATTATGAATATATTTTTAGTAAGTCGCATAAGAGGAAATTTTTACTACATGTTACAATTTCTAAAATTAGTTCTATAAAGCACGTGCAAATTATAAAAAAAGCAGTAATGAAATTTCCAAATGTCCATGCTGATTATTAGGTTATACAAAACTGTGATTCTGTAATGTCATGGTTTTAGAGTTTGATGGTTTTAGGTAGACGTTAGTAAGTTATTGTTATTTAAATTTATTTTGAAGACCTCACCTTCCAATATAAGGATGGGTGGAGGTGTAATTTTCGGACAAACACACTTTGGACTTTCTTTTGTAGAACTTATGTCCGGTGGGTCAGTTGTTAAATCAATTGTACTCTCAGTTAAATCCGTTGCCATCGTAATTTCGGTACTGAGTGAATACTCAAAAGAACTGTCTAGTTCAGTCGTTATTTCCGGGCTTGTATTCGATTGCGTTTCACCAAGATTTTCTGTTGTATATTCGTTACTGTCGGGTGCTGGACTTGGAATAGTGCTTGATTCTGTATTTTCTGATGAAATGGTAGTGCTTCTTTCGGACTCAGAATCTTCATAGAAATCATCGGCAGAGTTACTTTCACACACTGGACATGAACATTCGCAACTACCTCCCCAATTGTTTTCTACGTCAACATCTTTATTCGATTTAGTCGTGCTTTGAACAACCACAGGTTTGTTAAAGTTCGTCGGCTTTGTGGGTTCCAAGTCCAAAGGAGTAATTTTTACTGTTGGAATCTCATTTGTGTCACCCATTGTAGGAACAGTTACTGCTAATGAATAGAGAGGCTTATAAGAAGAATTTTCGGCATCATCAGCAGATATTGTCAGGTTAATCAAAACATGTTTTTTGTTAGACATAACATCTGGTGTCCTTGAATTAACAACAATATTAGGCGTGGAAGGTTCATTAGGTAAGATTGTGGGTTCAGTGGTCGCACTTCCATTAAAAACATTATTAGCAACAGCAACATTTGGTGATGACACAACATGCTCAGTATGTGCAGTAAAAACGTTTGTTGTCAAAGGTACATCAGTATCATCAAGTAAAGGTTTCAAGGTTACGGGTATATTTGTACTTATTGTTTGCTCTGGTGTAATTATTTTCGGAGCAATGGTAGTAAGAATGTTTAAAGAAGGATTGCGGTCACTGTCGTAATGGAATTTTTCTGGTTTATCATCCATTTCGACAGTGTCATTTGAAAATATATGTAATTCCTCATTTACTTCGTTCAGTCTTGTTAGTAGTTTTAAGTAATGAAGCTTTTGAACGCCATATGAATATAAAGATGGAAATGAATCACTTTGCATTAATTCAGGATCGTACGCAATGTCAGATTTGGTTTTTACAGTTTTTTTAATTTCTAAGGGTTGTTCAATAGGAGTCCGATAATTTTTGTTTAGTATGGTTTTGGTTTTATTATCTCTGCTTCTGGTTTGTTCAAATTTAGACGTTGTTTTTGCTGTGGTTTCATTATTATGCGGAATATTAAGCGTGGTGTTATTATTTGTTAGATCACCGTTGTTAAGTGATAAACCAACACTGCTGGTCACCAAAGCTTCGCCCCCGTCCGTAAGGTCTTCATTTGAAATGTCAGTTACATTGTTCAAAACCGACGACACACCATGCTCTAAGCTAACAGTGTTCAAAGAAGGCGTAGTGATTAGCTCATGCAAATCTACAGAAGTGGAAGAATTCGTGGAAAGAACGGAAGATAAAGAAGAAGCATGCCCATCTATACTTCTACGCGGGCGAACGTGAAGATCCTCTTTACCTGAGCTAGTAGATGTTGAGCTTTGGTGTGGTCTGACCAGAGATTTATTATTTGATTCCAGAGTCGTTGCTTTCGATGCTGGAAAAATCTCTGTTGACTCACCAACTATAACTGTACATGCTTTGGAGTTCTGGTAAGACCAGTTGACGAAATAGGAAGCTGTAAACAAAGTTACGATTTAGTTAATAATTTGTTTAAAAAATAATTATTTACAAAATGGTAATATGTTGCAGTGTGCTTACCTGACATATAAGATGCAATGGCTAAAAGTAAAACAAACAGTACAATAAATACTATAGCGGTGCATTTCCACGTGCATCTCGATGAGAAACCTTTTCTGAAATGAAATCGGGATGCGGCAGGTGTAAAGTGTGAGGCTCTTAAGTTGTTCCTCACTGGAAGCACCGGCACAGGAGCCCCGAACGCGGGATGTCGATCACTCCTGTCCATTCTTTCCAAAGTACTTTTCTCTTGTTTTCCTGGACTACTGCACGATGAGTTCGATTTGTAGTCCATAGACGGATTCTTTTGAATATCTCCTGCAATTAACGTTGCATCTTTAAATGGAAATCACGCAAGCAATGCTTAAGATATCAAGCGAGTCATAATGTAACAATGATTGTGAATAATGGCAGGGTTTGGCCCTCAAACTCCTAACAGCCCCATTCAAGAACGCTGGTAAATTATAGTTCCAAATTACTCTTTTGCAATTGATGTAGTTACTAAGGGAATATATGATAATATTATTTGTATTTGTCTAACCCGAAGGCACGTAGAAATTTCCGGAAGGCGTGCGAACGAGACAGGAAGGTTCGAAGTCAGCCAGATCCGCCGGATTGCCGGTGATACGGCCGTTCAGACGGGACATGGTGGGATTGCGCGGTGGCACATCGGGTGGAGGTCGTGAGCCCTCTAGAAGACAACCTGAGGACAAAGAAGAAAAAGTTTTAGCTCTTCTACTATCTTTTATGAGATGCTGTTTTTTTCGAAAGCGTTTTTAATTTACTTTATAATTTGACAAGACATAGATTATAGAAGAATTGAAGCCCTACTTCAGCATGTCAAATTATTTCAATATTTTTAATTCTAGTACTTTTAGCAAAAGGCTACTAGTCTTTTTTTAAATCTTTTAAATGGACTTTTTAGATTTAAAAGTAACATTAAAAACTTTATCACCTAATATCTAAAGATTTCAATCCCTTGAAGCATAGGATATCTTTAATAAAAAAAAGAACCATTGAAATCGGTTTAAAATTGATTTTTTGAAGTTATTGATTTTTTAATTGATTGATTGAAGTCATTGCGCAATATACATACAACAAAACATATAAGTGTGATGAATGTGTATGAGTGAAGTCGAGACAAACCGATTGAAATACAATCTATCATTCATTTTTTAGTTGATAACATTTTTGCAACACACTTTATTAACGCTTATTTATTAACAGAGCCTGAAGGCCCGTCCAAAACTTTAACCTCAATTACATACTTTGCTTTTAAATAAATAGAGTTCTTTAGTAAATTTTTAAAGTAGGTAAGCGAAGTTGAAGTTCTTAAGATGATTTAGATGTTTTAAAAATTTAAAAGATATTAAGATGTTTGCCTTATAACGAGTTAACTTTCGAGCAGTTTCATAAATTAAGACAAAAAATAGAAAACAGTTTTGTTTAGAACTAGAATACACTGACAAATTACATATTTACAAAATAAGGGTACATACTAATTCACCAAATATAATTTCACCTGTAACGGCTACAAAAATATTTGTATTATTGAAATCAGGCTACAAAAGTTGGAGTCAGACTCTGAAGAAGAGAAGAGGAACTGTGGGAGAAGTGAATGCTGACGGCATAGACAGTCTCTTAATGAAAGATGATGAAATATCTCCTCAACAGCAAAAATACCATCATAACAAATACAGCAACATTAAACTGGTATTTCACGCTGATATTTTGGGCGCACGTGTTCCTTCCCTAGTCGACGCATTAGAGCTATTTTACAAATTCAAGATCAATGAGATTTCTCCATTCCGTCAAGCTTTTACAAATATTTAAGTCTTTATTAATCGATCTCTGTAATGACTTGACATTATAATGTGCCACTATTGTTTAGGAAACTGCCAGTTCAAACATAATCCATTTTAATGATTTACCTTGAGACGCTGTTTTGTAATAAATTGAGGTTAACCAAAGTTCTCAATATAGGTAACGTTCGACGCGGTCATAATGAATTACAGCAGGGCCGTTTATTAATATCGACCACGAAAATCAGGCTCAAATTCAATTAGGGCCAAACGTCGCTCGCTACGGCCTCTTAAGCAAATATCGCCCCGTGGAAATGGATCAAAGATCGCGTGTTTCGGTGGTTAGATAATAAAGGAAATATATTAGATCACGAGCTATTGCTCAAATCAAGGCGCGGCCTCTCCCATCGTTATAAGCTAATGGAAAATCGAAATATAATCCCCCATCTTTCCTCATACTCCACGAGCCAACTTTTGATCCCCGACAAATTTTAAGGATTCCTTCGAGCGTTAATTAATTTATTGTAGCGGCCAATGTAACCGCAACAAAACTCAATTAATTGTAAAAGGGTTTTTGTGTTATTTTTTTCGGTTCAACGAAAGGAAAGCGACTGGGGTTCGGTATAATATCGCTCGGGTGCTTTTGTAGACGCCTTTGAAGCGACCCGTTCAAGTAATTAGAGATTAATGAATTTAACGTTTCTCAAGCGAAAATAGAAAACATCGAGCGGTATGAAACTTCCTTGTTAATATAGTGGTACGATTGAGACTCAAAACTGAGACGAAAAGAGAAATTAAATTTAGATCCCATTTGACCTCTTGAGATATTGCTTCTATAGCATACAAGAATTTATGGCATTTTAATTTTAAATTTTTACATCAAATTGAATTGTAACTTTAATTCATATTTTGTTAATATATTATTTAATATTGTAATAAAACTTCAATTTTATGAAACTTCTTAAATTGTGTACTTAAATTGATAAGAATTTATGGCACAGCCAGCACGCAGGCTGAATACATTGCACACACCATGTCCTAGCTCATTAATTTTTACTGTATTCTGAAAATAAAAATATTTCTAATTTGTGTATTTTTTTACATTCTAAACTTTTTTATACATGCCTTTTTTTCTTCTAATAAATACCTTTATTTTCGTTATGATATATGTATCTAAATAACTCGAACTGACTAGCCACGGTACGTGCCCCAATTTGAACATGAAAGACGCATATTGGTAGAATAACATGTATTTCATAATAATATATTAATTTTACTAATGTAGTGGTCGTCTAGTAGTCGAAATTCAACCGTCGATTCGATTCATTACATTTTAAATTTGTTTGATCATTTTTGCACCTTTTTTAAAAAGTGAATTCTGTTGTCGTCGTCATAGACGTCTAAATCTATCCTCGATTACAAATCACAATGTAGATTCTATGGCCCCCTGACGACCAAGATAGAAAGCCTAGTTTCCAACAAAAAAGATTTTCGGGTCTCGACACTCACTATTCGAAACACTATTTTCCGCTGGTATTCCGTGATAGCGTGGTCCTTCTTCGATTCGAGCTACAACCATAATCCTATTAGCTAAAGAATGGCTCTATCGCGCAAAGAATGTTAAGCGATAATTAATATTTTTAAAGACATGCTTGATAAACCTGAAAGGAAATCACTTTTGTAAATTAACTAATAATACTACTATTGTTAACATGCAATAAATTACATTGAACAGTGCACACAGATTGAGATATCCATGTAAACATTATTTTATTCTCATCCAGATCGTTGGCGACTTTGCATTAGCTTTATTAAAAATGTAATAGAGACTGAGTTACTCGTAGCTCCCACAGTTGCTCGTGCACTCTAGTCGACCGTATTACATCCGCCGTCTGCTCCCCGCTCGCTTCCAATAAGAAATCACGTTTGATCGGACCGAACGCGGCCGTAAATGAGCCGAAATACACCCCTTTATCTTCCAATAAGTAAGCTAGCTCCGGTTTCTTTGAGAAAATGTTACGTGGACGGCTGCCACATGGCTCGAAAGGTATAAAAACGAATGGAGTGGAACGCAGTGTGGTATATTCCGTTGATTATTTGCCTTTACCTATATAAGACATCAATAAAATATATACATATGAAGACAACAGCAAAGAAAATTGGAGCGAAGAGGAAATGAGCACTTGGCAATCAATCGGCGTGTCCATTTCCGCGGAACGAGGCCTCTGAAACCAGTTCGCTCCTACAAATCCCACGGCGATGCTCAAAATCGTCCGCCCTTTTTAAAGTTGAGACGATTTGGTTAACGAGTGTCGAATTCTCTGCCCCTGGGCCCCTTTAGAGAGACGTATTGCCCCCCGGAGGTGGCCTCAGTAATTACCAGCCATTACAGACAAAGGACACGATTCGCCCGATTACCATAATTCCCACTCCCGGAGACGAGATATAAATGAGCCGCATTTTGTAGTAGGACGAGGTCTGACGTGTGTATTAATGACTACGCTTGTCCTATTAAATTAGGTGAGGGAGGTGATTTAGTTTTTCATTGGCGGCAAGTAGGCGAGATGGATAGGTGTTGTTGCGTCACGGCGTTTCGTTCATCCTGCTTTGAGACAAATCGCTGTATTTAAGCTACAATTAAACCTACTGGACGTATCATAGTAAAAACTGTATGTAAAATACTTTAAATATTCTCCTAGACTTCATTTTTTATAAAATTGAAGAATTAAACGACCTTACACCATCAACGTCCACCTGATAGTAATAGTCACTTACTCCGTTACTACGTTACAAAGAAAGCCACAGGCGCGTTATCACATCTGTCTATCTTAGATAAAATACGTCACAAATTGTAATTGTATTGATATAAATAACCCTCCAGACTCGAATACAGCTAGTGCAGTCACTACCTAGCCTACCTACCTAGCCTACCTACCTAGCTTACCTACCTAGCCTACCTACCTAGCCTACCTACCTAGCCTACCTATCTAGTCTACCTAGGTACCTACCTAGCCTACCTACCTAGCCTACCTACGTAGCCTACCTACGTAGCCTACCTACCTAGCCTACCTACCTAGCCTACCTACGTAGCCTACCTACCTAGCCTACCTATCTAGTCTACCTACCTAGTCTACCTACCTAGCTTACCTACTCAGCCTACCTACGTAGCCTACCTACCTAGCCTACCTACCTAAGCGAACCTGTAATCAGAAAGGGAGTCTTTACCATCTAGTATCATTTAGTAAACATAGTATCATTCAGTAACATTTTATATTAATCGTTAGCATTATTTCTTTGAAATTTTAAGTTTTCAAATAATTAGTTTTATAGTGTTTTTATAGGATAAATGTATTTATAGCGGTTTATATATGAATAGTTCATAATTTTATTCTACCTCTCTGATATAGGCCTAGGTGTCGTACAATTCTGGGTGAGAATAGTGATAAATTTCCATAAATATGGCGTACAATCACGGGCACTTTTTTAATTTTGAAGATTCTGTCAATATCCACAGAGTATCCCAAAGAATAAGTCCGTAACACAGAACAGGTGAAACATATCAAATAGTAATTTTTCACATCAGTCTCCCATACCTCAAGTGGATGTACAGTGTACACAGATGTAGTACACCTAAATTTACAGTCAAACTGCCAAACATATATCTCGTTTCTGTTTGTTTCATAACTTGGGACGTTGATGTACGAGCAGCAGTGTCTATGAGGACGATACCAACTGAAAACATTCGGGCGAAATCTCAAGGTGACGTCACGCGCCGCGACCAATCCGAAACTCGTTAAGCGATATATTCCGGTGGCAACTTCGCATTTACCCCCTTTTAATCGAAATACGACGTTAATTTATCTTCATCAGGTGTGCATAACTTTTCTAAGGCGGTTGACGGGCAGGAATTTTCGGCGTTGCTCGTAAAGACCGAGCTGTAAAAACATTTGTAAGCAAAACGCTTTGGTGATTAATGTATTGCGGAGTTAATACTCGATGAATATTATCGCTTCGAATATTTTTTTGCGTTTTTTATTTGAATTATAATAAACTAATATATAAAATAATATTTTGAAAGTTTTGTTTTTCTCTCAAATGTGGCAAACGGTCCTTTGACCACTGTTCCAGTTTCCAGATTTTTTTATAGGATAAGTTTGACAAACGAGCACACAGTCCACCTGATGGTAAGTAGATGCTGTGGCCCGTAGATACAGTACGCGCGCGAGTTCATGTCCATCGGGGACAGAGGCGGCGCGCGGGGGCAGCTCGCCCCGCTTTCAACCACCTCGCCGCATTTGTCTGCAGTCGAGTGTTGTCCTTGACGGTTGTGACGCGCGCTTATCGATACAGAAAATTAGTCGAGATTGTATTATTTTATCGTGAATAAACCATGACTACTTCGCTTCCAGCAAGTTCGGGTAGGAAAAAACCTTTTATAATACATAAGCAAGCACGTGAAATGGCGAGAAATGTCCTACAGATGTGTGTTGAAGAGAAAAAAGAGAATAAATTCGCTTTTCCCGTTAACAATGCTTTAGATCGAGCGGCCCGTTACACTGGACTTACTAAAAGAACATTGTCTAGAATTCAAACAGAAGCAAAAAATGGACCTCTTCATTCGCCTTCTAAAAAAGGGAAATCGTGTAATAAAATGGGGAATTTAAATGTAGATGATTTCGATAGAAGTGTAATACACAGATGTATAGAAGAATTTTATTTGACAAAAAATATCGTTCCCACTTGTCCTAAACTTCTGGCGGCAATCCGGGAAAAAATAAATTTTCCCTGGGGGACTACAAGTTTACGAAAACTTCTAAAGAAAATGGGCTATAAATGGCAAAAATGTCACAACAAGCGAAGGATTTTGGTAGAAAGACCAGCTGTTGTATTTGCGCGGTCAAATTATTTGCAAAAAATTCGTCAATACAGAGAAAACAATCGCGATATTTTCTTTTTAGACGAAACTTGGATCGACAATAACCTCACATTTAAAAAGTGTTGGAGAAACGATTATATAGACGCGATACTGACTGACACCAGCTCAACGAACAGGCTGATTCTCGTTCACGCCGGATCCAGACGTGGTTTTTTGGATAGCGCAAAATTGCTTTTCAAAGCTGGTACTGCTACAGGCGATTACCACGGGCAAATGAACAGTACGAACTTTGAGAAATGGGCGACTGACATGTTCATTCCCAATTTGCCACCATCCAGCGTTGTCGTTATGGACAACGCACCATATCACAGTGTTCAGGAAAATAAAGTTCCTACAAAATCAAGCACTAAAACGGTTATGTTAGAATGGCTTATTAGAAACAATGTAGAGGCTTCACTAAGCATGAGAAAAGGCGAGCTTTTTGATTTGATAAAATTGCATGCGCCCCAAGAGAAAAGTTTTAAAATAGACCAGCTCATCCGTAGTCACGGACATGAGGTTTTAAGATTGCCACCGTACATGTGCGACTTAAACCCAATTGAGTTAGCATGGGCAAAAGTCAAGAGAGTTGTGAGGGAGTACAACGTTAACTCAGATTTATCCCTAACAAGATTGAAAGAAGTAACGGAAATGGCTATAAACCAGGTGACAGAAAAAGATTGGTGTGGATTCGATGATCACGTTATAATTTTGGAAGAGCATTACTGGCAAAAAGACGGACTAATGGAAAATACGATCGACAAATTCGTAATTGAAGTCAGCGACGGCGAAGATACTGATTCCGACTCTGCTCTGTCGGTTGTTTTTGCATCTGATAGTGATTAAATTGCATTTTAAAAAATATTTTTCTCTATTAGCAATAAACAAGTAAGTACTTATCACATTTATTTTATTTCATTATTTGCAAAATCACCTTAAGTTACAATAAACCAAATTGACAGCTGTTGACTAAATCGGTAGTAATTATCGACATTACCATAATTGATTAGGTCACAGCACTACCGCATTCCTCAGGATGGACATGAACTCGCGCGCCTACTGTATCTACATTTAACCTAGATTAATAATCAAAATGACAATACCTTGAAGATGAAGAATAGAAGATACCTTGTCACCCTTGAGGACTAAGATGGAATGCCTCGATTCCAGTAAAACGGGTCTCCGGTTCTCTTCACTCACCATAGGAAACAGAGCAGCATTAAGCTGCTATTTGACGCTGGTATTCTGTGAGAGCGTGGTCCTTCCCCGGTCCAGCCGAGCCATTCATTCTACTACCATAATAGCTGTAGCGTTTCTCTACCACGTCTGGATTATTAAAAGTACTAAATTACTAATTAATGACATTAACATCTAATTAGTAACATTTAAAATTTAATTTTGTTTTCTTAAGCTGAGGTGACTATCGATCTTACAGCCTGTGAGACGTTCCATGTTATTCATAAGAGTTAGTCACTTTAATTTTATAAAAAAAATATTCAATTATATAGTTATAACAATTTTTTATTACCTATTAAAATTTTACTACCGTTAAAATTTAATAAATATTTTCAATTTTTGTAAATACACGTACGTTTTTAAAATGTAATAATTATTACAGACGAAGAAAAGCTATTTGCGTTTCTTCGTTTTAGTTTAAGGATGAGGTAAATACGTAAGGTAAGTACATTATCTACATTATAATATCCACGGACGAATGCACCAAGCAATGTGCGAAAACATTAAATTCACGTATTTCAAACCGATTCACCAAATTTCGATTTTAAATTTAGCACCGAACTTGCCCCGTGAAGTTTGAGCAATATTTATATGAGAGAGAAGCACGAAGATTTATAGTTCGAAAACAATCCCGAACTTAGTCTTTCCTTGTGACTCCATTTTAATTAGTGCCCATTCATCGCGGAACAATCGAGTCGTGGATGAATCCATTATAGAAACTTTTCGATGATCGAAAATGGCGCTCAAGTTCTCGATTGTGAAGCGCCCGGACGGGACGGCTCTTTGTTTTTTTTCCCGATAGAAGTCTTAAAAACTGTCGTTCTTACATCCTTCCTTTATTGGATAACGATTGTAATAGAATATATACATTATGAAACTCTGCTCCCCAGAGGAACTAAAGATAATCAAGGAAGAGAAAAGTGTATTTTATACACTAATACAGTATATAATGTAAGGCACTTACGAGGTTTTACAAAAAAAAGAAATTAAAAAATAAGTAGATATTTGCAATTTATACTTCTCCGGGGTAAGCTGGCCGCTCGAGGTGAACACCGTTTCCAGCGCGAGATCTCGCCTTTTCCTTCAACGGCCTAATTGGTGACCCGATGTGATAATTAAAAACATGACCTGCGACCTACAGAAATTTCGACTGCATGCAGTTATCATCGTCCTCCAAACATCATTTGCAGTCTTCAGCTTAAAGTCGAAAGCTGAAAGCTGCAAGCCAGTATGTCTTAACAAATTTCATCTCTGTAGCTACTGCCTGTTCCTTCAGACTACTTTCTGCTCTACAGTGTTCGGCACGGCTCAGGACTCTTGCCGCGCGCCTCTGCTTCATGGCATTTGCGCAGATTACTTAGAAGGTGCAGTGCTAGGAGTTGCCCTGTAGTCAGCGATGAGTCAAGAAGGAGTTCTTGGCTTGTCGGCACTGGAGTTACAATATGAACCCTCAATCTGATCAGGGAGCGTTATGGCGGTACTGTCGTCTCGTCACAGGAATTTAACCGAAGTCTTAATTAGGGTGTACGAAGACTATTCCCGTATAGTACAGAACAGCTTCGTACTACCACATGAAGTGTGGTCGCGCTCCAGACTGACAACCTTTTCTTTTGACGGCCAAGCACGAATCAGTCGACTCGACTGGAGAATGAACACGCTTTTACGGAATATCAGCGTAATGCTATTACGTTTTGTATGGTAAGTAATAAAAATTAGTGACGAAGAATCAACCTTAATCCTCAGGCGAAACAACGCACTGGCGTTTTGATTCTTAATGGACGATAGATCCAGGGGTCTACGGGCCACAGCACTCTACTTCCCATCAGGCAGACGTTGTGTTCGTTAGTTACTATTACTTTTATTATAGAAAAACAAACAACAACATTCAACAGTCTTACTAAACAGTTAAAATGTAGCGTTTTTAGAAGCACGTCTTGTATAAAATAAAGAAATAAATATTTTCCGTTATAATACCTTTTAAATAGATTAAATTTTATATTCCATTTCTAAATGTTAAAGCAGTTCTTCTGAAGCTGAAATTAAACCACGTTTTTAGAAGATCGAACCAGCGTAATAAGCAATGTTGGTTCAACTCAATTCCATTCATTGCGGCTTAACGCTGATCCAATTTACCTTAGTCTGAAGAATCAAAAGCTTAATTTGATTCACAGTTTCTGAATAAACTCATTTCAATACGGACACATCAATCACTGCAAAGCAACATTAACAGATAAGCAGGACAGTAACACCGGCACAGAAGGCTGTCTATTAAAATTCGTAGTGTCATTACCATTATGCAAACCCGTTTCACTCGCTGCTGTTGATAAGACGCGGTTTCCTACGCAAGGAGGAATTCCTTTAATGTCCTCCCAATTCTTCGATAATGCTCTCCGAATCCGAAAACTTGTAGAGAATTATTGCCTTTGTTGGTTAAAAGGTTCCGTGAAATGTTTCTTATTCTTGCCAAAAATTGAGTTGACGGTAATGTAATTGATTTTTTTACGTTATAATGATTTAAAAACAGTTTACTATTATAGAGACCTTAAATATTACATACGATATATACCTAATGACGATAGCTACACAGTTTTATAAGAACCTCTACATGTGTGTAAATAAAAATCATGAGACACCAATGCCTAAAAATTATAAACCAGTTCAAGAAACAGTACCACCTTTTTTAGAAAGAGAGATAGAGCTATCTATAATAAAACTAAAAGCAGGAAAGAGCCCAGGACCTGACGGAGTGACAAACGAGATGATAAAAGCCGCGAAAGAGAAACTAATAAAACCACTCACTAAGCTTTTCAACTGTATTTTAAAAACAAAAGAACTACCGGAAACATGGACATGCTCGGAGATAGTTCTACTGTATTAAAAGGGAGACCCCAAACTGATATCTAATTACAGACCCATCAGTCTTATATCCTGTCTGTATAAAGTATTTGCATCGACCCTACTAAGACGTGTAACAACGAAGATTGACGAGAACCAGCCTGCAGAGCAAGCGAGATTCATGAAAAATTTCTCTACCAATGACCACATACACACATTGAAAGTAATAATCGAACGGTTTATGGAATATGACCTCTCCTTATACGTTGCTTTTATAGACTACTCGAAAGCCTTCGATTCAATTTCACATGACTCTATATGGCAGGCTTTAAACCAGCAAGGACTAGACCACGACTATATAGAACTTATTAAAGCTATTTACTTGAGAAGCACAACAAGAGTACGTCTAGACTCAAGAGGACCATCATTTCAAGTCGAGAGGGGGGTAAAGCAAGGCGATCCGCTCTCCCCAAAGCTTTTCATCGCAGTCTTAGAATCCATATTCCGAAACCTCGATTGGAGTGATGTGGGAATAAAAATCAACGGCAAGTATCTCTCACACCTCAGGTTTGCGGATGACATAGTACTGCTGTCGGAAGACCCGCGCAAACTTAACGACATGATAGAGTCCCTTAGCCATCACAGTGAGACCGTTGGGTTACAGATTAACTGGGACAAAACGAAAATAATGACTAATCGTGAAGAAATACCTATATCCATACAGTCTCAAACTATAGAATATGTCGCAGATTATACTTACCTCGGACATCTAATCTCAATAAAATCCTGTACAGAAAAAGAAATCGATCGAAGAGTAAAGAAAACGTGGAGTAAATACTGGGCTATGAAGGAAATTTTCAAAGGCCCCATACCCACAAAACTGAAAACAAAAGCAATGAACATCTGCCTAACGCCGATTCTTACCTACGCATGCCAGACGTGGTCCCTCAAAAAATCACTCTTAAATAAAATAAGAACCTGTCAAAGAGGACTAGAGCGGAGTTACATGAACATCAAATTGAAATATAGAGTCAAAAGTTCACTGATAAGGAAAACAACAAAGGCGAAAGATGCAGTCAAACAGGTCCTGACATTAAAATGGAATGGTCATATTCAGAGAGCTACGGATCAAAGATGGTCTCAAATAATCACAAATTGGTACCCAATATATAAAAAACGAAGGAAGGGTAGACCATTTAAAAGATGGAGTGACGACATCGTAGAAATAGCCGGAAACTTATGGTCCAGACGGGCAAATGATAGAGCCACCTGGAATGGTTTGGAGGAGGCTTTCACCGCAAAAGGCGGCCCTTACACCTAACAATACTAACCTTATTTAAAAACAAAACTAACATTACTAACAAATAAATAAATAAACATACATAATAGTAGATAAGAAATACATACATGTAAGGGATTAAATAAAGCTAATAATAATAATAATAAAAAATATTACATACAAGCAATAAACGTTTGAGGATTTTTTTCCATACGTTTACGAATGGAAAAAAATGCTCAACAATTCATACGTAGTTGTCCCATGATGACTGCGTAAATTAATCAATCACTTAATTTCATATTAAATTGAAAATTAAAAAAAAACGAAGCAAAAAGAGCTGATGATCTTAAAACGGCTGAAAAGATTTTCTTGAATCATAGCCAAGACCACTCTCGATCAAGTCACCTTTCAAACAAAAAAAAACTTAAATCGGTTCATCCATTTGGGAGCTGCGATGCCACAGACATACAGATGTACACTCGTTAAACATATAACACCCCCTTGTTTGCGTCGGGGGTTAATAATATAATGAATATAAAAGGTCAAAAAGACCTCAAGGTTGTAGAACCAGACCGACAAATCGCAGCAGTATCTGTTACTGTGTTGTAAATCAGCCTGCTTGGCGTGGCTATTGTGGCAAAACTTTACTAATTCTTTCTAAGGGACCAGAGGTCAACGTAAAACACTGTTTGCGTCGGGGGTTAACAATATAATGAATATGAAGACTGATAAAATGCAGTAGTATCTGTTACTGTGATTGTAAATCAGCCTGCTTAGCGTGGCAATACTTTACTAACTTTACTACTCTTTCGAAGGGACTGTTAAGAATGAGCAAGAAGAAAGTCGTTGCGTGTCGCAGTATGTATTCAATGTTATTTTAGTATAATTTTATTTGTAATATTAAAATGACTAATACGATTACAGTCCACCGACGGTAAACGGCTATTGAAGCCGATAGACATTTGCAGCCAACTTCAAACAATAATGGACAGATGTGTTGCAACCCCTTAGGTCTAAGATCTAATGCTTCACAAAGTGTAACATTACCGGTTGTCGTATGTGAGTGTCTGTACACCGGAGCACAGCAATCAATTCACTGCTAGTTGGGCTCAGAAATATGGCAGAGTAAGTAAATATGGCAGAGGAAGTAGCAGAAGACGGGCTGCAGCATCTTCCTGATAATAACACAAAATAATAAAAACTGCGGTTGCCAACTCGCCATACAAGCAAATCTCCCTATTATCCCTAATGTCCCCTATGAGTCAACCCCCCCACCCTCTCCGTAACGAGGTATGTCCGTAGAGGGCAGAAGATTTTATAACGCTGTAATTAATGAAAACAATAATGGCGACAGAAATGGTTAAAATGTGGTACAAACCCATACACTCCTAAAAGGAACCACTTACCGTTGCCGTTAAAGCCTATTTAAGTACACTGCTAAAGGGTAGGTAACCGCAGTTTTTTATTTTTAGTCGTCATTATGAAGATGCTGCTGCCCTTGTCCTGGTTTGTTTACCTCTGTCGCTTCTTACGACATCGATATGGGGTATTTATGAATTCTATTATGTGAATGTTTAAGTAAAATGTTCGTAATTATTCCATGAAGTTTAAACGTAGCAATAATTATGAAAGGCATTGTTCGATGTTACCGAGCAATATCGTATACAATGAATAAATGTACAATTAGTGTTGAATATAAATCTATAGAGCGAGCAATGTATCATGTCACGTCGCGACCGCTTGTCACGCCGATAAGATTACTAGACAAAGGAAGTCCACCCATATCACTACCACCAAGACCGCTAAATGCGAACCTTCATTTACCAGTTCCATTTTACAAACGACGATTTTCAATTTTAATTCCTTTCGAACAGAGACCATTTTGCTTCTAAAGGAAAACATTAGTGTTGTTACGTCGACGTCTAGTTCGTTAAAGGACACTCAGCTTTATTTATGTCGACATACTAGCAACGTTACCGTATTTGTTTTTGCAATTTCTACTATACAGGAACTGATTTAGACCCTCTAGTTTAGGTTATAAAGTTTAAATTAGATTGTGGCTTCAGCTCTTAGCTGGGATGCGGCAATGGAATTAAAACATTTTGCGCTTAGTTTTAAAGTATATTTTAAAGGCTGCTACTGAACAATCTACCCGGTGGTTTCCGGGCACGATAAGGAGTCAATGTGGCCTAAGTCAGTGCGACACGCGACCTGGGCTAATTTATGTTGCTGCGATGCGAGATATAAGGCCCGTGGAAGGGGCATGAGCCTGACTTTTTATGGGCAGTTATGTTAATCGACTGTCTAGGCAAGCAGGGACAGCCAAATATAAGCATGACCTACGCAAGTACTTGTTCTATATGAGTTTTTTTTATAAACACTATGTTTTAGAACCCACCTTCTTTGAAGTCGCCTTTTACGACACCTCGAGACGATATGGGGTAGCGGATGTAAACGCTTAGATATATAGAATTATAAAACGATTATGTATAGGAAATAAATAAAGTGTACATTTCTGGAGGATCTGTTTTCCCTTCTTTGCGCAGACATTTTATTCTGAATCACTTTGCAGCTACGGATTTCCATACTGCACTTATGATCGACTCGACGCCAGGCGCTTTGTAATGTATTCACAAAGTTTATCGATTTGCTCTATATTTCAATTGCAACTGAGCTTGTGGCCGATGAACTGTTTACTCTACATGAGTATCACATTTATATCGCAAATTATGTGAAGGCTGCGACACAATGAGACGTAACGATTTGCTTAATGAGTGAGCGGAAAGTAAGTTGGTTGTTACACTTCACGTATTTAAACCAAGAATCATAAGTATTGTCTGCAAAATATCATGTAATTTAACATTTTGTACGGCTTTTAAAGTGGTCTTTACTTTTTGGACGTAGTGAATAATAAAAATTAGGCAGATGATTCATTATAAAATGGAATGACGGTTGTCATAATCTTGATTGTTATCATTCACCGAAATGATATGTATCTATTTTATTAAATAGTTTATAACGGTTTCCATTAATTTTGCCGTATGATGTTCATTTACCGTTTATTTGACAAAATTTGATGTCAAAAATGAGTCAAGTCCGGTCAAACAGATATAATATTGTCTTGTGTAACTTTAAAAAAAAGCTAATGATAATATTTGAATGAATTTTACTTATGAATCCAACTGAGTAAATATATTTTTGTTTGAAGGATCCTCTGTCATAAAACCTTTTCAGAAGTGAGAGAGGCTATCTAAGGCTTTATGATGAATTTCCGTTGTCATTTTGCTTAAAGTACTAGAGTGTGTCCTCACCTTAATAGCAGCCTATGAATAAGCGGAAGCATTATGAGGGAAACGGTTACCGAATTAATAGTCACTGCAGCGTTCATTGCAAAGTATATGAGTTATCGCTCATGTTTATTTAGATGCTATCAGTGCATACAACAAATATAAACAACATAGAGGAAGTAATTCAGCTGCAGAGTTGTCACGGATAATATGCCAGCTGTTCCTTCCTATGCCACGCGGCTCGCGGCGTACTCTGCTGTTCGACGTACGAACAATTGACAAGCAACCGCTGATGGTAAAAATCTAACGGAGACTCAAGTATTGGATAATCTTCTTCGTTTTTGAGCTAACTGAAAACAAGCTCTGTAGTTTCGGCAGCAACATAAATTGAGTGGGAATTTGCACATCGCGGTATCAGTGTAAACATAAATTATATAAAGAGGTATATTTCGTTAAATGTTTGCCTCGTTCAAAACAATTGTTTTATTTTTATTGATGATTATAATGGATGATTTTTTTCACCGTCTGGAAATAGAGTTTAACAGGTGAACGGAATACAAGCCTATGGCACTGATATTTTACAATTTTCTTCTTTAACATTGACATAACATTATGAAATTGATGAAACATATATGAAACTTTCGGTAATGAAAAATAAAAACAAAATTTTCGACTAAATAAATAAATCAATTAAAAAATATCGAAATTAAAATAATACGCACCCAATTAGTAGTAGTTATTGATTAATCAATTTCATATTTTAATGTAAAAAAAATCGTAAAATATCAGTGCCATAGACTTTTATTCCGTTCACCTGCTACACCCTATTTTTTTCCAGACGGTAGAAAAGATCATGGGTATAACAGACACACAGTCCATCTACGGTTACACACCTACAACTAGCCTCGTTTTTTTTTAAATAATATGAAAGTGACAAACGAATTTACAGTCCACCTGATTGCAAGTTGCCACTGCAGACCCTGGTCATCTGCAACCGATTTCAAACAAGAACGCTAAAGATGCCCTGTCAGAGCTGACGATTAAGGATGTAGACTGACAGTCCCTAATGATACTGGCTCTGTATACCCGTCAGTGCAAGTACGAGGCACTTGGTGACAGAAATGGGTAAGAGGTTGGTGGTCCTAGGGTGATCCTACGCAGAAAACGAATAGGAACATTCGTTTTTAGATTAAGAACCAAAATGCAGAACAAAACTGATTAAACCCACAACATAGGCCAAGTGTAGATTAGAGGTTACTATTATTTTTCGTCACGTTCTGTCGTTTTTATCGCTCACCCAGGACAACACCGTGGAAAATGTACTTGATGGTTAACGTCTGATACTATTTTAGTCCGTGCTGGGATATATATTATTATAAAAAAATATTGCTAAAACTGTCTTGTAGGTGCTCGCAATGAATGTGAAGACCACAGAACTACATACTCTCATTTAAACACTTCAGCTTAGTTGGTGTGATAAGATCATAGACTATAATTATACAACGTGGGGCTACAATGGCGACTTTAATTTAACACACATATACGTTTTCACACTTTCATTTCATGACGAAATTATATTGCCATTAAACGTCATTATTTACGGATATATTTAAAATTTTAGAAAACAGCATGTTAGAGCAACCTGTAATTAAAGAACTGTCGCGCAGCGGTCATTTGCCGGGGTCACGGATCATAACATTGCATCATCGAAATTAAAACGAATAAGCAATACTATTGAAGGAAAGAAGATTTGTCGGCGAGCGGCCGGCGCAGGAGACACCTGCTCCCCTCCCGCACCCCGCCGCACTGATATCGAAATATTTTTATAGTACTAGCTGAACCCGTGTCCTTGACACACTTGTTCATAGCAGTGCGCATAATTAGGTCGACTAATATTTTGGTGAATAATTCCGCGAAAAGACGCTTACCTATTGTTTTATTTATTAATTTTTGTGTAATTAGGTTATGGTACTGCGATAAAAACGCTTTGTTTTGGTTTTTTTCCAATCTAGTTGGTACATTTACATCTCTTGCGATACGGACGCTTTTATTTGTGTTATTAGTGCTTGTGTAAACCTGTGATCGTGATGGCAAATACACATCCGAACTACACAGCAGCTGAATATGCGGACATGATCCTAATTTACGGAGAATGTCATCAAAATGCCACCCTTGCGATTAGAACATATCGCGAGAGATATGGCGATACAAGACAATGCCCTACTCATTCTCGCACTATTGTAGGAGCTCTTCAGCGCATCCGCGAAAACCGACCAGTGGATCCTAGGTATCAACGCCCTGATCGACCACCTACACGACAATACCCAATCCATTTAACTGAAAATGTGATACAACACTTTGAAGACCAACCCAAAACTAGCCTTCGCCAGAGTGCTAGGCATTTTCAAGTCCATCACAGAACCGTCCATAGGATATTAAAGCGCGAAAAGTGGCACTCATTCAAGTTTAGAAAAGTACATACTCTGCTATCGCGTGATAAAATAATAAGAGTTAATTATTGTCAGTGGTTACTGAGAAAAATTGAAGAGGACAGTAACTTTCTTTCTCAAATTTGTTGGACTGATGAAAGCACGTTCACCAGAAACGGCATGTGGAACCAACACAATCTGCACCACTGGGCACCAAAAAACCAAAATCCGCGCGTTTGGCGGGAGTCAGCCCATCAGTACAGATTTTCGGTAAATGTTTGGGCAGCTATTCATGGTGACAACATCATCGGACCCGTATTCATTGATGGGGCTTTGAACGGCGAAAGGTTTGTTAATCTATTAAATAATACGGTGTCAGAATACACAAACAACCTAAACGTCCATCGATACCAACGAATGTGGTGGTGGTAATTAGATGGTGCGCCTGCACACTCTGTAACAACAGCCAGGCAGTGGCTAAATGACACGTTTGGTGCACAATGGATTGGTGGATTTGGACCTCGTAGGTGGCCACAAGATCGCCAGACCTCACGCCACTCGATTTTTTTTTTCTGAGGGTGCATCAAAAACGATGTATACGCGGAGAACGTGGATTCGGTGGAACAATTACGCCATCGAATAATAAATGCGTTTGAGAAATTGAGGGAAATGGCTATAAGTGACAATTTATTATCAAATGTGCGAGAAAACATGAAACGCCGTTTAGTTCTTTGTATCTGCCAACAAGGTGGCTGTTGGCGACGCGCCTATAAGAATGTTTCAGTTTATTAAGTCAACCGATGACGAATAACTTTTCAAAGACTTATTGTCCAATAGAAATGTTCTGATAAGAAAATGCTTAGTTAAATCTTAAAGAAATGTCGAATTAATGATATGAAGGTCTTGGGTTCGACTCCCAGGCCGGACTAGTTTACTGTTTTCTAAGTAATATCTTTCAATAAATTCATATAGGGAATTTTATGTTATAAAT
Organism: Parnassius smintheus behrii; assembly: GCA_036936625.1. Lineage (NCBI taxonomy): Eukaryota > Metazoa > Arthropoda > Insecta > Lepidoptera > Papilionidae > Parnassius > Parnassius smintheus. Next base: position 59,885,701 of record JAUPFT010000003.1, on the reverse strand, counting down.
TATGTTACCGGATTTGTTCCCCGGTTGAAATCGTCTTTCCAATGATGTAAATTCAAAGGAATATTAAAGTGAAACCAGAGATCGGATTTGTTCCCCGGTCGAGATGATCACTCTGTGCATAAACAGAATTAACGGAAGTTAATTGCATAAGTATTGTCTTGTATAAGTATGATATGTTTTGTACGAAAACAATTGTTGTATTGTTATCTGATAAGAAGCATGATAACTGATAAGAATCTTATCAGAGATAGTTTCCTACAGTTTGAAAATTATGTAGAAGCACTTATTTATTTAATATTGTTAAAATTAAGTGTATTTCAGACTTTCATTTTTCTGATAGCCGAGAGCCGTGCAAAGTTAGTTGTTCAAATAGTGTGAGTTCACGGAAGCACGCTGGCCACGCCCTTAGGAGGCCGAATATGTAAAAATTTAAAATGTTTGTAATTTCAGCAATTTATGTAAAAATGACTTGTAAAACATTTCAGGTTGATTGTACGTGCTAAAAAGGTGAATTCTGTGTTATTTTTATGTGAAAATTCCTGTGTATAAGTGAAATAATGATAGTTTTGTATAAGAAATTTAAAAGTGTTTTAAATAGTGAAATAAATAGAGAAAATGTAAATTAAACTATTGTATTAGTTAACATATGTATAAATTCAAGTGGGAAACATTGTTTTAACTTTCTGTGTTAAATATTTAAGAAGTTTGGATTTTGAATTTGTGATTAAAATAGGCATGTTTTGTTTTATAAATTAAAGGATTTTTGTGATACGAAAAAATAATATATATCATGGTGTAGATATTGTTTTGTGCTATCTAAATAGATAACTTGTATTTATGTATGATTTATGTGAATAAAGAAATTAAGTGAAACGTGAGAGAGTAGTAGTACAAATTCATGTTGTTAAGTTGCGCAGGCACGCGAATGGCGCGGCTCACTTTCGCGTATAGTTCTGGGGGTAGCTTAGTGAACGGGTTTTATTGCAATTCGTTCGGGGAAATAGTTCGGGAAATTAGTTCGGAAAAATAAGAAAATCCTTCGGGAAAAGTGAAAAACCAGCAGTCAAGAAGAAAAAGTGTAGGGAAGTGATAGGGAAAAGTGATTACTCTCTCACGGAACGGTTTGAAGATAATTGCTGTTTTATTCCCAAGTAATTCATCCCTAAAGTTATACAGTCCACATCGAAGAATTAAGGCGTCGGGACCGGGACGACTTCGGAAGACCCGTAATCCCCGTCTGAACCTACTTGCTGAAAAAGAACGAGGTTATCGCCCTAGTGTGTTACTCCGTTGCGGAGATCACATACGTTGTTCCCGAACCCAACGTAGGCGTTATAGGAGGCCGGATCGAGAGAAGCCTCGATTCCTCCCTTCTGTTTCTTTATCGAACGTTCCAGCCCGTCTGGTTCGTTTTAAATTGGTCCTTCCGAACCTGTTTCCTTTTCAAGTGGACCTTCGGAGCCGGATTAAAAGGACCACCCGAACCCCGCCAGCTGGATCAAGGAACCAGCTGTGGACTGCTGGTTGTGGAAAAGAAGACCTTCGGAGCCGAGTGAAGATCAGCAACCGAAGGAAGCCGGAGGTTTGAGCTGAAGCAATAGGACCAAAGGCCAGAAGACCAGGACGTCAGCGCTGAAGGACTGGACCTGGAACTACCGGAAGAAAGAAAACCGGGATTGCGGCCTGGGGCGTGTGCTCGCATGGGGCACGTATAGCAGCCGGGCGCAGGTGTCTTGTGAAGGCACTCATCGTGGCCAAGCAGGGCTTGGCATTTTTCCTGTCGGACGACCGTGTCTGGCATTTTCCTGTCGGGCAAGCGTGCTCGGCATTTCCTGTCGGACGACCGTGTCCGGCATTTTCCTGTCGGGTCATCAGGGTGCAAGAAGAAGCATCCACCGCTGCTGCCGCCAGGCGAGGGTGCGCGTGGGCACCTGACTGCATCGCGGCCGGAGGAGGGCGCTTGGACGAGGCGTCACCGGCAACTGGGCGACGAGCACAGCATACATCCCGACCACCTAACGGTGCCAAACGGTTGGGCTCTGGCACAACACCTTCGGGTGGAGCAGTTCTCTCGAGCGAGACTGCGCTTGCACTACCGCTCGACTGTTTCGTCATATTCCTTGGCGGGACAGTTCCTAAACCTTTCTTCCATTCCATCCGACTCCATCCCTGGACGGCTAACCTCGGTAGGCCCCGTCCAGGATTGATAGGGCTGATAGGGCTGTTAGGGTGGTAGTAGGGTTGTAGGGTTGGGAGATAAAGGGGGGGGGGAGGGGTAGTGGTGTTAGGTTGGGGTGTAGAGGGGTTGTAGGTAAGGGGTTGTAGGGACCGTAGGGACAGTTAGGGACCGTAGGCCAACAATCACCTTCCTGCAAGATGAAGAAGGCACAAGACCAGACAGGGAGAAGCGAAGGGAGCAGGACAAGGACAGGGCTCTCAAGAAAAGCTAAAGAAGCGGAACCATCTGGAGCGACCACAGCTACTGCGTCAAATGGAGCAACTCCTTCAAGTGGAGCCACCACCGACACGTCTACATGCACATGGGACACAGGGACGTCCGTGGCAACGACAAGCAACAGGACGGACACCAGTGGTACGCAGGCCAGCACCGCACAACAATCCGTTATATCCAGGAGTGAAACGGTGGTCGAAAAAGTAGGTCAAAGGACCGAAGAAGCGGCATCGTCAAGGACAGTAATCGGGCACACTAGTGATAAAGGGTCACAAAGAGGTAGTAGGTCATCGCGATCGGCGAGGCTGAAAGCCGAATTAGAGGCGCGGATTAAATTCGAACGCTCAGAGCTCGAACGAGCACAGGCAGCTGCTGCCTTGGCCAAGTCTCAATTGGAGTTGGCACGACTCAACCGAGAAGAGGAGATCGACTCGAGTGAGGATGATGAAGAGCGGAATACTCAGGTGGAACCTTTCGTAAGGAGTTGGGTTCAGCAGACCATAATGAGCGCGCCGGTTAGTGTAGCACAACCCGATGTTACTGATAAGGAAGCGTGCAAAGGATCACGCCGCAAAGGGGCGGAGATCGAGCGCAACCAAGGAAATGCACAGAAAACACACGCGAGTGAGGTGTCAGAATTGACCGAAGCGATTGTGAGTGCAATAAAAATAGCGGGTAAAGATAAGTCTTCCCAGCTTCATTTCCTCCAGGAATTACCGGTGTTCGATGGAGACCCGGGTGAATGGATAATTTTCAAAACGGTGTTTGAAGACACGAGAAGCCAATTTTCAGGGGTGCAGAATGTCGCACGCCTTAGGAGGGCATTAAAGGGCACCGCTAAGGAAGCGGTTAAGTCGTTGTTGTTTACTTTGTGTGAACCGGAAGAAATAATGAACGCTCTCGAAAGAAGATTCGGTAGGGTTGAGATGCTCATTCTAGCCGAAATCGAGAATGTAAAGCGTATGCCAAGATTGGCAGAAGATTGCCGGAATATAGGATCTTTTGCAAGTCGTATTACGAACGTGGTTGCCACGATACAAGCGTTGAATCAACCACAGTATTTGTACTCACCGGAGTTAGTGAGCCGCATAGTGGAGAAACTCGGAACTATGATTAAATTTAAATGGTTTGAATATCGAGCTCAGTATCCTTTGGAGCCAGAGTTACAGAAGATGGCCAAGTTTTTAAATTTATTGAGTGAACAATTTGGAGCGTCCTTAAACAATGAAAATGCGCCTGAAAAAAGGAAGCGTCCTGAATTCAGGAAGCAAACTGTACACACTGCAAAAGGAGGTGTACGCAGCTGTGCCGTGAGCGAGCGCTATATGCGCCGAAGTAATTCGAGCGAGCGTCTAGAACGCCGAAATAGTAAAAGGCACAACCGACAAGTGGTTATGACAACCCAGGATAAGCCTGTAAGTCGGGTAACACATAAGTGTGTTATATGCAACAAGGAGCACTCTATAGTGAGTTGTTACAAGTTTAAGGACATGAATATTCGCGAGAAATGGGAAGCGGTCAAAAAAGCGAAAGTATGTTTCCAATGTTTGTCACCTAACCATAGGAGGTTAGAGTGCAAAGCGAAAAAATGTGGTGTAGAGGGATGTAGAATGTCACATCATCGAATGCTACACCGATACCCCAATGAAAAAACCTCGCCACAAGGGGACGAGGGGGGTAAAGATGCTCAGATCACAACTGTTAGTACAGTGAATGCACTGGCATGTGCATACTTAAAGATTATACCGGTCGAGTTGTATGGACCTAGAGGAAAGGTCAAGACAACAGCTCTTCTGGATGAGGGATCGACCATGACACTCATAGAGGAGTGTATGGCTCAGAAATTAGCGCCTCGCGGACGTAAAGAGGGATTACGTATCGAAGCCGTGGGAGGTAAGCGAATTAACGACGACAGTTCGTATCGCTTAAACGTTAAGATAAAAGGCATTTACTCGAGCGACTTAGAAGAGATAAGTGTACAAACAATTAAGTCACTTAACCTTTCTCCTCAGTCGGTAAGCCGAGAATTGTTGCAACGGTGTTCTCATTTGACACCGATTAAGGATGAGTTGATGTATGAGAGGTCCAAACCTACCATATTAATTGGTCAGGACAATTGGCATCTCATAGTTACTCGTGAATTAATTTCAGGAGGTAAGAACCTACCTGTAGCATCGCTCACCAAACTTGGATAGGTTTTACATGTTCACATATCGGGTGGTATTAAACCGATCAAGATCGTTAACCACATTTCCGCCAAGAAGGAGGAAGATATGGATAAATTGATCAAGGATTATTTTAGTTTGGAATCTCTGGGAGTGTCGGCTAGAAAGCCCGCGAACGACCCAGAAGAACGAGCTTTAAGTATTTTGAACAAAACGGTACGTCGTATACCTAATAATAGGTACGAGACTGCTTTGTTATGGCGCACAGACAATGAGTGCATGCCGTCGAATAGGGCGCAGGTTGAAAGTCGCCTGTTGAATATTGAAAAAAAGCTCGACAAAAATAGCGAGTTGAAGAAGGAATATGAGAAGCAAATTGAAAATCTCATCGTTAATGGTTACGCAGAGAAAGCGAACCATATTCCCATTTCCCCACGTACGTGGTACCTTCCTCACTTCGCAGTGACTCACCCGCAAAAAAGGAAAATAAGGATAGTTTTCGACGCCGCCGCAAAGACGGGCGGACGTTGTCTCAATGATGCATTGTTAACCGGACCGGACTTATTGAAGTCGTTGTTCGGAGTTCTGCTACGATTCAGAGAAGGAAGCGTGGCAGTAATGGCAGACATTAAAGAAATGTTCCTGCAAGTGAAAATCCGGGATGAAGACAGGGATAGCCTTCGATTCTTATGGCGGCACAATCGTGACGCGCCACCGGAAGAGTATAGAATGACGTCACTCATATTTGGAGCGGCATCATCACCATGCATCGCTATATATGTAAAGAATAGGAATGCGCAGGACAACGCACATATCTATCCAGAAGCAGCTTCCGCTACGGAAAGCAATTTTTATATGGATGACTATCTACAGGCATTTCCCGACGTGACGACGGCCGAAAGGATAGTAAACGATATGTATGAATTACATAAACATGCTTCTTTCCAACTGAGGGGATGGGCTAGCAACCGACCCGAAGTTTTAAGTAAAATGGAAAATAAATATAAGAGCGACAGTGCTTCGCTGGGAGATAAAGAGCACACAGAGCGCACGTTAGGTTTGATTTGGAATATCAAACGGGATATAATAAGTTTCTCCACAAGTCTTCGTAACACACCGGAAGAGGTGATGGAAGGTTTACGACCGCCTACGAAGAGGGAGATAACTAGCGCTGTGATGTCAGTCTTCGATCCTTTGGGACTCGCATCACCCATAACGATTCAAGGGAAGTCGCTGATCCAGCAAGTATGGAGGACAGGCATCTCTTGGGATGAAGAAGTTTCACACGAATTACACGTGTTATTTTGTAAATGGATATCGGAAGTGAAGAAATTAGGTCATTTAGAGGTACCTAGACGCGTTGCTGAAGGCGTCGGCAAGGGAGAGTTACACACTTTCACGGATGCTAGTGAAAAAGCATACGCTGCCGCGGTGTATTACGTCACCACGGACGAGCTAGGAATAAGGCGGATTACGCTGATCGCCGCAAAGGCAAGAGTAGCGCCATTGAAACCAATTTCGATTCCAAGGCTTGAATTGCAAGCAGCTCTTATGGGCAGCAGGCTGGCTGCCTCGGTTAGTGAAGAGAGCAAGTACGAAATGTCCGAGAGAGTATTTTGGACAGACTCACGTACAGTGTTAGCGTGGATTAAGTCAGATTCTCGCGCCTTTAAACCATTCGTTGCTCATCGATTGGCTGAGATCGAAGATCACAGTAAACCATGTGAATGGCGATGGGTTCCAACGTCACAAAATGTGGCAGACGACGCCACTAGAAATTTTCCTTCCACCTTCGATGTAAGTCATCGCTGGTTTCAAGGACCTGAATTCCTCAGGAAGAGTCCTGATTTATGGCCCAAACAAGTGGACACCATAAAAAGCTTAGAAACAGGTGAAGAAAAATCGCCAAAGGGCGTAAATGCGTTAAGAAAGCAAGAACCGTTAAGTCTACCCGACTACGGACGATTTAGCAGCTTTAAGAAATTCCTTGGGGCAACTACACGCACCTTACAAGCGGTCGAAAAATTCAAGAGTTTAAGAAAGTCGGTTAAAGGACCCGACGACGCAGCCGAAAAGTCGGTTATGTGTTCCAACAAAGTTTTAGCAAAGTCGGTTAAAGGACCCGATGGCGCGTTGGACATAGCGCTCTTGAAAAAAGCGGAATTATTAATTTGGAAGTTCGTTCAAGACGACTGTTTTTATTCGGAAATAAAATGCTTGAAAGCAGGCAAAAGTGTTGAAAGAAGTTCACGCTTAAGTAAATTATCTATGGAAATAGGAGAAGATAAGTTACTCCGTTTAAATGGACGTTTACCTTTCAAGTCTAATTTGACCGAGGAAAGTAGAAAACCTGTCATATTGGACGGTAAACACGAAATCGTTAAAATGATGATTAGAGAAGTTCATCATCATTTTGGACATGCCAATCACCAGACGGTGATGAATGAGGTGAACCAGAAATTTTATGTCTTGAACTTACGTAATGTAGTACGAAGTGTGTCACATCATTGTCAGTGGTGCAGGACATACAGGTCAAAACCGCAGAACGTGCCACAAGGAAATATTCCTCTGGAAAGAATAGCTCATCACGAACCACCTTTTACATGCTCAGCTGTGGATTATTTCGGTCCTATGAGTGTGACTATAGGAAGGCGACACGAAAAACGTTGGGGTGTTTTATTCACGTGTCTGACTACCAGAGCAGTACATCTGGAATTAGCAGCCTCGTTGACACCAGCGTCAATGATAATGGCGTTGAGGCGATTTATCGCCAGAAGAGGAAAACCAGCCGTTATATACAGCCATAACGGGACAAATTTCAAAGCTGCGAATAAAGAATTATTGAAAGCATGCGAAGAATGCCATGAGAGCATGAAAAATGAGTCATTTAAGAGATATATTAAATGGAAATTTATACCTCCGGGAGCACCGCACATGGGTGGCGCCTGGGAGAGGTTAGTAAGATCGATTAAAATTGCGTTGACCGCTACGCTCAGAGAAAGGAGCCCACGAGAGGAAATTCTACATACGTTGCTTTTAGAAGCAGAGCACACAGTAAATTCCAGGCCTCTGGTAACATTCAGTATGGATAGTCCTGAAGAGGGTTTGACACCCAATCATTTTCTTCTGGGACGCTCATGTGGTGATCGACCACCTGGATTATTTCTAGAGCAGCATCAGACGGGTCAACTCAATTGGAAAGCTGCACAGAAGTTAGCCGACCATTTTTGGACAAGGTGGCTGAAGGAATACATGCCTACCTTAATACCGCGAACAGGTAATAACGGAAAGTTCATGGAACCTAAAGAAGGCGATATTGTTTTGATAAAAGATCATTCGTTGCCACGAAATACGTGGCCGAAAGGCAAAATTAGTAGAACGTTACCGGGACCAGACGGTCACACCAGAGTGGTTGACGTCATTACTAGCACAGGTATCTTGAGGAGACCTACATCCAGAATAATAGTCCTGGTACCCGCGACGCCTCCCAAATGATGGTGCTAACGCACGGGGGGGGGGGGGGGGAGATTGTTGGCGACGCGCCTATAAGAATGTTTCAGTTTATTAAGTCAACCGATGACGAATAACTTTTCAAAGACTTATTGTCCAATAGAAATGTTCTGATAAGAAAATGCTTAGTTAAATCTTAAAGAAATGTCGAATTAATGATATGAAGGTCTTGGGTTCGACTCCCAGGCCGGACTAGTTTACTGTTTTCTAAGTAATATCTTTCAATAAATTCATATAGGGAATTTTATGTTATAAATTATGTTACCGGATTTGTTCCCCGGTTGAAATCGTCTTTCCAATGATGTAAATTCAAAGGAATATTAAAGTGAAACCAGAGATCGGATTTGTTCCCCGGTCGAGATGATCACTCTGTGCATAAACAGAATTAACGGAAGTTAATTGCATAAGTATTGTCTTGTATAAGTATGATATGTTTGTACGAAAACAAATGCCTATTTGTTATGATCGATTAATGAGAACATTCACTTCTATTGTTATCTGATAAGAAGCATGATAACTGATAAGAATCTTATCAGAGATAGTTTCCTACAGTTTGAAAATTATGTAGAAGCACTTATTTATTTAATATTGTTAAAATTAAGTGTATTTCAGACTTTCATTTTTCTGATAGCCGAGAGCCGTGCAAAGTTAGTTGTTCAAATAGTGTGAGTTCACGGAAGCACGCTGGCCACGCCCTTAGGAGGCCGAATATGTAAAAATTTAAAATGTTTGTAATTTCAGCAATTTATGTAAAAATGACTTGTAAAACATTTCAGGTTGATTGTACGTGCTAAAAAGGTGAATACTGTGTTATTTTTATGTGAAAATTCCTGTGTATAAGTGAAATAATGATAGTTTTGTATAAGAAATTTAAAAGTGTTTTAAATAGTGAAATAAATAGAGAAAATGTAAATTAAACTATTGTATTAGTTAACATATGTATAAATTCAAGTGGGAGACATTGTTTTAACTTTCTGTGTTAAATATTTAAGAAGTTTGGATTTTGAATTTGTGATTAAAATAGGCATGTTTTGTTTTATAAATTAAAGGATTTTTGTGATACGAAAAAATAATATATATCATGGTGTAGATATTGTTTTGTGCTATCTAAATAGATAACTTGTATTTATGTATGATTTATGTGAATAAAGAAATTAAGTGAAACGTGAGAGAGTAATAGTACAAATTCATGTTGTTAAGTTGCGCAGGCACGCGAATGGCGCGGCTCACATTCGCGTATAGTTCTGGGGGTAGCTTAGTGAACGGGTTTTATTGCAATTCGTTCGGGGAAATAGTTCGGGGAAATAGTTCGGGGAAATAGTTCGGGGAAATAGTTCGGGGAAATAGTTCGGGGAAATAGTTCGGGAAATTAGTTCGGAAAAATAAGAAAATCCTTCGGGAAAAGTGAAAAACCAGCAGTCAAGAAGAAAAAGTGTAGGGAAGTGATAGGGAAAAGTGATTACTCTCTCACGGAACGGTTTGAAGATAATTGCTGTTTTATTCCCAAGTAATTCATCCCTAAAGTTATACAGTCCACATCGAAGAATTAAGGCGTCGGGACCGGGACGACTTCGGAAGACCCGTAATCCCCGTCTGAACCTACTTGCTGAAAAAGAACGAGGTTATCGCCCTAGTGTGTTACTCCGTTGCGGAGATCACATACGTTGTTCCCGAACCCAACGTAGGCGTTATAGGAGGCCGGATCGAGAGAAGCCCCGATTCCTCCCTTCTGTTTCTTAATCGAAAGTCGAGTTCCGTTAGGTTCTTTTTCAGTGGCCTTATTGAAAACAAGAAAATTTAAAATAAAGACAAATTAAAGCAGTGATTATTGATGACAGTTAACAAATAGTAACACGAGAGTGTGATATGATACGTGTTTGACTAAGCATCTCCGCTGTAGGTACCACTTAGGACGCGCGCCGCCACGCCGGTAAGTTTCTTTGATAAACAAGACACGTTGCGTGGTTGCCAGCCCGCTAAACGCTGCGTTGCCGCTCCGAGTTAACGTAAACCAACTAGGTAAGTATTTTCATGAATGAATTTTCGCAAGGTGATCCCAATTTTAGTTACTTTTTTAATATTTAGTTTGTTTGAAAAAAATAATTTTTCAATTTACGAGTAATTTTAACTTTTCAAAATGAATATGATTAATGGTCACTAGCCCTACCCGTGTATTAAATTAAAGTCGCCATTGTAGCCATACGTTGTATACTAGACAAAAAAGATTACTGTACTTCGATTTCACTATCTCGTGTTGAATATTGTAATCTGTACCACTCCAATAAACATTCTTTTTAATTATTTTTCTAAGTTCAATATTTTCGTACACTACCAAAAATAAACGAACAAATATTAAAGAGTCGGTGATAAGTGTAAAGTGCAACCCTGCTCGTTAGAAAAGCCCGCCCGTCTCCCTTCATTAGTGTTTGCCAATGAAAAAATAAAGCGTCGCTACCTACTCGAGTTACCCAAGCGAAAGCCTTTGTACACGTGGCAGAATGGAAGCAATTTCCAGTGCCCAATTTCTAACGTTCGTTTTTTAAAAAACGTTAACGTCATTCATCGCGGGCTCTTATGTTTCATCGTCAGTTTATAATTTTGCACAAAAATGAACGATATTTTTAGGCGACAGTGAGAAATGAAACAAACGACGGTCATCAGCATTTCCGTAGCTGTCTGAAAAACGTGGCAACTATGGTACCTAAATACCCCCTAAGAAGCAATCTAAGAGGGAGGATCTCTTTCAGGACTGTTGATATCACTGAAACAATTATTTTTGGGCATACAAACCTATTTCGTGTGAGATTCAAAGCCGTTCAACGAAACTTTCAGCTTACATTACAACTTGCGAGATAAGTATGATTTGGAATTTAAATATTATGTAAGTGTTTAAGTTTGTTAGGACTTAAAAAGGACTTAAAACTTGAACTCGATGGGATGCTGATATAATATTCAAAAATACAGCGCCGTTTTATAAAATCAATTAGGTATGACAAATAAGGAAATAGAGTTAATCTTTATGTGTTAATGTTTTAGATATAAATAGCATTCCTCGCAGAGGTGGAGACCTGGTGACCTGTAATACGGGTATCTTACCCACCAAGGTACCAGCGATCCACGGGCAAAGTTGTTTTGTACTACTTATATGCTATTTATGACTCTAAATGTAACTTAGTTTGTGGTGAGAAATTAACGTTATTTATTATTATTATAAAATATTATATTTTAGTATTGAATTTTATTATTTAATTAGTCGTCCCTTTTTATCTTTATTTATTTTTCTTTTTTACTTATTTTCGTTAGCGTGCAGTTTCTCTCGACCAGTGTATTTATACAGCAAGAGTTTAAAAAAGAATTTGCAATCGTAAACGGTAACTACAAATCAAGACGAAATATTACTTTTAAAGACAATGCCTACAGTACGGCCCTCACTTAGCAACCTATTTAACGTTCTTTAAATTCAACGTCATTTAAACCAAAAACAATACTAACGCTCGCCATTAATCTCACTATCTCGCTCTACATATTTCTTTGTCCAAATCCATTAAATTAATTACAGCAATTCGGGGAGCGACTCCGTATTTATTAGTGTCGTTATCATTCATTGAATCTTTCGATAGTAGATTGTGGATTGGAGGCAAACTTGATAGATGCCAGAGGTACACGTGAAATGGGGGGCTAAATTAGCTGTGTGAAGAAGAATGCAGTTACGTCTGTGACTGATTTTTGGATGGTTACTTCGGCACGGCGTTGTTAGGATTGCCTAGTAAAATTATAGAAGGACCTAACTTAGGAGAGGATATAAATTTACAACTTTAAAATAATGTTTTAATATGTGACATAATCTAAAAATTTAAATCCAAAATTTTATTCATTAGGAGGCTCTAACACAAAATTTCAGTCAAACAATAATCCACTATAAAATACTTTACAAATAGGAATAGTTATTTTTATAAATAGACACAGATAAAATTAATTACAAATAATATTAAGATAAAAAGGAATGTAGATGTCGATCAAATATCGTATCGGAAGAAGTTATTCTGACATCGAAATTAATTATTGGATTCTTTATTGATCGCTAGACGTTAGCAGCCCTGTGAGTGGGAGACAAGGACACATAGGTGTCGCGGGGGTCGTCGATAGGGTGTGGAAATTGGCAAATTCTTTTCGATATTAAGGTGCAAATCGGGCGGTAAAAGAAACGAGCACGTAAGCGCCCTCTTTATTTAAAGAATTCCATCGACTTGGGGTTCAATGAAAAATTTGACGAGAGGATTTGTAGGAAATGGCGGTCTTAAAAAATGGTGATATTAAATTCTTATTGAGGTGTGATTGCGTTAGGAAAGGATTAAAACTACTTTTACGGATTTTATCGCGTTTATTTTTACTTTTTATTTTTAATTCCCGACGTTTCGGGCGCTTTCCAGCACCCATGGTCACGGGGGACTGAGATGACTGACGTCCCGATGTCATTGTTAAACCCGGAGTACCTTCAGCTTTTTTAATTATTGTTTATGGTCCGATCTATGCAAAATGAACTGACTATGTCTTGAGGTCTTGCAGTGGTATGCTTGGGTTTAGTTTTAATTTTACTGATTATAGGATCCCAAGCAGGTGGTAGTAGTAGTAGGTGGTAGTAGGTGGTAGTACCCAGCCTCCTTTAATCATGTGTAGTGTTCGCGTAAATATAAGAAATCATTGCGTTAGGAAATTTAATTTTAAAATGTAAATAATAATTTCTTACGTCTTTTGAATATAGTGTAGACAGTAAATAGTAATATCTAATTTTACGTACCTAATATTATTTTTTATCCTATTATTTTTTTGTATTACGTAGTGAAGTACATATTTTTTAAAAGAATATTAAAAATGCTATAAACATTACTAATATTCCCCTTAACCACTAGTGGTAAGCTGGCAGCGTGGTAAGCAATTTAGCTTGTGTTAAGAGTGGTTCACGCCGGTAATCGAATGGCGGATTCAAACCCACAACCTTTTTGAGTACGCGGTCCGCGCCCTGCCATTAGACTACTGTCGCTTTCATTTATATAATAATTTCCGTTTATATAATAATATATACCAACAGCTGAAATCCTCCGGGATAACTTTATCAATGCGAAGAAGCAGAGGTTTGCAAATGCAGAGCACGAACATAGGACCACGATCTCACAGCGTAAAATAGCAGAAAATGTTGCTGTGTTTCGTATGGTGAGTGTAGACCATCCGGAGACCCTTTTTACTGGTATTGAGGCATTCGAAGGTGACAACGCATCTGTATTTTGATTCTTTATCTAGGGTAGATGTAGGTGTCCGTGGGCCACCGCAACCACTTACGATCAGATCACTTGTGTGATTGTTTAAAAAAGTAATTTGTATTACACGTTTTAAATTAGTATTTCCAGTTAATATGTATGTATGAATGGAATAGAATGTATGTAATATTCAGTTTTCACTGATTTCCAGACCTCTGAGTAATCTGAAATTTTGCAGACGTATTAAAAGCTTATGAAAATATAATAAATTCATGAATTTGACTTCACCGACCTATCCAATGCGTGTTGCTTAAGCTTTTTTAACACTAATTTAATGTTAGAAAAGCGTTAATTAACAGTCAACAGATTTGCTTCAAATTAATATGAAAAAAAATATACAAAAAATATAACTTATTATGATACATGTATAAATTAAAATAAGTTCCAATCATGATTTAAATTTTTTTACGTGAACACTACATATTAAATGAAACTAAGTTTACGCGTTTAATTTTAACTTATTTAATTCCCGATGTTTCGAGTGCTGTTTCATTTCAGTCAGTCACATAAAAGTTTAGGCTAAATGAAAACGCAGACACAGGTTTTTCTAAAGGTCAAGAGGGAAAGAAGCAGCTAGTGTAAATTATCAAGCCCAAAAAATATAATTCAAAGGCCAAAAGTTTTACAATGGGGCACATAATTATGGTAGTAATAACGTGGTAAATAATTTGTATTGTAGCTTATTACAAAAAATACAATAGAAACTATAGCTTAAACACATTTTCGTTTTGAATTAGAAACTAGGTGCGCGTTTAAAATTAACTAAAGGTTGAATGCTCGACGTCTCTTCGATTGAGGTCTTTTGATTCGACCTGGTACGAGATGACCGATAAAGCCGAGTTTGCTTTAATTAACCTTATTCGGAGAAGGAATTAATTACGACGAACTGAAACAAACAAAATTCTTTCTGAGATAAGATCTCTTCAGACACTCATTTGATTGTCTCAACTAAGGATTATACAGGATACAACTAACATTATATACCTAGGATATAAATGCAACATTGTTTTATAGACACAATATTATTTCATTGTTTTCTAAGTTTTTGTATTCCGTGTATTTAGAACTACTAGGTAACTTTTAGTAACTACATGCGATGTCTTCTACCTTTAATTAATTAGTGTAGTTGATGTGTGCATACTATTTCTTCATTATTGCAACAATCCTTAACGTACTTCAATAAATAAATAAATAGGTACTACGCTTTTAATATGTTAAAGACAATAAAAAATTTAGTAAGTGTTTTCTTAGTGCCTTGTTAAATCTAAATACATATTTCTAAGTCTAGCAATTTACAAGCAAGTAAATTCATAATCATTATATAGATTCTAGACTGAACAATAGGAGGTTATCATTGGGCAACTAGTTGTAAACTTTTTAGTAATTGGGTCCAGTCCAGATATACACCACTTCTGCTTTTGTCGGCTTAAAAGGTGTGAAACATTTATACATCTGTTAGTTAAGTTAGTCACAGTGTATGTGTGTATTACGTATGTACGTTCTCTAACTCGTAATTATTAATTACTCTGTAACTCATAGTAACTCGTAATTGGAGCGTCACACACCGACTTGCGACTTGCCAGTGAAGTCGCAAGGCTCTAACTGATATGTAGCGCCGTCTTTGCAGCATAATGCTGAGTTTGAGGCCTATATGATCACATTTTTATTTTGATTTTGTTTAGATTTTTGTATTATTATTAATTAATGATGTGCATGTACTGCTTCTTCATTGCGTAAGCAGTAAGAGACTGTTGCGTGCATATTTTTGCCCCTTGTGTTTGTACATTGCTTTGTTTAAAATGTGTGCTTCAAATTAATAGTTAATTCTTTCTTTCTTGCAAAAAGCAAAATAATTAAAGGCTGTGTGGAATTCTACCTAATAATTTTCTGTTTTTTTTTTTTATCACTTGTCATATCCATTCACAAGTCACACGTTTGTCAATCTAACGATAAAAAAATCTATAATAAAATCAGAGACTTGCTTAGTTATAAATCCGTCGACTGAAAATAATTCTTTGGCAAGTTTGATGAAATTGAAATTTCTGGAATTTCGTCAATTATTTCCAAAGTTGTTATTCGATGGGCAATGTTTTGTGTAAAATGTTTTGAGTAAAATTATTTTTCCGGACTTTATCGCGTTTAAATTACTTATTTTTAATGTTTTCTGAAAATTAATATAAGGAAATCACACTATTTCGTCACGTGGTGGGTGTCGCAAGAGGCTACTATTGAAAATGTCAGACTAATAAGTTCACTAATCGTGTCCTCTAGTATTTTAGTGTCGCACTTAATCATATGTTCTTCATATAGTTTTTCCAACTTGGTGACTCTGCAAATCATTTTTCTTCTTTCCTCCAGGCTTTTATTACACGCTAGAACTGTATCCTTTACCATAGTTATATTGTCCCTGACTTCGTTCAGCTCATTCCTCATAGCGCTAAGCTCATTTCGAAAAAGACGAATTTCTAAACCAATATCAATATTTTTATGGAGAGGACTACATTCACCAACTTCTTGGCACTTAACCGGTGTGTTGGAACGGTACTTACTCTTATTTTTAATGTTTTCTGAAAATTTATATAAGGAAATCACACTATTTCGTCACGTGGTGGGTGTCGCAAGAGGCTACTATTGAAAATGTCAGACTAATATGTTTAATAATGTTCTCTAGTTTGCCTTCTGTAACTCTTTGCATTCTCTATCCCTTACTTTTATAGTCCGATGGTGCGGGAATTCAACACGATCAAAGACAGATCAGGCGCAGAACCAACGGCTTAACTCGCTTTCCGCGGCACGGAGGTGAAACACCATTATGATTACGGCAGAAGTATGCCTAGACCGATGGCGAGGTCAACTTAAAAGGTCTGTTGACACTTCAATCGCCAATCTGCTCATCAGCGTGAATGTTTTAGTAAATCCTAATATAACTATATAACGAACTCTTAAATCAAAATCATTTTCTGTAAAAGACATTTTGAATTCTCGTATGCCGCGATTTTTCTTTGATCCATGCGCCAAACTTAACTTTAAATTAAAATGAATTACAATACGACATGTTCTGAAATCATTTAGGATGACTACCTCAGCCGAAATCCGAAACAAAAAAGGAAGCCTACCATCTGGTAAGATGCAGAATTACTATTGTGACTTCCTTAAAGTTGCACCCTATATACGTAGAACAGCTGGGCACAGGCCTACTCTCAGTTGTGAAGGAGTTTAAGGGCAAAAGAAAATGTCCGCCGCGCTGCCACAATGCGTGTTGGCGAACTTCACATGTCTTCGAAATATATTTTATTCTTATTTCTCAGACATGCAGTTTTTTTCGCGATGTTTTCCTTCACCGCTGAGCACGTCGTAAAACGGCACTTAAAATTGTAAATGACAATTTCATTGGTGCCGGCGGGGATCGAACCCGGGTTGCTCGCATACCGTGAAATTGACACCAGGCGCTTAGTCTCTTTGTTCTACCACGTCTTGACTTCCTTAAAAAGTATCATTAATACCTACTACGCTTTTTCAGTGTTATTTTACGTTAAGCGATTTAAGTTTATGGTTTGAGTTATAAATATTTAACTATTCAGAAGTTATATGATTCCTTTAACAGATTTTTGATTAAAACTAACGCATTTAAGTCGCAAGTGTAATTTTTTTTTCAAACAATTTTTACGTTATGGAGCCATGGCGCAACTAAAATAATAATTATTACAGCACGAACGGGTCGGCTCGCAGGGGTAGGACTATGCTCTCACAGAATACCAGTGTGAAATGGCAGTTCAATGCTCCTGTATCTCGTATAGTGAGTGTAGGCAACTCAGATATCTTTTTTTACTCCAAACTAGGCATTTCATCTTAGACCTCAGGGGTAACAACACATCTGCATTTTGATGCTTAATCGAGGATAGATTTAGATGTATATGGGTCACAGCATCCACTTATCATCGGGTGGACTGTGTCGACCTAATTCGATAAAAAAAACCTAAACAGAGATGAACTGATAACTCCGAAAAAGTAATTTTCAGCTTAGTTTAATATTGCAAAATTGTTCAATAATAATTTACCAATGGCATGTTTTCCTTAACTACGTTCCTCCAGAACGTAATCGTAAAGATGTCTTAACATAGAGTGACTTTTGTCAAAAAGTTCCTTCCCTCGTCAATTCCTTCTTCCGTTAATGAACAATTCAAAAATTAGTACCGAGTTTCTCAAATGTTCTGTTAAATTCCTTTGCTATAATTGTTACTCGGAGCTTACAATAAACACGGACGACTATCAGAGAAATGTTACGGATCGCTTCATAAAATCGGTAGAATGGACACAGACAAAGAGGAGAGGCTATTATAAATACTTTTAATCTGTTATTTTAATTTTGCAAAGCTCGTAACCATAGTGAAGGAACGCAAAGAAAATTATACATATGTATATATATATATATATATATATATATATATATATATATATATATATATATATATTAAAATACATATATTAAAATACATATAAACTTAGTCCGCTGCGTTGCTCCAGTGTGAGTTGACATAGTAGGTACATATACCAATGAATTTGATGTTCTGCAGTATGGGCCATTTCAAACCAAAATAATTTTTGTTTGGCTAAGAATTCTAATTTCAAATTTATTTTATTTTAAAACATGGAATTCTTTTTTTAAATAAGTCATTTCTTTTATTAATTAGCGTAATTTTTCATCGCATTTGAATCTTTTTCGTCATCATAGATACGTTAAAAGTTCGAGTAATCATAGAATATGTGTACCATCGTGGCAGTAACGTGGCACAAGTGGCACGCAACATCAACGACGTTTACGGAGTGAATACTACAAACGAACGCACCACCTGTTATTGGCTTGCCCGCTTCCGTTTTGGAAATGTTGAACTGAAAAATGAACACCGTGGTTGTCCGCAAACTTTGGTCAAAAATGACGAATTAAATGCGTTTGTGTAAAGCTTTTATACGTGGTAGAGTCACGCTGCAGCTATATTATGGTTGTAGTGCTGACGGCGACCCAGGACTCGAACGGGGGAGGACCACGTTCTCATAGAATACCAGCGTAAAATAGTAGCTTAATGCTCCTGCGTTTCGTATGGTGAGTGTAGAGAACCCGAGATCCGTTTTACTGGAATCGAGGCATTCCATATTAGTTCTCATGGGTTAAAACGCATCTACATTTTGATTCTTAATCGAGGTTAAACGTAGATGTCTATGGGCCACAGAATCCAGTTACCATCAGGAGGACTGTGTGCTCGTTTGTCACCCTTATTCTATAAAAAAAAACTTACCCCTAGAAAAGTGATGGTCACTGTTTGGTAGTCTGGCGCTCGTGTGATTTATCACAGCTTCTTGCCAAATTGGATGAGCATTACTGCAGATGTATACTGTGAAGAACTGAGCACAATGATGGGGAAGCTAGTATGTCTTCAACCTGCTTTGGTAAATCGCTAGTCCCCGCTGCTCCTGCACGACAAGGCGCGACTTTATACTACACACATCATCCGTCACAAGACCTTGCGTCTACAAACTTCCACTTTTCCAGACTTTGGATACCATTTTGGCAAGAAAAAACTCAATACCAGAAAGGCAGTACAAAATACCTTTAAGAATTTGTTGCCTCCCGGCCAGCTGATTTTTCTAAGAACAGAAAGATGCATCGATTGCATGAGTGATTACCTTGATGAATAGAAATAAAATGAAATGTCACCCGTGACAGTGACCATGTTTACATTGGCTCTTGTATTAAATGAAATAAAAATTGTAATTTGACTATTTCACTGTCTCAGAGTTAATATATCAAGGTTACGTTATGATTGAACTTCCAATAAAATGGATATCTTCCTACTTAGCGAACCGTAGACAATGTGTCGTAATAAAAAAGATTGTAGTTGAAATGTTATCCTTTTCATCTTCTTACAAAGTGAACAAACACGGCATTTCTCAAGGTAGCGTGTTAGGTTTAATATTGCTTCTTTTTATATTTATATAACTCTAGTTACCAGTCATCAATGTATTTTATTCGCGGACGATATTTCAATAATTGTAAACACTGATAAGAAGCAAAATAATTCAATACGAAGTCATGAAATTGACAATAACAACACAATTGACAAAATTATTGAATGGTTAGACTAAATCAACTTATTCAACCTATTCATTTTAATAAATCAAAAGACACAAAATACAATTTTAATCCCAACATCGACCGGTTAAAAGAAGTAACGGAAAATAAATACCCAGGGGTAATAGTCGATCAAGATTTAAGCTGGAAAGGTTACATACGTCACCTACGCAGTAGAATTAAACAATTTGTACATATAATAAAGTGTAATAAATAATTTGTACATATAGTAAATGCACATAATAAAGTAAGAAATGTTTCAGACAAAACTACTACCGTCCTAACGTATCACGCTTATATAAAATCTTTACTACGTTATGGTGTTTGTTGTAATTTGTGCAACGGCACGGACAAACAGATATTATTTACTGCACAAAAGAAATGCATTAGACCTTTGGTGGAATCGCACCGGATAAATCCTGCAAACCTATGTTTAGAAGCCTAGGTTTGTTGCCACTACCATCTCTCTATATCTACGAAGTTTATAATTTCGTACATACACATAACAATCTCTTTACAAGGCCATATGATATGAACATAAGACTAAAACGAAGTGCAAATAGACTTGTATTAGAAAGAAGACATTAGATGAGGTACCGCGATCAAACAAATATAGTAAAAACTGTTTAACCATGTGTTTTCGAATTTATAATAAAATACCAAATGAAATAAAATCGCTTAATAATAATTTCTTTAGAAAAAAAATTATTGACTTATCGAATTGTAAATCTATTTTATGACATCAGAGTCCTATTTGTTAAATATGTATGTTTATGTGTGTAATGTGTGTGTATTTGTTTATGATTTTATTTATTTTAGTCTGTTTTATGTTTTGATTACAAACATTTCATTTGTATGTACTATATATGTAAATTTGTATTTCTTGTTTTAAGCAAAACCTTCTGTTCATGTTTTAGGCAAATATATCTAAAAAATAAATAAATAAAAATATAGAAAAAAATTACGCTAACTTATTTCATAAAAAACGACAATTTCATAGGTAAAGGCCAAATAATATATCTCTTTTAAATCTAGAAATTTCGTCTTATAGTAGCGTAATACTAACAGGCAATACAAAGCTGAAACAATGTAATTTCTTTAAAGTTTTCAATCTACAAGGATAACTCTACTAGTTAAGTTAGCAAAAGGTAAATATATATTACCCAACAAATAATTAATCTGTGGACTTTGTGTTAACTTACCCACGTAAGCATCGTTGACAATAACATATGATCTAGGGCCGTAACGTTTCAAATATTCGCAGGTCCGTAGACCCGAGGCCATCCGAACGGAAGAGGTCATATTTCCAACGCGTTTTTTGCGAGCGTTACGATGTCTGATGGAGATTGATGATCATGCCGCCCCCTGGCCTAGCCTCACGGGTTACTGGGCTTACGCGATTATATATAGGGTCACCACGTAGAAAAACTGTGGAGGACGTATTTTGTAATTTTTTACAAATGTGGTGTTTAAGACTCAATTTTTTTATAGGAATGGAATGTTAAATTGTGTTTCCTACGTAAAATATTTTGTATGTTTGTATTTGTTCTGCAGCTATGTTACGGTTCAAGCACGGATGGAGCGGCACGAACGGGTCTAGACCAAGTTCTCACAGAATACCAGCGGCAAATAGCGGCTTCATGCTGCTGTGTATCGTATGGTGGATGTAGAGAACTGGAGACCCTTTTTACTGAAACCGAGGCATTCCATCTCAATGTCCCTTTTACAGGAAGAAGGGTATCCGGTTCTCTACACTCACCATACGAAACACAAGAGCTTTAAGCTGATATTTTACGCTGGTATTCTGTGAGGCCGAAGTCCCACCCCGGTCGAGCCGACCCATTCGTGCTACAACCATAATGTAGATGCAGCGTGGCTCTACCTCGTATGGTAAACGTTGTTTTGCTGCTTGACGGTGGTAATTAGTTAAGGTACCAACTCAGATAGACTGTTGAGCAGAAAGGGTCTTTACTATCTATTCAACTAGTTAACTAATAACTAAAATATCCACAATAATGCAAAAAACTTGGAAACCGTATCGTAGAGGGGTTTCGCATATATCCAAATTACGCCCTTGATGGACGTTTCTTACACGGACAACTATCCGCAATAATCCCCTGCGGATTGGAAGTAAACGGATCGGATAATCAATACGAGAACAAACCACCCCGTATTAACAATGTACGTCAGCGCAGCGAGATTGAATTGAATATATTAAAATTAATGCTCTGCCGAATCCATTATATTTTAACCTAATGTCTCGTACTCAATTGAATACGTAATATAAACAAATTATTAATAGAAATCCATAGAATGTCTTAATATTTTGAACTTCAATATATCTTTGCTCTATGTACGATCAATCAAGTTGTAGTATTTTAATTTATAAAGTTTAACTTTATAGTATTCGCTCAAACATTAAATGAAAACCTTATAATATTTTCGATCATTATAAATTACTGTGTAACCTTATTTTAACCTCATCGCCCTTGTAAGGGTAATATTTATCAAGTGTAGGTAAGGTTGTTTGCACTTTAAGTCTACGTCTGTATAATCGTGTATATATAATATCAATAGCCACAAACAACAAAGCGTTTGCTTCTTCGCAACTTTTTTTAATAATCATCAAGTCAGGAATTCCAAAACAATTTTGGGCAAGAGACCCCCCTTCCAACATGAACTGATACCTCACACCCCCATACCCAAATTACTTTAAAAATCCTATCTCTAGTTTTTTTTCCTTTTGATACAAAATACTTATAATACCAATTTAAAAACCTTGCGATTGGTTAAGTGAGTAAACTTGACATTATTTTCTCATCAAAATTTAACAAAATAAATAGACACAAAATTCAGTAAATATTAAGTGCAATTAATAATTATTAGTACAAATTACGTAAAAACACTTATGTAGGTAATTATCATTGGAAAAAAACAACATTAAAATCGCAAGGTAAACAAAATTAGTTTTCGTTTATGTCGACCTGTGGGAAACCGATTTCGACCCCAAGATCGCTTCGACCGCTTTGGAAATTCCTGCTTTAAGTTAATTATCTTTTATAATTTCTTGAAACAAATCTGTTGGGTTTTCAATTTCACTGTTTTTTTTTTACTGTTTTACTCAAGAATAGGCGTTATTTCACATTGCATTAACTTAAATTGATCATTCGTTGAGTTAGTAATTAACTATAATATGGTTCTATTATTTTTGTATAGTATAGTGAAAGAAAAAAACACTTAATGCAAGTTTATCAATGCGTTACACCGCCGCCATCTTGAGTTTGGAGAAGCATTGACACTGGCGGAGTGACGGAGTTCTTTATTCACGCTCGAAATAGAAAGGGGTCTACTTAGAACTGGGTAAATAAAAACCGAGTTGTCTATGCCTAATTGTATAGGTATAAAGCTACGCTTACAGTAAAAATTTAAATATGTGCACATAAATATCGTAGTCATTTTATTTATGTCTCTTTAAAATTTCCTATACAACTGTAGATATTATTTTTGCGATAACAAAAATAACTGTTGCCATGAACAATTCGCTTATATTTAAATGTATCTATTGTAAATAAATAAGTGCGAGAGCACTCTGTTGCGGTAAAATTATATCAGCTATGAAATACATCAGAGCTCTGTGTCGCCTCGGGACGGGTCGCTTTACAGTTTACACCCTCATTGAGTTCCTATAGCTGCATTTTTAAACAAAATGGCTGTCGCAAGCTTGACGCCGCTTTGACAGATGCGTTTTGGTTTTAAAATAATTTGTAAAGTTTTCATGTTTCTTATAAAGGGTTTAATTATAATATTTAAATTTCTTGAATAACTTAATATTTATAATAAAATAATACTTCTTCAACGTATGTAATTATATATTAAGGTACATGAGGGTAATTTGGTCACCTTAAGCTTTGCCGCCCTATGAAACCGAAACTAGGAGAAGGATAGATACAAAAACGCAAAGTCGTATACTATAACTAATATATTAATAAAAATAGCAAACGAGCTTTGGCAATAATTAGGAATACTTCGAAAATCAACTTAACAAGAAATAACTACAATACGTCATACTAAAGTCGACTAAAATATTTACTATAGTAAAATGGCGTTCATAAATCTTTATCCTTCTATGCAAATAAGGCTGTAATTTGTGAGTTATAAGAAAGTTATCATATTAACCGTATGACCATATTACCCTCACGTACTGTATAAAAAATACAACAAATAACTATGTAATAAATAAAATTGTAGTGTCTATATGTTATAGTGAAATAAGTTACTTCTATTAAGCTCGGGGGGTCATTTGGATGCTATCAAGACACAAAACAACCATTTAAAAAAAGAATTCTGTCAATCACAGCTTGAATATAATACCGTAGCTGCTGTTACGCCACCAATCTTGCACGGTACACTCAGAGAGGTAAGTCTTGCTAATAAACAAACAATTGAATTGTTATGTTTTCCATGTTTATACTTTCACCAGTCTGTACGGGTTGATCTTCAGCATGGCTGAACCCACTGTGATGAAACTACAAACTGACAAAGATCAATGCCAGGAATATCTAGTCCAAATTCTATCCGAAAAACTTGAAGCTACAAATTGTTAAATAAATGATCTTTCGTTATCTTACACTGCAATAACGCATTTAATAATAATAAATACTATCTAGGCGGACCCGGTTTGGGTAGCTTGTCTAGAATAAAGGAAATTATGTAATTGTTTGTTCAAAGTCCGACTTGTTCACTGTAGTTACTGAAAAGTACGTTAATCTAAAATTGAGAATTGTTCAAGCGATAATCTTAAATTGACATGTTTTTCACAGTTCTTCGGAAATCGAATGTATCTCAGGTTTAAATCGTATTACTTAAGACTGTTTGACCCGATTTCTCGTCTGAATTACAAAAAGAGATCCGTCGTAAGTTTCCTGTAAATGCCCCGGGCAACCGGGCCCGAATACATCTGGGGTCAAGTGTACTTGGGCCCTTTGTACCTAAATAAATATGGCCTTGAGCGTTATCTAACATCGTGAGTACTTTTTCTCGAAAAATATATACTATTATCAACAGTAGGTGTGTGACTAATTCGATAGAACGATTAAACTTCATGCTTAAAGTTCTATTTGTCGGTCGTTTTACCAATGACGAAAAAGATAAAATACATAATATAATAAGCCTCTCAAATATATTTTGATATAAGAAATTAGGAGAAATATACTCCACAATGATAATTCTAAATCTTACTTAAAAAGGACATAAAAGTTTGAACTTTAATCTATTATTCTGTGCATTAACTCAAAATCTATTTGATCGATCACAACGAAAATATCTATTAAATATATATTTTTCGAACTTTCTATTTATAAACTAAACAAAAATGAAAAAAAAATAGAAAGAAACAAATTTTAAAGTTACCTATTAAATTTATCTGCTTTTTTTCAATCTAGCGCGGCAATTAATAAATTAAATTGCAAGCGCTAAAATAAAAAACGTCGCTGAACACAACCTATGATATTAACAGGTAGGATAACGTCTGTGGAGTTCAGCTTAATGTTATAACTATCAAATTCATTCGATTTATTTTGATTATGATTACGTGTAACACCACTATTATTAAAGTGTCCTTATACTCAGTACCCAGTAATCTCAGATTAACGTGAGACATTTTGATTTATTTAGTCTATTTGTATACAGCACACCCCTTGGCTTTGAAGAGATGTATTTGTGAGATTACGTATTTAAGACTAAGAATGCAATTATAAACGGAAGACTCATATGATATCTAAAACGGAGATTCCTAGAGCGCATCTAAATAATCACCTAATGTAATGGTGCTAGGGAGTTAGTTTTCAAGAAAATTGCAGTGTCCTTAATACATGCGAGTATATACGATATTTAATATTTTTCCAGTTAATATTACATTAATATAATATTAAGTTTCTTTAAAGAACGGTAAAGTGGTCGAGAAAATAGCGTTGAAGGGGTAGGAAAAGTTACACGTGTTGTATGTAGCGAGCTAGGTTTGTAATCATTTACAAATGCAAACGGATCGGTCTCAAATACCAGGAAATATCCGGGATCTCCGGATCGGGTCGGGGGCCGGTCTCATCCATCGTTCAGAACGAGGTATCCGCTGACGGGCGAAGGTCCCCCGATATTTGAGATGACACAAAGCGATGACCTCGAATCCATTTCTTGGGTCTCCGGTAATAGTTCATTCTTTCGACATATGGAATAGGGTTGCTGCATAGAATTTAATCATTTAGTATTGCGTAGCGTTAGCAAATATTGATTTATAAAATTTGTTGTGAGGACTAAGATGGAATGCTTCGTTTCCAGTAAAAAGAGTCTCCGGTTCTCTATACTCACCATACGCAACACAACAGTATTAAGCTACTATTTTACGCTGGTATTCTGTGAGAGCGTGGTCCTTCCTCGGTCCAGCCGACCCATTCGTGCTACAACTATACTACTAATATAACTGCAGCATGGCTCTACCGCGTATAAATTGTGTAACGTTACCAAATATTAATTTATAAAATTTTCATTTAAATAATTTCTAAGTATTGCTGTTTCTATACTTAAAACAAATGAAGGAAACATGAACTGATTAAAGAAGTGTTAAGAAATTACGAACATTTGCACAAAATCTACTCCATATAAAGAGTAAAAAAATATTTTTTATACTCTTTATATGGAGTAGATTTTAGAATTATTTACCAACGAATGAAAAGTTAATACCAGCATAAAATAGCAGCTAAATGCTTCTGTGTTTTGTATAGTGGGTATAGAGAACCGGAGAACATTTTTATTGAAAACGAAGCATTTCATCCACAGCAGTAGATGCGTTCACCCTTTTTCAATCAAAAATAGATTACAGCCGGCACCATTGAAATTACTTACTGCAATTTTATTAGTGCCGATTTATGTCGTGTTAGGTGGTGAAGGCAAAATTAGTAAGAAGAGAAGTTTCAAAGAATGTAAAGTCTATACGCTCTGGAGCTCCGTGACGAACTAATTGCTCAGTTACTCTATTAGCAGTGGACGTATATTATATACAGGCTATAATTTTCTTTTCTTTTTGAATGAATTATATTTTACTACCATTTTACTTTTCTAAAATCAAATATAGGTGTTTTAAAAAAAACTCAATTAATTTTTTTTTCTTTATGGTGTATTTTGTAATATGTTGCCAATATGGAAAAAGTTTCCGATTAGCTGCATTTTTACGTCATTGTGGATTTTACGCCATAATAATCTGCGAATTCATGCATAGCATTACATTATTCAAAAATACAACAATTTGATTCTGTAATAGAAATGGAAACAGAAATTTTTTTATTCAATATCTTAATATATAAATTACGTGTCACATTGTTTGTCCGCGATGGACTCTTTAAACTACTTAACCGATTTTAGTCAAATTTGCACACTGTGTGTAGTTTGGTCCAACTTGAGAGATAGGAAAGTTTTTTGCCCATGAGTGACCCACATTTTTTTTCTAATTTAAGGATGTTTAATAGGACTTGACAAAGGGTCGTCGAAAAGGGCAGAACAACGTCTGCTTGGCCAGCTAGTAGATTATAAATAATACTTATTGAAAGTCACTTTTTCATTTAGATACCACTGGTTCGCAGAAAAACCTCTGTCCTGGGAAAAACCAGCAAGACACCCAGCTAGACTATTTAAAAAAAAAGAGCTTACAATCATGCGTGTTACAATTAAACACAAAACAAATTGGAAATAGTTTGGTAGCGATCACCATTCCCAGGGGTTATTATTATCCATAAATTCCTTAACGTTATAATAACCCTTTTTATACAAATTTAGTTTAATAAAGTTTTTGATCTTTGTGTACGTCAAATTATGTATATTTTATTATAATATGTATATTTTATTATTATGTATATTTTTTATTATACAACATAAAACAAAAAAATAGCTTGGTAGCCATCACCCTTCCCAGGGGTTTTTATTGTCCATAAATTTAAAAAAATTTTTAAAAATTAATAATAACCCTTTTTATACAAATTTAGTTCAATAAAGTTTAAAGGACCAACGGCTTTACGTGCTTACTGTAGCACTGCTGCTACTGAGAACTTCTTCCCAATAACTGATTTTGACTCGAACTTAGATTCAAACTCGGGACATCAAATTCATACGTCGCATTTACGACCAAAGAGATAGGCAGTTTCAATGGCTAGTGTATACACACTTTTCTACATTAGTCTATTATAGGTCTACGATCCAGAGTTAATCTGTGAAGGTTTTCATACACTTTTTTCCGTAAAAGCACTTAGAAGTTGAATATCATTGTGTGTCGACAGCAAATTCATGATTATAGTTAGTAACCGGCCGTAGTAAAATTATGATTGGAAAGACGATGGACGTATTTACATAGATGTTCACTATGACCATAGAAATATTAAAAAATGTGTCAAAATTTCTTATGAATGATTGATTTGTCAAGAATTTTTCCAAATCTGTGATCGTAAGTAATCATCGATTTTTGACGTCATCACTTACGAAATCCCTCTCAGTATAATCATCCTTCAGTATTTTTTAATCCTGTTCATGATGCTTCCAATATTCACAGCCATTCTGCCTTCAGTAAAGTTACGTAGACGATTCGTTTTCTTTAGCTACGAATCGCTAGGGCGTGTCACAACAAATACCCTATCCACCCTCTAATATATTGTATTTCGTAAACTATGTTTAAGCATTGATACATACCTCTTTGTATGTTAAAAATGAACCTCCACTTCACTGAAGGAAATAAAAGTCCAGGGCGAGGTTGTCCAACCCTACATACTCTACATATTTTACCGGACCGACGGTTTTTTATGAGCGTTATATCGGTAACGGGTCGATTTAGGTTAATCTTACACTACAACGAGGAAGTAGAATGCTGTGAACAACAGGCAAATAATTTGGAAGATAAAGAATTTCGTATTTCTACACTTTATTATCAGCCAGTATTTTTCTAATAACAACTCAAATTATTAAAAAAAAAACTGCGGTTTCCAACCCGCCGAGCGTGGTAACTACGACAAAAATTCCACATGTGACAGGCTATGGGCAGACCTATGTTGATCTGTGGAATTTTGTTTGGATATAAAATAAAATAATGTATGGAATATTTACATTTTTGTTATTATAATGCTTTATAAAAATGGATTATTAAATTATTTTAATAGAAACATCCTTTTTATCATTGACAACTATGTGACTGAAACCAGCTTTAATCACTTTCTGTTTCGTAAGAAAATGTTATTACAAGAATATTACAGATATTTGACAATGTCCATACACGCATTAAAACTAACATCTCATAGGCCTCATAGGTCATTTGAGGCCTTGACACCTGCAACTAATTTAAAAAGGTACGTGAGTATGGTCACTTTAAACTTTGTCGCCCTATTAAACCAAAACTAAGATGAGGGCAGACACCAAAATTGAGGGTCCTATTCTATAATATTATATATTAAGAAAAAACAGAAAACAAGCTTTAGCGATAATCAGAAACACTTTAAAAAATCAACTTAAAAATATTAACTACACTACACAATAATAAAATCGACTAAAATATTTACTATTATGTCAACTGTCAAAATGGCCTGGATAAAGCAGCGCATTTTTGACCATTTATTTATTTATTTGATTGACTGATGAAGAGCTGTCGTATCACAGGGGCATCTATGCAAATAAGGCTGTAGTTTTCTAGTTATAAGAAAGTGACCATATTAACCGGATGACCATATTACCCTCACGTACTATAGTTATACTGGTTATCTTATCTTACAAATCAGATCACAAACAAGGCTGTAGTTTGTGAGTTATAAGAAAGTGACCATATTAACCGGATGACCATATTACCCTCACGTACTACAGTTATACTGGTTATCTTATCTTACAAATCAGATCACAAACAAGGCTGTAGTTTGTGAGTTATAAGAAAGTGACCATATTAACCGGATGACCATATTACCCTCACGTACTATAGTTATACTGGTTATCTTATCTTACAAATCAGATCACAAACAAGGCTGTAGTTTGTGAGTTATAAGAAAGTGACCATATTAACCGGATGACCATATTACCCTCACGTACTATAGTTATACTGGTTATCTTATCTTACAAATCAGATCACAAACAAGGTTGTAGTTTGTGAGTTATAAGAAAGTGACCATATTAACCGGATGACCATATTACCCTCACGTACTATAGTTATACTGGTTTTCTTAACTTACAAATCGGATCACAAAGGTGCACGCACCGCTGCTAGGCTGAGGAATAGTAGAAGAGATTGGTATCTACCCTCATGGAATCCTTCAAAAAAAGGGGCCTAATATCTTAGTTTTTTTTAATAACATTGGGTGAAAAACGAGCACACAATCCACCTGATGGTAAGTGGATGCTGTAGCCTATAGACATCCTCATTTATCTTCAATTAAGAATCTAAATGCAAATACGTTGTCACCCCTGAGAACTAACAGAGAATGCCTCGATTCCAGTAAAAAAGGTCTCTGGTTCTCTACACTCACCGTACGAAACACATCAGCATTACGCTGCTATTTTACGCTGGTATTCTGTGAGAGCGTAGTCCTGCCCCAGTCGAGCTGACCCATTCGTGCTACAACTATAGTATAGCTGCAGCGTGACTACCACGTAAAATACCGCATTACTATTTCTTAATTTTAGACAAACAAAGATTATAGACGGAATAGACACACATTTCATGTGACAAACACAACAAATTATTCTAAAAATCTGTATTCATTCGAATATACGCACCTAAAATATATTGGTTGCGAAATACTAAACATAATAGTATAGTCTAATATCAATGTTGAATGTGGTAGGTTTAGTGTGGTACAGTCCTTATGTGTCGGTCCGCGGTCCGGTGTACATATTTGATGCAAACGCGTTAAGGATTGATGGTGCGCGTCCCTTTTTTTTCGGGTTCGACTCTAAAAACCATTTATTATCAGGCTCACTAGTGTAACACATTGAAAACCTTGTCACAGTTAGGTTTCCGCCACACTACATTTATTAACAGTAAAGTTGAAGCTAAGAAACGGTTAAAAATTCACTAAAATTTATAATAATATTTTTTTTGTGTCCGATTTAAGAAAATAGTCACTGTTTAAATATTTAATTTAAAATATCTACAAATTATTCATAGAAGCTTTCACAGAGCTTTAATGCACTCACAGCCATCAATGTCGGCCATTTCGCGCCGATTACGTCATGGAATTAATGACGTCATCCATCAAGACAAGTTGACAGGTTGCTGCAGAACCAGCGGATTTTGTTTACACGTCCAGGAAATGCTGTCTATGATATTACTACATTAATTTTATTAATGAAGCTGTTGATTTCAAAAAAATATAAGTTTCTTTGATTATATACATGTCATATAATCAAAGGTAAGTTTATAAAATTTCGTGACTGGTTTAGGCACAGTAAACTATTTTTAACCCCTGGCCAAAAAACACAGGGCTGTTATAAATTTACATTTGTAGTGCGATACCTTTGTATCTATGTGTCTGTCTGTGACATCATGGCTCCTGACAGATGAACAGATGAATCGATTTTGATTAAGTTTTTTTTTTCGTCTGAGAGGTGACTTAATTTTTTTTTATAGAAGAAGGGGCAAACGAGCATGCGGCTCACCTGATGTTAAGTGACTACCGCCGCCCATGATCAACCGCAACACCAGGAGAATTGCGGGTGCGTTGCCGGCCCTTTAGAAAGGAGTAAGCTCTTTTCTTGAAGGTCCCCAGGTCGTATCGGTCCGGAAAAATCGCCGGTGGTAAACTATTCCACAGAGAGGTTGTAGGTGGAAGAAAACTCCTTGTGAAACGTACAGTGGTGGACCGGCAAGCATCCAGATGGTGTGGATGGTATCGGGACGTTTGCCGTGTAGTGCGTTCATGAAACTTGGCGGCTGGGATTAATCCGAACAATTCCTCAGAGCACTCCTCGTGATAGATGTGATAAAATACGCAAAGAGATGCAACATCTTTTCGCAGCGCCAGTGAATCCAGCCGATAGGAAAGCACTCGGTCGTCGACGATTCGAGCCGCTCTGCTCTGGATGCGGTCAAGTGGAAGGAGCTGGTACTGGGGAGCCTCAGCCCAGAGATGGGAACAGTATTCCATGTGTGGCCGAACCTGCGCCTTGTAAAGTTGCAGGCGGTGTGCCGGCATGAAATACTGTCCCGCTCTGCTGAGCACGCCAAGCTTTTTAGAGGCCAATTTGGCCTTCCCTTCCAAGTGACCACGAAACTGCACGTCACTCGATATGTCGACGCCGAGGATTCCGATACTGGCTGAGGCAACAAGGGGAGTGTCTTGAAACTGAGGGGATACGACAAAGGGGTTCTTTTTAGCGATTAACGCGCAAACTTGTGTCTTCTGGGGGTTAAACTGGACTAGATTTAGTCGTCCCCAATCCGAGACTCTGTTCAGCAAAGACTCGACTTCAGACACAAGTTTATCCCGGCACTCGAAGACGTTTTCCCGAGAAATATTGGCTCGGCCGGTGTAAAGAGCATCACCAGTGCTGTCATCTGCATAGCAATGAATGTTACGGGTATGCAACATATCATTGATATGCAGAAGAAACAGCGTTGGCAATAGCACGCAGCCATGTGGAACACCAGCATTAATAGGCTTGCAATCGGAGCTTGCACCGTCTACAACGACCTTGATGCTCCGATCTGCTGCTGATCCATTCGCACAATTTCTCGGGAAGCCCATAGGAAGGGAGCTTCGAAAGAAGCGCTTTGTGCCAAACCCGATCGAAGGCCTTCGCAATGTCCAAACTAACGGCCAATGCCTCCCCCTTGGACTCTACTGCCTCCGCCCATCTGTGAGTTAGGTAGACCAGAAGATCACCAGCTGACCGACCACGGCGAAAACCGTATTGGCGGTCACTAATCAGCTGGTGATCTTCAAGGTACCTCATGAGCTGGCAGTTTACAATGAACTCCATTGTTTTGGAGGACAAGGAGGTGATGGCGATTGGCCGGTAGTTGGACGGGTCAGAGCGGTCGCCTTTTTTAGGGATTGGGTGGACGTAAGCGGTCTTCCATGATTTTGGGACTACGCCTAGCGAGTAGGAGTACCGGAAAAGACGCGTTAAAATCGGTGCCAACTCTGGAGCACACGTCCTCAGCACAATTGGGGTGATTCCGTCAGGCCCACTCGACTTGTGGATGTCCAGGGAGAGGAGTGCTTTGCGAACCGAGCGCTGTGTGAAGTGCACTTCCGGCATGGAGCACTCACACCGCGGGATGGTCGGCGGCGTACTCCCCCCGTCATCGAGAGTCGAGATAGACGCAAAGAAAGAGCCTAGAAGATCGGCTTTCTCATTTGCGGTATGGGCCAGTGAGTCGTCCTCCCTGTGCAGAGATGGAAGAGATGGCTGACAGAAATTCCCCTGGACAGCCTTGGCGAGAGACCAGAATGCACGGGTTCCAGAAGGAAGGCGAACTAGTTAATCGAGAGTGTTCTTACTTATGTTCGGTTTAAAGATCTTTATTTACTCATTAAGACTAATGTCACTTACATGAGTACATTCATACAATTTAAAATAAATCACACAGAACAATATAATAAAATAGTAGACATAAATTAGAGTAGATCAAAATTAGATATATAGAAGTTGCAAGTTCTGCGTAAGAGCGATGTTTCAAATTTTGATAATATTAAGACGGTGGTCCAAGTTATAAAATGTCTTGTTTTTTAATGTGGTCTAATATTTTTTTCTTGAAAATATTGAGTAAACTTGCATCTTTTATAGTTGAAGGGAGTATGTTAGTTTATAGTAGAAGGGAGTATGTTAAAAAGAACATCTGTTATGCCGTTTGAAGATCAGTTTTTTTTTGTTTTGGGGGTTTTTTAAATTTTTATTTAAGTTATTAGAATCCCATTTTTCTCGTGGATGTCTCGTTGGTATCGTCGACTAAGGCACAAAGTACTGTAAAGTAAGTTACAAATTAAACTATCTAACCCAATTATGTCAAATGATATTATTTGTCGTCACTTCTACGACTCGCACAGAGCTTCCCGTAAATTCAAGACGGCATTGGTTGTTTCAAAATCGTACACAATCATGCAAAATGTTTACTAAAATGTGCTACATTCTCCGAAGAACTGACTAACAATAGAGTGGCCTAGAGCAAGCTAAATTTAAACGAAACGGTGTAGCTTAATTCAGCTTACTAATCACCCGCCATACCCGTTGGCATTCCGAGTGCGAAATGTGAAATCATTTTGCAAGCTGCTTGACTGATACACGTGCGGCTGCTATTTACGAGTAACTCGGCTCATTTGCTTTATGTGTTATTCGAAGCATTAATATGGAATACGAATTTTCTTTGTATGTATTCCATTTTTTGTTATTACTCGTAAAAGCGGTTGGTCGAACTGCATAGAACAGCAGTATTGTAGTGTGAACATTTTTCTGGTAAAACATGGAAATAATGTTGAAATTAATCGACATTATTTTATTAGATTTGGATTCGGCAACGCTGTATACAAGATGTCTGGTTCTTTTCTCGCCCAAAAGCTAAGTATAGTTATTCAGAAAAGAAACGCCGCTAACGTTCCTGGCATTAAACGGCGAGTGCAGGACTGATTGAATTTTATTGTAATAAATATTGTAATTATTTTATGTTACGTATGTTGTTGATTTACAATAAAAATGTTTTTTTCCCCGGAATTTTAGTGACATATTTTATATTTTTTTGTCACAGGTCTGTGATGGACTTAAATTTGTAGAATTTTCGAAACAAAAGTAGAAAATTTATAAAAAAAAATCTCTGAGTTACGATCTGAATGCTGTGAGTCAAAATATAAAATAGGGCACTCACAAAAAATACCATTATTTAAAGATTTAAACCCAAAATTTAAATTGCCATTGGCAAAAAAGATACAACAGTGCTACGTTTAATCCAGCGGCTAAATTCAAGTTATGATAACCACAGCGTGGCTTAAAAAGGATTTTTTTAGAAACAGGGCTGTAGAATTTTCGTGTGGCTCCCTGGAGACCTTCGCACCGAATTTCAATAGAAATTTTTTATCTAAGCGACGCGACTTCATGAACTGAGAGTAGTTACTTTGTGTAATATTATGACAAAAGTATAACTTCTCGGTTCTTATAATATGCGTCAAATAAAGTTATTTCCTAAATAGAAGACTCATCAAAAAGCAATTAATTTTTTATGAAACAAAACCAAACTTGTTTTTTTTTTAAATAGAATATCGGTTACAAGCTCGCAAACAGTTCACCTGTTTGTATGTAAGAGAATGCTGTGGCTCGTAGACATCTACATTTATCCTCCATTCAGAATTAAAATGTCGCTTTGTCACTCCTGAGGACTGATGTGGAATGCATGGTTACCAGTGAAACGGGTCTCCGGTTCTATGCACTCACCATACGAAACACAGCAGCATTAAGCTGCTGTTTCACGCTGGTATTCTATGAGACCGGGGTTGTACCTCGGTCGAGCTGACTCATTCGGGATACAGACAGATATTACTATTGACGCGAAGCTTCAATAGGGCCCCCATATATCTAATTAACAGGCAGACTTAGTTTTGCTGTATATGCCGTAAGAAAGATTAGGAGTCTCACCAATGTTAAAATAGCTAGATTAGTTAACTATGAATGTAGCTTATTTTAGTTACATGCATAGCGTAATGTCTTATGGAATCTTACTATGGGATAATGCGACTGATATTGAAGTCATATTTCTCCGTACGGGCGATTTATAACTAAATTGTAAAGAGTCCTTTAGAGAAAAATTTATAGAAATAAAAATATCAACTTTGGCATCGCAATACATTTATTGAAATTAATAAATTTAAATATAATGAATGTACATATATAAAAACATTAGAATAAAGATGTTCAAACTTTAAACACTAGGAACAAACAAAAGCTTGTAATACCAGTTACTAGACTCCACAGAATTAGTAATTTATTTATGGGACAATGTATCCGCTGTTACAACAAAATTTCAGAAAATGTACAAATATTGTCATTTAACAAGTTTAAATGTTTTATTAAAAATGTACAAAACGGGTTATTATAATATCGAAGAAGATATAAATGAAAATAGCCCCTGTGAATGAGAAGATTGCCATCGCCACCATGCTGGTTTTATAAAAATTAATATAAAAATTGTACAAAATATATTGTTGTAAAGTGAAATATGTTTAAAAAAAAGTACCGCTGGGTTTCTTGCTGGTTCTTCCCAGTGGAAAAATTCAAACGGTTTATTTTACTAACAAAAATATTGTAACAGCGAACGGAATCAATATGAATATTATATGTACAATATGATTCGGGTGCGCGACAGTTGCTAAAGCCCGGGTCACCCTCGCATTGTGCGCAAACAAAAAATGACCCACTGCGAGGCTGTCCGCTGGTAATCCTATTTACTCCGGCAAATAAATTATACGAACCAACAACTGATAATGTGTATGGACATTCAACTATCCAGTCCTCGGTCCGAGGATTTGCCACTAGCTATGGGTGGGTCCGTGTAAAAGTGGTAAAGATCCGTAGTTTATGGACGTAACCCTCTGGAAATAAATTTGCTGTGTCACTTTTTACTGAATGCCACTGTTGGGTGCTGATAATAGATGTTCATACTGAATTATGAGTTATGTGTTTATGTGTGATTTATTTTTTGTTATTTGAAAATTTGCAATCCTTATTTTTTTTATAAAAATGAAGAATTGAAGTTACATTCTGCCTGTTGGTATGTGGCTAATGTAGTCCATAGAAATGTGCAGATAACTTCAAAGACAGAGACAGAAACTACAAATGCGTTGTCAACTGTGAGGAATATGATGGCATGTTTCACAGATCAGAACACAGCATTGCATCTTGTTGTGTTTAGTGTGCGTGTAGTGCGGTCATAGTAACAATGAGATCGCGTAATTCTGGTAGAAATTTTTGTGAGCGGTCAAACAATTCGTATTGATATCATCTCATTATGAGAAAAATTTGTAACTTATTAAAGAATAGTAATATAGAAAAGACATCGTCTTATAGTCGATACTGATATATTTTTACACAATATAACAAAATCAAATCAATATTAAAACTTTTTTCTTTATTAATAAAAAACGTCACTTCCACACTAGGATTTTCTCCTGTATCGTGAAAGCAGTTTATAAACATAAATTTCACAAGGATAAACATCTATACCCGGTACGATTCGTAGATCACACAATTCATTTTTTCGTGCGGGATTTGAACCCGTGGCTCTCAGCGCTGCAACACATTGTTGCTTCACTGCGCCACCGAGCCGCCTAACGAGAAACACAAAGTCAACTATGATACCCACCCATTCCCAATAAAGTTATACTGCAACCGCATTGCAGATTCGTACGTAATAAATATCTAGCAATTATTAGCCCAAATATTTTAAAATATATTTGATTAAATCCTTTGAATAAAACCACTTATACGGATTTTTCCGCGTTTAATTAACTTATTTTTAATTCCCGACGTTTCGGGTGCTTTAGGGGATCAATGTGTAGTGGTTGTGTGAATTTCAGAAATCATTAGATTAAATCTATCTATTACATTATAGTGGGATCTTCTTACACTCCGCATGAGAACCTTACAATCCCGTCGGCTATCGATTGTTCGAGTCGACAGCCGAACCGTTCGATAGCCGACCTACTGCCACTTTAGTTTATAAATCCGTTGGGCTGTGTGTATTGCTCTAGTTCTACTGCGGATGCGTTCATTACGTAGAAAATTAAATGTTAAAAATGGCGAACAAATACATAAAAATTAGGTGGTTTTAGCGTACGTTGCCGCAACAAATGTCAACGTGAACCGCGTAGACTTCGAGAGGGCCGCAACCGAATAAATAGAAAGAGGGCGGAACGGAAAGTTGCAAAAAGCCCTATTCGCCCCGCGGGCGCGAATATAAAATATTGATCTCAGTGGAAATTTATGAAAACATAAAAATGCGAAGGTGCGAACAGTGCCCTGATGGAATACTCGTGTCGATGCTTGCCTGTGTCTTGCGCGTATCTCTTTTTGTGTATTGTTCTCTTGTGTCTTTTGTTCTTTTTGTATTTCATTTGAAACTTTGGTTTTTAACTCTAGTGATTTTTTCAAACCGTTGTCCCTTGGATAATATAAGAGCAATGACAATTTATTTGGTTACACAGTTTCTTAAAGCGTGACACGTTCGTACATACAATTTATACATCACAAAGTAGTGATGTGTATAATTTTTTATAGCATTGGGTGACAAACGAGCACACAGTCCACCTGATGGTAAGTGAATGCTGTGGCCCACAGATATCTACATTTATTTTCAACTAAGGATCAAAAATAAAAAATAAAAATAAATGCTCTAGTGTCAATAAGATTTTTATTGACACTAGAGCAGCGTAGCCAGTGGGATATAAGTAAATATTAATATATATTGCATTGCCTAACTCGAGCAGGCGTCCATGCTTTGATCACCCGTCACGTTAAATGTTTCACTAGAATTTCCTTCAGTGCCAACAAGTCTAGCTTAGTCCAAGCCGCCAAAAGTTATCTATAATAATCATTTTAATTAAAAACGATCGTTTTAATTAAAACATATCACTTTAATTAAAAAAAAATATTTTACCGTCGCGATAGCGCTGATTTTTAGTCGACGTCTACGAGCAGCAAAATTAACTTGGTGTATTAGAAGCCACCTACGCACCTATGCTATTACTGTCTGTCATAAATGAGATGGTAATAACGCCGTCTATCCAGAATCATACAACTTTTCTGACATTTCTCATACTAGCCTCTAACGACTTCCATGGAATGAAAGGGTTGATGAATTCTATTACGTCACCACCCTATTTCTTACTACGTTTACTGCCTCATTTGCCTAGTAAACGAAACTGCTGATCATGAGGTCCCGGGTTCGAATCCAAAATCAGTTATTGTTTTTTTTTCCGTCCAAAATTCTCAGTAGTAGCCCGGGATCAAGAAGTTGGCGGTGTTTCACTCCGGTGCCTCGGAAAGCACGTATAGAGACTTAAGGCGCAGGACCTTCAGCCTTCGCTTGATCTCTCTCCGATCGTGTCCATCGGACTATGAGAGCGAGGGAATTTAAAGCGCATCTATTATTGCGCATACATTTGAGCAGTATATGTATAATCCTGTCTTGCAGATAGCTGTCTCCATTAAAACTGGATTACATTATTTCTTAGGTAATATTTCGCTTTGAGCTAGTTGAATTTGTTTCTAGCTGAACGTTGATCAGAAACGGAAAACTTATTAAATAAAGCGTCACTGAAAACAGTCAGTTTTCCGTACACTAAACACGCGTGAAGTTCGAAAACAAAAACACAGGAGCGGACGTGACAGGAGCGGTGCGCTTACAGATTGTGTTACAGTTGTAAGTAATCCTTCCTTCGATAGTAGAGACTTTTTGTCTCCGCCAACACATAAAAATACTTATCACGTAAAA
The DNA here is from genome assembly GCA_036936625.1 of Parnassius smintheus behrii. Lineage (NCBI taxonomy): Eukaryota > Metazoa > Arthropoda > Insecta > Lepidoptera > Papilionidae > Parnassius > Parnassius smintheus. The sequence continues at coordinate 59,846,640 of JAUPFT010000003.1, read as the reverse complement.
TCCCTGGGCTGAACTCGGGTGTCCATACTATTTAAGACATTGTGACATGATGACATATTAAAAAAATAAACAAGGTTTTTCATTAGTTAATTTACGTAATGGTAGCACTGCACACTACCCGATACATAAAACTTTAGGCTAAGGGTTTTACAGCAGTTAATTATTATAATATTTCTAAGAAATTAAAATATTACAATAATACAGTTTCTTTTTAAATTTAAAGTTATTTAGAAGTAACCCTTAAAATTTAACAATAGTAAGATGGTATTAAGCTTGCTTACTCTGAGTGTCTAAGTATAAACTACCTCATAACCAGAATTATGTATTTTTTTATAGAAACAAGGGTGACGAACGAGCACACAGCTCACTTTATGGTAAGTAGATGCTGTGTTCCATTGACATCTACATCTATTCTCAATTAAGAATTAAGATGCAGATGCGTCGTCACTCCTGAGGACTAAGATGGAATTCTTTTTACGCCTCCATTTCTCGCAATTTCGATCGACAGACAGTAAGGTAACTACGTTACGTGAAAAACTGCTTCAAGATACAATGCCCAGAAGCTTCTCGTTACTGCCCGAATTGTTCGTCGGTCTTTTCTTTTCGTCTAACCAACAACCGTTTGGTTTTCTCGGCTTCTATGGTATTATGTTGAAATTAATTATAATAGCATTATTTAAAAGTCTTTGGCTTTTTATTAATTCGAAAGAGGCGTTTAAAATTTTTGTGTTTACCAAACATTCCGGGGAAAAACGGGCGTTTGGTAGCAATAGTCCGGACTCGCTAAAACTGACTCGGCTAAGGTAATAAACTGACGGTCGCAATAAGGTCCGTCGCCGGCTCGCGGTGATCGGATTTAAAATGACTCGGTGACGCGAATCTATACTCCTGATAGTATAAGATTTCATCTCGATGAACATGGTTTGTGAAGTTGCTACATACTTATTATTCCTTGATTTATTCACTATGGCCTATCAAAAGTCGGCGGCGAAGGGAAACATCGTGAGGAAACTTACATGTCTGAGAAATAAAAAGAAAAAATATTTCGAATACATGTGAAGTTCGCTAACACACATTGGGGTAGCGCGGCAGACACTTTCATGCCTTAAACCAAAAGCTTGAAAGAGGCCTGTGCCCAGCAGACGTATATGCTGAAGTATATAGACTATAACTTTTGTTAAAATTCTATTTCTGAACATAGGCCTACTGTTGCGTGCGTGCGTGTGAGCGCGTGTGTGCGTGTACGTGTGCGCGTGTGTGTTATACAGTAATTAAGGATTTTATACTCTTAGATATGATAAAATAAAAAGTTTATTAATGGTATATTTGAACAGGTACTTGAGGCATTCAGTCAACGTAAGATGATCCGAGGTGGCGGTTTGATTACCGGGCCACACTCCGCGCTGTTTGAACACCGACGTTGTTGAGCACATGAGTAATCGATCAATATTTGTGAGTCTGTGTTACGCTTTTGACCTTCGGCTATGTAGCACTGGGGGTAATGTTTATACTGGTAAGCACTTGAAGAGTCACAAAAGGTCATTTTTGTTCTAACGGTTTTATACGAATACATTCTAGAGGCGGGCTTAGAGAATCTATTAGCATAAAACATCCCGTGGGTGTCGTAAGAGGTAGAGGGTATCTTCATCATAACAACTCCAAATTATAAAAACTGCAGTTGCCGAACTGCCGGGAAAGCGTGGCCACTATGGCAAAATTTTCCCTCTATGAATAAATCTATATCCCCTCTATGAAAAAATCTATTGGAGAGTCATATGTTCTTATATGTACTTTGATTTAATTTTATAAATTTTTAAAAAAAATTTGATGGTGTAATAATGTATAAAGAATCAACAGTACAACGGCGATAATATAATATATAACGGCAATAAAAATAAGGAATGCACAAAGCATAACCCTGAGTCATCCACATCAATCGGTTTCCTGCAGCTTTTAACTGGTTGTCACTCCATATATAAATATATATATACCCTACACATCGACTCGAGAACCTTTCTTTTCTATCGTTGTTTTTTGAGCAATACAGCTGACCCATTACCACTTCAGCTTACTTATTCGTTGGGATATGTCAGTTACTCTGGTTCTACAACGAGTATCGTCATTTTTAGGTCTATTATGCAGAGAAACTCCGATCATAACCCTCTCCATTGCTCACCGAGCGAGGTTTTACTTACTGTACTGCACATACATACATATATATATATATATATATATATATATATATATATATATATATATATATATATATATATATACATACATATTATATGTTTATTCGATGTAAATTAAAAGAAAATCTATAACTTATGAGCTGTATGATTTTAATTAAGACAACTAAAGCTCCGTAAACTTATTAAAAAGGTCAACTGTCGGTAATCCTATATAATCTGCGCCTTGATCTCTTTATGGATGGTAAATTAGTCTGGATGAGATTGTTAGACGTACACAGCTTTTTTAATTAAGGTCTCTTCAGTAACCGTAAATTGTAATAACATATTCAATGTTTTTAATTCAAATTAATTCAAAGCAAATTTTTTTTATGTAGGTGGTAATTAAAGACGATGTTTAAAATATTAATTATGTGATTAGTATATATTAAGATATTTCTGAGAGCATTTGTGTTGTGTGATACATCTGGTGCTGAAAACCTACGATATTGCCAATCCATCCAGCAGTAGAATGTTATTTCCAAGGAATAAATTATATTGTAAGATAATTAGATAATAGAATCAGGAGTTCGGAAATTCGTTATATTAAAGTTGTAAAAGATTAATTTGCTTATTTACGCGTAATTAAATAAAATGACGTGTCTTACCTGGTTTGAAGAGCATCTCCCGCACTCCCTCAATTGCGTTGACCACCAATGCCACCACCAATACTGCCAACATCACTACACTAAGCAAGACACAACACCGTCGATTTTACGACACGTGTTTCGCCTCTACACGAGGCATCCTCAGGTGAAGTAAATTCTGCGGTGGCTGATCGCTAAGTACTTCACTTTGAGCGGTGTAAGTGTACACACATCACATTCAACAACCAAACGAATTTCATATAATTTAACATGATAATACCCAGAGATATCCTAAGAGGGTTCCCCTAAGTTGCATTTATTGCTATGAGGTTGCTACTCAAGTATTCTTTTCTCTATCTACTGTTGGTTTTAATTGTGTATGGCTCGCAAACTGTCTTCTTAGCAATCTTAAAACTGATCGACGTGTCAAATGTCTTACTAGTTGGACAGCACTATAACCTATACTAATATTTTATTTTTATTTTTACTAAACTACTACTGAAAAAAGGACTAATACGTCTGTATGTATATTTAAATTTTTAACAGGTTTGGTGGAAAGTTGGATTGTCACGGTTATATTTAAAAAATCAAACAAGACAAAACGTTGGTACCTTGTTTTTGGTTAAATAAGCAATTTCTAGACGTTTTAAAAAATGAATAAACATTTTACCTCTTTGTCAGCTTCACACTATATAACGACAATATCGCAACCTTTTTCTGTAACATTTCAATAAGTATCGCTTATAAACTCAATATAGGCCGACAGACATGCGTTTTCCGGTTCATATATCGCGGGAGACATATCTGTGATTGACTTTTAATCTCAGTGCAATGTACATTACGTGCACTGTATAGCGAGTTTCACTACACTCGAATTAGAAAGCGTGCTATGTGCTTAAAAGTTACAATTTTGTTACTACAAAGTTACAGTTTTGGTTAAATGCGACTAGGATTTTATAATAACGATTCTGCATTCGTTCCCCTTTCTTCCCTTTGCGTTGCGCCCCACACGCGGGGTTTCGCGATAACCGCATTTTATACGCGTAATTCCCGGGATATCGCGCTAAGCTGCTAGAATTGTGGCGGAATCAGTAGCCCTTTTGAAGTTCTATTAAATTCTAACACTCGCGGGTTCACGCCAACGCGCCCGTGAAATTGTGGCTTTGTTGAAATTGTCTCAAATTATTTTTTAGTCCCTCAAGCCTTTTGTGTAATTTAAAGCGATTATTGTTTAACTGCGTTAGGACGTATAAAAAAAGAGTTCTTTTTAAACACTATCACAACGTCTATATGTCTTTATAAATTTTAAAGAGTTATTAAAGTTTAAAATATGGCCCACGATTACAATATTTACATAGGAGATTGACAAAATTCTTAAGTTCGAGAATATTCACTACGTCTACGGCGATCCGATGGTGTTGGAATCGCTTACGCCGTGATCTCATGGTGATACGCTGGTGACCTGATAAGCTAGTTGACGCATGGTGATTGACCCATGCGATTCAAGACGAATTCATGACGAATCGCATGGAGAACTAAATAAATACAGAATCACAAAAAAAGACGAATTAGAAAATACTATGTCATAAATTTTGACAGCTATCAAAATACAGCTATAAAACCGTGTAGCTATGAACACGTACGTAGCTTTCAGATAAAAATAAATGAAAAAAAAGAAATATAAAAACACTTATTTTTAACAGGTTTACAGTAAACTTTTACGTATAAATAGACATCAATATATGTTGGTTTTACAGTAAAAATTCCATCGCATTCGCGGCGCGGCGTTATAAAAAAGAACTCTCAAATTTAAAAAACTACTGGTCTAGAAACGGCTCTAATTGAGAAAAAAACGGCAAGAAGCTCAAAGAGAACGCTCAATTTTAAAAATAAGTTTCAGAGTCAGGCGTTCATAATTTCTTCGTGAGAAAACTGCTAGCAAATATATACAGCGTGACCCAAATGGTGGTTTTATATTTATATTTCAATTTAATTTTCTTTTTCAACAAAAGAAGAGATGCATGGTGGAATGATGAAGTGAGAGAAGCTGTAAAAAAGAAGAAAAAAGCATGGTTAGACTACTTGGCCTCTAGTAACGATGAGCATATGAGAGAGAAGATGAAAGAAAGATATAAGCTGCAGAAAGTTCATGCGAAAACATTGATTGAGGGAGTACGTGAAAGGTGTAGAATAGAAGCGGACGAGAGGTTGTCGCACAACTTTAGGGAAAACTCCAAACTCTTCTGGAAAGAGGTTGGAGGGTCCCGGAGTGGTGTGACAGCCTTAAGAATGAACAAAGTGCTTTCGAGAACCAATGACGTCCTCTCAGAAAAATCGGACATCATGCAGCGATGGAGTGAATTTTATAGAGAAATGTATGCGTGTCATGATCTTAGTGAAGGATCCGGGGGTGACGCCGTGACTGGCACGCCAGACACGGACCTCGATGACACTGAGGTCATCAGCATGAAAGAGATTGAACGTGCGATTCGAAGTTTGAAATGTGGTAAGGCTGCGGGACTAGACAGAGTTACTGCTGAAATGATCAAGTACGGTGGGCCTCGCGTCTGGGACAGCTTTCATCTGCTGTGCAATTTGTGCTGGCGGACGGGAGATGTCCCGGATGATTGGCGATCCGCGGTCATTGTGCCTTTATATAAAGGTAAAGGTTCACATTTTGACTGTGGGTGCTATCGGGCGATCAGCTTGACCAGCTTAGCGAGTAAAGTTTACTCGAAGGTTTTGACACGTAGGATGAAAGAGAAATCGGAAAGATTCTTATGGGAGGCACAATGCGGATTTAGACCTAGAAGAGGATGCACGGATCAAATGTTTTCTCTCCGCATAATCACGGAGAAGCTTCTGAGTATTAGCCAGAGGATTTTCTGTCTTTTGTGGATCTGGAGAAAGCATTTTATAAGGTTATAAGGAAGAAAATGTGGGAACTGTTGCCGGGATATGGTGTGGATGGTCGATTGTTAAGGGCTGTGCAGTCACTTTACTATGACTGTAAAGCCTGTGTGCGGGTAGGGCATGACCCCATGTTTAGCGTCCAAGCGGGCGTAAAACAGGGTTGTGTCATGTCTTCCTGGCAGTTCATACTGTATCTCGACAGCTGTTTACAGAAGCTGAAAAATAGCTGTTTGGGTGTGAAATTGGGTAACATAAAAGTTAATTGTCTGCTGTATGCTGATGATGCAGTGCTTATTGCAACATCAGATGCAGAACTGCAGGCATTAGTCACGTGTATGAAAGAGGAATGTGAAATTAAAGGTCTCTGTTTGAATGCTAATAAAACTAAGGTTCTGGTATTTGAAAAGGATGAAGAGAGAACGAAATGTGAAATATGGGTAAATCAGGAATGTCTAGAACAGGTAAATGAAATTGTATACTTGGGGAGTGCTTTAAGCCGGGATGGAAGATGTGATTTAGATTTGGATAGGCGTGTCGCTGCCGAAAACAAAGTCAATGGTGCCCTGAATATATTAGTAAAAAGGCAAGGCGTGGTGAAGAGTGCACGCCTTGCAATACATAACGCAGTGTTGGTACCGACTTTGTTATATGGCAGCGAAACCTGGGTATGCCAGAAGAAGCATAAAAGCAAGTTGAATGCAGTGGAGATGCGATCTCTTCGTAAAATGTGTGGCGTTAGCATAGCCGACCGAAAGCGAAACGAAGAGATCCGCAATATGGCAGGATTGAAAGATGACTTTATCACAAAAATTGATAGGGGCGTACTCCAATGGTTTGGGCACGTTGAACGAATGAGTGAAGACCGAATGGCGAAGAAAATATATAGAGCGAAAGTAAATATTAAAAGGTGTCGAGGTAGACCGAGACTAACTTTCGAAGACCATGTGAGCAAATTGCTCGAGGAGGGGAGGGTCAAGAGTACTCGGATACCTAGACGTGCATGTATGAAGAAGTTAATGAACCTGAAAGAAGCGAAAGAGGTATGTAAGGATCGTGACACTTGGCGATCTGTTCTCTCTTGCTACCCCGTTAGGGATTGTGCGTGAAGATAAGTAAGTAAGTAATTAAGTAAGAAAACTGCTAGCAAATATATACAGCGTGACACAAATGGTGGTTTTATATTTATATTTCAATTTAATTTTCAGAATAAAAAAAGGAAAATAATATTATGGCCTGTGTACTGGACTTGTTTTTGACGCCGCTGCACATTGCATGCATGGGTGTTTTACGTATGACACTAACGGGATAGTACAACTCGCGGCACGAAAGTCTAGCGTTGACCGTTATTTCGCATAACTGGCCGTATTGCGCATTATTGCGTATGATTGATTGGCTGTCTGTATCGTTCGCACGTGCTGATTTGCTCTCCAGTAGCATTCCGTCCCCCGTACTGATACTACATTCGCAGCTATCTTCTCCACGTTTCGTTCGGCACTAGAGTTACGTGCCATCATCAATAGGGAACCAAAAGATGCTTTTGACAATTCTCATTGTTGCCTCTTACGATACCCATGGGAGGAAATGGGGAGATGGATTCTCTTACGTCGTGGGTGCTGTGGTGGGTAGTGGCTGACATAGATCTGGTGGTGAATATGGACAAGTTCTGATAGTGAATTCTTGAAAAGGTTTGTGTAGATCAGGATCAACACTAACAGTGAAGAGTGTGCATGATATTCATAAAATTTAATACATACTTTTAAGAGTCAACTGGTACTCCTACCCTTCATCACATCACACAGCACTAGGTGCACTACTGTGTGATGTGATAAAGTCGAAGTCGAGTCACAATAAACCTACAGCGTGGCTCTACCTTAAACATATCTATTCAACCTTACATCCTACTGTACTATCTAATTCAACTGCTGAACATGGGCCTCACCCATTCATTGGTGATGTTTGCTACAGTCGGGTGATGTTTGCTACAGTTGCCATGCTAGCAGTCGGGTTGGCTACCACAGGTTTTAACTTTCTAGTTGTTATTAAGAAGATGCTGCTGCTCATCTTCAGGTTTGTTTTCCTCTGTCGCCATTGACGACACCCACGGCCCATTGGGATAGCGGATATTCTTATACTGCTACTATACATGTAAAAGGAACACTTATGGAAATGGTATAATGGTATATAATAAATCACCCAACGCGTTTGGAGTTCCCTTTAACAATGTTTAAAAAAAAGTTGACACAACGGTTAAAAGTAACATGTTTTTACGACCTCAATGAATTTTTATGTTATTATAAAAAATAAAAATTAGATCAGTAATATTGTTATATACTGATAAGTAATTTATGATGAAGAACTATTGAAGTATGGATATTAACAATTAACTACAATTATTACTTAATATGACATTTTTAAATTGACATTATAATTTTAATATCAATTAATTTATTTGTCTTTTACTAATTGTAAGTAGTATAGTAAACAGTTGATTTCATATTTTATTGTATTATATGTATTATAAATACACAAAATGACGCTTTTAAGTTAGTTTAGTAGAGTGTAATGTAGTGTATACCTATAAAATATTTGCACACCATATGGAGTAGTAGGTAGAAGGAAAATGGGTCACCATTAGATATAATAAAAGATCGTATTTTATTGTACACCTACATTCTGGCAAATAAATTAATTTGAATTTGTAAAATATTCACGTAATAAAATAAAATGATGTGTCTTAACCTGGTTTGAAGAACTCTTAATAATGCATTAATCATAATGGATTTCCGCAAAGTATTGCCTGATTTTATTAATCAATATATTAAAAAAATAAGTAATAAACTATAAATTAAATCGACCCCCCGATATTATATAAGATTTAAAAAAAATTAACATGCATTGATCATGAGCTGTGGTGATCCTAATAATTATTTTAATTTATCCTCGTAATCCTGATCAGAATAAGAGAATCAATTATTTATTGTCATCGGTCCTTGATACGAGCGTAAATTGCTTGAATCAAGTGAATAGGCCGTCTACAAGTTGGTGAAAATTACATTAAGGGGAAATATAACCTCAAATGGCTTAGCAAGATCCTCCGTTATAAAAAAATTCAAAGTTACCTCCAAAATAAACAATAAACCGCTGTTATTCATAAAATACTTTAAATAAGATCATGAAACTTTGCATACTAACTGAACTAACTATAAAGCAGTGCTTACGTATTTACTTTTTTTTAAATACCATTATTTTCACTGTAAAAAGAAATTACCTAAACTATCGGCTCCTTGAAGCTTGATTCATGCCGCCCGGTCAGTTTCGCTTCGGCCTTTGAATGGCGAGGTTGTGTCACTTACGATGAGAATACACACAGGACGACGTAAAATTAAATTGGGAAATAACCGTAATAAAAATAAGAAGCGACTAGGTTGGCGTTAAGAAACAGACATAAATATGATAAACCTAATGAAATAAGTATCTAACGACCTATATACTTACAGTATTAGTGATTACAAACATGTCGGTACATAGCATACGACGCGCGGGGAAGTGGGGGCGAAATTAGAATTTGAGCTGACTTACTATATCCTCCTAAGAGATTCTGTTACATAGATAAATAGATAGATACACGTTTACGTGGTAGAGCCATGCTGCAGATATATTACAGTTGCAGCGCGAATGAGTCGGCTAAACCGGGGAAGGAACTTGCTCTCACAGAATATCAGCGTAAAATAGCAGCTTAATGCTAACGTGTTTCGTATGGTGAGCGTAGAGAACCGGAGACAATTTTTACTGGAAACGAGGCATTCCATCTTAGACCTCAGGGGTGGCTACGCATCTGCATTTTGGTTCTTGATCGAGAATAGATGTAGATGTTTATAGGTCATCATATCCACTTACCGTCAGATGGAATGTGTGCTCGCTTGCCACCCTTATTCTATAAAAAATGTGAAGCTAATAAATAAAAAGCGTGTTAATATTAAGCTACATCAGATTAAACTGCAGTAAATTCATCCCGAGGACATTACTTGATCGTCAATGAAATTAATTCGTCACTTGCAGGCAAACTGCTCGTTTGTGGAGCGGTAATCGCTCCGTAAACCGTTTTAATGCGACCGCTTAAAAGATAAGGATTTCCTATTTAAATGGTTTATTTACTTTTTAATTTTTAAAACTGACGTGTACATAGAATTTTTTATTTTTTTTATTTTTTGTAACTGACGTGTACAGAGCAATGTTTTTTTATATAATAAGAATGACAAACGTGCACATAGTCCACCCGATGGTAAGCAAATGCTGTCGCCCGTAGACATCTAAATCTATCCTCGATTAAAAATCAAAATACAGAAACGTTGTGGCCCCTGAGGACTAAGATGGAATGCTTGGTTTTCAGTTAAATGGTTTCTAGTTCTCTGCAGTTACCATATAAACACTATTACGAGTAGTCTGTGAGATTGTGGCTTTCCCCAGTCGGCCGACCCATTCGTTCTACAACCATAATATAGCTGCAGCGTGGCTCCATCACGTGTACTTAACTGAATTCATCATTATATAAAGATGCTGGATTGCAGATCGTGTACTTGATCACGAACAGCGAGATAGTTACACGAAATGTTTCGGATCCATTAATTCGAGTGCTTCCGGAGGTCGATTAAAAAATTAAGGCCGCATGCAAACGCGCTACGTTAGCGCAATTAAAATCAAGCGGATTTCAGCGCTCGCCTGCGCTTTAACTGCTGCTATTTAGGTACAATTACGTCGCGTCATCGGCCATTGTCCAAGGCCGATTAAGCGTCGACTACAATAGTCCCAATCCGACCCCTAACGAAGCGACTTCGGTCACTTCCGCTTCTGCTTCGGACGCGGTTAAAGATGTACAATTTGCGGCGGCGAAAATTGTAAGCGACGGATCGTACCCGACTTCGAAATTAGAGACGTTTGATAGTCTCTTAAGTGTAAAGCGCTTGGAGTTTATAAGGTAAAGTTGCAGACGACTATGCAATTAAAATGCAGTATTACTAAGTAGTTCTGAACGTTGCTCGATGCAGTTGTTACAGACATAGGTAATTGTTATACTGTACATATTTAATCGTTATGATAGGAATTTAATGAATTTAAAATTGTTAATGATATGCAGGAAGTCGATGGATGTATGTGACTCAAGATCGTGCTTTGTGACATTACTTGGTGAGAGGTCTATGTTTAACAGTGGACTTGTAAAGTACTGTAATAATGATGATGATATGTATAAGAGTCGTGGTGGATCAGAGGCTAAATACTCGCAGTAAATTTCACAGCACCCAAGCAAACCGGGTTCGATCTCCGTTGGATTAATAAAAAATATTTCGAAGACTTCGAAGACTTCATAGAGTTAATGGTATTGCCAGTTTTTACTACCATTACGCAGCCTATAAGTCTACAAACATAAGTCTCCTCAATAGATTGCTTCATAGGGGAGATTTTGCCATAGTCACAGAATACATAACAGTACTACGTACAGAACGGCCACGTACCTCTCCGCACTCATTTCAAATACCGCACCTCACCCCGCACTTCGTTATAGACAACACTGACATTTGAATGAGGGCGCGTGCGATCGGACGAACTTGACGCATACATACAATTTAAAAGATAGGTACCTATAATTGTATTTTCATTACGATGTTTGTATATTGTGCTGTATTTGGATGCTTTTCTACTTCAAGGAATGATAAAGACAGGAGTTTCTTTCAATTCTCAAAGGAAGAAATAAGGTAAGTAAGAGCAACTCCTTACTTTCCTGTACATTATACACGTTAACTCAGTGTTAGTATACAATCATTTTGTGTAGATTTTTTTATTTTTAATCATAGTTTAATTGTTATTGATACTCAACTACGATATCATTAAGTTTAAAACTCCATCGCTTTATAGTTTCCAGGCTAGGTAGACCGGGTTGGCAATCGCAGTTTCTTTATTATTATGAATTGTCACCAGGAAGCTGCTGCAGCCCATTATCTGTTGCAGTTCTACTCTGTCGGCACCTACGACATCTACGTCTTTGTCGGCACCTACGACATCTACGTCTCTGTCGGCACCTACGACATCTACGTCTCTGTCGGCACCTACGACATCTACGTCTCTGTCGGCACCTACGACATCTACGTCTCTGTCGGCACCTACGACATCTACGTCTCTGTCGGCACCTACGACATCTACGTCTCTGTCGGCACCTACGACATCTACGTCTCTGTCGGCACCTACGACATCTACGTCTCTGTCGGCACCTACGACATCTACGTCTCTGTCGGCACCTACGACATCTACGTCTCTGTCGGCACCTACGACATCTACGTCTCTGTCGGCACCTACGACATCTACGTCTCTGTCGGCACCTACGACATCTACGTCTCTGTCGGCACCTACGACATCTACGTCTCTGTCGGCACCTACGACATCTACGGGACTGGACTACATGAGATAGTGGACTTGCAACGCCCTTACACGGTGCTCTTGCAAGTTTGCGCCAAAAACGCGCGTAACTAATTCCTTGTCAGTAATGAATATAAACACAAATATATCAATTTAGCACAGTAAATTGAACATTTAAGTTACCACACAACGCTCCGTCTGCAGCGAACTTTCATGAACCGAAGAAATTTAACTCGGTAACAAGGAGCAACGGCGCCGACATTTTCTGATAACAATTCTAGATTTTCAAAGCGCAACGGGAGACAATCGAGGCGGTAATATTTATCAGTTAGTCGCGGCGCGGCGGGGCGGCGCGGAGGGGGGGGGTGGGTAATTGCGCGTTGACAAAGGCGGCGGCCGCCCTTTGTTAGTCCGTGCCAATAATGACCGCATAAACTTTACTCATTTTGCTACGGAACGCGCGCCACTCTAGCGCTGAGGTTAGAAACGATAGATCCTTTAAAAGTTATGTTTTTTTATATAATAAGGGTGACAAGCTCACGATGGTCAGTGGATGTTGTAGCCCTTAGACATCTATATCTATCCTCGATTACGAATCAAAATGCAGATACGATCGTTAATAGTTAATACCCGTGAGGACTAAAATTGAATTTCTCGAATCCACCAAAAAGCATCTACTTTAACCATACGAAACACAGCAGAATTGAGCTGCTATTCTGGTGAGAGCGTGTACCTTCCCACGGTTGAGCTCATTCGTGCTACAAACATAATATAGCTGCAGCATGGCTGTACCGCACTGACGTATTTACGTTTGCGTGAATTTGCGTGAAGAGGCGCACGCGCATGCCGATTACTTGAACGATTACATGTTGACTACAACCCATGAACAACTGCAACACCGAAGGAATGTATGCTGGTGCGATATTGGAATTTCAAAAAGGAGTAGGCACTCTTCTTTTCAAGATATATTAGCCCAGTTAAATTACTGGTGATAGCTGATTTGACAAAGTAGTTTATAAAATGAATAAATCTTTTAAAAATCGTATAGTTGTAGGCGAGCAAGGATCCAGATGGTGTAGATGTTATAGAGAATAATGTGCGCCGTAAAACTTGTCGCCTAGGTTAATTAAAAACAATCATCAGACCCCTGAAAACTATAATGTAAAATGTCACAGCCTGTGATTATCTGTATTATTCAGAGCGGTGCTTGGAGGTAGAACTAAGACTAGGGAATCAATTAAGTCGGACTCATGTATAGAAAATGATTGCTACCACTGAAGTCGGCTAAAAAGATATGTAAAATGGGTTTTACTTTAAATTCATTTTACATGTAATGATTAGGTTATTGTAATATTAACTGCCTTTTTTGTCATTTGGAATTTATTTTATAGTATTCTAATTTATATCTAGCTCGTGGTTCACCCCGACTTCGTGTGGTTGATTTCTGGATCTCGACAACAGCGCCGCCTACCGGGTCAAACTGTAAATGTAAACCATCAAGGGACTCACTCAAACACATAAAAAAAATTTATCAAAATTCGTTCGAGATATTTTCAGCGTAAGATGTAACGAACAGAAATGGTTTTTTGTATAATTATAGACATTTTGTAATTTTATTACCCTTTAATATTTAGAATATATTGTGATAACGTGTATTTTTATTACGAAACGAAATTTATGAGCAAGCAGACTTGAATTTGTAATGAAAACACAAACTGTTGATTCGAGCAGTTTGTAAAAGTTCTAGTGTCCTCTCTGCCTATTTTAAAATAAGTACTGTTAAAGAACTAAATTTTGAAAAATTTTGTCAGAATCAGAATCAGAATATTTTTATTGCCAATAAACTATGCATGTAAACTTTGCGGGTGACATTGCAATTAAATGTTACACGGTTTACCCATATCGGGTATGCAATAATTAGGAAACAAAACTTAATATAAATTATTTGGAATTAAAATATTCATTTAAATTATAAAAAAACATTATGAATTAACCATTTTTAGTTGTATTTAAAATTTTGGCAAGTCCATGGCTTTTATATGAGGTGGCAGATGATTAAATATTTTTAATACCTGTGCAAAAGGTGCTCTTATAATACATATAATTATTTATTGTAGGTACTATATCTTATAATACATATAATTATTATTGTCTATGATTTAGACCGCTGGTCTTTTTTGTGACATACAGTTCATGTTTTGTTCATAATGTCAATATTCACTAAATGCCTTTGAAATCACCATTTTAATTACTTAATTTGAGATTCTTGTCTTTTATCGAATTGATGTGAACTCACACTTATTTACGTATTAATACCTTCTATTCACTTTTAGTTATGCCCGCTACAAAGTTGTGTTGTTACCGCCCTTATCAGGTAAGAACGGAATACGGTGTTTCATATAAGTTTGGAACGTTTTGTATCGAAAAGCTTCAGTATAATATTAGCTTTGTGAAAATATATATACAGGTGGTACATATACCTGTTAATTAGTTTTCTTCCCTTTATTCAATACCACAATGCATTGACTATAAATAATAAATATAAACTTTTTTAACCTGTCTCAACTCATTTGAAGGTATCTTATAAACGGCAAAATAGTGTAGATTAGGAATTGGCTGATGAGCTTGCAGCAGAGCGGGGAAAATAAGCCTTTAGATAAACTCTTTCATCGCATTAATTACAGTACTTGGTACTGTCTTCAGCGTATTAAATGTCCACTCCTAAGTCAAAGTCGAAGTTAAATATTTTTATTCAAAATACGCCTTTACCTAATACTTTGAATAACAAAAAGCTACAACACATCAGCAAGTCCCTACTGTGGGAAATTGTGAGAAGAACCTGCAAGAAACTCACAAATGAACTAATTTTCTCCATACAGTTACAATTTGACGTTTTATTATATAGGAGGAGGCACAATTACCCTCCCCCCCTTAAAATGGTAGTGGAGTTCAATAAAACACTACCCCAGGAGGGTACCAGCACCCCCGGTGAAGGAAAATCCCTCGCTGAGCATCCACGCCTAAGCTAACCAACACTCCCTGAGCGTGGGTGCTCAGGCTGCCCCGCATATTCTTAGAGGAGGGGGGGGGGGGGATTCCAATCGAGACTTAACCTGCTCGGAGCAAACGGAGCTATAAGTCAAATCTTAACGACGTCCACTACCACCTGGAAACGGCGAAGCCGGCCTTGCCCTTTTTCCATGACACAGGTGTCCCCTCCGGCTGATACTTCGTATCTCTCCTACCCAGGGTACTAATTAAAACACTTCTTTGTGCCCCGGGCTGGAGTTTTCGTGTACGTCAGAGAGGACATCTGTTTTCATATTTTTTTATAGAATAAGGGTGACAAACGAGCACATAGTCCACCTGATGGTAAGTGGATGCTGTGGCCCATAAACATCTACATTTAACCTCGATTAAGAATTAAAACGCAGATGCGCCGTCACTGCTGAGGACTAAATTGGAATGCCTCGATTCCAGTAAAACGGGTCTCTGGTTCTCTACACTCACCATACGAAACACAGCAGCTTTAAGCTACTATTTTACGCTGGTATTCTGTGAGAGTGTGGTTGTTTTCCGGTCGAGCTGACCCATTGATGTTACAACCATAATATAGCTGCTGCGCAGCTCTTATGTAACTAAGATAAATATATTAATAAAGTGAACAACTAACTGACGTAAACCATCTATCAAAAGCAATAAGATTTATCGGCTTTATTTTTTTCTGGTATTGATTTTACTGACTTATATTTTTTCTGGTAAATACCAGAAAAAATATAAGTTTGTAAAATCGGAAATACGAAAGCCGCTTCTTACGTTCCTATAGGACGAAATGGGGTGATGAGTTTTCAGACGCTACCACAGCTGCAGGGTTACTACAGAGTTACTTTTCACACCTAAAAAATTTAAAAATTATGTGCAAGACTTTACAAGCAGCTTTTTACTGAGCAAACGTAAAGCGAGTGATGTTATTTCACCCCGATCTCCCCTTGCTAATTCCCTCCTACCCGCGATTAAGCCTTGCGGTTAATATTGCACCACCAATATGTTTATACAGTCTCCACCCGACTGTACTTAAGGGGGCAGTCGGGGGAAAAATGGAATATTGCATAAATTTTATAATCCCTAAACAAACGCAAATTACTATATGCGGATTGGTAATTGAAAGTGTTACTTGAAGGTTGTGTTTATGGTTTTGAAGCTTTGGGAAGTAAAAAATATTTGGTTATTGAAAAAAAATGAACGGTTTAGGACTTTTAGTAGATTTTATTATTTAAATAACATATTTTTATTTCTCATACAGCACTTTATTTTTGGGCGAAAGCAACCTAACGATTAAGGATTGGGACTTGAAAATAAAAAGTCGTAGGTATTAAGTCCCCATTTGACTACTGAACTACTTCTCGCACAAACATTTTTACCTTTTCTGGGAGTGACAAAAAGCGTTAGTACCACCGCTCGGTTATTGTATGACAATTTTTTTTAATAATAATAAAACTAATTTAAGATCTCACTCATCGCTGTTCAGCATGTCTTTGAACTACTTTGTCATAAAATTCTCTGTATCTTCATTTGATACGTTACAATGTTTAACAAGTAAATAAACGCTTCAATCTAAATCACGTGATTCCTACATATTATAAGGGGACTTGAATTGATAATAAAAATCTCGAACATTATAAACAGTAATGATTTCTTATATTTACGCGAACACTACACATTGAAATAATACTAGTTTTAACGGAATTTATCACGTATATTTAACTTTTTTACCCGACGTTTCGAGAGCTTTACAGCACCCATGGTCACGGGAAGGACTGAGATGTTCAACGTCCAGCTGTCATAGTTAACCGTGGTTACCATAGATTAAAATTTTAACTTTTGTTCCGATCTACACAGTATGAGCTTATGGTATCATGGAGTCTTGCAGTTGTATGCTTGGGTTGGGATTTAATTTTATTTATTATAGGATCCCAAGCAGATGGTAGCACCCAGCCATCTTCTCTATTGAAATTAGGATTTTTTTGATTTCAATAGCCTCGCGAATCATCCTTGGAAGGAATCATCCTCGGTGTTCTTTAGCGAGGATTTGTGGTCTATCAAATCTGATGTAGTGACGGGGGCGATCTTGCACATGTTCACAGACTGCAGACTTCCCGGAGCGTCGATTCTTCACATCAGCTATATGTTCTTTGACGCGGGTTTTAATAATTAATTTAAAAAATAATTCGGAATCCTGATAACACCTTGAGCCATACTGTGTATAGAAAAAAGACCCATACAGATAGATATTTAAATGGTGATTCTCACCACCATCCTTCACAGTTAGCTACCGTGGGTAAATCTTTGTTTCAGAGAGCACGAGGGATCTGTGACAGTAAACACCTGGCTGCCGAGCTCCAACATGTCAAGCAAGTTTTGCATGACAACAAGCTTCGGGTCCCACGCCTACGTCACAGAGAACGAGTGAAGCCGGCCACAGTCGAGCGTGTACCTGCTGTACTGCCATATGTTAGAGGAGTCACTGACAAGATTGGCTACATCTTGAAGCGCGCTTCCATCAAAACATACTTCAAGCCGCCGAAGAAGATTGGTCAGTTTTTACCATCAGTCAAGTGTAACGTCCCTCTGCAAGATGCAGGAGTGTACAAGCTTGATTGTGAATGTGGTCTCTCCTACATAGGACAAACTAAAAGATCAATTAAAACCCGCGTCAAAGAACATATAGCTGATGTGAAGAATCGACGCTCCGGGAAGTCTGCAGTCTGTGAACATGTACAAGATCGCCCCCGTCACTACATCAGATTTGATAGACCACAAATCCTCGCTAAAGAACACCGATTCCTTCCAAGGATGATTCACGAGGCTATTGAAATCAAAAAACATCCTAATTTCAATAGAGAAGATGGCTGGGTGCTACCATCTGCTTGGGATCCTATAATAAATAAAATTAAATCCCAACCCAAGCATACAACTGCAAGACTCCATAATACCATAAGCTCATACTGTGTAGATCGGAACAAAAGTTAAAATTTTAATCTATGGTAACCGCGGTTAACTATGACAGCTGGACGTTGAACATCTCAGTCCTTCCCGTGACCATGGGTGCTGTAAAGCTCTCGAAACGTCGGGTAAAAAAAAGTTAAATATACGCGATAAATTCCGTTAAAACTAATATTATTTCAATTATAAACAGTCTTTTACTTACTGAAGGAAGTTACAAAATGTGTGTCATTCGAAACCAATATATTTTGATATAAACCGACCTATTAAAACTCCGCCATCAAATCATGCAATATGGCTATACGATTAAATAATGTAATAGACATGATCCGAAACAAAAAGCTCAACGTGTCTTCTTCATGATGAAAGTGCTAAAGAATATAGCAATCACAATATACCAGGCGGTCCCATAATGAACTGGCCTGATAGTTCAACGCGACATGTTGCTACATGTTGTGTTGCATTAAATAGTACGTTTATCGTGCACTTAATATAAGAAACATGCATCGACATGAAATGCTTAGTCTTAATTTAACAGGCATTTGAATAACGAGAGTCGCGTATTTTTTCAAAATGTCGAAAACTGAGTATCGAAGTGTCATAAAGTTTCTGTTTAAAGAAGGTTTATCCCCTGCCCAAATAAAAGAACGATTGGATGGCGTGTATAAGGAGTCTGCCCCCTCCTATAGCACGGTGAAAAATTGGGTGAAAGAGTTTCGCCTCAAGAGAGAAACCGTCGAAGACTTTGGCCACGACGGTCGACCTGTGGAAGTGCTCACTCCCGAAACGATTGCTCTTATCGAAGAGGAGGTTCTGAGTGACCGCCGTTCGAAGATTAGAGAAATTTCAGCAAGGCTTGGGCTCTCTAAGAGTAACGTTCATCGCGCGATCCATGGACATCTTCACATGAAAAAAGTGAGTGCAATATGGGTATCGAAACTTCTTTCAGCGGTACAGAGACAGGAAAGAGTGCGCTGCGCTTCGGAGTTTTTGGATCTTTGTGGCGAAAATCCAAAGACTGTGATCGAGCGGCTAGTGACTGGTTATGAAACTATGATCTTGTACGAGTATTATGATCCACAAAGTAAGCGCGATTCAATGGAATGGCGTTATAAGGGTGAAAAGCCCCCTAGAAAGGCAAAGGTGCAACAATCGACTAAAAAACTGATGTGCACAATATTTTGGGATTTTCAAGGCATTTTGATGGTGGATTTTAAAGAACGTATACAGTCGTGAACGGCGAATATTATGCTTCTTTAATAATTAAATTACGAGACAAGATAAAGGAAAAACGAAGAGGCAAGCTGTCTAAAGGTGTCCTGTTGCTCCATGACAACGCCCCTGTTCATACCGCTGGTGTTTCGAAGGATGCAGTTCGTCAATGCGGGTTCACAGAAGTTCAACATCCACCTTACAGTCCAGACATGGCCCCATCCGACTATTATTTATTTCCAAATTTAAAGCGGGACTTAAGAGGAAGAAAATTTTCAAGCGATGAAGAGTTGCAGGCGGCCGTCTTCAGTCATATTGAGGATAAAAATGTGATTATTTTTATAAAGGTTTAGAGATGTTGATTCACAGATGTTAGAAGTGTTAGTATTCATGGTGATTATATTGAAAAATAAAATTGGTTTCGTTTCATTTCCTTCATTGGTTCATAGTTAGTCCAATTCATTATGGGACCGCCTACGTATAAATAGAGGGGTATTTGTCTCGATGGCTTGTTCTTTCACTCTTAAGTTTTTTTTATAGAATAGATTTATAGAATTTTAGGGCAATGATTTCTTATATTTACGCGAACACTACACATTGATTAAAACTACTTTTACGGATTTTATCGCGTTTAATTTAAATTATATTTATTTCCCGACGTTTCGGGTGCTTTCTAGCGCCTATGGCCACGGGTGACTGACGTCAGTCACCTCAGTCCTTCGTGACCATGAAGGAAAACATCGTGAGGAAATCTGCATGTCTGAGAAATAAGAAAAAAAATATTTCGAAGACATATTATGAAATTCGCTAACACGCACTGGGGTATAGCCGCGGACATTTCCTTGCCCTAAAACCCTCTCAGAAATAAGAGAGGATCTGTGCCCAGCAGTGGGACGTATATAGGCTGTAACTTCTGAAGTCGGGAGTTTAATTTTTCAATACACTTTGTTTTATCAACGACTTTATGAGCTATAAAATTATGTAGAAATTATTCCATTCTTTTTGGTTTATTGAAGTCGTAAATATAAGATGTTAAATTTTTTTGGAGAATATTTATTTTAAAACTATAGTAGATAAAGCCGCCAGTTAATACACTTTGTGTCGGTCTTGGTTTGGATCATCAACTTTAATATATTTTCGTCACGTACAAGTCGTACAACTTGGGTTAGAGTACAATTTCGAATATGATTTGAAACATTTGAATGAACAATTTCTGAAGTCGCAAATTTAATAAAACGTCTTACCCATTGAAATCTAATTTCGTAATTGCGATGACGTGAACGGTCGCGTTTAATGACGTCGCGGCGGTAGGCCGGAGTTGAAATTCTAAGGAAATTTGCTTTTAACAATGTCCGTCGCCCATTAGAGCACTGTAATGAAACTTTTGTATTTGTTGCTGAAAATCCAAATATTCTCAGCTTATTAGTTTTGTTAGAAGACATTATTCTGTTTTTAAAGTTTTTAGGTGGCCCATTTTCCACCAGAGATCGTCTGCGATGTGAGCACCCTCTCACTTAATTGTACCTAAATTGTAAATTAATTGTAATAATGTTGGTTCAGTTTGTAGGTTACAAGTCCTAGTATAATAACAGGTTGTTGTAACGCGTTCCTCCTTAGTAGTAGTAAGTCTCTCATTTTTTGGATCACAAATCTAACCCTCTGCTTGAAATTAGTAGCAAGTGTCTACGGACTGCTCTAGCCACTTACAATGACATAGATTCATTTGTTACTATTATTATATTAGTTCAATACAGACAAAATATTATTGATTTTCCTTGTGTAAACTTTTATATGAAAATAATTGAAATACTAAAGTTATTAACTAAATAATATCCCTATTACTATAATACTAACGATGATCCCACACCTAGGTGCAGTTACGCATATAACATCCATGTAATTATAGTTTTTTACCAAATAAAATAATAAAAACTAAATGATTCAGTTTTCCAAGTATACAATCACTTATATTATTGTGACATCTATACCAGTACCAGAGACATACACGCGAGGTTGATATCGCTTGCAATTGCCAAGTTGCAGTCTCGGAGGGCATCAGCTAGCTGCAGACACTATAATTAAAACTAGAGCTTAAGCTTTCTTACTAACTTATTGCTTGAGTACACACATGTATAAATTTTAGTAACTTAAGGTTATTCTATACTGTACAGTTTAAATCTTTTCATGTTCGTAGTAAAAAAATCTTGCGAATCCTGGCAGGGTCGTCGTGTAATGGCGTTATTAAATGAGACAAACTTTATGTTAAAATTCCTGTTCATTAGTGCCTTCAATTAATAATTGGTATTACATCGTTGCCGTGATACACACAAACCAATAAGTGGTCTACTTGCTGGGCCTATAACTATGTTTTAATTCATTCTCGGGGTGATGTATATATACGATTTTACAACAGAATCCCAGAAAATACACAAAATTTGACGTTCGAAATTTTAAAATGTTAAAAAAATGTTTTTGTATAAAATGGGAGAGTTTCTAATAAGGAATTTATGAACGACAATCCTTAATAACCGCTTGGAACGAGGTGATCGTTATCAAGTTACTTATAATTTGTTTTGTGTATATTAACTTGTCATTTTCAAAAGAAAAGTCCTGCTGGGTTTTTTCTTGGTTCTTCCCAGGACAGAGGTTTGTTTCCGAACCAGTGGTAAAATAAACATACAGTGACTTTTAATAAGTATTATTAATACTCTATATTGAATTAAAAAAAATCTATTTCTATTTGTATTTCGCCGACAAAGGTATACCATCTTTTGGATCAAACCAAACTAAATTCTTGAATTTTGCTTTGTCGATATTAATAAAATAATCTGTGTGGGAAGTGTACTCGCGGTAGAAGAATACCCACTACATCGCCCTCTGGGTGTAGAAAGGGGTAATTGAGAGAAAAAACCAGGAAAAAAACCATAAAAAATAAAATCTGGAGTTGCCAAACCGCTTGCCAAGCAAGCAAACTATGGCGACAATCCGTACTCCTAACCATCAGGCTTATGTCACATATATATGAATAGAGTAGATATGATATATGTATCAAACTAATTTACAAGTCCATGTTACGTCCAATGGTTTAATTTGAGGAAGTCGCGGCGGAAGCCAACCAACCGAATAAAGTGACCGCTTAAATGCTGCAAGGAGCTTTGGGCGACGCCAAAGTCCACGCTTGCGATCAAGACTTGATCAAATGTTGGACAGTCTACTTCGTTGTATGTCTTTTGATTGTTGAATATTGTCAAGTTATCTCATATTTTTTGTCGTGATGTTTAAAAATAAATTTTATATTGTTTAAATACTACGTTAAAGTTTAGAAATATATCATGAGATCTGAGGTCTGTTTTGGGCGTTCGTGACTTATTTCCTTTTTAGCCATTTACAAAATATCTTTTATATTATACATAATTTATACAAAATTTGACCTGCCCAAACTTCAAAACCTTTATTAACCTAAGTTTGTATAAAAAGGGTTATTATAATATTATTTATTTATTTATTTCCGACATGGTACAATAAGTTGTTGCATTATAACTTTTAGGATCATTTACATGTCTTACCGGTATCGGCGTAGAAACAGCACAATCATGAATTGTTAGTTTTTTACAATGTAAACATTAGGAAATAGATAGTTTTTTATAATGTAAATAATAAATCGTTTTTACAATGTTGACATTCAGGAATTTATGGATGATAATAACCCCTGGGAATGAGGTGATCGCTACCAAGCTGTTTCTAATATGCGTTGTGCTGATTATTTAAAAAAATGTCCCGCTGGGTTTATTGCTGGTTCTTGACATGACAGAGGTTTGTTCGAACTAGTAGTAATTAAACAAAAGAGTATCTTTCAAAAATTATTATTTATAATATATAGTGAATAAAAAAGATTCCGTTTCAGTTTTCATATAACCTACTGTTTACATTCTTGGAATCACTATCTCTTATCCAATCTAGATACCATTCAACTTCGGGGCAAAAGTAACCCAAATTTGTTTCTTATTTAGTTGATACTCTTTGTTACTAATGTAATGCCCAGATACTCAAACACTATTCAATTTTAAGAACAAATTTTAATTTTAGGAACGCCAGTATATTCTAAGTATATGCCGCACTTTAAGTCAAATTCTATTCACTTTACTAATATTTCCTGTAACCACACCAGATAAGCTTGAAATTCTTGTGTTAGGAATGGTTTACGACAATAGTCGAATGGCGGATTCGAACCCACGACCTTATAAGTTCGCGTTCCGCACCTAGCTATTAGACTTAACTACTTCTTAAAATTGAGTACTTTGGCCAAAATTGTTTTAGGCCAGACAGATTTTACGCTTCTTCCGACTTTTGTTTGTTCTCACTTTGTATTGGTTTCTTGATGTATTAGATATTTCTTAAGAGAAATATTATAATCAGATACATTAGAGATACACTATTCAGCAGTAATAAGGAAACGGTAGTTTAAGTTAGGTATAAACAATTATCAATTTAGTTGTCCAATATAAGGCAATATCCAACATTTGTTCCAACGTTCGTCCTAAAGCTGAAAACTTGTGTTCTATATTCTATAGTGTAATACTAAATAATTAATGGCAGCTTCTGCGGCTTTGAAAAGTGGAGCCGGCAAACGTTGCCGATGTTATTATTAAGAGAATAAAGAAATAGTTCCGAGGAAATTGTTGTGAAATGAAAACGGACACTTGAATTATCTAAGCACTTTGCTCGTTATTTTGATTCTTGTCGTCCGAGAGTTTAGG
The DNA here is from genome assembly GCA_036936625.1 of Parnassius smintheus behrii. Taxonomy (NCBI): domain Eukaryota; kingdom Metazoa; phylum Arthropoda; class Insecta; order Lepidoptera; family Papilionidae; genus Parnassius; species Parnassius smintheus. The sequence continues at coordinate 59,822,532 of JAUPFT010000003.1, read as the reverse complement.
GGGAGTAGGGCTTTATTGGTAACGTATTGTTTTTGTTGTAGCTTGTAGGCTATGGCGAGGATTATTGCTAATTGTTAATTTTTTTGTAACCACGGATCAAAAACCGGTTCCGAATTTCCTTAGATTCTTGATTTTTTTTTATAGAAGAGCCCCTTTGGAAATAAGTTTTTCAATCGTATGCATGGCATGAAGCCAAAAGTCAGGCTCAATGATAATATTCTTGCCTAATCCGCTCTGGACTATAGGCTAAAGTTGATGAAGTTACGAAAAACGAAAAGGCTTTGATATGAAATGAATTCACGCTTAGTGAAGAATTTCAAAAATAGTTTTTATAAAAATAACTGTCCATGCGTTTAAAGATTTTACAAAAATCTAAGCAAGCAAACCATGAAAAACAACTAGTATCCGACATGACCAAGTACATTAACCGTGACACATCAGATACCCGTTGTTGGAGGAAGCAGCCGGCCTATTGCAAGTGGGCAGAACGCTTTCAACCCCCTAACCACCCCCCGGACGCCGACCACTTCAGACCACCCCCTAGTTCAGTTTGCAAGCTTCGGAGAACTGAGTATCTGATTTCTTTGTACTTAAGTTGAATATCTTTTACAATGAATAGATTTTGTATGGAAATATTAAGAAAATATAGACAGTGTTTTCTCAACTAATTAATTTTTGATTTTTAACACGCTTTCATTAGCTTCGCGTATATCTATCTATCTATTCAACACGGAATCTTTTAATGTACTTTTATTTATTCATAAAATATTATATACAGTATATAATCGCTTAACCTAGTGGTGTTGCCTGACTTCGATTAGTCTATCTAGAGTCCAGTCTAGATTAAGCTTCGGGTCTAGAGCCACGCTACAACTATGTTACGGTTTTACGAATGAGTCGGCTCGACCGGGGAACGACGACGGTCTCAAAGAATGCCAGCGTGTTTGGCATATATATATATATATATATATATATATATATATATATATATATATATATATATATATATATATATATATAGACGTTTCAAATATAGTCCGTTTTAGCAAAAAAAAAACATCTAACGTGCTGGTTCAACGTATGTGGACGTTTATTTCCATTTTAAAATATTGTAGTAACTTACCGCCTATGATGGACACAGGGTTGTTATTTTAGGTTATTTTTAGAATTTATTCCTGTAGAGTTTTAGTAGAATTTGTTATTCCAGTTAGAACAAGTTTACCTTGCATTTGAATTGAAGTTATTTTTGGTTCAATATGATTACGACATGTTCTCGGAACAAATAAATAATTATCAATGTCATTTTACATTGAAAGTAAAAACAGAATTCATTGAAATATAATATTTATTTTTTATATAAGTCTCTCTCGTTGTCTAGTGGTAAACGTGGTAAACGTAACAGCTGGGAAAAAGTTATTGCTTTTTTCTGTCAAGCAATTCTCAGTAACAGCAGGGGTCAGGAAGTTGGGCGATGTTTCAACCAAGTGCCTCGGAAAGCACGTTAAGGCGTTGGTCCAGCGTCTAGCTCTGCGATCGTGTCAATTTAACGTCCCATTGGACTATGAAAGTGAAGGAATAGAGAGTGCACCTGTGCTTGGGCATATACTCGGACATTATAATCATGCTCTGCGTAGATGGCTAGTCTCCGTTGCGGACGGCCGCCGTGATCGGAATTCGGTCTGAATGACATTATTATTATTATATTATGTCTATTGAAAAGGGTACATTTTTTAATTTTTCAAGCACGAGTTGGCTGGCTTCACAAATCACAATAAACTAGTAGAGAAGAAGTTTAACTACAATCCTTCAACTAAATGTTTATTACTGCCTATAAACAGCGAAATAACTTTAAAATATAGTATGAGGCAACCCTAGAACAGTAGAAGCTGTGGCGGCCGCAATGAAGGCATCAATCACTTCGCGTGGCGCGAGGAAAGCCGCCGCTTATCAGCCTGGCCCTATTTGCTCGTCTACTTATAAGCAATTTCCGTACAATCGATTCGTTTCTTTGCAGTAGAATTTTAATGCGGCTGTGGTGTGGAAATAATTTTAGGGCATGCAAGTCGCATCTTATGCCAACAGCCTTTTAATATCTGTATAAGATGGATTATTTAACAATATTACTAGTACGTGGTACTTTGCGTATTAACGTACTTTATATAATAGTGAACATAAGTACTTTGGACGTGATACGTTCATTAACAAGCAGATAAAGCAGAAAGTTCAATAACAAGAAATAAACCCACAAACAATTCTAAAAGTGATAAAACTTTCATTTATTCCCTCTCAATTATTTTTATCACAAAATATACAATGTACACACACCTGTTTTCGAAAAATCGATTAGCTAAAATCCGCATAATAAAATAAAATGATGTTTCTTACCCAGCTTCCAAAGCACCCCCGCTTTCTTTCAGTTGCGTGCACTATCCCCGTCACCACTACACTAGGAAAGAATCACCGCCGTCGATGATACCAAACGTGTTTCGCGTCCAAACGAGGCAGAATCAAGTGAAATAGACTCTGTGAAGACCGACCGCTAAGAGCGGTACTACGCGGATCTAAGTTAATTAGTGTTTAACATCATTAGTGATAAGCAGTACGCAAGCTACCAAATAATTAAGCGGATGCAGTATATATGAACTATTATACAAATTATTAAAAAAAGACCGTATTTCATTTCGCTATTTACTGTACAAACTACTAACATTTATAATTAAAATTTAATTAGAAATCGTTCCTTCGCTGGGTGTGTGTAATCCTTATTAATATGCAAATAGTCTTGTCTGGGTGTTCAGGTCTCGTATTGTCCGAAGTCCAGCTGCAATTGATATCCTTGTTTGAGGTACCATCTAGAAAGTTGCTTTCTCTGAATTATATAGGTCAGAAAACTGGATTTGTTACGTTTTACCTGACTGTCTCAGAAGGACGGTAACTACTGTTTTTCTGGAGTATGTTTTCTTTTATAGAAGAGGGGATAAACGAGCATGCGGCTTACCTGATGGTTAGAGTTAACACACATGTATATACCTATATAATATATATTCATACATATTTGTCAATTCCCTTATGACCTGCAGTCTAAATGACTTGATGGATTTTGAAGTATGAGATGTCAATCGACCCAATTATATTAGTAGTGTCATAGACTATATTTTGTATATTAAATTATCATTAGACATTCAAAAAAATAGCGCATACTCGACGTGCATTCTGTTAATTTATATTTGATAAAATTCATCATAATTATCATCATATTTCATCATCGTATTTCATTATAAATTGTTTATGCCGATGATGAACGAAGTGGTAACCTATAATTAAGACAATATTTAGTTTTTAATCCTAGAATATAAACATAACTAACAATGTATGTCGTGTTGGTTATTCTTAATAAAATTCCTTAACTACTATGTATCATTGGGTAAAAGCGAACGTATGGACGGAACTGTACTGGAAGAAATGATGAAATGAATGTGGATGCACTCTGCTATTGTATTCGGTTGAGACGACGTAAGACGGCCTAACTGTAAGACGTGTGTCCTGTGACCTGCTCTCTATGCCCTTCAGAGCGGAACATAGGACTGCAAGAACTTCCTATTAGCAGCAGAATTAGGTAAGAGGTTGTAGGACCTACCCAAACGGACCCCAGCAGCTAAGGAGTGATGGCAATACTTTTTCAATAAAAACTCCTTTATTTGTACACCGTCGTGGAATGTAAGAGTCTATTATCCCATCTAGTTCCGTACATTTTACTCGTAGATATGGCTATTAATCCATATCTCCTGATTAGCTCTAAAGCTGTCCAACTTATGTTCATCTATCGTCCGATGACGCTGTAAGATTTTTTGCAGCATTTATTTAGTACGCTAGATATTTACGCTAGAGTAGCAATTTACGCTAGAATTATTCATTCACACGTTGCAGAATTATTCAGATATTTTAATACTGATGAAATTAATAACTACTCAATATCATTATCATAGCATCAAATAGACCACTTGTTAACAAACTTGCTAGATAATTACGTGATTTTGGTCAAGAGACACCGCACAAAGTAAATTCATCATGTACAAACCAAGTGGCGGTAGGTTTAGGAAAAAATCTAACTCATTAAAAACTTTTCAACGCTTAATGAAAATCTTATTGAACACAAGCACTGCGAATGCATCTAGGGGCCGAAGCAACCCCTGAAGGGTGGGTGGGGGGACTGAAATGGCCCAGCTAAGTGTATTACAGTCGGATCGCTGCCTTTGATTTGTCACATCAAAGAAGATCCAGTTCACTCGTCGCTAAATCGAATAAGAACCGCTTTGTTTCTAACTCCTGTTGGTAAATTTGTATAGAGGCATCTTGTCAGGAGTAGACGTGATGCTCTTCAATTGGTTACTAGGGCGTACGTAGTTTTGCCCTTTTACTTGGAAATATTGCTAATACGTATATTTCCCACTTTGCCTCGTGTGATGTTATCAAACAGAGAAGATATCATGGTTTTAGATAGATTTATTATTCTCAACAAATCTTTTTACATAGAAATAGAAGGCTGCGTATTCCCGAAATTCCCTTACCCTAAACCATCTCAGAAACGAGAGTAGGGCTCAACCCAGGAGTGGAACGTATATGTAGGTAACATTACTGCAATCAATCAATTAATCAATCTTTATTTGCCAACTAAGTGTAAATAAATGGTCTTATAATAAAAACAATTTATCTCAATTTAGTAGTCTTTTCCAGGCTACTAAGCTGAGACAAATTGTTTTATACGTGGTACAGCCACGCTGCAGCTATATTATGGTAACGGTACGAATGGGTCGGCTCGGCCGGGACGGGACCACACTCTTACAGAATACCAGCGTAAATAGCAGTTTAATACTGCTGTGTTTTGTAGGGTGAGTGTACCCTTTTTTTACTGGAAACGAGGCATTCCATCTTAGTCTTCAAGGATGGCAACGCATCCTTTTTGATTCTTAATCGAGAATAAATGTTAACGTCTATGGGCCACAGCATCCACTTACCATCAGGTAGACTGTGTGCTCGTTTGTCACCCTTATTCTATAAAAAAACATTACAAATATGAGAAAGAATAGATAAAATAATCTACTCATTGAAAAATATTGAATCATTCAAAATACAAAGGTATTTGTGACATTTTACATCAAAAATTACTTATTGCTTATAATAGAATAAGAGTGTAAATGACCACAAAGTCCACCTGATGGCAACTGGATACTGTGGAACATGGGCATTTACATACATCCATTATACATTTTAAAATAAAATGTAGATGTGTTGTTAACCCTCACGACCAATATAGAATACCTCGTTTCTAGTAAAAAGGGTCAACGTACACTTAACATACGAAACACGGCAGCATTAAGCCGCTATTTTACATTAGCATTCTGTGAGAACGTGGTCCTTCCCCAGTCGAGCCGACCTATTTATGCTGCAACAATGATATAGCTACAACATGGCTCTTCCATGTTGAAAAATGAATGTTTTCTATACAAGTAAGGGTAACAAAATTGCACAATGCCAATCTGACATCACTTCTACGTTGCGACCCATAGATAACTTTCCCCGATGAAATTTCTAAATGCATATGCGTTACCCCTGAGAACTTAGATGCAATGCCTAGTTACAAGTAAATAGCGTCTCTGTTATCGTCTCATTCCCAACATCCATTATAAATAGAAGATGAAGCATTAAGTCAACTAGAAACTGATATTTTACGCTTGTATTGTGTGCGAGTGTGGTCAGTCTCCAGTCGAGTTGACCAATTCGCATTATACAGTAGGTTAGACAATAATGCGGTTGCTACATGGTTCTACCACGTAATCCAAAGGTATACTAGAAATGTTAAATGTTAGAATCTTAAAGAATGAAATTTTAGAGCTTCTTTGTTTGATTTTAAAAATATTTAAATCCCGATTCAATTTCCTCACAGAGAATTGAGTAGTTCACCAAACAAATAGTATATTCTATCGACAGCAAAAGCTTAACTTCAAAGCCGCAATGTTTATCAGAGCGACCGCAGCGAGAATCACCAGCAATAAAACAAACTAGGGGTTAATTCCGTAGTTCTGGCAACACCGCTCGGATAAAAACTAAACCAATATACTTCTTAAAATTACCGCCGTGCCCGGTTATGCAACTGAACGTGACCCGGAGAGGTTTTGGCAAGCGGCCGATGCTAAGACGTGGCTCCACGTCGATACGAGCTTCGACTTGCATTTCTGTATTTTTAACCGGGTTATCCAGATGAAAATTCCGGGTGTGAGCTTGAATAATCCTATGAGGCGGTTAGCAGTTAGTTGGATTTTTAAAAAGTACAATTTAGCTCTTTTAATACCTCGATTAAACTTATTACGAGATATATTACCATCAAGAAATGTATTCGAATGTCGGATTGAATAAAAAAAATTTGCCTGTCAGCTCTGACGCGTGATTGGAGTTTACTCTTGAAACACGATTGCCTTAAAATTAGTATAACAGGAAAAGGAAGTAAATGAACACACATTATATGTATTTACATCAATATGATGAAATATATTATATAAATTATATTATATAAAAGTATATGACTACATTATTCCATTATTCATTATTATTAAATTATTCAATCCGCGCTATGAGATGCGCGAGTATGTAACGCAGAGGAAAACCATAACGGCTTCGCTTTTTGTTGTCATCCATATTTTATACTTTGCTATATATTATGAAAAGATTCTTGAGAAGTAAACTCCGAAAATCAAAGCAAAAAAGCCACTGTTTTCTGTCTGATTGAAATTGAGCGATAAAGTTGATATAAAAGTTTTATTTCATTAAAGAGAGAATAGCTTCATGATAAATAGAAAAAACGAGGAAATCAAAAAGTTTTTAAACTTTAATTGAAATAATTAATCAATAATATCTTTATCCTTCACTGCTGGCCGTATGAGGAAGCTCAAAGTCGCTTAGCGAGATGAACATATATATCATCTCGCTAAGTGATTTTGAGCTTCCTCATGTATGTAGAGGGCTATATTAAAAATGAGGATATCCTTAGTAGAACCACAGTAACCGACATAAACCAACAGATTTGGCATACTGCGGAAGTGGCAATTGGCCGGCCGTGTAGCTTGAAAAACCGAACACCGATGGGGAAGAAAGGTTCTCGAGTGGCAGTCTCGTGCCGGTGGATGAAGTGTAGGGCAGCCCCTCACTATAGTAAAATTATTTTGTCCGTGCAGTTGGGTTCATAAGTCATAGCTCGGCCTCAGCCCGGCTAAGGCGGTGAGCATGTTGCGCAGGCGCAACGCCAATATCGATAACAACGAATGAATCATCGAAGGCAGGTACACGGCAGGGTGCGGTACATACAAAGGTTCGTGCTCATTGTTATGTTATAAGTCATTTGTTTTCCATTATAACCCTGCCTCATACCTGCAAATTAGTGCAATGATAATTTAGTACATATAACGCGGTCGACAAAATTAAAAAAAGAGTGTAGTATATAGGGCGAAATTAGCTCTCCGCGTGAAAGCGTCTATCGGCCTTGTACAGAAACAAATAGTGTCATCGTTTTATTGCGACGGTGAATATTCTTCCATGGCTAAAATTTTGAGTACAGCAAAAGAAGGAATTGACGGATTCCGGTATTGTAAATAGTTTTATATTTAATTTTAGATACAACTTGTTACATTCCAAACATTCGTACTTATATTTTTAATACATAGATACCTAATTAATAATTTATTTTGAATCATTATTATTCTTATTTTAATAAATACGTTGTATTATCATTTTTTTCATTTCTATCACTAATCAACATAATGACAAACCAAAATACACTATCGATAACGCTTATCGACAACAATAATGCTCGCCCCTAAGCGCCTGAGAGCGGGAGAGAGAGCGAAATACTCCCATGATTTACGACCCAAACTACACGGACAAAATAATTCTAATATAGATGGAGTGACGACCTGGTAAGATATGCAGGAAGTCGATGTATGCAGGTGGCATTGACCATGCTTTGTGGCATTCCATGGGGAAGACATATGTTCGGCAGTGAGCCTGTGAAGGGCTGTAATGATGATATATAGTAACGCTATTGTTCTTTTTTAAATATTGTTGACATGGTTATTGTAGGAAATATAATTCAAATATACAATTGTATTACAATATGTTTTTCACTATAGTTATAAAACAAACAAATATGAGCATGTGAAAACCTCAGATAATAATGTAATACCTATTTTTTTATCTAATGGACAGAATTCCATTTTCGAATTTGGTTGTCGTCCAAATCGAAAAGTGGTTCGATTTAGCCTTCAGTCGTTGATCAGTACGCGATTCACGTAGCACGTCCGGGAGAACGCAACCGTACCTCCGGTTGAGAAAACAATTGCGCAGTTTACAGTGGCGATGGACGTGGATGCTAAAATCAAGACAATCTGGATTTTCTTAGTCTGAAATTGTTTATTAGGAGATTGATTTATACAGTATTTTTAGTATAATTATATATATTAGTATAATTATATATTTAATATTTGCTCAACCGGCATTAATTATTATAGTATAAGACTAATCATTGTTAATAGTTGAGGAACCGAAAGATCAAAGTTGTTTGCGATTAATTTTAAGAGCGCATTAGCAGTTAGAGAAAAATTAAAACATAACATGGGGTTATGGACGTAGCTAAAACTACGTTCATCACCCCATATTATGTTTTTTATGGCAGTAATTCAATTTGAACACTTAAATACAACTTTTGTTAATGAGAAGTTTTTTTTTAGGTGAACTCTTCAATATTTACGCTCTTAATGGCGAGATAAAAGAATTTAGCTACTGAATAAAACTAAGCTAATGGAATTTATCATGTAACTTATAGTTCACCTGATGAGGAAAGGCTACTGCAGGCGATGGACAACTGGAGCAAACATTAAAGAAAGAAAGCTACAGATACGTTGTCATCTCTGAAGAGTAAGATGAAATGCCTCCCAGCCTGTAATTATACTGGCGCTATATACCCTACAGATCACAAAAGAGTGACACAATGTCGCCAGGGTAGATAATAATATTATTTCCTGTACCAAATAGGCCACAGGAAATAATATTTGTATCTACACTGGCGTTTTACAAGCTAGAAGACGAGTTCTATCACCTAATACCTACAATGTATTTAAAAAATATCAGCTACTATTAAACTATTAATAAAAAAGAACAATGTGTATGTAAAAGTCCTTTTTTTAGAATAAGTGTGATAAACGAGCATACAGTCCTAAACAGCATACAACCTAATGGTAAGTGGATGCTGTGGCCCATAGACATCTACATCTATACTCCATTAAGAGTTAAAATGCAGATGCGTTGTCACCCCTGAGGCGTAAGATGGAATGCCTCTTTCATAGTACAAAGAGTCTCCGATTCTCTACACTCCTCATAAGAAACACAAGAGCATTAAGCTGCTATTTTACGCTGGTATACTGTGTGGGCGGCAATGTGAGAAGACACAGTAAATTTGCCTTATACAGAAGGTGGAAGAGTTATTTGAAAACTTCCAATTAGATCTAAAATATGGAGACGTATTGCTTCAATAAGAGAGTGAAGACCAACAGTATAATATGAAGCGTGTGATAAAAATTATGAAAGAGTAATCAAAATAATTCGCATGATTGAATTTTTTTTTATAAATAGGTGTAATGAGGTGTAGGGTGTAGGAATCATGGTAAATAATCAATATAATTATTTTAAGTTGACGATTCGGTAGCACAACGGCTATGCGATTAGTTATAGCGCTTTACGGCTGGGGGTTCAAATCCCATACCGAAAGTGTATGTATCGTGTACGAAATTGCTATTACAAGGGAAAGAAAAAAGCATTTATAAGTATTTACTTATATACAATTGTGTACTACAATAACTGTATTCATTTCCCCACCCATTTTGCTTCAATTTTAATATTTGTTATATTTTTTTTAAATCATTTTAAAATCACTACATTTACATAAATTTGGTTCTTTTGAGCGAGTCACTTCTTACATCTGCATTTGAAGAGCGCTGACTGCAAGAGGGATGAATCTTTTATTTGTTTGCAGTTTTTTGTTAGTACTTGAATCAATTTTAGTAATTAGCTCAATCTCATATTTAATTCACTACGGTAAAGGTGGGTTAATATTTAAGCAGGCTATGATGTAGTGTGCATATAGTGAACAAAAATATATGTTGGTTCGATCATTTTTATTTAAACACAGCAAACACTAAACTCAACCTCAATTTTTAAAGTAGAAATTTTTTCTGTCTTTTTTTAACCCAACACCTATTTCAACGTCATCATCATAAATTGATCTCTTCCACACTGTTTCTAATGCATAATTCGAGTGAATTATTAAAAATAAATTATTACAAATTATTATCATAAAAAAGTCTCGTTGGATTTCCTGCTGGTTCTCGTAGAGCAGAAGTTTTTCCAAACTAGCGGTAAAAGCATAAATGACTCAATAAGTATTACTGTAATCTATGTTAGATAACATTATTCTATTCTATTATATTCCTCACCAGCTAATCCCCGCGAGTACGTGGGCGAGGAATTTGTCACGATTGGATTTCATGGGTTTTAACTATATACGCGATTACCCCGATAAACCCTAAGTCTTTCTGAAATAAAAGGAGTCTAAATTACTCGTTATAACATAGCTACCTGCCAACACCAGTGCCAATAAAAGTCCCGTCAAAATCGGTAAAGCTATTTCAAAGATTAGCCGGAACATACAGATACACAAAATTTTTAAAAATTGTATTTTATTTTTGTTTTAAGTACCGTATATACAGCATGTAACATAATTAACACATTTTGAGAAAGTAAATTGTTCAGAATCGTTTACTGAATCGATTCCTATAATTTTTAATATAGGTAATTTTTTATCCCAAAAATAATTAAAACTACGTAGTGTGCACTTTTATTTGTATAATTACTAATTCTGTCATTCAATAAAAATAAACAAAAATGAACTTTATTTCAAGCACGTTAAAGTCTTTGCGTTCATGGATTTATACTGTGACCACAACATTCTTCCGGAATTAGTATAAAATGTTTATAAAAATGTTTAACTAAAAATTCAGTGTATGTATTATGATTATAACATAATATACTAATTGGGGTGTCTGAGGATGTGCGTTAATTACGTAACATATTGTACATTCATATGCATTTAGTAAAAAGCTGTTATTTTAACATTACAAGCGGACTTCAATTTTATTTATTTGTATATATTCAATTTTATATATTACTACAACCTATCACAAGTTCACTGCTGCACAAAGACATCCTGCATTTCCTACAAGGTCGTCATTTCATCTACTGAGGGGCCGCCCACGGATCAGTAAACTGAAGTAGCAATGGGATGGCCATATAACTCGAAGAACTGACAACCGATAGGGACGAAGGTTTTCGAGTGGCAGTTTCTAGGGGTTCGTCCTTTAATCACACACTGATCATTTCTAATGATGAAAAATGAAAAATGCCTAAGCATTTTGCTTTGGGGCTGTGGCAGGAACAAAAGAGGGAGAGTAGAACTAGTACCCACAGTTGTGTGGGCCCTTATTCATTCCCTTATGGTTGGAAGTCTCCTTAGGGATTTCTTTTCTAAGATTGCCTGTAAATTTCACGTACTTGGTACGTTCAATGCAGTTCGGGGCGGATTGTCCATAGAGTTGGTATCTATGGCACTGCCCAGGTACTTTTTTCGGCAGGGTTTTGACGCGGCTAGCCGACAAGGTAGCCCTTGCCCTTTAACTACTTGGCGTTATTTAGCCAAAACTAACTTATCCAGCGTCGATCTTTATCTCGGGATCATCGCAAGTAAGAGACGGAGAGATAGGGGAGATCTAAATAAAGCAAAGGAACGATCCACCAACCCTATGGATGTCTTAAGTAAGTTAAGTTAATAATTAATTTAAATTATATTGAATTAGCCTGGATAATGTGGTGTGCAAAAACATTACAAGCACTCAGCCCGTTACGTAATTGCATACCGTTAAACTCAAATTAATGAATAAATGTAACCCCCGTCCCCCGAAGTGGGAAGAATAAACAAGAAAACAAAATAAACTGAAATAAATAATAAACGTGTGTTTATAAATATAAGTAATGTTATATAAACTTACCAAAAACGGACCGGACCAACCGCAATTTAATTGAAATCCCTTCGCGATTAAAACAATTTTTATTGAAAAAAAAAATTCTAAAAATAGAAAATAACCGACGCGAGCAACGGAATCCTACGCTGCCAGCATCTGACCGCTCAGGCTTAAAGGTCGAGCTACGCGTAAACTCGGGCTTGAATCCCGGTTTGATTTATGAGAACAAAAACGCAAGAACGAACACTTTCATTTGCTATCAAATATGCAGTGAATACGTGCGTCATCGAAGTGTATAAGTTAGAGACGTATGTCGTGATGAAAAAAGTGTGAAACGTTGTGTGTTAATACATACTAAATATATCAGAACTTTTCCATCATAAAAATACACGTGTTGATGGAGGCGGGGAGCATAGGTAGTTTAAAATCTCACGACATAAAAACTTCACGTCTACCCACAATTGGATAATTGTAGCACCTGCTTCAGAATGTGAGAAAATAATAGTTATCTTTTGATATGGCTAAGAGACACCAAGATCTCAATATCGTTGAAAATGTTACATTTAAATTTCATGCCTTATTCAGTCACTCTTAAGACGTGGAATTTTTTTCTATCAGTTTCTATAGGGCCACCCCCCAAGTGTAAGCATATTTAATATAAATTTTGTATGAAAATCTATTAATAATTGATGGAGATATAACATACATACAAAAAACTATACAGTCGAATTAAGAACCTCCTCCTATCTACGAAGTTGGCTAAAAAATAAAGAAAATATTTTTATACTACAATTGTAACAATTAATTTTTAAGGGAGCCCGTATTTGCCTGGATTGGATCTATTAAAGTGGTATTTTTTAGAATTAAGACTATTAAAGATCATTGCTTTTATCATCTTTACGATTTTTTCGAAATGTCCAAGCTTTTTGGATACAGTATAGCGTAGATCACTCCTGGATTGCCCTCTACGAGTACCTGTTGGTAAAGCTTCATTACAACACAACGGTTCGGTCAAACCGAAGATTACTACAAAGTGCAGACAGACAGACAAAAATTTCAAAAATGGTTATTAATATCTTCATCATTCATCATCATCATCATTACAGCCCTTCACAAGTCCATTGCTGAAAATAAGCCTCCCCGATGTAACAACACAAAGCACGGTCCTGAGCCACCTGCATCCATCGACTTTCTGCATGTATAACCAGGTCGTCACTCCATCTAGTGGGGGGTTGCCCTACACTACGCCTACCGGTACGGGGCTGTCACTCGATAACCTTTCTTCTCCATCATTCATCGGTTATTCGAGCTATATGGCCGGCCCATAGCCACTTCAGCTTACTAATCCATATTAATATCTTAATAGCACGCAAATAATCCCCTTAGCTGAATAGAAGTCACTTAATTTAATATTACAGAGAGTTATTTCAATTTATTTTGATATATAGACGTATAGATGTTAACGAGTAGCGTATTTTAAGTTTATATCACAGCCACATTTCCTTTTACGATAAATCTGACGCCGTTGAAATATTATCGTGAAACTACAGCGAGCCTTACTTCTACGGTTATGTTACTTCTGAAACAGGTCGAGGTGTAAAGCAATGAATGCACAAGCTACGTTAATGCTACGATAACACTACGCAGCAGCGCAACGCCGTAGCGAGCTACGGAAAAACGCGTAGCAGTAAAGGTTAATTGGGCGGAATACAAGCTTGCAATGATTGAATACAAATACGCTAAGAAAATGAGGGCGAATTTTGCGTAATTTTTTAGCGGAAATGACCTGAAATGTTAGAAAAATCTTATATCTTTTAACAAAACATTTCCATATCAGAAACATAAAGCTAAGACGACATAGAACAGCATCCTAAGTGCGAGATATCTAGTGTTGAGACCATCACTTCGTACATGTTAAGGTATCTTGACCTGGGAGGTTAAATTTTTTCGTGGATATGTTAAGTCCACCTCTTTGCACTGGATCAGCACGATGAATTATTTCATTCTCTATAAAATCTCTGCTAAATAAGCAGGTCTGTACAGAGAAACATGGTAGAGCCACGCTGCAGCTATGTTAAGGTTGCAGCACGAACGTGTCGGCTCGACCGGGGCAGGGACACGCTTTCACAGAATACCAGCATAAAATAGCAGCTTAATACTGCTGTGCTTCGTGTGATGCGTGAAGACCATTTTTACTTGAAAATTTATTGTTTCATCTAGAAGAGGAATACTTCAGGTGTGACAACGCATCTGCATTTTGATTTTTAATTGATAGTAGTATTGTAGATGTCTATGGGTAACATCCTTCGCTTACCACCAGGTGAACTGTGTGCATGTTTGTTACTCTACAAAAAAAGGTAAATAGTTCCTTAAATCCGAACTATCTGTATCGGGTGCCATTTTAGGTTTTAATGATCGAAGTTTGCTCAAAGAACGTATCGAAATTAAACATAGTATAGATGCATTGATCAATTAGATCGGACTGGTTAATTGCAGACTAAAGCCACCGCAAAGCGGCACCCTGCTGCCTCCAGAGGTTCACTGACCCGAGTTAACGCGGTCACCAACCTTGTAATTGCAGCTTCTAATTTAAAACCTATAATTGATCGTAAAATTTAAGGCTGAGTGAATTAATACTGGTCCGAATTTAATTTCGTCCGATATTCTGGCTTCTATTGTTGAACGCGTAGTTCAGTGGCCAGAGTAAAAATGTTTAAAAACTTAAGAAGAAGACACCTCTGAGGCATCATTAATGTTTATACATACATTAAAAACTAAGAACTTTTATTTAAAACGCGACTGTTCGTTGATGACATTGTGTGAGCATCTGCGTGATAAATGTGTCACCTCAGTCCCACCTGGTCACATCGGGTGGAAGCGTTATATTATCAAAAATTAAGGAATAACGAGGCGTTCTATTTAGCGTGTGCTTTAGGTGTAAGAGGATCCATCATCTGTTGTAGTGTCGTGGGTATCGTAAAAGACGTCTATAGAATGCGTGTAATAACGTGATAAAAACTACACTAAAAACTGTAAATAAACTAATTATGAAAGACCTTTTATATTATCTTTAATGTGATGTAATAAATACTAGATCATTAACTACAATTCAAATATTATTTTGAAGACACTGAACAGCGACATCTAGCGCAGCTAATATATAACATTCAAATCTTAATAAATAAATAACATCTACAGTGTACTGCATTTCACGTAATAAAAAATAAATGTAAATTGAAAGAAAAGGCTCCAAAAATTTCACAATCGCTGCAGCGTCAAGTACGTGTCGTATTTTTTAAATAAAATTATCATATCCATGGCGATGCGGTTCGGTCGCTGGTGCACTGCCAAGAGATACGTTCGGGCCATTATCGTTGGGTTATGTAGTATGTTAATTATTCCGCCGGCTACATAGATGTATGTGACTGGGAATGGTGTTGATCAGGAACATAATGGAATGTTTATCGAAATGAAAACATGATTTGTGTTTTCGAGACTCAGTTATGAATGCGTCGGACAGACTTAGTGCAAATCTATATAAATAAGATCAACTGCCGCATGCATGAAAGATCATCACTTGAGAATAGCCGGACCGATTGTGAGTGTGTGTTTGATTGAGTGAAATTTTATACGTCGTAAAGCCATTTTGCAATTATATTAGTAGTAAAGTTGTAGCATGAATGGGTCGGCTCGACCGGGGAAGGACCACGCTCTCACAGAATAACAGCGTAAAATAGTAGCTTAATAGCTTAATGCTGTTGTGTTTTGTATGGTGAGTGTAGAGAACAAGAGACCCTTTTTACTGGAAACGAGGCACTCCATCTTAGTCCTCAGCGGTGACAACGCATCTACGTTTATAGATGTAGATGTAGATGTCTATGGGCTACAGCAACCACTTACCATCAAGTAGACTGTGTGCTCGTTTGTGACTCTATCCTATAAAAAAAACTGGAGGTTACGCTGTTGTAGAGATCCCGAAATCACCCGTGTGTAGCCGGGGCAGATCGCTAGTGATTATATACTTCATATTGCTTTTTTAGTTATTTTGATTCGGTATTTGCAAAAAAACGTTACATTTACACTAAAGTTATTGTATACAGTATGTAGATGTTTGTGTAATGTCAAGTAATATAAGGTTAAGGAAAATGTGAGTCTACATACGTCCTACTGCTGGGTACAGTAGGTAAGAGTTCAATATGCTACCATATATTTCATATATTTTTAATTTATTTTGTTTAATTTCATAGATATGGAGCTTTTTCAACATGTTGTGGTCTAATGTCGAACACGTAATAAATTAAAAATTAACTGCACGTAACAAGTTTAGTTGCTAATAATGCCCGACTTCTGAACTAAATATGAATTAAGATATAGTATATTTAGATATAAATATCTATAAGAAACAGATTTTCAATAGAAAATTGACACTTATAGAAAGTGAAAAGTGAATTTACCCAATTTGTGAGCGGGTAATGAGGTATTTTGAAGCGACAGCAGCTAGTTAATGTCAGCGTGCGGACCGCTAACTCAAACAGTCGTGAGTTTTAACCCGCCATTCCTTTACCGTTATGAGCCAAGGCAATGTCAGTGATGTTAATAGAGCTGCTAGTATTTTATTACCAACAAATAAAAATAAAAATTTTCGTATTATATACTATTTTTTTACTTTCATTGTCATGAAATTTTCAGCGCGCAACACAGTATATTGAATCGCAATCAACAATTTTAGTGTGCTAGACCGGATATCGAATTGAGGTTGCTTACAAACTATTAAAATTTTGGGTTGTGACTTTCACTCTGAAGATTTCAACAATCTATAAAAATCATTAACTTTCTTAGTCTGTTAAAAACTACAACTCATAGTTAAATAACAAAAATAAATAGAAACAGAAACATTTTTGTTCATTATAGATAATAAATAATATTTATTGAAAGTTGCTCCTATGCTTAATTTACTACTGGTTCAGAAAATACCTCTGTCTTGGTAAGAACCAGCAAGAAACCCAGCGGGATTTAATTTACTTGAAGAATAATTTATAATCATCAACAAAGATACATAATATTTAACAACACAAAACAAATAATAAATAGCATGGTAGCGATCACCTCATTCCCAGGGGTTATAATCATCTAAAATTAACTTTTTCTTAAATTATGGATTAAGGTTTATTAACGCAATTTATTATTTTGTTAATATTATTTTTTTAAGCAGAATATACAGACAAAATACAAAACTTATAAGTATCATCAATAATAAATTACTATTGTTGAGAATATTATATTTGTAAAACTTACAAAACCAACAATAGTTTTAATGAAATATGAACGATCCGTTGGCGCATACCAGCGCATACACAGCTGACCGCAGAGCTTCTCAAGGACCTTGTTAGTGTAACGACCGATACCTTGGAGATGGACGGTAACGGGAGAAGCGGGAAGCGTACCTACCAAGCATTTTTGGGTCGTCGATAATACTTTCAAATGTCAGCGAGCCAAAATATTCGAAGAGTCAGAATTTTTGGAATAAATATTTGTTGAGTTTAATAACTAGAAGGTTTTATGTATATACCTAGAGACCAGTAAGGAATTATTTCACTGCACGTACTCGTAAATAGCGTCCCCGGTTTTCGACGAATACTATACGAAATGCAGCAGCACTAATGTTTGTCCTCACCTACCTTCTTCATAATACATCTGTAGCGGTTTTCTATAACGTGAATACGAAGCAATCAGTTTTTATATATCTTTAAAAAAATATTCCTAAACGCTACAATATTGTTATTAAAAGAGTTTCCTTATAAATTTAACGCTTAATGGTGGTCAGGATAACGCCAGTAACACAGTTTGTATACTGCTAACATGTGAATGTTATTGACATTGTAAACTCGGTATAATCGAGAGAAATGATATTCTTGTATTATGTACAAAAAAAAAAATTTGCGGGTACGGGTCAGCTCGACCAGGGAGCTAATTTTATGTCAGAATCTCAAGAATTGTTTAAATTTTGAAGAAAATTCATCCTAAAAAGTTACAGCCTATATGCGTCCCATATATATGCGCTGGGTACAGGCATCATTTCTGAAAGGAGTTTTAGGGCAAGAAAGTGTCCGCCGCTCTGTCCCATTGCGTGTCTTCGATATATTTTTTCTTACTTCTAAGGCATGCAGGTTTCCTCACAATGTTTTCCTTCACCGTCGGGTACGTGGTAAATCAGCACAAAATATTGCTATTAACAATTTCATTGTTGCCGACGGGTATCGAACCTGGTTTGCTCGCGTACTAGCGTACAATGAAATTTAGAGCGAACGCTAAAAAAAGTAACTAGAAACTATATTATTAAAAATTTAAAATATTTCTCTCACACAGAGCGTAACGGTACTCGAACCTGCTCTTTGAGAAGCAGCGACTGCTATGCTGTGTTTACCACACTTAAAAGCGAATTCATGACATCAATATATATATATATATATATATATATATATATATATATATATCAATATATATACCGAATTATAGAATTTCAAATAAGTCCAAGTAGATTATTTCAGGCTTAAAAATTAAACTAAAACGTATTCAACAACGATAGGATAAAACAAAAAAAAAATTATTCAAATTTATTACACGTTCTTTCTCAAAAATAGTGCAAAGTCCTCACGCGTAAATGGAAGCGTAATTCCCACATTTCGCAACGCGAAGGTGCCTATTACGTACACGCATGCTATTTCAACCCACTCGATTCCCTCCACTAGATCGCAATAGTAAATTTCCCACGCGCCATTACACCCTGGGGCGTTCGAAAATTCCTTCTTTTTTAAATTTAGTTAATAGTTCTCTTGGCGCCATGTGTGTGTCTGTTTCTTTTGCACAATTTTATTTAATTCTTTTAACTAATGCTTTTAAAAATGTAGCTTAGAGTATGAATGTAGCTTAGAGCCGTGGTAGCTCAGATGGTTAACGCTTGCTGTAATTCTAACAGAACGCAAGTAGCCCGGGTTCCCCGCCGGCACCAATGAAATTGGTAATTGCAATTTTAAGTGCTGATATTCGGCGGTGAAGGAAAACATCATGAGGAAACCTGCATGTGTGAGGAATAAGAAAAAAAAATTATTTCGAAGACATGTGTAGTTCGCCAACACGCATTGGGGCAGCGTGGTGAACACTTCCCTGTCCTAAAACCCTCTCAGAAATGAGAATAGGCCTGTGCCCAGCAATGGAACGTTTACAGGCTGTAACTTTACTTTAACTTAGAGTATTAATAAACATAAGTGATTATAAGTATCCATTAATCCATTACAGTCTATAAAGGTCAACTGCTGGACATAGGCCTCCCTCATCAAGCGGGTTGGCAGCCGCAGTTTTTAATTATTTTGAGTTTTTATCATCTGCTGTCCATCACTTGTTTCATTTTATCTCTATCATCTCTTGCGACACCCATGGGACGACATGGGCCAGTGGATATCCTCGCACCGCCACTACATGGTGACATTAAAAGTATAGTATTAAAAAAACTGCGGTTGCCAACACGCTCGCCGAGATGAGCAACTACGGCGAACGTCCCCTCTAGAAGCAATCTACGAGTTACACCCACGTTCAACACAGGAGTTTGGTAGCTTGTGGATGGATTTTGTTATAGAATAGGGTGACAAACGAGCACACAGTCCACCTGATGGTAAGTGGTTGCTCTGGCCCATAGACATCTACATCTGTCCTCAAATACGAATCAAAATGCAGATGCGTTGTCACCCGTGAGGACTAAGATGGAATGCCTCGTTTCCAGCAAAAAGAGTCTCCGGTTCTCTACACACACCATGCGAAACACAGCAGCGTTCCGCTATTTTACGCTGGTATTCTGTGTTAGCGTGGTCCCTCCCCGGTCGAGACGACCCATTAGTGCTACAGCCATGCTACTAATATAGCTGCAGCATGGCCCTACCACGTATGATCTAAGAATATGACGAGAATATAAATATCTTTTTAAATTACACAGCAAACATATTTTACGTAAAGGTATCCATTACCCCATTTCGACCCTTGGATATGCCAAAAGGGCCTTATAGCATACAGATGATGGTATGACTATTTCGTTTTACAATAGGCGTATAATACCCAATAACAATAAATGGGGAGAAGCGTCAAATCTGCGAAACGTTTGGAGCGATCGTCAATTCATCCGCCAATCATAAGAAATTAATATTTATCTTCTCTACCACGAGAGAGGGAGAGGCTAATGTCCAGAAGTGGACTTTAACGAGCTGCTGAGGGAGATGAAAAATAAGGTTTTTAATAACATATCTCATAAGTATTCAGGTAAAAATAAAAGTTACCAATTGTCAGCAACGAATAAGCAAAATCAATTCGATGGAGTAATGACCTTGAGGGAGAAGGATGAAGTTAATATATACGGTGGATAAGCAAGAAGCCGTTGTAGGAACTGTAGGTCCAGCATTGGGACAATGCGTGGAACAATGATGGCCGACGATTGTGATCATATTCTACAGAAATTCACAAAATCTGCTTTACCGCCGCGATAAATATTTATATTAGACAGAAGACAAAACAATACAAATATAACATATTCAAGTGGGTTATGTTGCAAACTTAAAACCATGTTTAACACACTGTAAGGCTCCATAAAATTCTATAATTTTCGTAAGATTTTCTAAGAAACTGTCGCCTCGTTTTTAATAAGCAGTCAGTAAGCAGCAGCAGTTAGATCTAATCGATGAAATTACGACGTTGTTAGTAACGGGGGAGGTTGGGGAAGAAACAAAACAACTATACATTGTAATTGCTCCAATTTGCTCCTGACGCTCGGGCGCGGGACGCTAATGCTAATGACGTCACACCTACTGTTTGTCCACGCTGAAGATACTTTTCAACGCACGACATTAAGAGCTTAAAAACGTAATATTACTATACATCTATATTTAAACAACTAAAAAAGTTCTGATTGTAATATAAAATAACAGCTTTTTACTAAATGCATATAAAAGTATACACGGTACATATAACAAAAATCAATCATTAAAATTTTTGTCCGTCTGTCTGTTTGTTCCGGCTAATCTCAAAAACAGCGGGACCAATTTTGGCGGCTTTTCCACTGACCCATAGCTGATGTTATAAGGAGTAACTCAGGTTACTTTTATTTTATAAAACAAACAGGGAACAGCTAGTAATATTATGAATTAATAAAAAACTAAATACTAAATTATCATACAACCTTGCGTTATAATGCTAAAAACGTTGGCTGCGTTTACTCATTAAATGGCTATACTTATCCTTTTTGCAATAAATATCCAGCATATATAACACCAGACAAGAGTGCAGTGGAAGAGGCGAGAAAGGTATGTCAGGATCGTGCTAAATGGAAGTCTGTAGTCTCTGCCTACCCCTCTGGGTGACAGGCGTGAGTGTTTATGTACAAGAGTGCAGTTGCCTTAAAAACTTTATCTCAAGAGGACTCTACGAACTTACTAATTTTAAGAAAAACAAAGATTGCCTAAAAAGGTTGTTATAAAATTAAGGAATTCATGAATCATAATACCCTCTCGAAATTAGGTAGTTGTTACTGAGCTATATTCAATATGGCTTACAGTGTAAATTATACAATATAATACGCGATTGTAAAATACTTTTTTTTTAAATAAATAGCAGGTGTGCTATACAAATGCTCTCGCCTAATATCGTACCAAAACTCATATTAAATACTCTCCCTTAATGCAGTAAATAGTGCCCATGGATACAGCATTATACGGCGAAACCTCTCTAATAAATAGCTTGTGACAACCTATTTTTTAATGATTTAGGAAAGAAATCATTAAAAAACCGCCACCGACGGAAGTATATTGTCAGATTCCACGGATAAGTTTGGATTTTTAATTTTTTTTTATATAACTATTACACATATGGAACTGGTTGCGCGTTTCTGCGATTTGATACATAACGCGCTTTCCTTCTCCTCATATTACTATAATTCTTAACAATTTTTAACATATAGCATGCACTGCTGACACTGTACTCCACCGTGTAGAGTACAGAGTAGACACGTGTAGAGTAGACTGTCATGCTCAACAGGCGGGATGCACCCGCAGTTTTTATTTTCTAGTCGTTATTAGGAAGACGCTGCTGCGCTGGAGATCCTCATTTGTTTTCCTCTGTCGCCTCTTACGACACCCACAGGACGATATGAGGTAGTGGATATTCTTACACGGCCACTGCACGGATTGAAAATGTAAAAATATTTTATATACTCTGTACATATAAATAAAATTGAAGTATTTGTCTGTATTATCGAAATTCAAATATATAGAGAACAGTACCAGGAGTTCAGGAGCGATGTAGATTATTTTTTATACAAAAAATAACTAAAATCGATTTAAAAATATTTTCTTAAATCGAAATAACGATTCATACATAGATCTTTACGATAAAGCCGGGGTGGTAAGCTTGTAAAATTATATCTTAGTGTTTTCAATAAATATTTAATATATAATTTTAATTTCAGAGTGGTAGAGCCATGCTGCAGTTATATTAGTAGTATAATTGTAGCACGAATCGGTCGGCTCGACCGGGGAAGGACCACGCTCTCACATAATACCAGCGTGAAATGGTAGCTTGATGCTGCTGTGTTTCGTATGGTGAATGTAGAGAACCGGAAACCCTTTTTATCTTAGTCCTCATGGGTGACAACGCATCTGCATTTTGATTTGTAATCGAGGATACATGTAGATGTCTATGGGCCGCAGCAACCACTTACCATCAGGTGGACTGTGTGCACGTTTGTCACCCTGTCCTATAAAAAAAGCTTTTGCCATTAAAATAAAAACTATTTTATATAATTGATAATTATTAGTATAATCAGTCGTCACGTCGCCGTATCGTGACATCTAAATCATTTGAACGGTGTCGCCTGCCCAGCCCACAATTAACGTTCCGCTTCAAGTTTTCTTGCAGGCGGAAAATAATTGCGATTGAGTTGCGAATTTCGCTATCTGACGCCCGACGAGCCTTTAATTGGTGCTTAAATGGCGAATTCATTTCGCGTGAAACATTTCAACGGGTACCGGGCGGAGTAATATCGATACGTATTCCGAAATAATAATTGGTGTTGTTTTTAAACGCAATGGAACGGACCCGTTGTGCCGGAAAAATTATTATTGGCAATTTAGACGATTCTGCTTTTTTGTTAAGAAATAAAGGGAGGCCTGTGCCCAACAAGTTGATAAAGTAGCACACAGTCCACCTGATGGGAAGTGGATGCTGTAGCCTAAAGATATTAACATCTATCCTCGATTAAGAATCAAAATGCAGGTGCGTTACCACACCTGAAGTCTAAGAAGGAATGCTTCATGCATGGCAATGCATCAATGCTTTCATAACTCTCACCATACGAAACACAGTAACATTGATTTTATACTATTTAATCATTTTAGTTTTTTAATCTAATATCTAATAAATAACAAATAAATAAACTAAAAAATAATCGAGAAATAAAACTATTATTTACGGATTTTATCGCGTTTAATAATCCGTACATAATAGTTTTATTCAATGTGTAGTTTTCGCGTAAATTTAAGAAATCATAATCGAGAAATGTTATTTATATTCTGGTATTATTCTATCGACTAACAGAGCCTTGCCAAAGTTTTGTTAGCTTCGGACGCTTTACCGTCACTTAATTAGTAGAAAAGTTTGTAGTCATCAGCTTGAGAGGCACTGGGAGAGTTGGGGGCCCGGAGGATGGGATGGGAGATGTCGTATTGATCCCGATTTCGTCACAAGAACTAGTTGTCAGGTAAATTCATATCAAGTGTAATACTGTTTACCAAGTGTTTTATGTATTACAATGGTATAAATTTCTCAAACAAAAATTAATTAAATTATAATGTCCTTAACAATGAAATTTCTTTATTTAATTTATCGAATATCGGCCATTATTATCTATGCTGTTAACGTTACTACCTGTTAAAGTCCACCAAACATTGAACAAAGACCTCTCCATAGACGATCCCCATTAGGGGGTATATTTGCTATAGTTACCACGCTTGTCAAGGGGGTCGGCAACGACAGTGTTTTTTTTTAATTATATTCGTTATTAGGAAGACGCGGCTGCCCACACCCTGATTTGTTTCCTCTTTCGCTTCTTACGACATCCACGGGATGATATGGGGGTAGTGTATATTTTTGCATCGCCACTACACCGTAATTACCTATGCACTGAGGTATTTTAATGGAAGTTCATGTATACGTACATAAATATAGAATTGAATAAAATAAGGGTGACAAACGAGCACACAGTCCACCCGGTGGTAAGTGGATGCTGTGGCTCATAGACATCTACATTTATCCTCGATTATGAATCAAAATGCAAATGCGTTGTCACTTCTGAGGACTGAGATGGAATGCCTCGTTTCCAGTAAAAAGGGTCTCCGGTTCTCTACACTCACCATACGAAAGACAACAGCATTTAGCTGCTATTTTACGCTGGTATTCTGTGAGAGCGTGGTCCTTCCCCGGTCGAGCCCACTCATTCGTGCTACAACCACAATATAGCTGCAGCGTGGCTCTACCACGTAAAATCGATTAAGGATTGTTAACATAATTGTAGTAATTTTAGGGTGGACGCCCTCTTTGCAGATAGCATGCAAAAATAACATTAAGCAGATGTATTCCATAGTGGGTCTCCCATGACCATGTGTGCTGGAAAGCACCCGAAACGTCGGGAAATAAAAATCAAATAATTAAACGCGATAAAATCCGTAAAAGTAGTCTTGATCAAGATATATTCCACTGTAAAATTATTTAATGTCTGATAACTTACAAATTTTCAATTGATCTTAGCAACGGTCTATCGAAGCTCATTAGAAGAAAATTCCTTTACAAAGTGAGCCGACTTTGCAAACTCCATCGCTAACAAAACAATATTGATCGAACTACTTGCAGCATAATAACAAAGTTTTGTTAAAATCATTATGAATTGTTGGGCTAAATTGCTTACCAGCAGTAAATATACTAGTACTATAAATACTTTTTTTGCGATTAAAAATGGCACCTGGTTTCCTTAACTTACGTGATTTTAAAATTAAAGAAAAATCTAAATCTATGCATTTATCTATAATTTATTATATTTACTACATTAATCGTATACAAATAAATCAAATTGAAGTGTCATTTGTAAAGTCAAAAAAGTAACAGCTTTTTACTAATGCATATGTAAGAATATACAATATATAAAATAAAAAAAAATTAAATTTAAACATTTTTATACTACTTAGTACTATTATTTTAGAAAAAGAATTTGGGTTTCGGGCAAAAAATTATGACCCATGAAATTATGAAAATCCGATTCAAATAGGGAAGTATAATAATAAATTACTAAAAATTATTCTCTGCGAATAAGTCGCGGGCGGTGCGGCAATAATATTTATGGTTATTTCATTTAGTCATCATGGATGCTGCACAGCAAATAAATGCCATTTATAAAATTAAAAGCCATTAAATTAAAATGAAAAATATGTAAAATATTTTTACCAAATTTATAACAATATTTCAATTTTGAACCTATTAACTTATTTTTAAAACAATACCAGATTTCAATCTACGTCAAACAATTTGAAATTAAAGTCACACATACACTGTGGTGAATTCAACTTTTGTAAACTTTATTGTTTTGCTGAATTGCCATGGAATATTAGAAAATATTATGAAATTTTCAAAAACAAATATTCCTTTTTGGAAAAAATGGAAGTATAATAATTTCTTTCGGGAATATATCCTCGCAAGTATTTTGTCAGTGACATCGTTGTGAAAGCCGATGTATGGAGCTTTGCTAAAAGTGTTGGCTATTCTCTAAGTTTCACAATACAACAAGCACCTTTTTCACCAGTCTAGACACATAATTAAGACTATTTTGCTTGAAACTGGAAACCCCAGGAGACGAAAATGGCGCGTAATATTAATCTACGACAATTTTGTTGACTTCTAAATGTCAAGTGAGCTGGCTGTGCGGCTGTGCGGCTATTACAAATAAAGTGACGTCTCCGTATAATTGGACACGGAAAAATAGCAGTACTTCTGTGTTTTAATGTCACCTATTCATAATTTTAAATTAGTACCTAATTGTTTAATGAAGTATTTTTTCCTAGTTTTTAATTAATCCTATTGAATTACTATTTTAATAGAGAATATTCTATTGAATTAATAATTCAATAGAGATGGATAAGTACAAACACCTGTTTGGGATCCTAAAAGTTATAAAATTAAATCCCAACACAAGCATGCCATTGCAAGATTTCAAGATAATAAGTTCTTTAAACGTAGATCCGACTTAAAATTAATAACTTGAAACTGAAGGTAGCTGTAAGGTAGATAAACATTGGGACGTCATATGCCTCAGTCCACCCGAGACCATGTGTACCATGTGACCATGTGTAGTACTGAAACGTCGCGAATGTAACATAAATTAATTAAATATATTAAAGTTGCAGCAGGAATGAGTCGACTTGACCAGGGTTGGACCACGTTCTCACACCATCATCCTTACAGCCCTTCACAAGTCTATTATTGAACATAGGTCTCCCCCGAGGAATGTCACAAAGCACGATTCTGAGCCACCTGTATCCATCGACTGGCTGCATGTCTTACCAAGTCATTACTCCATCTAGTGGGGGATGGCCTACACTAGGCATACCGGTACGAAGCTGCCACGGGAAAACCTTTTTCCCCGTCGGTTGTCGGTACTTCGAGCTATATGGCGGGCTCATTGCCACTTCAGCTTACTGATCCGTTGGGCTATGTCGGTCACTCTGGTTCTACAGCGGATATCCTTATTTCTTAGTTTATCACGCAGATAAACCCCGAGCATAGCCCTCCCATAGCTTGCGGAGCGATCTTGAGCGTCCGTCCTCATACGGCCAGCAGTGAAGGACCACGTCTCAGATCCATAAGTCATAACTGGCAAAACGCACTGTTGTATAATCTAGTTTTCAGATTTTGAGGTATAATACCCGACGAGATGTATCGTAATTTCCCGAACGCTACCTAGCCGAGTTGAATCCGTCGATTGACCTCTCGGTCGAAGTTGGACTTACCTAGTCGGACTATTTGTCCCAGGTAAATGTACTCGTCAACAACTTCGAGCATAGTGCTCCCAACAACTACCGGCATAGGTGTGACATGGACATTAAACATGATCTTTGTTTTGTCCATGTTCTCACAGATTGATAGCATATAACAGCAGCTTAATACCGATATATCGTATGGTAAGTGTAGCAACCCAGATACCGTTTTCACTGGAAACGAGGTGTTCTATCTTAATTCTTAGGGGTGACAACCAATCATTTTGATTCTTAAGCGATAACAGATGTAGATGACTATGGGCCACAGCAACCACTTACCATCAGGTGAACATTTGTGCTCTTTGTCACCCTTATTTTTGAAAAAAAATCCTCGCTCAAGTACGTAGTGTAGTTTTAATAATTAAAGTTTTACTTATTACGAAACATCTAACACGTTTATCACTGCTTCACTGTGTAAGCATCCTAACCCTTAGTGTTTTCTCTTAGTTAATCTGTATAATATGCACGGGATAAAATGATACTAAAGATTTTAATACTATGTTACACTGCACCTCATAGCACAGCTGAGTATAATAGTTATTCAAGGAATGTTGTGGAATTTTCAGATAGCAAAAACCATACAAGGGTATCATAAAAATAACTACCAGAAAGAACGTTGCATAGCAAAAAGTTTTACTGCCTTACTTAGTTAATTGAAACAATTAACCGGGGCTCACGTAATAAAGGAAACTGCGTCGCGTAAAAAGCTTCCGGCTTTTAGTTCGTACAAAAATGTTGCCAGTTGTATTTGGAGATCCGCAGAGAAATGTTAAAACCACCGTTGAAACTCAATTCGATTATATAAAGCAATTGAATCAAGTTAATCTTTACACACATTATTTTTTGACAAACTTCAATTAAAAAGGATTTGTGATGACTGTCGCATTAGTACCTAAGTGTGAGTATGATCCATTGTAATCGGTTCTCTAAAAGTCAGTGTAAAATGGATATCGACTTTGTTATTTTCATATAGAAAATCGACGCCACATTAGTCGAAGCAAATATTTCTAACCCGACAGAAAATTATCTTCATTGATTAACATTTAGTAAAAAAAAAAATTAAATACGCCGCTAACTTGAAATTTCTAAAATTCTTACGAAAAAAACCGCTGTTATACTATAGTGTCGACAGGATCGGAGTCGGAGTTAAATCGTACGCCGACGCTAATAGACTAAAATCGGCTATAATCGATCACATATCGGTAATCGATTTTACTGGCCGTTTGTTTTAGACCTTAACAACTCAACTGCCGATTGCGATACTTGATACTTCGTATCTTATATGCTGTACTAGTTTAAACATTCGAGATGTGACTTGAAATGGATATTACCCTTTCTGTTCGCTGCCATAGTTCCGCGTTAATCGTGCTTATAGGTCACCGAAACTTGGAAAAAATCGGTTAGGCATCCATCACTGACGTTGCACGTCTTTATAATTTCATGACATAAACAAAGAAATACGTATGGAAAAACGTTATTTTAATAAATATCATTGTTTATAATTAATAACTGCGTGAAAATTTCACAAAGTCTTAGTTACACATAATTTGTAATTACAATTACTTTAAATTAATAATTAAAGTAAATTTTATTTTTGTATGCTAATTTTAGCTTTTTGAATTAGTTATTTACTAGTTTAAGTTAACGTAAGTGTAAGTGCATGTAATTTAATTATAAATTTATATTGTATGGAATACTTATGATGTAATGAAGCGACTATACTTACCCACTTTTTCAGAAGCAATAAAATCTTCGTACAATATTCTTACGTTTAGTGTCGAGACCGAAATATATTCGGATGAGACAGATACCGAGTTATATTAGTTTTGTGACAGAAAAGGACAGCCATAATAGATGTGAAACTATAAAATGTAACTTGGTACGGTTAAAATTAGAGCACAGTACAATGTTGAGTTTTTACACCGTTACCTTTACCGTCTAAATTTCTGGACTTTTTAATTTCTATCCCAAAAAAAATTGCAGTAGACGTTGTGCGTAACATTTTCTAAGGTATAATTGAATCAAATAAAGATGAGCTTTTAATGTACACACATAATTAGACATAATATGCAGCTAATTGCTTCGCATGTGTTTATTTACTTATCTTTAATAGCAACCACCTTCAGCTAATGGTTACTTAAGGACATAATTGATGCGTTGTGTCGTTTTCTATTTATCAAACAAAAAAAAAGTAGGTGAAAGAAGTCAAACATAGTCTACTATGATCGCTAATATTGCTGCAGAGTTCTCGATTGCGTACAATCTTCAGCACTTAGCTTCGGACGGGTAATTTCTGGATCGCGACAACACGCCGCCTACCAAGTCCAAATATGAATTTGAACCATCTAGGGATCCATTTAAACACACGCAAAAAATTCATCTAAATAGGTCGACAGAAATTGATTTATATGTATATATATATATAAATTAAATGGCAGATTCACAATTGGACCCATTACGTGAAGCTGTTGTCGAAATCCAAAAACCACCGGTGGATGCCAGTATTCTATGAACTATAATATATTCTTTATTTATCACTTTTCGGGGGAGGATTAATTATATTAAAATTATCGCTATATTCGACACGTGCTATAATTATCAAGTCTATTTTGTGTTCAGGTACTAAAATTATAAACTTGAATTAATACCTGTTAACATTGTTGAGTTTCATCATTTTTGATTTGAAGGTTTAATGGAATGACCGTAAGAAACTTGGCAGCCATTTTTCTCGATATAAGGGGGAAATATCAGGCGTAGCAGCGCTCCTCTATTATTATTTCTTCCATTGTCCAAAATGTTCATTTAGTTAATGGCTTTAACCGCAAATACATAATTTTATAGGGCATGCAATGTGATTTCACTTTAATTTGTCTTGTGCCGACAGTAACCGGTAAGAGATTGGAAATATAACATTCGCTCATAATAGCAGAAATAGGTCAGAATACTACACATGTAATCATTTTAATATAGTTGAAAAACGAAGAGATTGATGATTTTTTATGTGTTTACCGATTCCTCAGAAACGGTTGAATCATATAAATTTTTATATGGTGATCTTTATATATATAATTATTCTGTCCATGACTGAACTGTTCCTAACCGGCTGGACGGAGTTTGGTGAAATTTTATGTTTGTGATTAAGTTGATTCGAGAATGGTTTAGATTCTCCATTGGACGTTAAGTGGCGCTGTTATCGAGATCCAGAAATCAACGACGCGAAGTCGGCACAGGTCGAATTATAGTCAAATTATATTTAGTCGTATTGCCATTTAATTAAAATGGAAAAAAAATCAATTTTTTTAAATTTAACGTATTTTAGTTGCTACCTTAAATTTATGAAATTGCTAGAATCGGAATCGAGTGGTAGCCTCGTACTAGCAATCACATTGTTGGGCAACCCCTCACTAGATGAAGTGATGACCTGATGAAACACGCTACCTACGACGACGGATGACGGTGGCTCAGAGCCGTACTATGTGGCAATTTATGGGGAAGGCCTATGTTTAGCACTGCACTTATGAAGGTCGTAGTGAGAGTGATAGTAGCTCTTTTCGTTTATGAGTACACACACATACATTCACAAACTTTATGGGAGATGACTTCTTATGGAAGAGCAGAATCTCCTAACATAGGTATATTAGTTATTTAAAAGGAGATGGACACGGTTAAACTGTACGACTTATGTTAATTTATACACATAGTATGTGCTCTTACTTGATATAGATATGTGTTCGTTTATCACCCTATTACTATAACAAATAGCGTTATCGCACAGAAAACTAATCGCAAACATTTAAGATAAATACTTATCAAAGAAAACTTTCCACTTGTCAAGCGTGCTTCACTCGAAGTACAAAGCGTGGAGTGAAATAAGTGGAATAATAAAATATTTAACTGCTTCTAATTTCATTTATTAAGACGAGGCCCAAAATTGAGCTGGGAAAAGCTCCGAAAATTCCGCTCCGGAGTTGTGTTTTTAATTGTATGTATTTACGGCGAGAGCAACTCGAATGATAATATTATTTCATTCAAGTTCCAACGAAGTTAGGCAGTGACCTCGGGCGTAGACGAGTCTCAAGACAAACTCCGAACTCTCTCTTACCGATACAATAAACTTTGCCAGTTTTTTTAATATTTTTTTTCTCTTCAACCGAATTGCGAGAATATTTTAGAAACACTCTGTATTTCACTTGGATTTTAAGATGAAGTTTGAACAAATGTATTTCTTTTTATCTAATTGGTTTTAGTTATCGATGTACGGTGAATTTTAAAATAAAAGAGCGTTGTAAGTGATAGGCTTTATTTAAGTGTACGTAATAATGTTCATCGCTAGAAATTTATGAACATATTTAACTTGGTGGAGAGATAGTGTGTATTAGTACACGTATACTTATAGATATAATACAGGTATACTTATAGACAACTGCCTCGTTGGTCTAGTGGTTGTAGTAGTGCGACTGTTGATCATGAGGTCCTGGGTTCAAAACCCGGGTCGGGCCAAAAAATTAATTATTGAGGTTTTCCGTCGAGAAATTCTCAGTAGTTGCCCGGAGTCAGGAAGTTGGCGGCGTCTCACCCCCGTGCCTCGGAAAGCACGTAAAGCCGTTGGTCCTGCGCCTGATCTCTTTCCGTTCGTGTCGGTTTACCGTCCCATCGGGTTATGAGAGTGAGGGAACAGAGAGTACACCTGTGCTTGCGCATACACTTGGACACTATAATCCTGTCCTGCGCCGATGGCTAGCCTCCGTTGAAGCAGGCCACCGTGGCCGGAATTCGGTCTGGAGGACATTATTATTATTATACTTATAGATAGTAGCTACTGAAAATCATGATTAGAAATTCTTATAGGGCACTCTGCATGTTGATACTACAGATATATTAGGATTAAATAAAAAATAGTTTGATAGATTTTTATTTTTGGATATTTTAGTACACATCTTGAGCGTTTAAACGCTAATACTATTTTCAGTCTTAAATAACAATAAACAAATTTAAAAAAAATCTCCTTCATACATCTTAGTCCTTCCTATATAAATAAAAAGACAAGACTTATAACGATATAACGCTTATTACAAACACTTTAAGAAAATATCCGGACTTTCCATTTCCATGTCTATAATTTGATATGATGGCCGATTAAGTCTGCAACCAACCTTAGAGGAATTGCTAAATCGAACTCCAATAACTGCACCGACGCCGATTAGGAAGCTCCGTAGAAAATATCGAATACAGAATAACGTTGAAATATATGTACCCTGTTTTTGAGAAAATGGCTCCTTAGACGATCGTTGTAATATCTAAAAGCTAAAAGCGCCTGAAATACGTTGCTGAATTCGAACGGAAAGAGAACTGGAAAATGCTAAGTGACATAACAATGGAAAATGCGTGGGATACACAACGAAATGTTTCATCGTTTTGACTGTTCTCTCTAAAGATATAAGAGTACGCTGAAATAGGTTAAATTTTATTTTACTTATTCCATATTTCTGTCGTTGTTCGATATGTGTGTTTGCATTTGTTTATAATTCAAGGCTTTGGGTTATAAGTCCAAATTGTTTATTATATTAAATATTGTATATGTTACTAAAACTGTATAGAATGATTGATATGTTAAATATATTTAATTGCAATGTTTCAATAAATAATAATTATTGTCCTCCAGATCAAATTGGGATAGCGACGGAAAGCCTCATTAAAGACTGGCGATCAATAATATGTGCGCAGGAAAAGGTGCAGGTTTCTTTTTTTACTCTCAAATTTCAACTCAAAAACTCAAACTTAGTCCTCAGGGGTGACAACGCATATGCATTTTCATTCTTAATCGTGGGTATATGTAAATGTTTATAATAGGCCACAGCATCCACTTTCCACCAGGTGGACTGTGTGCTCGTTTGTCACCCATATTCTATAAAAAGTATAATAATACTTAATATTAAGAACTAAATACTTAAAATATAATTTTGTTATAATGTAAGAACCTACGTAAAAAATAACACAAATATTTGCTTATGAGAGAAAACTGATATAAACAAACAAGTAATAATAATATAAGACTATTCTTATGGTACGGCAAATTGACACGACCGGAGAAAAAACAGGCAGAGGAGCAAAGGGTTTTACGTGCTTTCCCAGGCACAGTGGTAAAACACCGCTAAGTTCCTGATTCCGGGCTATTACTAAGAAGTTCTCGACAGAAAAACTCACTGATATAAGCTATAGCTAGCAGGATACGAATCCTGGACCACATGATCAGCAGTTGCTTGCCAAAAAAGTTTGGAAAGACTTTTGGTGATTTTTTGTAGATTACTACATTTCCAACGTTTAGAGCTGCAGATATATTATGATTGTAGCATGAATGGGTCGGCTCGACCGGGGTAGGATCACGCTCTCACAGAATGCCAGCGTGAAAAGGCAGCTTAATACTGCTGTGTTTCGCATGGTGAATGTATGAAACCGGAGACCCTATGTACTGAAAACGAAGCATTCCATCTTAATCCTGAAGGGTGGCAACGTATTTGAATTTTGATTCTTAATCGAAGATAAATGTAAATGTCTATGGGTCACAGCATCCGCTTACCAACAGGTGGACTGTGTGCTCGTTTGTCACCCATATTCTATTAAAAATAATCTGACTTTTACGTAAATAACAAAATCCGTACAACTGTTTCGACAACGCGATCAATAAACTGTAAACAAAAGCCCGGCTCTGCTATTGAATCAATTTAAAAAAAGCCCTTACAAATTGAACGGGTTTCTATTACAGAATTACAAGTTATTATAAAGAACCGGATATAATAGAATAACGTGAATAACAAAGTAATTTATCTTTAACGACATAGCGAATAGAAAATATTATTTCGGCACCATAACGTTGAAGCGACAACTCATCGTCCATTGTTACTCGACATAGAAAATCCAGAACATCAAGTGTCGCAGGTTTAAACGAGAAAAAATAATGTAAATTCACTTGGACGCCCCATCTTCTGAAATAATGCCCGATCGTTATATAGATAAGGCAGTTTTTCCGTTAAATCGAGCCTCTTCCTTTCTTAACGACTTCGTTCTTCGTTAAACGGGAAAGCGATTCAGGTAGTCGTTTGTGTCGAGTGTCTTTTTTCATTCGTCGGAGCAACTTAAGAGCGTCCTGTGTAACAATTTATATTAATATTGTTTCTAGTTAAAGTGGAGCTGCTAGTCGTGAGATCCGACTTTGTAACTTCTCAATGAAAAAGACAGTTCTTGAAATATGGAATCTTTCCTTACTTTACTTTGTGTTCTTCATCGATTAAATATTCTTTGCGTTCCGTTTGTATCCGTCCCTGATTAGACCTACTGTCTTGAATGTTTTCCATAAATATTTTGTTCACTAGCGATCCCCGCCCCGGCTTCGCCCGGAAAGGAACTATTACTGTGGCTTTATTTAGATTTCAGATAATCAAAGACAATTTATAGGTATATTTTATCAATTTTGAGTATTTAAAAAAAAGCTTTAAGTTTTTGGATAAAATATATCCTTGTTTCATTGCTCGTCATATTATGTTTGTAAAGTTTCATTGCAATCTGTTCAGCCATTCTGAAGATTGGCCCAGGCAGACAGAAATACTGACAGACACACAGACAGACAGAATTTAAAATATTGTTATAGATATCTTAATAGCATGCAAATGAGCTAAATATAAGCTATTAATTTCAATGTTATAGGCATACATTCCAATTTATATTTACATAAAAATATAAACATAAACATCACGCCTGTCACCCAGAGGTGTAGGCAGAGACTACAGACTTCCATTTGGCATGATCCTGACACACTTCTCTTGCCTCCTCCACATCCATATACCTACGCATTACTGGCTCGCCGGTTAAGGGTAGTCTTAATCCGGTCCATTTTCAATATACTTCCAATTTGGTCGATAAACTTTCGCCTAGGACGTCCCTTTCCGTCTCTGCCGTTCACTTCTGTATCATGAATTTGCTTTGTCACCTTTCCTCATTCATTCTTTCTACATGACCAAACTTATGCAGCAAGTCGATAGATGGAGGTGGCTTAGTACCATGCTTTGTGGCATTCCTTGGTCTATATTCAAAAGGCTGTAATGATGATGATTATGATGATGTTATGACCAAACCACCAATTTATATATATATATATATATATATATATATATATATATATATATATATATATATATATATATATATACATATATATATACATATATATATATATATATATATATATATACATATATATATATATATATATATATATATATATATATATATACAAACATACATACATACATATATACGTAATTCTTATTATTTCTTCTTTATAATTTATCACTTTATAACAACGTACTTTTGTATGTAAGACCTCTTTTTCTCTTTATTTAAATTTTAATATATATATGTAGTATGTTTGTTTCACTTGATAATAATTATGTAGACGTTCGCAACAATACAAAAATATTTTAAATAACTTAAAATTGAGTAATAAGTTTTCATTTCAAGTCACATAATTAAGATTAAAAAAACCTAAAAACCGATAAAGTAGTAAAAAGAATGAAACAACTTCTACGTAATATAATAATAGCTTCTGAAACAGGTGCAGAGACAAAGTATCGAAGAATTAAGCTTCCGACTTCAAAAGTGTAATTTTGTATTATAACTTTTTAATAGCATAATTTTTTGACACTTTTGGGTGGGCCAAACGATATCGCAACCTCAAGCTAACAACTAATGTATAATTATACATAACATATAAATATATTAAAAAAAATTTTACCTAAACTCAACCTACGGAGTGAAGTATCTTTTCCAATTTGAATGAGACCACTCTTGAGGTACATAGCCTTTTTAATACAAGTGGTAATATTATAAATATTGTACAACCGACTATAATATAAACAAAATAAGAACATCATCAATGTATTCGAAATCAATTAAATACCCAATATTAAGAATAACTTGTTGTTGGATAATTTAAAAACTAATTGTCAGATCTTAATCATATTTATATGGGACTACACGAGAAACACGAGCTTTCAAATAAAAAATCACCAAAATACCGGTTTATCCAGAAAATAGTTCTGAGGTAACACACAAAAAAAATACAGTCGAATTGAGTACCTTCTCCTTTTTAAACTGTTCACAACTAGCGCAGATATAGTGTAAATAAATGATATGTCGTAAAGAAGTTTCAAGTTTCTTAGTAAGTGTGTACACAATTATATGCACAATTTTTTCTCGTTGTGTATGTAATAATTATGTACATAATAATAATCCATAACATCCATAACATGTATATAATAGTCCATAACATTCTTTTATTTAATATTTTATTAACAATTTGATTGAGAACCCCTGCATATCTGAAAGTCAGCTTAAAATACAAACCAACTAAACCGTTTCCCTAAATACAACATCCACCATCAATTTTATATATATAGCAAAATGGCGACTATTAGCGATAAGAATTCGGTAATTCTTATCGCTTTCAAAGGTTTATCGAATTCAGTCCTCAAATTAATCAAACTTAAAGTAACTTTATGAAAACGTCATTTAAGAAAACTCTCAAAAAATTCAGCTGAAATTCTGTGACTGTTTTTTCCGTTCAAATATACAATATTAATCTAAACCCCGGGACAAACAGTCGCCTGATATCAAAACACTTGTTGGAAATAGGCTGCGGGGAGCCTAAACAAATATGCGGATAATGTAGTCTATATTGACGATGGTAATATTGAAGCTATTAATCATCCAGGGTTTAGAGCTGTCAATAAAAGAGGTGGGTATTATTAAAGGAAATTGGGACACTTGTTAAGAAACCGTGACACTTATTGACGGGTTACGGCTCCCAGCTAAACTAGACAGGGTCGAGAGGGAAGCCACAGAGTAAAATTTCGTTGCGAAAATTTAGTTAGAAATAAATCTTAAAATAGAGTCTTTAAAATAAAATTCAATTAGAAAATAGCAGCCGTGGTAAGTCTATTAATAGTTAATGTAGATGTCTATGGACCACCGCATCAATTTAGGTAGACTTTGTGCTCGTTCGTCACCCTTATTTTATAAAAAAAAAACAAATGTAGCATTCAAGGTATTACGAAACGTACCAAGTTGTTCACACGATATTTACTCGTGGTATGAAAACATTAAATATTCCACAACTAAACGTGTTACGAATTAATTTTCGTAGTACCTGAGAGATTTAACGCCCGAGCGCCTCGCCGAACTTAGTTCGTACGTTCAAAGTTGTCTTTTTGGTTCCGCTTTAGAAAAGCAAGCCGGCACGTTTGTGTTTAACTATTTTTTATTAAAATGCAAGCAGTAACGTAACACGAGATTTTTTTTGTTAAAATAGTAAGGTTCGATTAAGAAGAGAAGAATATATTTTAACGCAAAATTTGTTTATTAGTATTTAGTAGAAATTAATTATTAATTATTATTATTATATCATTAAGGTAAGTTTTGTTGGTGGTTTTATTAATATGTAAATAAGTCGGGTCTGTTGTGAGTTACGGTGACATCATATGGTGATCATCATATGTTTTCAATATTATTAGGAATACTTATGCACTTGATATATTACTTTTAGTAATGATTTATAATTTAAGTATTAGAATTAAACTGAATGAATGTATATCACCTCACTAGTTGATAAAAAAAAATAAAAGAGTAATAAACAATTTAAAGTCTAGAACGTAAGTCTTATTGCCTCTATCCCACTCTATTTAATTTAAAGTCTATAAAAGTCCACTGCTGAACTTAGGCCTCTCCCATAAATTGGCTCATGTCAACCGAATTGTGCCACTTTTATTCAGCTGTTATCATATATAAATATCCAGAGAGGCGAAGCGTACCAGCGACAAAAGTGCTCAGTTTCCCGGACACCTGAGATTTTGAGTGAGATCGGAGAGGTTCTATGGGCAGCTGTACACGGCATCGTTGGTAGCCTCACGCAGTGTTAGTAACGTCAGTCTGAGCAAAATTAGAATAGGACTCCAGCACTTTTTAAAAAAGCAAATCCCCGGGTGAGGATGGAATTACAGCGGATTGAAAACCGATACTTAAAGTCCTTCAGAAGCTCTTCAATTAGGTCCTCCGTGGTGGCACTATTCCGGAAACGTGGAGCAGAAGTGCGGTGTAGTTCTTCAAGAAAGGCAACAACACTCTTTTGAAGAACTACAGACGAATTTTCCTTCTGAGCCGCGTCTACTTGCTTTTTTCGAGAGTCATAACGAATCATCTCGCACGCAGACACGACAACTTCCAGCTTCCAGAACAAGCCGTTTTCCGAAAAAGCTTTAGCACCATACACTACATACATAACCTTCGGCAAATTATACGGTAAGTCCGAAGAGTACAATCTGCCACTTTGTTTTGAGTATGTGGAATATGAGTGAGCCTTTGATTCTGACGAAATATGGGCGGTGCTGCAGTCCCTTCAGCGGTACCAAGTTGACTGTCGGTATATCGAAGTGCTGAAGTGTTGTTTGTTTGTAGAGAGGTGTAAGACAGGGTGACGTTATATCCCCGAAACGCATCACCGCTGCATTGGAAGACATGTTCGAGCTACTGGACTGGAAAGGATATGGTATTAACAGCAATGGCGAGTACATCACTCACCTTCGATTTGGCAACGATATTGTCCTTATGGCAGAATCGCTGGAGGACCTAAGCACTACGCGCAATGACCCCAATAGTGTCCCTCATGAACATGTACTAAACAAAGGTTATGTGTAAAGTCTCACTAAGCTCGAAGTTGTTGACGAGTATGTTTACCTGGCACAAATAGTCCGACTAGGTAAGTCCAACTTCGACCGAGAGGTCAATCGACGGATTCAACTCGGCTGCGTAGCGTTTAGAGATTACGACATATCTTCTCGTCAGGCGTACCTCAAAACCTCAAAACCAGATTGTACAACTATTGCGTGTGTCCAGTGATGATCTTTGGATCTGAGACGTGGTCCTTCACTGCTGACCGTATGAGAAAGCTCAAAATAGTTAAGCGAGCTATGCAGAGGGCTATGCTCGCAGTAGAACCAGAGTGACCGACATAGCCCAACGGATTAGACAAGTATGTCTATGGTCTTCAAATTATTATTCTGTCTCTTAATCTTTGTCCTTATGAAATTTTTATATAAAAACTGTCTTTACGATATAGGAGAAAATACTGAGTAATTCTAAATATTTTAAAGACGTTAAATTTTTAATTTTAATATAATTTTTTAATAAATTTTAATTAATAATTTATTTATTTAGTTAAAATCAGTTTTTTCTAAGGAAAGAAGGAACGATTTATGGCTGAAGCTATAGCTAAAGCTATCGCCTACGTGCGACAAACAGCTTTCAAATTAGATCGGTCGGCATCCCCAATAGAAGCATGCCTCATACCAGACACTGAATTTGAACATCACCAACTTGCGATCTAACTAGCGAACAATTGCTTGTCGTGTAATTTACTGATGGTATCATAATTAACGTGTTTCAGAGGAGTAGTGAGTTTCAGAAGTTGCCTCCCGTCTGACTGTTGGAGACAAGTCGATATGCAGCGATTCTATTGAGAAATGTATTACTTTGTAAGCTTATTATAACGGCCACTTGTATTAAATTGAGAATATATAAATATAATGACTTCTTATTTTTACGCGAACACTGCATATTAAATGAAACTAGTTTTCTTTTAAAGATTTAATTGCGTTTTTTAACTCATTTTATAATCCCGGCGTTTCGAGTACTTTGCAGCATCTATGGTGACGATGAGGTGAGTTGAGGACGTCTCAATGTCATAATTAATCACAGCTACCTTTAGTATATTTTTTTAAATATTTGTTATAAATTTTTACGTATAAAGTTTCATTCAATATATAATTCATAAAAATCAAACTTGACATTTGTAAGAAACAAATGATTAAGTACAATGGTATGGTGATACAATAGCAAAAGATATTTATAAACATTTAATTAAAGTATAATTGTTATACATCCAAAGCTTCATAATTTTTAAACGAATTGCCTTAAAATATTTGGCGCAATATTGGTTTGTAATTAACAGAGCAACTAACAAGGAAGATAAATTAAAATAATTAGACAAAAACTGTCGAAGGAATGCCTTCGAGAATTAATTAAAGTAGAGAGGTCGATTTATTGTCTTTTTATTTAAAAGCGAAAATATATTTGGAAATAATTAATTAATTATTTTTTAAAACGATCATTTTAACTGAGTCAATTTCAACTCAAAAAAAAAGAAGAGAAGAGAAGGTTCTCTATCCGACGCGTATTTTATGTTCATCGAATTCGGAACTCGGAAACGGTTTAACGAATTTTAATGTTTTTTTTTTAATTAAATGGGTTATTGCTTTAGGGGTGTTCCTACATATGAATTTTTAAATAAATATTCCATCATTTGAGGCGGGGGAGGGGGGGGGGGGTAGAGAATAATGATTTTAATTTAATTATTTAGTCAACTTTCTAGTTGATACCTCTTGAAGTCAGTTTGTAATTTTTATTACTGTTAAGTTATTATAATTTTGAAAGAAGATTTCGTATTTTGTTTGAAATTAATGTCACCGAGTTGCATTCCATACTGCTATTATTAATTAATTAATTCATAGTTTTATTATTACAGAATTTCTTTATAAGAACTTTCCCATAGATTGCGTCTCATAGGGAGACATAGTTTTTGCCACAGTTGCCACGTTTGCCAGGCGGATTAGAATTTTTTATTGTTTTGAGTTGTGTTCTGGATGATGCTGCTCCCATGTCCTGTTTCAGTTTCCCTTTGTCGACTCTTCGACACGCCAGGGTATGAAACAATATAACGCGCGAATGTCTGCAGTTGGCAGCTTTATGAAACAGATTTTTTTTATATAACTTAAATAGAATACCGGAAATTATTCACTTCGTTTAATTGACAAACAACTGTACATCGTTTGTGAGGAAACAGGCGAATTGTGAAACATACATACATTTTACTAGTTTGTGATCAATCTGAGTTAAAAATAAAACTTATTGAGTAATAAATTTACAACTAGCCTAATGGTTAAGGGCAGGCTGTAACTTCAGATAGTTGTGGCTTCAAACCTGTCATTCAACTCCAGACTATTTATAA
Organism: Parnassius smintheus behrii; assembly: GCA_036936625.1. Taxonomy (NCBI): domain Eukaryota; kingdom Metazoa; phylum Arthropoda; class Insecta; order Lepidoptera; family Papilionidae; genus Parnassius; species Parnassius smintheus. Next base: position 59,781,184 of record JAUPFT010000003.1, on the reverse strand, counting down.
TGTTATTAGCTTTACTACTATTCTTTTAAGAAGAAAATAAATAAATAATGATTTTATAATATTTTTCATCAATCAGGAGTCGAAGTAAGTAAAGTGCTTAGAGCTCAGTAAGTGAAGTTGATCGCCTATAGCAACACAGTTCGATTCAAGTCGATCTCGCGTCATCACGTCAAGTCGAGAACGAAAAACCCAATATCAATTTATTTTGTATATGTAGATTTAAAGAAGCCTGCAGTTAGAAGAAATTAAAAGAAACATATATCGAAGCCAAGGACGTCCGCTATATAAAGGAAATATGCTTTTTTACCCAGTTGTACTGCCAAGATAGACTTCAATATTAATATTAATTATATTGAAGAGGGTCCAAATTAAAAGTACCATTAGCCGACAAGGTGAGGTGTATCAGCATCGTGCCAAATGGCAGCCCGTAGTCTATGCCCACACCTCTGCGTGACAATCGTGTTTATTTATGTATGTAATACTCATATATTTGGTTCTTCAATTAGGTATTATTATTGTGTGATTCAATTATTTCATTATAATATTATTATTAGAAAGTAAAATACTATGTTCTAAATACAATAAATGCTATCACTTACGTTCGTGATCGAGTCGGTCGAAAGTGGATCTCAGCATGCCTGCAATGAAGGAGATTGTATTTAGTAATGGCAGTGTAGCACGAAAATATAAGTACGTACTAAAATATATTATTAAAAATTGTATTCGAAAAGATAAGAACTTTATTTTCTACTCTAAATGTGACAGTGAATTTAGCTATGAATAAAACGTGGTAGAGCTATTCTGAAGCTATATTATGTTTGTAGCACTAATGGATCAGCTCGACCTGGGAAAGACTACCCTCTCACAGAATACCAGTGTCAAATAGTAGCTTAATACTGCCGTGTTTCGTATGCTGGGTATTCCATCTGAGTCCCCAGGGGCGACAAGGCTTCTGCATTTTGATTCTTAATCGGGGTTAGATGTAGATGCCCTTAGACCACAGCAATTTATTTCTCTTATAAGTGGACTGTGTGCTCGTTAGTCACCATTATTCTATAAAAAAAAGAGATATCCAAAACTACGACAATGTATTTTGTCGATTCGTAATTACCAAGAATCGACGTAAAATGTAACAAACTATAGCATTTTCTCTTGACGCCAATTAAGTTTAGTGCTCCAATAAAAGTTCTATATTTACAGCAAGGTACTCGTGCTGTAAAGTTTGTCGTTTATAATGTTACATAAAGCGGAAATTCTGCGTCTAGACGGTGACCTTTTGAGGAAATAAAAATTTCAATTGCCGGTCATATTGACTGACGGTTGCTTACTTTATAACTTTTAGTTGCTTTTGTTCGTTTTATTTGGATTTTTATGAAAATCAAAATAAAAACGAACGACAAAACAGAAACTTTAGGTATGTTTTAAAAAAAGTATTGTTTATTATTATGTTATATTATTTATATTTTTTAAATATTTTAATGTAATATGGAATTATAATTTGAAATTTTACAAGACCTCATCCGGTTTGTTTGTCTCCCGTGTACGCGTAAACACCTTGCAATATCTACATCTAAAAGTTTTAAGCCTTTTTTACAGTATCTCCATCGTGAAATTAGACAATATAATTTTATTTAAGAATACTCGGATGCTTAGAACTCCCGCAAAGCAGTTGATCGTCAACAAGGAGTTTATAAAATTTGTGTAACTAAGGAGACCTAATGCGACATGCGGGAAGTTGATGGGATGTAGGTGGTTCAGGACTGCGTATTGTGGCACTCCTTGGAGCCACAACAATGATGATGATAAATTATACAACACAAAACGTAATGGTAAATTGTTTTAACAAGTCCCCCTGGGTTTCTTTCTAGTTCTTGCCCAGACACTGGCTTTCATTTAAAAACGACGAACGACGAATTTAAACACGAAAAAACGAATTGGCAACCCTGGTTGTTTTACAATAGTACTTGTTATCGAAGATGCTGCTACCCATCTCCTGTTCAATTTTATTCTATCAGTTCTTATGAAACCCAGGGGTGATATAGGGTCATTGAGTCTTATTCCGTCACTACATGGCGTAAACATGCTTGGCCTGAATATGAGATTTAGAAAAAAACTAAAAATTATGACCTTTGTGCATCTTATATGTATATATATATATATATATATATATATATATATATATATCCTCGATCCCTCCTGGTATTGCTCTCGCTTTTGCTCCGCTCCGTTTATGATGCTAGCAAAAGGTTTTAGGCATCTGCATTCGCCCTAGTTTATTAAAATGTAATAATATGTCACCATATGTGAATTGACTTTTTGTCCTTATTTAAAATTTCCTCTTTGTTACAAATGTAGTAATGAAATAGGTCACACGCTCCCTTATGAATTATTTCTTTCTACCATTCAACTCATTCATAAAGATATTTACCAATTAGTTTGTTTAACGTTGCGCGAGGAAAGCAAACGTTACCGTTTACCGGGTCGAGGTGGACAAATGTTGTCCAGGATGGGGAAGATACAATAGACTGTCCTGATAAAGAATAGACAGTAAAATACATCATATGCTTCAATTTAGGTTATCTTATGTGGTAATATTACTGCCAATGTTTTTAACCGACTTCAAAAAGTAGGAGAATTTTTTTAAGTCAGTTTTTTAAGTCAATAAGACCGTCTACAAGTTGGTTAAAATTACATTAAAATCCGTTACATAGATAAATACACTTATTACGCGAAGCTTATAAAAACGTATTAATAATATTAATTCATTGATCTAAGAATAACTCACGGTTTAATTCATGGTCGTATTGTGTTAACGTTAGTTTTGTTTTCGATTGTTATTAATTAAATTTTCATTTTTGACTAGAATTTGTGTCCACACAATTTTACAGTGACCTGGTAACCCTTGCCATGTGTGAATTGGACGAGCTGTGTCCGTACGAGTGGGTATTCTAGACCGTTTAGCACATCGTAGCTCGTGTACAGTCGTCGAGAGAAGTTGCAAAATTGATTGAACTCAAGTTTTGAAATCGTTAGTGCTGTCAGTCGATAGCTGAAGAGAGCAGTAACCTAGTCATGCTATGTTTGAGGAATTAACGGAATACTGTTAGTTTTTTGAAATAAAACTTTAGTAGCAACCGAACTTTTTTTATTAAAATAAGGGTGACAACGAGCACACAGTCCACCTGATAGTAAGTAGATGCTGTGGCCCATAGACATCTACATTTATCCTCGATTAAGAATCAAAATGCAGATGCGTTGTCACGCCTGAAGACTACGAAGCCTCGTTTCCAGTAAAAAAGATCTCCAGTTCTCTATACTCACCATATAAAACACAGCAGCATTATGCTGCTATTCTACGCTGATATTCTGTGAGAGTGTATTCGTTCCCCGGTCGAGTCGACCCATTCGTGCTACAAATGTAATATAGCTGTAGCTTGGGTCTACTACGTAAAAAAACTGGCGGTCTACCTGATAGCAAGTAGCTACTGCAATCCATGGACATCTGCAGCGAACTTCAAACGAAGAAGACTACTGATGACATTGTGATCTATGCGTTTGGGATGTTAAGTTAAGTTGGGATGCTTTACAACCTTAGTAATAGGGACTTTTTATACCCTTCAGACTTACACACAGCAATGCAAGCACTTGTGTTGTTGCCAGAGATGTAGTCAAGAGAGTGGAACTTAGACTCTTAAGCAGAAAGAAGTCTTACCAGCTAGTGAATAATAAAATTCATATTTTTTACACTACACTAGGAATTTCACCTCAATCGCGGACGCTTATCATATACAAAAATTACACATAGGTATACATCTTTAACCGAAACGATTATTTGCAGATCATTCACATAAATGTTGTGTGCGGGTTCGAACCTGCGATGCGCACCACGCAGCCAAACGCTTGAACTTAGCGCTACCGAGCCGTCCTCCTTTTCAGTCTAGATTATCTATTTCTGAAGTTATAGGTACTAATTAATATCTGTAGTTTCGTTTCAAGTTGGTTACAAGTAGTAGATTTGAAACAAGAAGACATCTGGCAAACGAAATTTTTACTAATTAAATTTAAGTATATAGATTTTTTAATTAAAAATATTTAATAATAAAAACGGGCAACAGCAATCGCTGTTTCAGATAACTAAAATATTTTTCTACGCGACTGTACACACTAACAATTTTTGAAAAATCATGACTATATTGTTAATAATATTTTAAGCAAACAAAATCTCCCTGAATAAAACAAGCCGTCCCGTTTTAAACTCACACTAATTATAAAGTAGAATTGTTTCAAGGAACCAAGGTAATTATAATTAGACCGTAATTATGTTTGTTTGTAATTATTTTTGCTTGTACCAAATTAATAAATTATAGAAGCTGAATCTAAAATTACTGTGTTTATAGATGCTTGCTAAATTAAAAAAAGATTTTGTTTTAAATATATGCAGCGTATAGACTATTACACAAGCTAGAGCCACGGTATAGCTGTGATATGGCTGTTGAACGAATAGGTCAGCTTGACCGGGGAAGGATTACGTCCAGCTGTATGTTTCCCTTAAAAAGCAAATAAATAAATAAATAAACCAAAATGAATTGGTTGTATTTTTTATTTATTAGTTGTATTTTAATTTAAACCAGAACATCCTGATGATCCTCTATTTTTCAAGAACATGTATGACAAACGAGCACACAGTCCACCTGATGGTTAGTGGATGCTGTGTTCCATGATTTAGAATTAAAATGCAGATGCGTCTACCCCTGTCGTCCTCCCGTACCTGTGTCGTATTTACCCTGAGGATTAATCCATCTTAGTCGTCAGGAGTAGTGCTTCATTGCCCGTATAAATGGTCTTCGATTCTCACCGCACACATACGAAACAAAGCAGCATTAAGCTGCTATTTTACGCAAATATTCCGTGAGATCGTGGTCCTGCCCCGGTCGAGCCGATCAATTCGTGCTACAACCATGATATAGCTGCAGCATGCCTCTATTAAGTTTGAAATTGCAAATAAATTAAATACTTGTAAATTTGAAATTTAGCGTTAGCCACTGAGAGCCGTGGTAGCTCAGTGGTTAACGCTCGCTGTAAATATACCAGAACGCGAGTAACCCGGGTTGGATCCCCGCCGGCACCAATGAAATTGTTAATTGCAATTTTAAGTGCTGATTTACCATGTGCTCGGCGGTGAAGGAAAATATCGTGAGGAAACCTGCATGTCTGAGGAATAAGAAAAAAAATATTTCGAAGACATACGAAGTTCGTCAACACGCATTTGGGCAGCGCGGCGGACACTTCCTTGCCCTAAACCCTCTCTGAAATGAGGGGAGGCCTGAGCCCAGCAGTGGGACGTATATAGGCTGTAACTACTTACTTTTAAATTTGAAATTCAACGTTACAGTAAAATATAATTCCATTACAAATTTTTAAAATTTATGAAACGCCTTTCTATTATTATTAAATTCGCGGACTCAGCGTTTCGTTACAAAGGAATTACATCGCTTTATTGCTGACAGAGAAAACTCGCCAATTAGGAATTTTCATTTCAATTATATAATTGTTTTCTGTGGTACACGAAACCAGGACCAAGGAAGAAACGAGAAGTGGTCTAATTAAAATCCTCTATACCTATGTTAAAATGGATTTTAAAAAAACTTAAGATGAATTTCACTGTTAAATAATTAGAATTTTTGTTTTAATGGGAATGATTAAAAGAGAATAAGTCTAAACGCACTTTTATTTTAAAGGTTTTTCGAATTTAATAGTATTTATATCCAACTGCTTGATCACCAATCGATTGTACAACCAGTGCGTGTTGCCAGTGAGTTGCTAATGGATCTGAGACGTGGTCCTTTACTGCTGGCCGTATGAGGACGCTCAAGGTCGCTCAGCGAGCTATGCAGAGGGCTATGCTCGGGGTTTCTTTGCGTAATAAACTTAGAAATGAGGACATCCGCAGTAGAACCAGAGAAACCGACATAGCCCAACGGATTAGTAAGCAGAAGTGGCAATGGGTCGGTCATATAGCTCGAAGAACCGACAAGCGATGAGGAAAAAAGGTTCTCGAGTGGCAGCCCCGTACCGGTAGGTGTAGTGTAGGGCGACCCCCCACTAGATGGAGTGACGACCTGGTAAGACATGCAGGAAGTCGATGGATGCAGGTGGCTCAGGACCGTGCTTTGTGGCATTCCTTGGGGGAGGCCTATGTTCAGCTGTGGAATTGTGAAGGGTTGTAATGATGATGATCACCAATTCGTAATGTGTACGAATTTCTATGTTTCTTTATGTTGCGTGTTGGTCAAATGAATGTTTCTTTCTTTGTATAAATCCACATTACTGGTAACTGTACCAGGACGCCTTTTCTACCTCGGAGCCCATCTGAGTGACAGCACCCTCCGATCTCTTACTGGCACCAGCTGTTCTCATTGCTTTGTTCCGGTTTGAATGGTATAGAGAGCCACTGTGAGATATTCTAACTTAGCCCTAGAAGGAGACAATGTATCTGTAGGTTTACTTATTTGAAGTTGTTTGCAAGTTCAGAGAGAGGAACCTGATTTTGTAACGGTAGTATTCGAATAAAAGACAGACTTACGTTTGACAAATGAAATATTATTTTTTAAGTAAAAAAATGTTTTCATATCGTTACATTTTAGAATTTTCACTTTATTTCATTTTCATTGTTTACGTGGTAGTATTCGTTATAGTCGTGTGTTAGTAGAGCGTGGCTGCTCTTAGATAATTATAACCTTAGACAATTATAGCTGTAGCACGAATGGGTCGGCTGGATCGGGACAGGACCACGCTCTCACAGAATACCAGCGTAGAGTAGTAGCTTAATGCTGCTGTGTGTCGTATGGTGAGTGTAGAGAATAGGAGACCCTTTTTACTGAAATCGAGGCATTGTATCTTGTATCGAGGGGTGACAATGCATTTGCATTTTGATTCATAATTGAGAATAAATGTGGATGTATACGTACCATCAGGTGAACTGTGTGCTCGTTTGTCACCTTGTTATAAAAATATTGGTTTCATTTTATTCATTTAGTTTAATTTCATGGCCATGGGCTACAGTAGTCGGTTGCAATTCAGTAGAACAATATGCTCAAGACACCGGTTACCATGTAGTGCCACTGTTTATCTGCATTTTTATTTCGATTTGAGTTGGTACATTAGTCCTCAGCCACGATTAATAACAAATGCCTATTACTAACATAAACTTCCCTTGACACGCTTCGTAGGCAGGTCGGCAACCACAGTTTGTGCGCATTGTTTCTGTTTTGATTTCCCTGTGTGTCCCATCTAATGACATGGGACAGTGGACTGTGTTGGCCAATGTGTAGAACATTGGCCAACACAGTGGCGAATGTAGTGGCCAATAGCATTGGCCAACGTGTAGAGCGAGTGTTTGGGATTCATTGGTATGTATTGGAACGATGGCCCACAAGTTGGTGCGAGATCCGTGTGGTGTCGGTTTTTTACAAATGATCAAAGGATTGTTGGCAGAGTTTGGTCGCACGTCCACACGTTGGGCGCGCGTTTAGTTTGCTACAAGCTCCCAGAGTGATTACACGCATCTGATTTAAATTTTAGATTCAGAGTTTTATATACCTCAAATGTCTGATAGAAAAGCAAGTACATGTTTTGTTGAACTTTAAAATCAAAACCCAATTTTAAAACATAGACTAATCGGTTATAACTCCTTTGATTTTAAAATAAGTTCTAATTAATGGTATTTATTCCAGTTTATGATGCATGTAAAGAATAAAGAAAACTAATCGTATATCGTATATCTATTTACAGCCCCATTAATATTTTATAAAAACGTTAGCCCTACATTTGGATTTTTGGTGTCGCGGAGGTAACTTACAAACATAAATTGCATAAGGACACACATCCAGACCCGAAACAATTATTTGTAGGACATACAAATACTTGTTCCGTGCGGGATTCAAACCCGTGGCCTCCGGCGCAGCCACTCATTGCTAAGCCACTGCGTTGGGAGCCGTCGTAAAATAAAATAAATTCGTCCGCACGTTGGCCTGAACCGAAGCAAACTGAACAACCTTCCAACGTGTGGATGCCGTCACAAACTCACCAACGTGTAGAGCCCGCCACATCACAACAACGGGTACTTCACCTGAAGCATTATATCACGAATATTTTCGTAAAAAAAAACTAGAGAAACCTCTATAAGTAGAAAGTTCCAATATTATTATTCAAAAATCTATAGACGTCACATTCGAAGACTTGAATATAATAAAAATACAATTCGACAAAAAATGTTTTTTCTGCAAACGTTCGCACCCTCGGATATTAAAGGAAGCGTCCATCGAGCGTATACAATGAAATAATAAACGGTGGCCCTCCACCCAACCCGCATTGGTATGGTATATTTTCCTTTATTATTTGTAAAGCAAATTTTCCGCGTGCCCGCGCGAATATGCCCTTAGGGTTTTGTGGCACTAGAAGTTCGTTATTTTCGTATTTGTTTGCTCTAGTGTGTTTGCAGCATAATTTTTCTTCTTCATGTTAATTCGTATTGAAACGACAACACAATAATATGAATGAAGGACATGAATATAAACTAGAATATTATACTTGACTGTCTACAATGTCTTAGCATTAAGAACGGTAAATTTAAAAAAAGTGTAAATTATTGACAGTATAATCTCGCTTACATCTAGGTTTAGCCGGTTATAACTAGGTACATCCGATTACAGCTAGTACCCTCTCCTGACCCTCTCATTTCTCTTCATAAATATCTAAAGATGAATAAATAAGATATCTAAAGATAATAAATAAGAATTAACTGATTAAAACTACTTTTACGGATTTTATCGCGTTTAATTTTACTTTTAATTACTTTTATTTTTAATTCCCGACGTTTCGGGTGCTTTCCAGCACCCATGGTCACGGTGGACTGAGATGACTGACGTCCCGATGTCATTGTTAAACCCGGAGTACCTTCAGCTTTTTTAATTATTGTTTATGGTGCGACCTATACAAAATGAACTGACTATGTCCTGAGGTCTTGCAGTGGTATGCTTGGGTTTATTTTTAATTTTATTGATTATAGGATCCCAAGCAGGTGGTAATACCCAGCCTCCTTCTCTATTGAAATTAGGATGTCAACATTTCGAATGTAGCTTCCATCTAATCATTAAAAAAACACTTTGTGCTGAAATAACTGACCACTTCCCAAGACAGCAAATACTTATTTTATATGCAAAATATATTTTTTATAATATAAGAGTGAAAAACGAGTATACAGTCGACCGGATTTATCCTCGACTAAGAATCAATTGCAGATGCGTTGTCACCCCTAAAAACTAAGATGGAATGTTTCGTTCCCAGTAAAAGGAGTCTCCTGTTCTCTACACTCACTATACGAAACAGCAGTGCAGCGTGGTTTTACCCTGGTCGAGCCGATCTATTCATATTACAATAATAACATAGCTGCAGCGTGGCTCTACCACGTATAAAAACCGTGTAAATAATCTTATAAAGTATATCTCAAAACTAACTTACAATAAATTAAAACGTCGGCGACATCTATGCGACAAGGCCGGGACATCGGCTCGGTTCAGACATGTTAACCCCACAATGCGCGTGACCGCTTCGGACCCCCGCGGACGATGAACGACCATACGACGACAATACGCGTCGTGATCCGCCATCGTGATTCGACGCACGTGGCACTCGGAAGCCAGTGTCACGACTGACGACGGTTTCCTTCTGATCTTATTGCCTTCGAAGTTTTATTGTTTCAATCGCGGGTAGCAGTTGTAGGGTTAGATCGTTTTGCTACTGCATTGACAGAGAAGTTTTTGTAAGTAACTTTCAGCAGGTTTCGTAGTAACAAGAGATAAGATTTTTTACTTATTTTGACCTGAGTCAGAGACTGACGGCTTTGGTAATTTTTTTTCAAAGAATAAGGGTGACAAACAAGCACACAGTTCACCAGAAAGTAAGTGGATATTGTGGCCTATAGACAACTACATTTATCCTCGATTAAGAATCAAAACTCAGACGCGTTGTCACCCCTGCGGACTATGATGGAATGCCGCGTTTCCAGTAAAAAAGGTGTCCGGCTCTCTACACTCACCATACGAAACACAGCAGCATTAAGCTACTATTTGACGCTGGTATTCTGTGAGAGCGTGGTACTTCCCGACCGACCCCCGGTCGAGCCGACCCATTCGTGCTACAACCATATTATAGCTGCAGCGTGGCTCCACTATTCTTTTGTTTATTTTGTTCTAAACATATTATAGACTTATTCAACAATACAATTTATATAAGTAATACATTATCGTTTCTACGTAGTATTTACGCATCTTCATCACCATCATTACAGCCGTTCACAAGTCTACAGCTGAACATAGAAAGGTATTCCATATGTTTTGTGGCATACTTTACGCATCTAATCCAACAATAATTATTATTGTCCGCGTGTTTAGGACACTGGTACCTACCGCATATTACGCACATACCGCAGAAGAGCAAGTGAGCCAGTATAATCACAGAAAACTGACCTACTTTGTTTTAACGCACATGCCTGGTCATGATGATTCATCTTTGTATGAATTTTGAGAAACATGCACACAATCATAATTTTGTCTGTGTGAGTTGGGCAACTAAAAATAAAGCGAGAAAAAGATATCGCTGTTTCTTTCTTATTCACCTTGTTAGAACGGAAGAAACTGAAAAAGTTTATTCCGTGTAATACTTTCTTGTTTTACTTAGTTACGGTAGTTGTGTACAACTCCCACGCGTGTTTCACAAGGAACTGCAAATTAGGGCGGTTATTGCAGAATACACCTCTATATTATTACTATTTAAAATTTTTGATTTATTAATAATATTGTGTCATTAATATGCTGTCAATCAAATAATTATTATTGGTTTTGTACTGTATAAAATATAATGGAAAAAATTATTATAATGTGACATTATAATAATGTATATCTGAAAATTAAATATAACGCTGATAAGGGTGCAGGTCGATGGATAAAGGCAGCTCGGGATCGTGCGTTGTGGCATTTCTTGTGGGAGGAAAAAAAGGAACTGCAGATGCGTTGACACCCTAGAGGACTAAGATGAAACGCTTCGGTACCAATAAAAAGGTTCTTCTACATTCACTATACGAAAGCACAGCATTATACTGCTGCTTCACTCTGGTATTCTACGAGAGCGCGTTCCTACCCCGGTCGAGCTGCCACATTCGTGCTACAACAATAATTTTGCTGCAGCATGGCTCTACCACGAGAAATAATCATTAATTTCAAATTGCGCAAAAAAAGATTTATAAAAAAATATTTTCTTTTTAAAGCCGTAAATTATAACAAACATCAAATAACAAGACCTAATATAATACACCAACAATGAAAGCGATACGCCTTTTATATTTCGTAAACGCGTTCAGTCAAGGCTTTGCGTAATTTTTATACACAAAAATGTAATGTCTGACTCACTGTATTTAACATTCAACTTTGTATACTTAAAAGGACATTCCGACTTATTAAACCGATGCGAGTTGTCTGATGATGCTATATCCATCAGATACATTACAGTTACTCATTTACAACCTGTTTATATCTTACGTAACAACATGAGGCGTAATTTAAGAAACAATATGGTGAAAACGATAAAAATAATTTGTGCTGAGACGTGGGTGTCGCAAGCGGCTACTATGTTAATTGTTTGAAATACCGACGTTTCCTTTAAGCTGAATGTAAAATATTTAAACTGACGACGGGCAGAAGTGTCATAACATAACTTGAAGAACTGACTGGGGTAGAAAGCAGAGTGACAGCCTCGTACCGGTAAGCGAAATGTAAGGCAAACCCCCGACGACTCGACATTATCCTCAGCATGCTACTGCATGGCTTCAAGATATTGTAAGCTCGTTCTGCGTAGATCAGACCAAAGATTATTACGCGACAATGGGTAGGCGATAAGTTGAATATTTTAATATTAAAAAGGGATTCTTTTTTTAGAGCGTGGAAAGGGTCGCCAAAAATATGAATAAGCGTTTGGAATACACGAGATTTAGAAATAGAGTAAATAAAATAGTAAATGACGCCAGAGACACGTGTTTTATACGTTGAAGAGACACGCTGCAGCTATATTATTGTAGTAGCACGAATGGGTCGGCCGGGAAGTACCAAGTTCTACCATCAGAAGGACTGTGTGCTCGTTTGTCACCATTATTTTATAAAAAAAGATAAAGTACAGACAAAACCAAGTGAAGGATTGTAATGGTGATAGCAGAAAAATATGGTCAAATATTAATATATGGGTAGGGAGAACTAAGGCAGATTTGGATTTAGTAATTTTTAAAAAGAAACATGTACGTTACACACAGCGAAAGGTTTTTTTTTAGGTATAAGAGAGTTAAATGTTGTGACGTAGAAAACGTAATTGATAAATTGCACTATAAAATAGCATTAGGTCTAGTCGGAATTAGAGTTGGATTTAAAGATAGTAAAGAAAAATATCAGTCCAATATTGGCCCATTTTGTTAATATGTGCTTGTCAAAAGTGCTTATCCCAATTTATTAAAGAAATCAATCATTCGTCCCATATTTAAACAAGGAAGTCATTTAGATTTAAGTAATTACTGGCCAATCGGTATCACCTGTCAATAAGATTGTTGAAAATGTGGTTGTAGGACAAATAACTGACTTTTTCGAACAGCATAATATATTATCGGAGACACAACACGGATTAAGAAATTATCGTAGTACAGCTTCCGCACATACACTATTTTCAGATACATTTATTAATATTTATATGACGGAAAAGAGGTGATGGTGTTGTTTTTTTGAATATAGAAAAACCTATAACACTTAGAACCTTACTACGTTGTTGCAAGCGATTAGGGATTATGGAATCAGGGACCCTACAAATAACTTTTTTCGTAACTCTAATAGGACGCTTCGTACTGTAGTGGATGACGTTGTGGGAGAGGTGGCCAGTATTAGATTGGGTGTACCAACTGATTTTGTTAACGATTCTATGGGTTATTGTATGCACGTAAATAGTGTCTAATGTTATAAAAGTGAATATTGCAAAATAATGTATGAAGTGACTTTGAGAATATAACAAAAAGGGGCCTATTATAATGGCCTAATTCTCAATTTGAATAAAACAAAATGCAGTAGTTGTTGTGGGCCACTGTTTTGAGAGCTTACATGATAATACAATTAATTATAAATGTAAAAAAGTTGAATTTGTCGATAAATTTAAATATTTAGGGTAGGTTATTGATAAAAACTTTAACTGAAAACCTCAAATATCTGATGTATGTACAAGGCTGTCGGCGATATTAGGTAAATGTTATTTAAACGTATATATAAAAATAATATATAATAAATATATAATAATAATAAATATATAATAAAAATCTATGTACTTTCTATACTATGCCTTGGTGGATTTCCTCATAACTTATGGACTTGGTGTGTATGGTCACACTTTTGCTTCTTATATAAAAGACGTTAAAAATTTACAGGCAAGATTTCTATCAAATATCTTGTAAATGGAAAATTTTAAGAAAGATTTTAAAAAGTTATTTTCTATTTGTAAATTTTTACCGGTAGATCAAAAAGTTAAAAAAAGTATTAAATATAGAACAAGTAAAGTTAGAGAATGGAAATTAGTTAGAGCCTAGTGTTAAAAACTACTGTGGTAAAATATGTACAAAGTAATTAATACCAAAGCTATTTAATGAAATAGACTGGTTAAGGCAAGGTAGACCTGAATATAAATCTACACTTTATATTATAAAGAGGAAAGATTTGTTTGTTTGAATTGAATAGGCTCCGAAACTACTGGACCGATTTGAAAAATTCTTTCATCATTGGAATCCTACATTATTCTTGATGAACATAGGCTATAAACTTTAGGCTAGGCTAAAAACGTTGTTAATTTAACCTACGGTGTGAAAAAATACCAAAAAAAACCTTTTACTGCGTGCGCTGCGGAAACTATTGACAATAGAGCACAGTGAGGTGCTACAGTTTTATAGGAGATATCAGTATCTACAAAAAAGTCTGCGATACCATATGTATAACTATTACAGTTATGTTACATAATACTTAGACAGGCCTGTTGGTCTAGTGGTTAGTGACCCTGACTGCTATGCCGGAGGTCGTGGGTTCGATTCCCATCCAGGACAAATGTTTGTGTGATGAGCACGATCATTTGTTCTGTGTCTGGGTGCAACTTATCTATAATATTTATATATTTAGAAATATATAAGTATGTTTGTCAGTTGTCTAGTACCCATAACACAAGCTCTGCTTAGCTTGGGACTAGATGGCGTTGTGTGATAATTGTGGAATATTATTATTATTATAATAAATTTTACGCAGACGAAGTCGCGGGGAACAGCTAGTTAACAAATAAAAAGAAACTGCAGAATTATTTTCTAGATAAAATAAAAGATATACTCGTATGATACTGTATTCAAAAATTTGTGAAACTGATATTGGTTGCAATGTTATGTGAATGATATACTATATCATAGGCTATAAATAAGGGTGCATTTATTCGCCAACATACTATTTTTACATTTTAGTGAAGTTAAAAAATTGTGTAATGATTTTGTAAAAGGTAATTAATAAATAAAAAAATTAAAAATCGAAGGTCAAACACCTCGTACGATTTAAAAATCGTGGTGACCTACCCACTGTATAAATCCTGTGTGTAGTTTCAAACACATTCCTTGAATTTTAACCCCACACAAATATCTTGAATTCTTTACAAGTCGTCTAGAAATGTCAAGCTATCACGAATATTCTACAAATAACTTGATATTTCAACATTATAATGCGTTCTTGCCTTTTCGTACTCACTAATGGCCTATTGTACCATAGTATCTTTAAACGGGTAGTGCTTTGTACAATCAATTTTAATGTGAAACCCTGACAATTGTGGCACACAGCGGTGCAATGGTCCAGCCATGCCTTTTAAGGGCCGGAGCTGGCTTCCTTACATAGCCGGTCTGTGCGACCGCTTATTCCAAATAAGCGACGGAGTGCGGTCTGACATACGCGTATTTCCAAATGTAATGGCGGATTTTGTTGTTTATTTCTCTTTATTATCGCTTTATATGTGGCGTACCTGATGGTTGGTGTCTTGTTATGTGTTTGTACGGAGGTTTCTGTGATATTTGTCCGATGACAGTTCTTTGACTCCACTTGCTTTCAAGTCAAATGGTATTTTAAAATAAAAGATTCACATCGTTTGATCGAATTCTTTGCATAATATTAGAATCACTTATAATATACATATTAGTTTAATAGTTTTAAACGTAACTAGTTATAAAATTTTTATTATAGAGTGCCTTGAAACTCACCACGAATTATACTAACTGCTTAAAAGTGATCTTGAATTCAGATTCCAGTAAAACTAATATTTTTTGTTAATAGTTTAGTACAGTTTGAAGAAATTAAATGCATCAATATGCGTAAAAATAAGGTAACATCTTCTACTTTAATTATTATGTACAACTGTCCACTTATTGGAACTTATTGGTTACAAATTGATTTTTGCACAGAGTAAAATTGGACACGGAAATAATAAGTGTGTGCGACAGACAATATAATGACAAAATTAAATCGATCTTCATAGTTAGGTATTTTACTTGGTATTTTAAAATCGTTATCTCCATACAAGGATTTTCTTCAGTATCATACGGGCATGTTACCTACATATTGCACATAAGCATGCAGAACCAATTAAAAAAATACTATTTGTAAGCCATCCACAACTTGTTCAGCAACATCGAAGTCGTTTAGCAACAGCGAAGTACTCGTAATGTCTAGCCAATCGAAATCGCAGGGCCAAGCCAACCAATATAAACTATCTTCGCGCAATTAGATCCAAAGCCTACTTCAGAATACGGTACGAGTCTAAAGAATATCTGTTAATGCCAAAGTAGATTACCAAAAATTCTATTAGATGACGTGTCAATTCAGGGAATAACAAAACGAGGAATACAACACAAATTTTCCATTCTATAAAACCGTTATACGTTTTTATAGAATAGATAGTTAAAACGTTGCATAATATTATTATTCTATCGATTATATTGTAAGTATGAATTTAATGTTTTATTGTTTCAAGGAAATCAAACAAAATGTTTTTTTCTTTTCCATTAAGACCTAGCGATCGGCTTCGCACGGATGTTTTCTGGCTCTCAACTAAAGCACCACCTACCGGGTCCAAATGTGAATATAAGCCATCTAGGGACCCACTCCAACACACACACAAAATGTCATCAAAATCGGTTGAATGGTTTCAAAGTTTATAACTGACATAGGTACAAACATTTTTGTGTCTTATAGATAGATAAATCCGTCGTAAGTTACGTAGCAAAGTAAGTTAGCTAGTTTAATGTACACATTATTATGTAATTATAACTTTTAGGCTTAATGTTTACTTTGATTAAGTCCTTAGTGATTATAAGTTTTATAATGGTTGCTAAAATATGTCAAGCGATAGCTCGCGTGTCGACTTAATATGTGGCTCCGACAGAATATCAGCGAAGCGGTAACTCTGTTGTTGTAATTTTTTTAGTTTTTAGTTAAATATTTTTATGTTTCTAAAGTTCAGGCTAGTTGCTACAGTAAATAAATATGATTTTTCTTTCTATAAGTAAGTTTATTTCTCGACCTTAATAAATAGAAGTATGCAGCTTACTCAAGGAAGAAATCAGTTACTCAAGGCACACTAACAGGGTACGACTGGACTCCGGCAATTTATCACTGTCGCAGGTGTGGCCCTACTTTACATTAGGCACACTGATAACGCGAGGTTAAGTGAGATGTTCACCCGACACGGAGAAATTTCTTTACTAAACATATCTACCTACGGTTTTAAACGAAAACGACTGGCTTGTGACGTGTTTGGAATGAGTTTTTTTTTTACAAAAGATACGGATGTTTTATTGATCCAAATTAAATTAAAAGGTACGGAGTTAACTGAAGATTTTCCTTTTTACTGCTGATTGCTAAAGTTCTTGCAATTTATCGTTTGATTTAGCAAAAGGGTATCTCAGTTGTGTATATCCATAGAATACTACAATACACTGTAGAATAGCTATCAATCTTATTTTGTATGAGGATCGGTGTTGCCAGGAGCACACATACAAGCAATATATAGTATTATCACAACTATAAACCCGATTCGCAAATTTACACATTTTAAACTTTTGATAAATGTTTTTGACACATCAATATTTCTTCATTTTTGTTTCTAATATTTACAAAATATAAATAGTTTCGAGTTACTGGTTGTAGGACATGTCTCCTTTACTTAAATTCCATTTTCCGCTATTATTTCGACACGTAATTATTGCACAATTTGCCATTTTTTTTAAATAATTTGCATGTAACGACGCTTGACACGAAAATTGGAAACGATTGATTGTGTTGACATTTATAGGTGTGAATTGACATGTTAGTGACATTCTATTATGTATCTATTATATATAGTATATAATAGATACATAATAGAATGTCACTAATAGTATTCTATGTGTATATCCACACAAGTAGACATCCCTAAATGGAAGAAACAAAGAGAAAAACGTAATAATTTGACAAACACCCGACACTGAAACTACGGTAATTTACTACTACGGTAAATTGGCTTCTACTTGGCTTCGTTTTAATTGAATAATACATTGTTTACATATAATGTGATGCTGTGTGAAACCTATTTACAATAAGAATGTAATAATGTGTAAGTACCATATGCGTTATCGCAATTGAAGGGAAATTTTAAGCCGACTTCAAAAAAAAGGAGTGACTTTCAATTCGACTGTATTTTTTATGTAGTTACATTTTGATGATTCTTTTTTATTGGAAAGCTGGTGCTTCTCATGTGGTCCCATAGACATTTGATCAAGATCTGACCAGCACTTTTTGAGTTATCCTTAATAATGTGTATTTATTTGACTTCGAGTACATTGATGATGATAATATTATTTATATTGAATTCGGTTGTACAAAATTTTCGTTTTACAACTTATTACTCAGCAGGTTTTCATTTCAACCTCTAAGCTTTCTGCTGAGCATAGGCCTCCAGCATTGACTACCATAGTTGCCACACTTGGATGGAGGGTTGGCAACAAAAGTTTTTTTGTTATTTCGAGTTGTCATCAGGAAGACGCTGCTGCCCAGCACCTGTTTCAGTTTCTCTGTGTCGCCACTCACGCCACCCACGGGATGTGGGGTAGTGGATATCTTACACCGCCATTACACGGTTGATATTAGTAATTAAAGACAATAATGTCAATATTTACTTTATTATTAAACGGATGTACATATATGTACCTTTTTAGAATCGATCAGATAAATATTCCTTATAATATGTAAAAACTTTCGTTTAAGCTATTCATAAAATATGAAATGAAAATGAGCGTCTCAACAAATTTCCAGAATGAAAATATTCAATGGGGCGGAATTCAATTCGGCGTTCCTTTTGAATTTCCCGCGGCAATAGTCGGGCGGAGGTGGATTTTTATTAAGGCGCTGACGGTAGTTAATTTTAATGTTGTCGGTAATTAACAAATCTTAAGGCCCTCGAATATGAACGCGAGGCTTTCGGCTACCTTAATCACACCGGTACTCGGTTGGCTCGAGTTATAGGCGACAGCGGTTTGCAGACCGAAACCGATCAAATATCAACTGATGATTAAAAGAATGAATCCAGTAAATATCAAACACAATAAAAATATTGAATGTTCAACCGACTTCTAAAAAGGCGATGTTATTTAGTAGACTATCAATAAATATAAAAAAATTTATGTATCTGTCAGTCATATTGAAATAAGTGTCTTCTGTTAAGCTCACGAGGTCACTTATATGCTATTAGGCATAAATAACAATTTTTAAAATGTTTGTTTACCTGTCTGTCCGAGCTGGTCTTTGGAGTGGCTGAATCGATTGAAGAACAGATTACATAAATGACATGAACGAGTTTTACGGACAAAACCAAAAACTTGCTATCTTTTTCTGTTAATTAAAAAATTGACAAAATGCAAATGTAAAATTGATAGAATGGTCTCTGATTATTGTAAATCTAAATAAAACCACATTAAGAGATACTACCCAGATGCAGCCTTTAGTTTATAAATTAATAATAATAATGTCCTCCAGACCGAATTTCGGCCACGGCGGCCAACCTCAACGGAGGCTAGCCAACGGCACAGGACAGGATTATAGTGCCCAAGTGTATGCGCAAGCACAGGTGCACTCTCTATTCTCTCACTCTCATAATCCGATGGGGCGCTAAACCCACACGACCGGAGAGAGATCAGGCGCAGGACCAACGGCTTTACTTACGTGCTGTCCGAGGCACGAGGTGAGACACCGCCAACTTCCTGACTACGGGCAGCTCCTGAGAATTTCTTGACAGAAAAACTCAATAATTGATTTTTTGGCCCGACCCGGGATCCGAACTCAGGACCTCATGATCAGCAGTCGCACTACTACAATCGTTGATCTAACGAGGCAGTCATCTCCAGTAAATTAAACTTTAATAACTTTTACACTGACTAATTTTGCTTCTCTCTATTTAAATGTCAAGGAAATTATTATTATCCGCTTTTTCTTATATTTTAAATCTAACTTAAGGTACAACGCGAAGGCGAGCAGTTTTCTTGTATTTTTTGTACTAACCGAGGCGAGGCAGGGCAAATTTGATATTTGCCGAGTAATGAGGACTTATAAAAGCAAGTCCGTGGAGGGAGTCAACTGAACTTTACTCGATATTAAGCCGTTAGTTCTTATGACGAGGCTTAATAATGGAAAATTCACTGCGAGATTAGCACTAATGAAATTATTAAAAGGAAATATGTAAGGAGCCGAAGGTATATTTAATAAATGAGCTCACTTATTTGCAGACGTGCAAAAACAATTCATCATTTCATCATCATTACAGCCTTTCACAAGTCCACTGCTGAACATAGGCCTCCCCCAAGTAATGCCACAAAGCACGGTCCTGAGCCACCTGCATCCATCGACTTCCTGCATGTCTTACCAGGTCGTCACTCCATCTAGTGGGGGGTCGCCCTACACTACGCCTACCGGTACGAGGCTGCCACTCGAGAACCTTTCTTCCCCATCGGTTATCGGTTCTTCGAGCTATATGGCCGGCCCATTGCCACTTCAGCTTACTAATCCGTTGGGCTATGTCGGTCACTCTGGTTTTACTGCGGATATCCTCATTTCTGAGTCTATCACGCAGAGAAACTCCGAGCATAGCCCTCTCCATAGCTCGCTGAGCGACCTTAAGCGTCCTCATACGGCCAGCAGTGAAGGACCACGTCTCAGATCCATAAGTCATCACTGGCAACACGCACTGGTTGTACAATCTAGTTTTTAGAGATTGAGGTATACCTGACGAAAAGATATGTCGTAATTTCCCGAACGCTGCCCAGCCGAGTTGAATCCGTCGATTGACCTCTCGGTCGAAGTTGGACTTACCTAGTCGGACTATTTGTCCCAGGTAAACGTACTCGTCAACAACTTCGAGCATAGTGCTCCCAACAACTACCGGCATAGGTGTGACATGGACATTGAACATGATCTTTGTTTTGTCCATGTTCATCTTAAGACCTATCCGTTGGGAGGCACTATTGAGGTCATTGAGCATAGTGCTTAAGTCCTCCAGCGATTCTGCCATAAGGACTATATCGTCGGCAAATCGAAGGTGAGTGATGTACTCGCCATTGATGTCAATACCGTATCCTTTCCAGTCCAGTAGCTTGAAAACGTCTTCCAATGCAGCGGTGAAGAGTTTCGGGGATATAACGTCACCCTGTCTTACACCTCTCTGCAGTTGGATAGGTTTCGAGCTCTGGTTCTGTACTCGGATAGCCATCGTAGCCCTACTGTACAAACACTTCAGCACTTCGATATACCGACAGTCAACTTGGCACCGCTGAAGGGACTGTAGCACCGCCCAAATTTCGACGGAATCAAAGGCTTTCTCATAGTCCACATACGCCAGGCAAAGTGGCAGATTGTACTCTTCAGCAAAAACAATTACTCTTAAGTAAAGTTTTGCATCTTAGTTTTTTATAATATAATAATAAGTGATAAATCAAACCTCTCATCAAAGAAATTTCTGGAAAAATAAAGAAATCGCATTTTGCGAAAGCTGGATTATGTGCGGACGTTTCGATCAGTCTCGACCTCTCGTCTCGACATTTTCAGAAGAAGAAATATGACTCAAATAACTAAACATAGTCATTTAATATACGGAATCGTTATTTTATAACTACCAATAAAGTATTAAACTAAATAGCGGTTTGGTGTACAATAACTTAGCAACAACCAGGCTACTGTCAACGACGAGAAGCCCCAATAAAAGTTATGAATTCAAGGAAATTTTTCAACCTATTTACCACACTGATTCAAAATCAAAAAAAATCTTATATTTTAAAGCGAATTTAAACGTGAAAATACCGTGGCTCATCTTCCATTTAATTTCAATAAAATTCGGCCATAATTATACCTACAAAGGTAGAAACGACGCAACCCGTGAAGAAATCTGAAGAAGACGTTAAAAAAAGTATTCAACGTTGTTAGTGATAGAATGCAATTTAGATTGAATCCGAACTTGGTTAGATATAGCTTAGGAAAGGATAAGCGGATTTCAAAAGGAACACGTGATCAGATGCTGATTGCGTTGGCCCCTTTTGCCATCCCATTCATATTTTAATATTGGGAACAGGGTGAGCGTCTGCTAGATTAAATTTAAATTATAACCTACGAGGGTTTTGTCGATTGTATCGAACCTTCAAGATTCTACTGCTGATATGCATAGGTCTCCCCCCAAGGAATGTCACTAAATAAAAAGCACGTATGTATACATATAACATACGAGTATGTTCAAGGAACCAGTTAACGACTTTTCATCAATCCATGTGTGTATATGTGTGTTCAACGCTGGGTAGAGAATAACACAACTGGTAAAATTAATAATTTTGGACAACCGACTTGAATATGAATAAAATGGGAACGTCATCAATGTATTCGAAGTAACTCACTGACTATTGGTCACATCTTTATCAAATTTATATGGGATCATAGGAGAAAAACCAGCTTTCAAATGAAAAAAGAATCATCGAAATCGGTTGGCCCAGAAAAAAGGTCTACACATAAAAACATACAGTCGAATTGAGTACCTACTCCTTTATGAATTCAGTCAAAAACAGACTAAAAACTTATGTTTACTAACGTTATTCCCTGGTATATGGTGAGATGAACGCTAATCATGAATTATCGAATATTATTATACAATAAAAAAAAGCAACACCTTGTTACTTTTTATTTTTTATTTTAACACCTTGTTACATTTTATTGTTTCTACGAAGACTGTAGTTCTGATGTTCATTGTCAGAAAATGACGTTTTAATGTTCATCTGAGTGCAATTCACACTAGACTGTAGCGGAAGACTATACAACATGTGTTGCTAAAAATTCACGAGGCCCGCCTCCCGACGTGCTGCGTGTTTGACATGCTAATGCGCGAGCCTACTCGTTGCGTTCTGCCCACGGAATTTACACAAAATTTACCCCATTCCTGCATGGCACGCATGTAGTGATGTTAATGTGTGATTGATTTATCGATATCAATCATTGTTACGATAAAATATGATGAATTCTGTATGAGCTAACTTAATGTTTATTACATTATTGAATTATTATGAAGCTGCAAGTTCACTACATACTAGCGACCCGTCCCCGTTTCGCCTGGATAGGATCTATTAATGTGCCATTATATAGATTTAAGATAATAAAATACTTTTTTATTTATCGTCGTTAAATTATCTTGTAGTTTTGTGCATAAATATAGCCCAGATCCCTCCCAGCGCAGTTCTCGATCTGTATGTAAAGCTTCATCAATATCGGTTCATTCCGAAGTATAACCCGGACAGGCACAGGACACAGACAGACAGAAAAATTGGTTGACCCTGCAGGCATTCCCTGAAACCTCCCGCTTATTTCAAACGCTACAAATTTCACCAAATTATGTTGCTAAATCTCGAAGTTCTGTTAAAAAAAACGTTTTTTTTCAAATTCTTTCTCCTTCGATATCTAACAAATGAATGAAACGATTTTTATTTTACAAACGGCATTCGACGTCATTTTTAGAGGTTAAGAGCTGAATAGTTTTTGAAATCGATCGGTAAAGCCGTTTAAAAGTTTTTCTAAAAAACAGTTTTTCAAAATTTTTATTTTTGAGATTTCTCAAAATCTATTCGTCCGAATCAGTTTATATTATCACCAAATCCATTTAACATTGACATGTTTAGAACGCCGCATCTCAATCGACCCACACACACGCGCACACACACACACACACACACACACACACACACACACACACACACACACACAAATGCGTACGGACATCATAGTGAAATTAGTCAGATTAGATTCCTGGGATCTTAAAACGTCGATATCTGATGAAAACTCAATTTTCGATAATCGGGGTGAAAGCAATAACTTTCCTTTTTTATGAAAATTTTCAATTTTCTTAGCGGGAAGTTAAAAAGTTATTTATGTCATAATAGCGTGCAAGTAACCCCTTGAGGTAAATTGAAGCCAGTTATTTCAATGTATATATATATATATATATATATATATATATATATATATATATATATACACATACATACATACATACATATAACGTCATTAATGTAAATAGTAAGTAGTTAGTAAGATACGTAAGTATATATACATAGTCATCACTATATACATAGTCGTATAAACGGAATTATATTATTCCTATAGTATATATTATTATTATATAATTAGAGAGACAAACAGAAATTAGAACATTTTACTGCACTGTTTGATTAAAAATATTTTCTATTTACATTTTTACAACCATATAAATACATGTCAAACATGACAATCACATGGCCCTCTTGTTCAGAGTACCTACATGGCAACTAAACAATTCTGGGTTCGTATCGTAATGACAACTTTTATGTGGGTTTTCGGGTCTAGCTATGTTGCGGTGGCCTTAATGTAACAAATGTAAGACAAACTAAATATTAAATCATTAAGAGATTAACTTTATAAAACATAACTTTGTCGATATTTTATGTCCCTGCACTATTCAGGATACACCTGCACCCGCATCGGCTAGCTAATTCGGTCGCCGACGCCTGCGGCATCACACCATTGAGCCCATGCCACATTATTCTACTGGCTGTTTAGGCATTAACTTGTCAAGGCGCCCATCACAGCTCTGACTTGCTCTTCTTTCTTGGGGCGAAGTTAAATTAAGGGCGTCGAAAGATAAATGGAAAAATGCTGTCAATATTACACTATAAATAATTGTGCGTATTGAATAATCAAAGTTTCGCTGAATATGAAATATACAGAAATATACAGAAATATAATGTTTAAATTGTACTTTTTTACAGAATGTGAGTGATAAACGAGCCAGTCGCCTGATGGTGTTTTTTTTATAGGATATAATATTATTTTATTTTATAGAATGTAGGGTGACAAAGGTATACAGTCCACCTGGTGGTAAGTGGTTACTGTGGCCCATAGACAACTACATCTATCCGCGATTACGAATCAAAATGCAGATGCGTTGTCACCCGTGAGGACTAATATGGAACGCCCTGTTTCCAGTAAATAGGAACTCCGGTTCTCTACACTCATCATACGAAACACAACAGCATTAAGCTACTATTTTACACTGATATTCAGACCTTCCCTGGTCGAGCCGACCCATTCGTGCTACAACTATACACTATATAATAGAACTACACTACACTAACTATACAATAGAACTACAGCATGACTCTACCATGTATAAAACATGATAGAAGATGTAGGATGTTATACTCTATAGATATTTACATATATTTTCGATTAAGAATCAATATGCAGATGCGTTGTCACCCTGAAGGCTTAAATGAAATGCCTCGTTTAAAAAAAAATTAAATGAAATGCCGCCAAAATTGTCAGTTTGTGTTACTGATATTAAAAAACGAAACTAGCGGAGAACTTGATATTTAGATTTACTACTACTTATTTAGAGTACTGAATATATTAATTTACATTAAGCTGTGACCTAGGTATAACAGATATAAATATACAATCTTTAGGATTCATTTACTTTCACCGGTTGTTGCGATGTCTAGTTCGAAAACTATTTATTTAATTGGTCGTAATATGTACAGAACCCTAAAAACCTAGGCTGACTTTCATTTAACTGGTTTTAAAAAATGAGATATAATAATGGGAATAGTTTTAATTTTTTTGCCACCTTTACAAATTCAAGAATATTATTTTGTGTAAAATTATATTAATTTATTTACGTACTTAACTAAATATTTACGTAAATTAAAAAAAAACATTCAACTATAAAAACGATAGCTTTACGAAAATTATAAGCATGCATATTATATATTGGAATAACATTAAAATCACTGTCAGACAAACTCGCTCACTTCCGCTTTCCGAAAGCTATATGGCCGACGTTTTAATGGCGAAATCGTACATACTGTTTCATGCTGACGCAAAATGATAGAGCATTTTCGCTGACTCAGTGCCACATGGGACCGCCTGTAATTTTCGAATTTAAAAGGGGCCATTGTCATTGCATTATTTACATTGATCATTCGATTCATTAAGTCGAAAAGAGCGTTTCGACACGCCCCAATAATGATACACGTCCAATCAGAATGAGGAATCGCTTTTGAAGCTGTGTTCAAAGATTGATAGAGTGAAAGACATTTCAATGGAACATGAGGAAAAGATATAGAGGGAATATACGAAAAAAATATTTAAATAACAAAAGCATTATTGCCGTTATGTACTTAATATAAAATGGACGAAAATGTTTGTCGTTACACCAAGATATGTACCTAATATGTGTATTAAAACATATAAGTTTTCTCTGTAGTAGTTCCGACCGTAATTAAAACGATATAATCGACTAGGTTTTTTAAACGTGTGTGTGAGTGAGCACGCGCGCGTATATGTTTGTATGTGTGTGCGTGTTCGTTTAACTTCTACAAGTTCGTTTCCTACATTTTTGCAAGTGCAACATATGCATTGTGATACAACCAGTGACAGACTCAACACAACAACGCCACTAACAGACTTGAGACGTTTTGCTTCGCCGATACCCCGATATAAGGATACTCAATATCGCTTAGGGACCTGTGATCGGAATTTCTCTGCGTGAAAGAATTCGAAATGAAGGTATCCATAATAGAACAAAAATGGCCGTCCATAGAACAGGAAGAACCGATAACGAAGAAAGGTTTTCGAGTGACAGCCTTGTACCCGTAAGCAATATGTAGGATGTCCCCTCCATTATATAGAATGACGAACTGGTAGGAAGTCCAGGAAGTCCATAGATGCAGGTAGCTCAGGACATCATCTTTTGTTGGTATCATGAGGTGGGTCTATGTTCAGTAGTGTAGTAGTGACATGCTGCAACGATGATTATGATGATGATGATGACACATTGTGGTGTGGAAAAACTGGTAGTTCTACTTGAATAGCCGAAATCGCATAAAAATAATTAATGAGCGCTCTTTGAGAAAGCTCTAAAACACGTGCGTTACTGTTACACAACTAGTTAGAACAGTTAAAAATTCTCGAGGCATTGTGCTGAGGTCTAACAAATAAACGTATTGTAAGTTTTATTATTGCGCTGGAAAATTATGAAATGAGGTTTGTAAGTTTTTTTTGGCGGTAAAAATTTTGAAGCAAAGGCACGATAGCAATTTGCAATCCTTTGTATAATGAACGTGCAAGTTCTGTATTAAAATTAAATAACAATTTGGAAAGTACAGTTCTAACAAATTTATTTTAGTTTTTTTTTTAATAAAAAGATGTGTTTAATTACTAATTTTTATCAAAGACATCACCCCCATGCATCCTTCAAATTTGACTTATTTACAGAGAAAGTCGTGGTAGCTCTAGCTCGATATCGAACACGCGATAGCACTCGCTGTAAATTTCACAGTACGCGAGTAAACCAGGTTCAATCCCCGCCGGCACCAATGAAATTGTTAATTACAATTATAAGTGCTGATTTATCACGTGCTCGACGGTGAAGGAAAACATCCTGAGGAAAACACCTGCATGTCCGAGAAATAAGAAAAATACGTGAAGTTCGCCGACACGAATTGGGTCAGCGCGGCGGACACTTCCTTGCCCTAAAACCCCCTCAGAAATGGGAGGACGGCTGTGCACAAGCAGTGAGACGTATATAGCCTGTAACTTTACTTTTTTATAGAGATATCGATTTATTTTATGCACTAAAAGGTGGATGATGGAACGGTATAAGAGATATTGATAGATTAATATTATAAATAATTCCAAAATTAAAAGTAATAAAATTTTTAAAGTGGGACCAGACCATCATCGTAGACAAGACTACTCGACTACGAGTAAGCCTGATATTGTATTGTTCGACCGGGCACAATCCAGGATATTCATTTCTGGTCGACATTACCATTCCGTTTGACGAGAAGCACGCGAAATCCGAAACAGACAAGCAAACAAAATATTTAGCCCTGGCTCACGGGGTGATATTATTCATGTAGTCGTTTCTTAAAATCGTGGTATTTCTTAAATATCAAATTATTACCTATAGTTCTGTCTACCACAGGGTTAACCAGTGAATCGGATCATTCGATCAATCAAAAATAATTTTTGCTACTTTACAGAAAGTTATCGTTACGGTAAAAGTTTATAGACAAGTGACAGTCACGCTGCAGCTGTATTATAGTGGTAGCCCGAATGGATCGGCTCGATCGGGGAAGAATCACACTCTTACAGAATACCAGGGTAAAATAGCAGCATAATGCTGTTGTGTTATGAATATTGAGTGTAGAGAATCGGAGACCCTTTTTACTAGAAACGAGACTTTCTATCTTAGTCCTCAGGAGTAAAAAACGTATCTGCATTTTGATTCTTAATCTAGTATAGATGTAGATGTCTATGAGCCACAGTATATAATACATACCATCAGGTAGGCAGTGTGCTCGTTTGTCACCATTACTTTATTAAAAAATGTCCACTTGACTAATGTCTGCAAGAATCTGGTTGTAGTACCGAGAGTACAAAAAGTTTTGCTTATAACAATAATAGTAATTTACAATTTGTAAAGGCCACTTACAAAATACTACTAACTTTATCAGACACGTAGTTTTACACATTACTTTTATGTGTAGTATATGAAATTACAACTAGGGATTCTCCAACGTCTAACAGTGTATTTATTTATAAACAAGGAATAACTATTTATTTCATACACACATTTAAAACAAAGAAGTATACAAACGCAAAGAGACAAAAATATACGCACCGTATAAGACTAATGTGTAAGTAACACATTAGTAGTTAAAAAGTAGTACACGCACAACATTAATTAACAATAAAATAAAACAAAATGTGACATTAAATAGGTCCCCAGCTCAGCATAATGCTGCAAAGGCTAGTTTTTAGTTGGAGCCTTGTGATTTCACAGACAAGTCTGTATGTTACGCTCCAATTACGAGTTATAGAGTAATTAATAATTACGAGTTAGAGAACGTACATATATAATACACACATACACTGTTACTAACGTAGCTAACAGATCTATATATAGCTAGTTAAAAATAAACAAACATTAAAAGTATCAGAATTACATAAAAATGAAGAGGCAAATTAAAAGCAACTGAAGTATCCAGCCGCATTGGCGTGAAGGGTAAACGAACCAATTACTGTTCGACCGCGCGCACCTGAATGAAATCCCGCCTTGATGCCTCTTAATTTCTCGTTTTAAATAACAAAAGGTTATTACCGGCGTTTTTCAGTGCCTGGTACTGGCGAGCACGCCCCATGCGCCCTCTCCTAGGAGGCACCTATCAAATAACTCGGCTTGTCGATTGATATGAAAACTGTAGGGGCTTTTAAGTGATCATTCGAAACATTGGCGGTCGATTAAGATAAGGAATCCAATTTGAGTTATCTATCGTTAATAGTCAAGTAGATTTTTCATAAAAGCGGATATTTTAGAATATAAAGCGGCGTTATCAGATATTTAAAGGAAATTGTGGCTTTTTAGTTTTCTTTCATGTTTTAGCAAGAAATTGTTCTTTTTCGTTATAAAATATTATCGTGGTACGGTGCCGGCAAACAGACTTAGTAATTCATTTCGTTCCACAGAATTGCCAAAAATTATAGAGATTAGCAGGAAGTTAGTTACTCTTGTAGCACACACGCTCCATCTGCAGCAGTAGAAAAGATCTGCCGTAATCATCATATAGACAGATTGGTGATAGAACCAGATGTCTCGCACCTTTGGTCCTTCTTTATAGATCCCAAAAAGACTTTCAGGGTATTTTTTTCTTCGTTACTTTTTCCGATAACAATCACAATCCGTGTTTACTGTACCCACAGGATGAAATCCGGTTTCTTTTCATCTTTCTTTTTTTAACAGCCCTGTAAACTTCTGCACGCACACATATGTACCTTAAACCATGTTGTTGTTAAACCATGCACCGCTTAACGCTGCCCAGTAGCATAAGTATAAAGGGTGAACGGCGGCTACTTGAGATGTATGTGAAACTAGACCCCAGAATACACGCCTCGCTACATGCACCGCTTAACGCTGCCCAGTAGCGTAAGTATAAAGGGTGAATGGCGGCTACTTGAGTTGTATGTGAAACTAGCCCCCAGAATACACGCCTCGCTACATGCATCGCTTAACGCTGCCCAGTAGCGTAAGTATAAAGGGTGAATGGCGGCTACTTGAGTTGTATGTGAAACTAGCCCCCAGAATACACGCCTCGCTACATGCACCGCTTAACGCTGCCTAGTAGCGTAAGTATAAGGGATGAATGGCAGCCACTTGAGTTGTATGTGAAACTAGCCCCCAGAATACACGCCTCGCTACATGCACCGCTTAACGCTGCCCAGTAGCGTAAGTATAAAGGGCGAATGGCGGCTACTTGAGTTGTATGTGAAACTAGCCCCCAGAATACACGCCTCGCTACATGCACCGCTTAACGCTGCCCAGTAGCGTAAGTATAAAGGGTGAATGGCGGCTACTTGAGTTGTATGTGAAACTAGCCCCCAGAATACACGCCTCGCTACATGCACCGCTTAACGCTGCCCAGTAGCGTAAGTATAAAGGGTGAATGGCGGCTACTTGAGTTGTATGTGAAACTAGCCCCCAGAATACACGCCTCGCTACATGCACCGCTTAACGCTGCCCAGTAGCGTAAGTATAAAGGGTGAATGGCGGCTACTTGAGTTGTATGTGAAACTAGCCCCCAGAATACACGCCTCGCTACATGCACCGCTTAACGCTGCCCAGTAGCGTAGTATAAGGGATGAATGGCAGCCACTTGAGTTATATGTGAAACTAGCCCCCAGAATACACGCCTCGCTACATGCACCACTTAACGCTGCCCAATAGCGTAAGTATAAAGGGTGAATGGCGGCTACTTGAATTGTATGTGAAACTAGCCCCCAGAATACACGCCTTGCTACATGCACCGCTTAACGCTGCCCAGTAGCGTAAGTATAAAGGGTGAATGGCGGCTACTTGAGTTGTATGTGAAACTAGCCCCCAGAATACACGCCTCGCTACATGCACCGCTTAACGCTGACCAGTAGCGTAAGTATAAAGGGTGAATGGCGGCTACTTGAGTTGTAAGTGAAACTAGCCCCCAGAATACACGCCTCGCTACATGCACCGCTTAACGCTGCCCAGGCGGCTACTTGAGTTGTATGTGAAACTAGCCCCCAGAATACACGCCTCGCTACATGCACCGCTTAACGCTGCCCAGTAGCGTAAGTATAAAGGGGAATGGCGGCTACTTGAGTTGTATACGAAACTAGCCCCCAGAATACACGCCTCGCTACATGCACCGCTTAACGCTGCCCAGTAGCGTAAGTATAAGGGATGAATGGCAGCCACTTGAGTTGTATGTGAAACTAGCCCCCAGAATACACGCCTCGCTACATGCACCGCTTAACGCTGCCCAGTAGCGTAAGTATAAAGGGTGAATGGCGGCTACTTGAGTTGTATGTGAAACTAGCCCCCAGAATACACGCCTCGCTACATGCACCGCTTAACGCTGCCCAGTAGCGTAAGTATAAAGGGTGAATAGCAGCTACTTGAGTTGTATGTATTTGTTCATTGGGGGGTATTTGCCGTAGTTGCCACGCTTGGCGAGCGGGTTGGCAACCGCAGTTTTTTATTACGTCACAGTTGTTATCAGGAAGATGCTGCTGCCCATCTCCTGCCTGTCTCCCTCTGTCGCCTCTTACGACACCCACGGGAAGATATGGGGTAGTGGATATTCTTAACCGCCACTACACGGCCTCAGTCTAAGCGAGATTAGAATGGCTCTCCAGCACCTTAAAAACGGCAGGGCCCCAGGCGAGGATGGAATTACAGCGGAGCTTCTGAAAGCGGGTGGAACACCGGTACTTGTAGTCCTTCAGAAGCTCTTCAATTCCGTCCTCCATGGTGGCACTACTCCAGAGGCGTGGAGCAGAAGTGCGGTGGTCTTGTTCTTTAAGAAAGGCGACAACGCTCTCTTAAAGAACTACAGACCGATTTCCCTTCTGAGCCGCGTCTACGTGCTGTTCTCGAGAGTCATTACGAATCGTCTCGCACGCAGACTTGACGACTTCCAGCCTCCCGAACAAGCCGGTTTCCGAAAAGGCTTCAGTACCATAGACCACATACATACCCTGCGGCAGATTGTACAGAAGACTGAAGAGTACAATCTGCCACTTTGCTTGGCGTATGTGGACTATGAGAAAGCCTTTGATTCCGTCGAAATTTGGGCGGTGCTACAGTCCCTTCAGCGGTGCCAAGTTGACTGTCGGTATATCGAAGTGCTGAAGTGTTTGTACAGTAGGGCTACGATGGCTATCCGAGTACAGAACCAGAGCTCGAAACCTATCCAACTGCAGAGAGGTGTAAGACAGGGTGACGTTATATCCCCGAAACTCTTCACCGCTGCAATGGAAGACGTTTTCAAGCTACTGGACTGGAAAGGATACGGTATTGACATCAATGGCGAGTACATCACTCACCTTCGATTTGCCGACGATATAGTCCTTATGGCAGAATCGCTGGAGGACTTAAGCACTATGCTCAATGACCTCAATAGTGCCTCCCAACGGATAGGTCTTAAGATGAACATGGACAAAACAAAGATCATGTTCAATGTCCATGTCACACCTATGCCGGTGGTTGTTGGGAGCACTATGCTCGAAGTTGTTGACGAGTACGTTTACCTGGGACAAATAGTCCGACTAGGTAAGTCCAACTTCGACCGAGAGGTCAATCGACGGATTCAACTCGGCTGGGCAGCGTTCGGGAAATTACGACATATCTTTTCGTCAGGTATACCTCAATCTCTAAAAACTAGATTGTACAACCAGTGCGTGTTGCCAGTGATGACTTATGGATCTGAGACGTGGTCCTTCACTGCTGGCCGTGTGAGGACGCTTAAGGTCGCTCAGCGAGCTATGGAGAGGGCTATGCTCGGAGTTTCTCTGCGTGATAGACTCAGAAATGAGGATATCCGCAGTAAAACCAGAGTGACCGACATAGCCCAACGGATTAGTAAGCTGAAGTGGCAATGGGCCGGCCATATAGCTCGAAGAACCGATAACCGATGGGGAAGAAAGGTTCTCGAGTGGCAGCCTCGTACCGGTAGGCGTAGTGTAGGGCGACCCCCCACTAGATGGAGTGACGACCTGGTAAGACATGCAGGAAGTCGATGGATGCAGGTGGCTCAGGACCGTGCTTTGTGGCATTACTTGGGGGAGGCCTATGTTCAGCAGTGGACTTGTGAAAGGCTGTAATGATGATGATGATGATGATGAGTTGTATGTGAAACTAGCCCCCAGAATACACGCCTCGCTACATGCACCGCTTAACGCTGCCCAGTAGCGTAAGTATAAGGGATGAATGGCAGCCACTTGAGTTGTATGTGAAACTAGCCCCCAGAATACACGCCTCGCTACATGCACCGCTTAACGCTGCCCAGTAGCGTAAGTATAAAGGGTGAATGGCGGCTACTTGAGTTGTATGTGAAACTAGCCCCCAGAATACACGCCTCGCTACATGCACCGCTTAACGCTGCCCAGTAGCGTAAGTATAAAGGGTGAATGGCGGCTACTTGAGTTGTATACGAAACTAGCCCCCAGAATACACGCCTCGCTACATGCATCGCTTAACGCTGCCCAGTAGCGTAAGTACAAAGGGTGAATGGCGGCTACTTGAGTTGTATGTGAAACTAGCCCCCAGAATACACGCCTCGCTACATGCACCGCTTAACGCTGCCCAGTAGCGTAAGTATAAAGGGTGAATGGTGGCTACTTGAGTTGTATGTGAAACTAGCCCCCAGAATACACGCCTCGCTACGTGCACCGCTTAACGCTGCCCAGTAGCGTAAGTATAAAGGGTGAATGGCGGCTACTTGAGTTGTATGTGAAACTAGCCCCCAGAATACACGCCTCGCTACATGCACCGCTTAACGCTGCCCAGTTGCGTAAGTATAAGGGATGAATGGCAGCCACTTGAGTTGTATGTGAAACTAGCCCCCAGAATACACGCCTCGCTACATGCACCGCTTAACGCTGCCCAGTAGCGTAAGTATAAAGGGTGAATGGCGGCTACTTGAGTTGTATGTGAAACTAGCCCCCAGAATACACGCCTCGCTACATGCACCGCTTAACGCTGCCCAGTAGCGTAAGTATAAGGGATGAATGGCAGCCACTTGAGTTGTATGTGAAACTAGCCCCCAGAATACACGCCTCGCTACATGCACCGCTTAACGCTGCCCAATAGCGTAAGTATAAAGGGTGAATGGCGGCTACTTGAATTGTATGTGAAACTAGCCCCCAGAATACACGCCTCGCTACATGCACCGCTTAACGCTGCCCAGTAGCGTAAGTATAAAGGGTGAATGGCGGCTACTTGAGTTGTATGTGAAACTAGCCCCCAGAATACACGCCTCGCTACATGCACCGCTTAACGCTGCCCAGTAGCGTAAGTATAAAGGGTGAATGGCGGCTACTTGAGTTGTATGTGAAACTAGCCCCCAGAATACACGCCTCGCTACATGCACCGCTTAACGCTGCCCAGTAGCGTAAGTATAAAGGGTGAATGGCGGCTACTTGAGTTGTATGTGAAACTAGCCCCCAGAATACACGCCTCGCTACATGCACCGCTTAACGCTGCCTAGTAGCGTAAGTATGAGGGATGAATGGCAGCCACTTGAGTTGTATGTGAAACTAGCCCCCAGAATACACGCCTCGCTACATGCACCGCTTAACGCTGCCCAGTAGCGTAAGTATAAAGGGTGAATATAATAGTAGTATAGTTGTAGCACGAATGGGTCGGCTTGAGCGGGGATGGACCACGCTCTCACAGAATACCAGCGTAAAATAATAATAATAATAATATTAATAATATTCCACAACTATCACACACAAAGCCATCTAGTCCCAAGCTAAGCAGAGCTTGTGTTATGGGTACTAGACAACTGATAAACATACTTATATATTTCTAAATACATAAATATTATAGATAAATTACACCCAGACACAGAACAAATGATCGTGCTCATCACACAAACATTTGTCCTGGGTGGGAATCGAACCCACGACCTCCGGCATAGCAGTCAGGGTCACTAACCACTAGACCAACAGGCCAGTCGAGGAAAGGGTGAATGGCGGCTACTTGAGTTGTATGTGAAACTAGCCCCCAGAATACACGCCTCGCTACATGCACCGCTTAACGCTGCCCAGTAGCGTAAGTATAAAGGGTGAATGGCGGCTACTTGAGTTGTATGTGAAACTAGCCCCCAGAATACACGCCTCGCTACATGCACCGCTTAACGCTGCCCAGTATCGTAAGTATAAAGGGTAAATGGCGGCTACTTGAGTTGTATGTGAAACTAGCCCCCAGAATACACGCCTCGCTACATGCACCGCTTAACGCTGCCTAGTAGCGTAAGTATGAGGGATGAATGGCAGCCACTTGAGTTGTATGTGAAACTAGCCCCCAGAATACACGGCTCGCGTTGTGGTGTAGTGGCAGTGTAAGAATACCCACTACTCAATATCATCCTATGTGGGTGTCGTGAGACGCGACAGAGGGAAGCAAATACCGGTAATGAATAATAAAGTCTATTGCTGAACGTAGTCCTCCCCATAGATTTGTTCATAGGTAGGGATATTTACCATAGTTCCCATGCTTGGCAAGCTGGTTGGCAATCGCAGTTTTTTCTTTTTAGTCGTTATTAGGAAGACACTATTGCCCATCACCTAATTTTCCCCCTCTTATCACCTCTTAGGACACTCACAGGATGATATGGGGTTAGGAATGCCAGATCGGAATAACAAAATATCTGGACAAAATTTGAAAATATAGGGATTTTGGGCTTGTTGTCGGGAGAAATAATTATTTAAAAAAAGCAAAATAAAAAGTTTATTTTCAAATTAATAAGCTAGAAAAAGACTTAACATTGTTGACAAAATTAATTTAAGTACACTTAATGTTAAGCTTGCCATAATTGGCATTGGACTTTAATGAGTTTAACAATATGGATATTTTAGTAATATTTAATAAGAAGAAAAAAAGAAAAAAGAAAGATATAAAATTCAAACAATGCACTTCAAAATTCAGTCTAATTACTAACTCAACTTTTATTAAATCAAAGACAGCAGTTATGTGAAGAGAAGCTGGACATTTTGAGCTTTTTTGAGAGTCTGAAGATCATTTATAATGTCGGGAGAATTCCGACAACCTGCAACTCTATATGGGGTAGTGGATATTTTTACACCGCCTACACGGTACAGTCGTCACCTGCTTCTTATGTAATATTGTAACACAAGAACGTGGTAGGTTTATTACGCCGCACGCTCTTCACTGTGGTCCTCCTACTCATAATCACAAAAAAGTAAAAGTACAAGCGGAAAGAATACAGTGAATATTGAGTATATATTTAAAAACGGGCAAAAAAATATATTTGATTGTTTTTCCCCTAAGCCCACAATGGTTTCACGCCTATGCAGTTATTTTTATAATGAAAGGTGTGCACTGTGCAACTAGCTCCCTGCCGTATTGACAAAACGCCGTACAGTTATGTGTGGGAGCGGACATCTGTATTCTGGCTTTAAATTTATAATTAAAAAAAAAACGTTTGCATACTGCGGAATAGTTTCCACCGATTGTTTGCTGTTTTTGATAGCGGCCTAGTTTTTCTATTAATAAAATATAAATTTATTTTCGTGCTATAAACTTGTCCTAAATCTATTAATAAAAGCTATAAAATGTAAAACAGTACGCTTTACTATAAGTATCCGAGTCTGCATTTTGATTATTAATCTAGGATAAACATAGAAATGTCTATGGGCCATAGCATCCATTTACCATAATGTGGACTGTGTGCTCGTTTGTCACTCATATTTTATCTATTATCTTAATCTCATGGCTATTAGATGGGAGATGAGGCTGCAATCGTTAACAGATTTGACAGCATACAGGCAACTGAACAGACAGATCTCCAAATGCGAGACTTGCGCAACTTCAATTCTGCTCGTATTGAAGAAGCGATCGAGCGGAACCAGGGCACCAAAGTCTTTGCCAGAGATCTGTCTGCCGGTAAGAGCCAACTGTCAAAGCTGAAGACTGGGTGTGGCAGCATCGTTTGCGGGACACCTGAGATTCTGAGTGAGATTGAGAGGTTCTATGGGCAGCTGTACACATCATCGTTGGAGCCACACGCAAGTGTGAGTAACGATCCAAGAGCGAGTCCTATAGAAATAGAAATAGAAATAGAAACTTTTTTATTCAATGTAGATTATAAAAATACTTATTGAAAGTCACTTTTTTAATTTACCACTGGTTCGCAAAAAAACCTCTGTCCTGGGAAGAACCAGCAAAAAACCCAGCGGGACTATTTTTTTTAATAGCTTACAATCATGTTTACAATCAACAACACAAGACAAATTAGAAATAGCTTGGTAGCGATCACCCTTCCCAGGGGTTATTATCATCTATAAATTCCTTAATATTATAATATCCGACACTATTCCGATGATATCCTAGACGTCAGTCTGAGCGAGATTAGAATGGCTCTCCAGCACCTTAAAAACGGCAAGTCCCCGGGCGAGGATGGAATTACAGCGGAGCTTTTGAAAGCGGGTTGAAAACCGGTACTTGAAGTCCTTCAGAGGCTCTTTAATTCCGTCCTCCATGGTGGCACTACTCCGGAGGCGTGGAGCAGAAGTGTGTGGTCTTGTTCTTCAAGAAAGATGACGACGTCCTCTTGAAGAATTACAGACCGATTTCCCTTCTGAGCCGAGTCTACGTGCTGTTTTCGAGAGTCATTACGAATCGTCTCGCACGCAGACTCGATGACTTCCAGCCTCCCAAACAAGCCGGTTTTCGAAAAGGCTTGAGTGCCATAGATCACATACATATCCTTAGGCAAATTGTAAAGAAGTTCGAAGAGTACAATCTGCCACTTTGCCTGGCGTATGTGGACTATGAGAAAGCCTTTGATTCCGTCGAAATTTGGGCGGTGCTACAGTCTCTTCAGCGGTGCCAAGTTGACTGACGGTATATCAAAGTGCTGAAGTGTTTGTACAGTAGGGCTACGATGGCTATCCGAGTACACAACAGTTGTACGAAACCTATCCAACTGCAGAGAGGTGTAAGACAGGGTGACGTTATTTCCCCGAAACTCTTCACCGCTGCTTTGGAAGGCATTTTCAAACTACTGGACTGGAAAGGATACGGTATTAACATCAATGGCGAGTACATCACTCACCTTCAATTTGCTGACGATATAGTCCTTATGGCAGAATCGCTGGAGGACTTAAGCACTATGCTCAACCGACCGACATAGCCCAACGGTGCAAGCTAAAGTGTCAATGGGCCGGCCATATAGCTCGAAGAACCGACAACCGTTGGGGAAGAAGGGTTCTCGAGTGGCAGCCTCGTACCGGTAGACGAAGTGTAGGGCGACCCACTACTAAATTGGGTGACGACCTGGTAAGACACGCAGGAAGTCGATGGATGCAGGTGGTTCAGGACCGTGCTTTGTGGCATACCTTGGGGGAGGCCTATTTTCAGCAGTGGACTTGTGAAGGGCTGTAATGATGATGATGATGATAATATGCAGATTCGTAACAGTCCTTTAAAAGTCTACTGCTGAACATTTACACTTTAGAGAGATAAATATTCGACGCAGTTGCCACGAATGGCAGGAGATTTGGCAAGCGAAATTTGGTACACCTAGAATGCGAAGCGCATACGTTGAACATTTTTTATTATGTGGCCATGACCTGCCCATCTTCTGTTTCATTTTCCACTATCGCATTAAAAGACTCCCGCGGGATATTATGGGATTGTGGGTTCGGTTTTTTACGCCGCACGGCTAGAATTCTATGCGGATTATTAAAAAAATCAATTTTCATCTGATTTCACGCGATGCTAGTAAAAAACCTATAATGTCATTATTGAGGATGAAAGTCAAAGGCGTTTGAATATTTCTAGGAAAGGTATAGTTATGTTGCAGCTATATTATGGTTGCAGTATGAATGAGTCGACTCGATCGGGGAAGGACCACGCTCTCACAGAATACCAGCGTAAAATAGCAGCTTAATGCTGCTGCGTTTCGTATGTTGAGTGTAGAAAAGCGGAGACCCTTTTTACTAGCTACGACGCATTCCATCTCAGTCCTCAAGGCTGAAAACGCATCTGCATTTTGATTTTTAATTGAAGATAAATGTAGATGTCTGTGGGCCGCAGCATCCGATATAGCTGCAGCGTGGCTCCACCACGTAATAAAATGTTTCTACTGTTAATTGAAAGTATAATATTTGAAGATTATTATTTTAGTATTGTGGGGTGTAATTCCCACACATGTTGACAGATGCTGAAGGACAATGCAAAGGTAGCTATAACGTGATAATTGATATGATATCGGTATGTTAAGAAAACGACTGCTTGTTAAAAATGCCTGTAATGCACTGATCGCTGAGTATTACGCATAAAAGGGAGTGGTAAGTTGACAAAATGAAATAAAAGTTAATATATACGTCCCACTACTGGGCACAGGCCTCCTATCATTTTTGTGGGGGTTTTATCACAAGGAAATTTCCGCCACGCTTCCCCAATGCCTGTCAGTGAACTTCACGTGTTCGAAATTTTTTTTTTCTTATTTCTAACACTTTTAAATAATATTAAGTAATTATAAAATATGTGCGTTTGAGTAAAAAACACTTGTTCCGGACCTAAATAAGGGTTCATTCGTTACTACGTTATATACAGTAAACAGTTTTCAACGCGTAGTAAGCGCAAAGTACATACAGTCTTAGCATGCCCATATACATACAATACAATGCAACACAAAATACATTTCAGGTAAACACTGGCATTGTTCTAAAAGCATTATTCGATTACGGGAAGATATTACAAGGCTCTTGGTGGCGACCAGAGGCGACCAGCGCCCGCTGCATCCGATAATTCCAATTACATTGCATCAGCCGCATCGCTAATAAGTCAAATTGAACAATGGACAATCCACTAATTGTCTGCAAGGATCGCTTTGCAGCTTCTATCCAATTAAGTATGTTTTTGTTGTAAATACTGAGTTTATTACCGTTAGATCAGATATTGAATGTGCAATGATTATAAATTAATGATATGTTAAATTCTTATAACTGTGTTCAAAGCCAAGAGTTACGGTAACTCAAACGTTAAGTGCTTCCCATAAATTTAATAGTACACGAGCAAACTGGGTTCGATCCTCGCCGGCACCAATAAAATTGTTAATTGCAATTTTAAGTGCTGACTTACCACGTGAAGATGAAGGGAAACATTGTGAGCAATACCTGGATGTCGGGAATAGAAATATTACGAAGAAGTCTCTCAAAATGGTCCTAAGTACTAAAATGTACGCTGTAAATGTACTTTTCTCTTACATTTAAAAAAAAGATATCCCCGGTCGGCTCGACCAGATTACCAGGATAAAATAGTATCTCAACGCTGCTGTAATTCGTATGGTGAGTGTAGAGAACCGGAGACACTTTTTACTGAAAACGAGGAACTACATCCTAGTCCTAAGGGACAACGCTTAATCGAACGTAATAGACGATACATTGATATGTCTAAGGGCCACAGCGATCAATAACCATTGGGTGGACTGTGTGCTCGTTTGTCACCCTTATTCTATAAAAAAAAACCTATCGTATCGTGGAGGTGGTTTACAAACATAAATCGCACAAGAAAACACGTCCACAACCGGAACAATTATTTTTAGGTCATACAAACATTTGTTTCGACCGGGATTGGAATCCGTAGCCCTCCAGCGCTGAGACCTAACGTTTACCGCAACGCTACCGAGCGGTCAAACGTCATTTTTTACTAAGTTATCATCAGTATTTACTTTAACTCATTTTTTGTTGTTTTCTTATAATTTGTCATTATTATCATTAAACTATTAAAAGTCCGGTGCTCGTCACTAAGCCATAATTGCCAAGTTTTTTTTATAGAACGAGACAAACGAGCGCACAGACAACCTAAATGGAAGTAGATGATGTATACCGCAGACACCTACATCTATATTCGATTAAGCATCAAAATGTAGATTCGTTTTCACCCCAGAGAATTATGCCTCGATACACTCACCGTATGAAACACAGCAGCATTGCTTAATGCTAAAAAGCAGCTTTGCTTTTTAAGCTGGTATTATGTGAGAGCGTGGTATCTTCCTCGGTTGAGCCGACTCATTCGCTGCAACCACAGGACACATAGTCAGCATTCTACCGGCCGACTGAAGAACAAGAAATAACTTCCAAATCTCGTTACATCTGTTTTCTTCAAAATAGTTAACCGCTTACGTAATCTCGCAGAAGCTTTCATGTTATTACTACCTCATAATTATATCCGAATTCGATAGGTTAGTAGGTCGACTGAACTGTAAAAGAAATAATTTGTAAACGCACAATGTAATTGATGTTGTATGTGATGTACCTGATGATTAAAAATAGCTGTATACGTCTTGTAATTTTGTATAGAAGAGGGGGCAAACGAGCATACGGCTCACCTGATGGTAACTGATTACCGCCGCCCATGAACAGCTGCAACACCGGGGGAATGCGTTGTCGGCCTTTATAAAAGTAGTAGGCTCTTTTCTTAAAGATTCTTAAATCGTATCGGTTCGAAAAAATCTCTGGTGGTAGTCGATTCCACAAGGAACTATATATGTATTACGTTAAAGATAAACTGAGGACTTTTTTATAAATAATACTATTGGTGTTGTTAACACTATTAATACTCCTTTAAACCACTCAAATAAGTTTGAGCTAGGAGTGGTTCACGACATCAGTCGAATGGCGGACGTACACGAGTGACATTCGCGGTCTGTATTCTTCAAACATTAGGCTTTTGAATTGTTCGGTATAATTATTTTAAAATCATAAAAAATAAAATCTAAATCATAAAATTCGACGAAATTTATCTAAATACATATAGTTGCGAATTAAAGTTGCTCTCTCTCTCTCTCTTTTCACGAAAAATTGAAAGAGACTAGTAAAGAGACAATCCATACTTGATTTAAGTAAGCGATAATTAACGTTTAAAAGTAAGACCGTAAATGAATGTATCCATTAAATTATAACCCTCTTTGGCATTTCAGCTCGGCGGCCGTGTTACAAATACAATATTACTATGCCGGATATAACAAAGAGGTAATGAAACTTCAAACGGCTAAAAGATTTAAAAGGTTAGGTAGGGTTATTTTTCCTGAATGATAGCTAAGAACACTCTCGATCAAGTCACCTTTCAAATAAAAAAAAATAAACTAAATCTAAATCGGTTCATACGTTTGGGAGCTGCGATGCTACAAGCAAACACACTCGTTATACATATAACACTCCTCTGTTTGCGCCGAAGGTTAAAAACTAACAGCGAATTCGATCTCAGTTTGTGCAATTATCAAGTTTGTAAAATAACTAACTGCGACAAAAAACAAAGTCGATAGTGTTGCACAATAGTGAGTAATGTGACTTATCGATCTGACATTGCATTATTGAGCAAGCCGGAACTGTATCGACTTATGATACGACTGCTATTTTCTGAACTCGGACATTGTTTATGGAATCTTTAATGTAATGTTAGGGTGACAACATACTAGATATTACACATAAACTTAAACTTTTTTCTTGAAGGCATTTAAGTCGTATCAGTACAAAGAGGTCTTACGAGGAGAAAACTTATAGGAAAACGCACAGTGGTGTACCGCCAAGCATTCAGATGGTGTGGATGGTATCGTGAATTCTGTCGCGATGTGCTTCCGTAACATATGGGGGCTGAAATTAATCTGAACAATTTCTCATAGCACTCCCGTGGAAAATGCGATAGAAAATGTGCAAAGGGATGCAACATCCCTTCGCAGCGCCAGTGAATCTAGACGATCACAAAGCACTCGGTCGTCGACGATTCGAGTAGCTCTGCGCTGGATGCGGTCAAGTGGAAGGAGCTGGCACTGGGGTGCCCCGGCCAAGAAATGAACACAGTATTCCATGTGTTGTTGCACATTAGAAAGTGAAAAGGAGGAAAAACCTATTTCAAGCCTGCCTTTATTTAGTATTTAGTTTTACAACCACGGATGTTGAAATATTGAACAGCGCAGCTGTCATATACCAATAAATTCTATGTTTAAGCTATTTTGTGAGCACATATTAAATTAAAAGTTCGTATATATGGTTGATATTCTTGAAAGGGAAATTCCTAAAAGTTTTTATTCGAAATGCTAGTGTAATTGAATCCTAAGGCAAGTGGAAGTGACATTTTGCGACGGACAATTGCCATGCTAGAAATTTTATTATAGCCGTAGTCTAATATTATTCGCTCCTATCTAGATATTTGCAAAATGATCCTCGATTATACGGTCGATTTCCGTATTATTATCTTGACGTTTTATTGCATATTGAGCTAAGTTTATATTACTGAAATATGTGTAAGGTGATTTGAGATTTTGGTACCACACTGTCATCTATTTCTAACGACAACCATCAGTGCACTCACTGTTATGGTATGATTAGAAGGATTAGACAGTCAGCATAGTCACAAGCTATTCGACATTCCATCTTAGTCCTCAGGGGTGACAAACGAATTTTTATGCAGTAAGTGGATGCCAATGTTTATAGACCTCTACATCTGTCCACGATCAAGAATTAAAATTCAGATGCGTCGTCACCTATGATGACTAGGACGTAATATCTCGTTTTCAATAAAAATGTTATAGGTCAGAGGTCATTTTTATTGACCAAGGAAATGGGTAATTGTAGTGAGCAAACTTAGCAATGTCACGTCCAAACTTGGTTCTGTTGGAACTATTCAAACATTACGTAAATTTAAAAAGCGTTCGAGCTTTTGTGCTACCATCATAATTATTATTTTGTTATAGGCAGTATTATTAGAAAAATTCAAGAAAGGAGAAGTTCATACAGCATGTTCTTTTCAAAAAACAAAATAGGACAGATAAATAGGATAGAACGAATTATTTTCTTTAACTGACAGTCAAATCTTTTAGGCAAAGTTCTATTTAGATCTCAAACAGAGTAAAGACGAGTAGTTGATATTGTAATACACAGCGCTTTATCCTAAAAGAGATAAG
The DNA here is from genome assembly GCA_036936625.1 of Parnassius smintheus behrii. Lineage (NCBI taxonomy): Eukaryota > Metazoa > Arthropoda > Insecta > Lepidoptera > Papilionidae > Parnassius > Parnassius smintheus. The sequence goes on along the minus strand of JAUPFT010000003.1, from coordinate 59,737,467 downwards.
TTTCTTAATATAGAGTCGATGCCTAACAAAGGTATACAACAAAAGTGACGGCCCCAATACAGTCGTAGACAGTTATTACATTCTTGAATAATGGAGTATAACAATGCGGCGGACAAAATTTAATCAACGACTAAGACTCATACCGACTTATTAATACAACGGGGTTAAATTGCTTTTTGTTTTATTTATGTGCAAGGAGAACGCTGGCGACTCGTGCGAATTTTATATTCGGTCGCCGCTCGAGATGGCGATTTTCATAAAATATTTCTTTGTAACTTTGTATCCGCTTAAGTTAATCTGCTCATTTCGATTATTTTTACCGAAAAGCTTAAAGGGAGCTTAAAGTTAAGAACTGAAGATACAATATATAGAGACTATTTATGGCGCTATAATTCAGCCCATTTTAAGATAATATTTCGTATCATAAAAAAAGTAATGCGAAGTTAAAACCTAACGTCTAACCTAACGCAGGGCACAGGCCTCATTTACGAGAAAATATGGAGAGATTAGTTATGTAGTGCTTCTAGTGTGTGTTGTAGCGAACGTCACATGTGTTTAAAATATTTGATCCTTTTTACCAATTACGATATTCTCCTTCACTACCGAGCATTTGCTACGTGCTCGGTGGTGAATGAAAATATCGTGCAGCACTTAAAATTGCAGGTTCTCGAGTGGCAGCCTCTTACCGGTAGAAGAAGTGTAGGTCGTACCACCGAAATTAAGTGTGATAAATTGCAACACAGATCATTAACGAAAAAGATATACGTACGTTACAGATGTTCAAATACTCGTTTTTTATTCTTATTCGTTTGTCTGGGTACACTCTGAACTATTCCATCGTTAAGTGCGTCCACTGTTGTGTTCTGATCTTTAGCCTTCTTGGTTTTATGTTGGTTGCAGTCCGTGGAGACTGCAGTAACCGCTTACCATCAGGAGCTTTGTTAGTTTGATTGGCACTTCAATTTTATATAGAAAGTAACGTTTAGTAAACAATAAAATGCATAAGTAAGACGTTCATAAATATCATATATATGCGTTGCCTTTCGATCATTTCTAATTTAACGATTGTACCCTATTCCGTGAGCGCACTAAATCAAAATGCTTTAAGAAATAATAGAATCGTCAGACGTACTCGTAGCGTCAGCTACGATCGATAGATGTAATATTTTATATACGAAAAGGTTTTTTTCTGTAATAAAGTAGAGTACTATATGACTTGAAAGCATAAAGAGTAGTTATTGAATAATTTTGTCAAAAACCTAAATTCTTATAAAGCAATGGTTTTTGGATTAATTTAATTTATTTACTTATACTTTAATGCACAAAAAAGTACATATGGCGGACTTAATGCCATAGGGCATTCTCTCCCAGTCAACCATTAGGCTAAACAGAGATAGACATTATGGAGGCGGTGCAGCAATAATCAAATAGAGAGGATAATTAAAACTCTTTTAATTATAAAGTATTTTCAAAGTAAATAAGCAGTCAACATAATATCTTTTTCAACATTTTATTGTGTGGAGAGTGGCGCCGTATGCTGATATATAGGTTTGAGCCTAGTTCGGCACTGGATGATATTTGTTTTATTATTATAACCGTAAAAACCTTAAGATACGGACTATATTGCATAGTAAGGCACAAACACTACTTATAATTTCACTCTAGATCCGGCAAATTCTCGTCATCCGAATCACATTCTAAATCATCAAATGACGGCTTTTTGTCACCGGAACCTTTGTTGCTCTCCATAGCCTGCAACATCGGCGATAAATCAAAAGCGTCGCCGCCGCTTTCTTTTACTTCTTCATCATCCTCATCACGCCATTTATTAAAGTCTGTTTTTAAATAATGTGGTTTCTTTCTATCGCTTAATAGCGATGGCCTAAAACGACTAGTTGTATTTTCTTTTTGGAGCACTATTTCTATGCATCGCCCTTTTATTTACGAAATTGCTCTTTTCTGGAATCACATCAGAGTGTAAAGGTATTGATACCTCATATACTTTATTGTCTCGCACATTTACACCTTTAAAATATACTGAGGATTTTTCTATTTTAATTTCCGGATCTTTAGACTCAATGTCAATTGTTAGAAAAACGTGTTCTCTTTCCTGTGCCCATAAAACAGGAGGTCTGAAAGTTTCGTTTGTCATGACGGCTGAAGCGTAGTTTAATTGCTACGTAAGGTATCGAGATAACAGTTTTACCAACTAAGTACTTGTTCGCTTTCTATTGTATTCTAAATATCTAGATTTAAAAGATATTAGAACTTGAACTGAACCTATTTAAATTTTAGTATCGACAAGACTCAAGCTGGACGCCGTGCAAATGTGCAAATGTGTTATATTTTAAGATAAAAAGTTCTTGTTTAGTATATAAATAGACATATTGTTAGCTATTGTACATATAAAAAAGATTATTATTATTATTCCTATCCTTTAAAATTAAGGAAGGGAGTAACGCGAGGGCATTACCGTCACACTTGGTAGGCGAGTCGATTCTGAGTACGAAACGCTTGGCATCATTGACACCATAGAATACTATAATAAATACATAATAGAACGGGGGAGTGGGCGGAGCCCGTGTAGGCACTAAAATGTCACTAACACGTCAATTCACACGTATAAATGTCAACACGATATGTGTTTTGACGTTACAATCGTTTCCAAATTTCGCATGCAAATTATTTAGAAAATGCCAAATTGCACCCTATTTACAAATAAATATGTATTAAAATCCGTCTGTCAACACAGCGAATCGGGGTTATAGTAGTGATTAACTGTTAATACGACGTAATTGCTTGTATGTGTGCTCCCGGCGACGCCTATCTGCGTACAAAGTAAGGTTGACAACCATTGTATTGTGAATTCTATGATTGACACTGCTACCAGTGACCTAAATTTTTTTTAGTTTATTTATAGCTATATTTATATTAAGGCTTAGTGTAAATGAGGTTACCCTGCTATCTATTGGAAGCTTTGAAATGTTCCTAGGATATTTTTCGTAGTCTTCTCGTATTACATCTACCGAATGAAATATGGGTTTTCTAAGAAAACAAAAAATCAAAGCTATGTGAAAGCGTAGGAAAACTTTTCTTACGCTTTCACACAGCTATAATATAATCCCATATATGTAATTATTTAATTTCAACAATTATAAAGCAATGAATAATATTTATCAGTGCTTGGGGAGATAATTATTTCAGTATACAATAAATCTTGTCGCCTGTTGACGTCCTCAGTTCTGTTCGGTTACAAGTTATAACTGTGGCGTGCATCACATCGCATATGTACCAGTAAGTGGGTAACTGCGCTGCAATCCGTCTACATTACGAATTTACAATTGAATTTCCAAGTTGGAGCTAGCATGCATGAAAAAGTTTTCATTGGCTTGACCGCTTGCGAAGGCCTCGCCACGTAAGTTTCTACAATGCTATATTTTATACTAACATTACCTGCAGAGCGTAGTTGATTTATTTAGTTTTTGTAACGTTTGTTGAATTTTTAGAACGACGTTCGATTGAGAAAAATGTTTTAGAATTATGAAGTATATTTGAAGTTATCCTAATATTTTTTCATTTTAATGGCTTTATGGTCATACTAAATTATCCAATAAGGTTTTATACCTCATATGTTCTTAACCATATTCACTATAGTTCCATAAAGGTCCACGGCCGAACTTAGGTAACCACCATAAATTGCCGTCTTTTGCTACCTGAATCAATCGACTTACCAGAAAGAGACTGCCTCTCGAGAACCTTTCTTCTCCTTCGGTTCTTCGAATCATATAGCCGGACTCATAGCCCCTTCAGCTTACTGTTCTCCTGGACTATGTGTGTAACTTTATGTTTATTCTCGTTATGGACATTATCCCGTAGAAGAAGAAGAAAAGAAGGTCCCGTAGAAGGTCCTCGTCCCTTGAAGGTCCCTAAGTCCTATCGGACCGAAAAAATCTGTGGTGGTAGTCGGTTCCACAAGGGAGTTGTGTAAGGAAGAAAACTTCTTTTAAATCTCACAGTGGTGGATCGCCAGTCAACTAGATTTTATGGATGGCATATATCGAGTTTTGTCGCGATATGCGATGGTGAAATTGTTCGGCTGGAATTAGTTCGAACAATTCCGCAGAGCGCTCCCCGTGGTAAATGCAATAAAATACGCAAAGAGATGCAATATCTCTTCACAGTGCCGGTGAGTAAAGCTGATGGGAAAGGGCTCGGTCGCCGACCATTTGAACGGCTCTGAGCTGGAAGGAGCTCACACTGGGGAGTCCCAGCCCAGAGATGGGAACAGTATTCCATGTACGGCCGAAACTACACCTTGTAAAGTTGCAGGCGGTGTGTCGGCATGAAATACTGTCTCGCTCTGTTAGATTTTTAATAAAATAAATAGGGTGCGAAAGGCGACGCATATTTTTGATCTTAAGAAAAGGTGTGTTCCAAAGTCTAATTTTTTATACTCCCTAAAATTAAATTAAAACTATATTACAATTATTTTTAAAATAATAAAAATTACATTATATTTTTCACACATATCATATTATATGTTACACATAAAATGTCATATTATACGTTATTATAAATTCAATGACTAGGATTAATGATATCGATATATAATTATCGTGGAAGCAGCATCACTACTATTCGCCACATTACACCAATGCTTTACTGCCTTTCGTGGAAGTGGGTCAGCGTGGACCGTGGTTGCAATTACCGAATGTTAGCAACTCGCCTCTTTGTGATTCCTGCAACTGTGGCTCGGACTGCCTGCTGTTGTACATATGTATTATTCTCTTGACTACCAAACTAATATAAAAGGATATGTCGTCGAAAATGACTTTTGGGAAGAATTATTTAAAAAAAAGAACTTTTATATTTTAATAATTTATGTGCGTACTCATGTTCAATTATATTTATTATTTCTTCTTTTTAATCGTGTGCAAAAAACAAAAAGGTTCCATATTCTACGCCTATTTTTTTTATTATATATGTCCAATTTCTGTGTTTATGTACTAATTTCTCGGAAACAGCTAAATCAATTTAAATGACTCTTTTTTATTAAATAGGTTGTACTTAAGGGTTTGTACTACCGTATAGAGTAGAAAAAATACCTAGTCTTAAGGGGGAAAGAAAGGGATGAAGATTCAAAAGGAAGTATTTAGACAATTAAGTTGTAACCTTGAACTTGTGATATACCTTAGACCACAAGGTTAAAATAATTAAGCTTAATGGGATTTTTTTTATAGAATAAGAGTGACAAACGAGCACACATTCCACCTAATGGTAAGTAGATGCTGTAGACCATAGACATCTATATTTAACTTCGATTAAGAATCAAAATGCAGATGCGTTGACACCCCAGAGGACTAAGATGGAATGCCTCGATTCCAGTAAAACGGTTCTCCGGTTCTCTACCCTCATTATACGAAACACAGCAGCATTAATCTGCTATTTTACGCTAGTATTCTGTGAGAGCGCGGTCCTTCCCCGGTTGAGCCGACACATTCGTGCTGCAACCATAATATAGCTGAAGCGTGGCTCTACTACGTATAGATGAGAGCCACAAACCGACTAATAGATTTTATTTTACATAGTTTGTCCGTATGTTGTCACTTCTTTTGAAGACTGCAGTTTCATTTCCCGTCCAACAGCCATGAGATTTATGCCCAATTCCTATAGTCAAATGTCACGTAGATTGTAACGATCCATCTTATTACACGCAAAAACTGTTTTAAATTGCAAACTTGCATTCAGTACCTTAGCTTGAATCGAAATTAAAAAAAAAATTATAAACATAAACGTGGCAAGAGTGTGATCGGTGAGTTTTTGCGTTATAAATGGGTTTAAACTCTCCGATTTTCCTGGAAGAATACGATAATATTTTAGGCTTTTCGTAACATTTCAAAACTTAATCGCCTTTTATCCTTAACCTACGAGTACAACGTATTTCTTACAATACACACAATCAGGGGCAATTGCGTTGAATCCTGGACTATTTACCCTTGGAACGCAAGCAGATCGACAAAGGTGGCTTAACGAGCAATCTGCGAAATGCGACGGTATCAAATTATAAAAGTTTTGCTGTGAAAATAAAGCGGGCCTGTCTAAGGGGAGAAAACATTGAAGAAGCCTGTTGGAGACACGCCATTAAGTTTAAATAAACTAAGATTAGGGCGTGGAGATGTTGCGAATATTCGCGCGTTTTATTTCAAATTACTTTGCTTTTCAAAATTAATTCGCGATACGAGACCATAATATCTATATTATTACTTAAGCTGTACTGCTATAAATATATAATAATAATAATTTATTTTCTCATCTAATAAAATGAAAAAGTATATAAGCTTGGAATACAAGTTTTAATAACAATGGTATAATCTAAATGGTATAATCAACATAATTGTGGTATCATTATAAGTAAGTAAGTAATATGTACATGCCCATTATATGCCCATTATTCATATCTTAAAAACACAAAGAAAGAGATAGGCAATCTATATTCTGACATTATAATTGGATAATTCTCCAAGTTCCAATATAGACAATGTTCCAAGGTTATAACTTTCTGTAATCTTTTTCGATTAATGTTTCTTTATATAGTCTAGCTGGTAGTATAGATACAAAGATTGATTTCGTATAAATTGTAAGATATATTTACTTTTCACTAATACGAGGCGTTCCACCTCAGTCCAGGTCATACGTAACGTATGTAACATGGAACACCTACGCCGTTGTCATTGGGAGCACTACGCTCGACCAGGTACGTTCAACCTCGACCGAAAGTTATAGAGGGATCCAACTTGTCTTAGCCGCTTTAGGGTAATTACGACACATCTTCACGTCACGTACACCGTACACCGCAAAAATTTTAAACAAGAGTGTACACTCAGTGCGTGATGCCAGCAGGCCGTATTAAAAAGCACAAGATCATTGAATGAGCTATAGCGAAGGTTATGATCGGAGTTTCTTTATGTGAATTAAATAAAGATATCTGTAGTGGAACCAGAGTAACGGAGATATCGCAATGGATGTATAAACTGTATTGGCAATAGACCAGCCAGTCGAACTCGAAAAAAGATAACCGATGGGGAAGAAAGATTCCCGCGCATTAGCCACCAGTGAAGGGCGGTCCCTACTAGACGGAGGGACGACCTGGTAAAAATTCAGAAAGTTGAAGGATCAATAAAGAATCCAAGAGAATTTATAACTTATAGAAACCTTAGTTGATTACGACGTTGTGTTCGAACTAGTCACGTACGAAATATTTAACATGATTCTAATCTAATGATTCTTGCACGAAATTAACTTGAAAGGGTTATCTTGAAATCTTGCGTTGGTATGCAGGACTTCAAGATACTGTAAGCATGTTCTGCGTAGATCGGACCAACAATTAATATTCAAAAGCTTAAGGTGGCCCAGACTAACTATGACATCGGGACGCCAAATAAGTGAATCTCTCCCGTGATCATGGCTGCTGTAAAGCATCTGAAACGTCGGGAATTAAAAATTAAACGCGACACAATCCATAAAGTTTGTTTCATTTTATTCCAATCTAAGGTTAGGAAATTTTGTAGATCTAACCAGTGGGGTAAGGGCGTGTGGGCGAAAAAAAAATAACGAAGAAAATCGACTTGCACCTATACTGTACTTATACGAAGAAGCGAAGCGGAAAAATTTAAATTTGGTGACAATCATGTATTTTGAGGATTTTTAAAACTTATTGGGAAATTACTTTATTGAAATAATACTAGTTTTAACGGAATTTATCGCGTATATTTAACTTTTTTACCCGACGTTTCGAGAGCTTTACAGCACCCATGGTCACGGGAAGGACTGAGATGTTCAACGTCCAGTTGTCATAGTTAACCGCGGTTACCATAGATTAAAATTTTAACTTTTGTTCCGATCTACACATACCATAGATTAAAATTTTAAAAATTTAAAAATTTTAACCTAATATAGCTATATTAAGTGTTCTGTGCATAGAATACTATAATACATACACAGTCTATGGTACGAGTGCAAAATTTTAAGTCAATCGGCCGTCTACAAGTTGGTGAAAATTAATTTTAAAGATACCGTTACATAGACAGATAAACGAATAATACATAGATAAATAATAAAACTAATAAAAGGGTGTTAAAAAGTGTTTATTTTATATTTTGTACAATGTACATTAGATATGAGTTTTATATTAACGTGCAATTCAAAGTGAAATTTAGCTTACTTAATATACCAATACTTAAAAATTGAATGATTTAAGGGCAATTCTCGACCATTAGGCGACTATCGGTATTATTAAAAATTTTAAGTTTATTTCTGAAACTTATTCAAAAGTAATTAAAAATTATAAAAATAAAATTGCCGACCTCACTAATATGTCGATCGACAAACTAGGGTCGCTAATCGTTAATATATTAAAAAAATATAGTAGACAAAACTACCATATTTTGATTTAGGCTGACTATAGACTGATGTATGAGGACGCTCAAGGTCGCTCATCGAGCTATGGAGAGGGCTATGCTCGGAGTTTCTCTGCATGATAGACTCAGAAACTACGATATCCGCAGTAAAACCAGAGTAACCGATATAGCCCAACGGATTAGTAAGCTGAAGTGGCAATGGGCCGGCCATATAGCTCGAAGAACCGATAACCGATGGGGAAGAAAGGTTCTCGAGTGGCAGCCTCGTACCGGTAGGCGTAGTGTAGGACGACCCCCCACTAGATGGAGTGACGACCAGGTAAGATATGCAGGAAGTCGATGGATGCAGGTGGCTCAGGACCGTGCTCTGTGGCATTACTTGGGGGAGGCCTACGTTCAGCAGTGGACTTGTGAAGGGACTGTAATGATGATGATGATGACAGACTGATGTTACTAAAGTCTCAAAGCAGCAAAAATACTCTTATAAAAATAATATATTACTTTCATCGTAAGTGTTTTCATTACATTTATCCTCAGTAGCGTCGATGGCTTAAGAAGCCTCAATGCCTCATCCTCACCTCATAGTGAAGGAATGAATGACTAAACAGGGTGTCCATATTTAATCAATCCGCCTTAGTTTAATGTGTGGGGTATGCATGCATTATTCAGAACGCGGGAAACTCGACGCAGTACTCCGCGGTGCACAATACGAAGTCAGAACTAAGCGCGCCCGGCGGCCGACATGTATAAATGACAATTCGGTGACAGGTGTCATTCATTAGATTTTATACGCGGTAGAGCCACGCTGCAGCTATATTATGGTTGTAGCACGAAATGGTCGACTCGGGACGGGATGGACCACGCTCTCAGAGAATACCAGCGTAAAATAGCAGCTTAACACTGCTGTGTTTCGTATGATGAGTGTAGAGATCCTGAGACCTTTTTTACTGGAAAAGAGTCATTCCGCCTTAGTCCTTAGGGGTAACAACGCATCTGCGTTTTGATTTTTAATCAAGGATAAATGTAGGTATTTATACACCACAGCATCCACTTACCATCAGGCGGACTGTGTGCTAGTTTGTCACGCTTATTATATAAAAGACTATCAAAGTCTTTTTCTAAACATAGGCCGCTAAATTTGCTATAGTTACCACGCTTGGTGGGTGGAGGATCACATTTTTGAAGTGAAAATTTCTTCAGTCGCGTCCTTTCTGAACAGTTAATGAAAGTGAATCGTCACGTTTGTGTGGGTGACGCTGAATCGTGTTTACTCAGCTCCACTTGACATCAAGCGCGTTCGACTCGATGACGCACTGAGTCATCTATAGTCGACTTCAATCGTCATCACCGCGTTTACTGTCCGACAACAAGTGCATCCTTCCAAAAATTACGTTTATATTATTACGTAAGTTTTCAATTCTATCGTATGGTCATATGCATACGCCCATTTTTTGTTATTATTTTGAGAAGATGCTGCGGCTCATTTTGTGCAAACACACAATTTGTGAATTGGTATTCGAGTATTTTACGTCCAGCGTTATACGAGATGGTCAGATATAGCGCTATGTATCGTTGTTAAATATGTATGTTATCGATCCAAAGCTCTTTCTCGCAAATCGAATAGTCACCTCTCAGATTCTCTTGCGCCACCACAAGAGACAAGATTTGGAGTAAATGCCTATTTGGTGCAGAATTGGAGAGAAGTGCCTATTTCTAGGGTCTTGTGTGTTTGGTGAAGGTGAGAACTCGGAAAATACAGCCTGTGATGTAGTACATCTTAGTTCGTTAGGGTGACAACGCATCTGGGGTCTCCTTGGATTAAAGTTGTATGTGGTGGAGCCCCGCTGTGTATATACGAATGAGTTGGCTTTATCAGGGAAGGCCCACACTTGCGCAGAATTGCAGCCTGAAATAGCAACATAATGCCGATTTGTTTCGTATGGTGAATGATGAGAAACGGAGACCCTTATTTACTGGTAAGGAGGCAAGTCCTCTTAGTCTTCAGCGGTAACAACGTTTCTTTACTGAACTAAATATTATGAAGTATTTGACCTATGTAGGTCAAATATCTATATGCTACAGCATTCATTGATCATCAGGTGAACTGTGTGCTCGTTTATATGTTTTACTAGTCAGAAATGCGCTGCGAGAGTTATCTACAGTTATTATCAGGATTATTAATAACTTTTTATTTAGCAATTAGATTTAACATATACTGTTTTTTTAAACAAGGTGTCAGTCTACTACAATCGTAAAAAACATCCAAAATAATATACAAGTATATCAGAATATTTCACAAACCCCTATTCGGGTCCAATCGCCATCCCCGGGGGTCGATAAATTACGGTCAAGCGGGAACCGCTACTCCGTTTTTTAGCGCCAATTCGGTTGCAATCCACGTATTTAATTTAGCTATTTAATAAATTTACTATCTGTATGTAGCCCCTCCCCAGAGCTCGTTCCGCTCGTTTGCTGCACGTCCGTAACGAGGGGAAATTTATGATGATTGTGATTGTTAAAGCTGAAATATTTATATTATTAATATATATATATATATATATATATATATATATATATATATATATATATATATATATATATATATATATATATAACTAAATGTACGAAATTCGTAAATCCTAATGTCAAACATGTTAATACTAATGTAATTTTAAATGGGGAATAACTGAGTCTTTTTGATACCACCATTTTTCTTGGAACTTCACTAGACGCAAGCTTCAATGGCTCACCCATATATGAAATCTAGCTAGCAGACTCAGTTCTGCAGCATATGCTGTAAAAAAGATTAGATCTCTTACCAGTGTTGAAAAAGAATCATTACAGCCCTTCACAAGTCCACTGCTGAACAATATATATCAAGTGGACCATAAATAAATATAAAAATTCTTTCAATATTTTCTTATTTATTTATTTCAACAAAGTAATAGTTTTAACTACAAAAACAGTTTCTTCGTGCCATTAAACATATTGTGTTGTCATGGTACTGCACACTTTGCTCTTATACCACATAATTTTATAAAAAAAAGGCTTACAGGAACTGGATGGAAGAAGTCGAAAATTAAGACATAACATGCACACGCATACGCGCAGACACACGCACACACGCGCGCGCCATCGATCTCTGTGTTTGTATGTGTGTATACAATTGATGTGCTTTTAATTTCTTCTTCTTTAGCCTGTAAAAGTCCATGTAGGCTATAAATGTCCATGTAGTCTATAAAATTGACTTGATAAAAACTTATGGTCCACCTGATGGTTGCCGAAGTCAATCAATATAGCCAACTTCCAATAAAGACAGCTACAGATTCCTTGTCACCTCTGACAACTAAAATGGAAGTCCTTGCAACCTGTACCTGTACCGGCAATCTATTCACTCCAGTCTGGAGCACTGCTACTGTCCGTCAGAAACACGCCAGAGGGGGGTACAAGGTGACTCCTTGGTAATAAGGAAGACCTAGTCATCACTCTTGGCAGTTGGTTTGACGATTGTCAAAGCGCTTGTTAAGTGTGACAAGATCTGCTTGGGATCCTCTTCTGCAACTTTTTCTTTATGTGTAGGGTTACAAACGAGTACACAGTCCACCTGATGGTAAGTGGTTGCTGTGGCCCTAGACATCTAGATTCATCCTCGATTAAGAATTAAAACCCAGATGCGTTGTCACCCCTGAGGACTAAGATGGAATACCTCGGATCCAGTAAAAAAGTGTTTTCGGTTTCTGTATCGTAGCGGCAGTATACAAACATAAATTGCACAAGGACAAACATTAAGTCGCGGAACGGTCATTTGTGGGCCATACAAATACTTTTCCGAGCGAGATTCAAACCGCGGCCCTCAGAACCGGAACTCATTGCCAAGCCACTGCGCCACGGGGTCGTAAAAAATTAGTATATATATATATATATATATCCATATATCATTCAATAAGCACTGGTATACCCATGTCAGCAACCTATCATAATTTGTAACTGGGTACTTATGAAACATGCAACAGTGTTGCACAATGAAACATGGTGAATAACAAATGAATTTATTTCCGCAAGGCGAAAGCATGGTAGGCCCTCGTCGTGTCGCTCCGTGCCGCCCGTCGTCTCCGAGACCAACTTCCCAGGCTTTCACATCACGATGTTTTAGCAATTTTACGACGTTTATAATATTGCAAGTCGGGAATGAGGTCCACGCTAAACTGGTATACAGCGGAAACTATACAGCGGAGAGGCAAATTGTATGATTTATGCTCGCCTACTTTGTGTTTGCCGAGAGCCGTAGTAGATTTTAGGGGCTAAGCGTTCTTCGTAAATTTTGGAGTACACGAGCAACCTGGGTTCAATCACCACCGGCACTAATGAAATTGTTAATTGCAATTTTCAGTACTGATTAACCACGTGCTTGGCGATGAAGGAAAATATCGTTAGAGTAAACCTGCATGTCTGAGAAATAAGAAAAAAAACATTTCGATGACATGTGATGTTCGTCAAACGCATTGGGACAGCGCGGCGAACACTTTCTTACGAAACTCTCTCAGAAAGTCTGTTCCGAGTAGTGAAACGTTATAGGCTGTAACTATAACTTTTTAAATTTAACTTTGTATTTTTATATATACTTTGTTTGTTTTTGTATTTAATGCACGACTACAACAACTGTAGCATTTTTTACCATGCTACAGCTTTGTATTACAGTTGTAGTACGAATGGATCGGATCAACCAGGGAACGACCACGCTCTCACTGAATACCAGCGTAAAATAGCAGCTTAACGCTGTTGTGTGCAGAGAACCGGAGACCCTTTTTACTGGAAATGAGTCATTCCATCTTAGTGCATCTTAGAACTCTAGACTGCCAATGCATCTGCAGTTTAATTCTTAATCGAGTATACATGACGATGTCTATGGGCCACACGCATGCACTTACCATCATGTAGACTGTGTGCTCGTTTGTCACCCTTATTCTATTAAAAAAATAAAAAAGCATCTGTAAAATAGATCTGTGACCTAGCAAGGTTGCTATAGATATCCCAATATAGTATAAAAGTTGATATTGTTTCATTAATTTTTTTTATTATCTAAGTGTTTTTGGGTTCAATAAATAAAGTAATTAATAAATAGATAGATATCGGACGGATTAAGAAAAAAACCTCTATCACCTTAAATGATACTAATTTTATGAATTTTATCGCGTTTAGTATTACATTTTATTTTTAAATTTGTCCCATGTTGTTCTCGGACTTTTAGGTTCTATGTTTATCTGGGGCAGATAACAAAACCGGCCAAGAGCGTGTCGGGCCACGCTCAGTGTAGTGTTCCGTAGTTTCCCGTCCGTCACAATAAGTGTTCCCACTTATGAGTTTAAAGGTGGGTATCCATTATATTCGCGCTCCAGCAGCGCTCCGCGCTCATGCAACTGCTCCCGGTAGTTGGTACTGTTGTTTCCATCCAAATTCAAAATGATTTTCCTAGAAAGTCCTTATAAAGTTCTACTTTTCAGATTTTTTTCATATTTTCTAAACTTATGGTTCAAAAGTTAGAGGGGGGGACACATTGTTTTTTACTTTTGGAGCGATTATTTCCGAAATTATTGACATTATCAAAAAATGATTTTAGTAAACCCCTATTAATTTTTAAATACCTTTCCAACAATATATCACACGTTAGGGTTGAAATTAAAAAAAAATCACTTCCCACTTTACATATTAAAGTGGTAGTGGTAAAATAAAAATTGAAAAAAATGTTTTATTAGGGTTAACCTAATAAAACATTTTTTTCAATTTTTATTTTACCACTTTGTCGGCGTGATTGATACACATATTGGTACCAAATTTCAGCTTTCTAGTGCTAACGGTCACAGAGATTAAGCGAGGACGGACAGACGGACAGACAGACACGGCGAAACTATAAGGGTTCCTAGTTGACTACGGAACCCTAAAAAGAGAACGTGCCAACTGATTTACTTCCTGACGTGTCGTAAAAAGCGACTAATAGAATATTGAGTTTGTGCTTGATGGCGATGGGCTAGAAACCCCTGTTTTTGGGAGGTGGATGTATGTATATACTATATAGTATATATATACATATATATATATACACACACACTATATAGTTATTTTTAATATGTATGTATTGTGTGAAAATGAAGGAAATTCTCCCAAAATTAATGGTTCGTGTCAATATACAAACTGCAATATGTCTAAATATCAAGATCTATATGTATACGTAATTTGACCACAACAAAAAATCTCATTGCATTAGTGCAACAACATACAATTTCGTTAATACGAATAACGTAATGTAACATATAGTGTTATTTTATGTGATATATTGTAATGTTGACAGCATTAATATGTGGTAAAATATGGACTATGTCATATACGACCCACTTCTTACAGTTAAAATTCCTCTACCTACGAATTTAAAGCGAGACCGCATCAGAAACTCCCGGCGCGGTGCCCGACGATATTTGTCTTTAATTCTGTACACATTAGACAAATGAACATCGTCGCTTTTACAGTCCTAACTCAATTTATTTAATGCATGCCATACATTACGCCGTTTCAGTTAACAATTTACTACAATCCGCGAAGTTAGTGCGGATTTCCACAGTGTCAACAGCGAAAATGTGTAAGATCCATTGCCGGGAAACCGAGCCGGGAGGGCGACTATTTATTTTATTAATAAATATGTTAATGTCTAAGGTAAGTGGCATAAAGTATGCATTATTCATCGGGCTACCTTGCTTGGTTGACACAGCCACGGATACGGTCCATGCAAATTCGATCCGACGGGATGCGTCCGGAATTATCATAATTATAAAGTGGTTTTTGTTTCTACACCTGCGGGGAAGTTTAATACGAAGTTTGGCCGACACTTTTAGTTTTATATAAACCCGTCATCGCGGAACATTTGCAATTCAGATGTTAGGAAAAGACGGGCGGGCGGGGTAGCGCTCCAGAACTTTTCCAGCTGGAGATTTATTTGAAAAAATACATCGGTACGGTCTTTTTTCAGCTCCCGTTCGCTTTTTAGTGTTACACGAATTGAGTAATGTTTTCGGCGGGAAAGGAAAAGTTTCGCGGCTATTAATCATGTCAAATGTACGATATGTTTTCTTTGTAGATTTTGCGGTTACTTACTGAGGAATCAGCACTTTTAGTGATAAAATACGTAATGATGATATCAGCAGTAAAATAGTGTAATAATTATGTCCTCCGAATTTCGGTCACGGCGGCTAACTAATACAGCTGCAGCATTGCTCTTCCGGAATGTAAACGTAAATTTTAGTAAAATAATTGTAACCCTTATCGCATTATATAATATTTCGTATTATTTTTTATCTGCACAAATTTGCACCCTTATAGCAAGCATCACTATTCGATAAAACGGTTCACGTAATGAGGTAGCCCAGCGAAATCGATGTCTACTCGACTTTTTCTAATAATAGCGGGAGGATCGCACGTTAAACGTTTACCGACATTATGTGTCGTTTTATAGTGCCATCAGGGTGTACATACTAGGTCTTAAAGTGGGCCCTCGTAAATACGGCCCTTGGATTACTCAAAGCCCACTGATCCAATTTTATGTCGCATGGAATTGTCATTTACGATTTATTGCCAGATGTGACGATGTAGAATCGGGCGTAAAACTTTTAAAGCACCCATTTGTTTATTGCTAGGTTTTTATACGCACTCGTGACAAGCTATTATAAAAATGATATTTGACAGTCAATATGGAATCATATAGCTTTATTTATTGTAACAAAATAAATATTCATTTTATTACAAATTTTCGTTGAAGAATAAAAAATTTGTTTTGGTTGTAATTGCTAGACCGGCGTATTTGACTTTTCTAGGTATAAGAGATGAATGGTCTCCAATTCTCTACACTCACCATACAAAACAAAGCAGAATTAGGCTGCTGTGTACTAAACTTATTGTACGAAATTAATTTATTTTATTTAAAAAGTAACAAACCCAAAATTTTAAGCGTCGACAGATTTTATGTCGACATAAATATGTATCATTTTAACTCTTAATTTCGATAGTTTTTAATTGAATTATTTATTTAGAACAAAATTTTCTTGTAATTTTATTTTAGTACCAAAAATTTATTTCAAATTAGTAGTATTTAATGTTAGATCAATTTCATATGTTAATGTGAAATAAAAAATTGTAAAATATCAGTGCCATAGGCTTCTATTCCGTTCGACTGTTACTCCCAATTTTTTCCAGACGGTAAAAAAATCACCCATATATATTTTAATAAAAACAATATTTTGTAAGAGAAGTACGAGTAGGTATCAGTGGGAGCGGTATGAAGATAACTATAGTCACTTTATTAAAGACCTTCCTTTTAATTTTACTTTCTAACTGATATTAACTTAATGGTAGTCAAATCACCCATGAATTGGTGGTTGTGGTGCAATAATATGTTCCGTGGGTGTCATACGGGCAACAAAGGGAAACAAGCCAGGTGATGTGCAGCAGCGTCTTCCTAATTAGATCTAAATAAACTGCAGCTACCAAACCACCTGCAGCGTGGTAACTATTGGCAAATATCTTCATGTAAGGCAATCAAGGACTTTAGATAGGTTATAACAGTAACTGGACTTGGTGATGGTGATGCTGACCAAGAGGAGAAGAGCTCAATAGCTTGAAATCTAAAACCTCATCCCACTTTTCCACTAACAGAAATAACATGGGACGCACCGGAATATTGACGACTTCGCTTTATGATAGGGAAATAAATGTAAAAACGAGTGGGAAACGAAACGTAAATATTTCAATGGCGTACGCGTGAAATGTACTATTTCCAAGGCCCGATTCCTATGACCCAACTGCCAATCGGGGCGGAGGGCGCTCACAACGCTATTTCCGGTAGGTTACGACGCAGTTCGCGATTTCTTTTTTGTGCCCGCGTCTTGACATGAACAAACTTGGTGCATTCATCAACTGGCAGTGTAGATATAGAAATGTTTAGATTGCACACATTTAAAGAAATTGTAACAATTTTTTTGATTTGGTATTTAAATATTTTTTATATATTGGTTCTTGGGTTTTAAAAGAAATAGTTAAGAATATATTGGTGTCATTAACTAACTACATGATACATATACATAATAGAGTCAGGCTGCAGCTATATTACGGTTGTAGCACAATGGGTGGGCCCTATCGGGGTAGCACCACGCTTCCAGATAATGTCAATACTTAATGTTGCTGTACTTTCCATTATGAGTGTAAGGAACCGGGTTTTGACTGGAAACGAGGCATTCCATCTTAGTCCTCAGAGGTGACAACGCATCTGTATTTTTACCCTGGATCGAGGATTGATGTAAATGTTTGTGGGTAACCTGTCAGCTAACCCGAAGCAGCATTCATTTATTATACGGTGGACTGTGTGCTTGTTTGTCACCCTTACACTGTAAGAACAGGTAGATGAAATAGAAACATTCAAACACTCACGCATTTAAAATGTCTTGTAGGATAAAACCTTAAAAAGGACCGTTTGAAAGACTGTAATTAAAAGTTCCTAATTAAAAACAAGCGCGCAGTAAGCCGTTTCCTTTTCAAACTGTGCGTCGTGTCTATCTCGCTATAGATCTGTGTAATAGGCCTATGCAAGGGGATGTTTTAGCAAATGAACGTCGGCGCGAAGTCGACGAGGCGCTGAAAAATGTTGCGTTACTTTTCATGAAACGCCTTCAGTGTGGGTGTGAAAGATTCAGCGTTTGTTTTTTTTTCTTTACAGAAGAGTAACTGGAGAATTTGCATGTTTTATACGTATCGATGTGGTGGTTTTGCTTTTCGTTTGAGGGATGTTTTGATTTATTTTTATTGAAATTTTTTTTAAACTTATGTTTAATTTGAAAGTACTACCTGATAAGTTAGTGAAATATTTTGAATTTGGTTTGCAATAAAATAGTATATAATGTGCATTTATGAAGAGTGGGTTTAAATTTCATGCATCAGTGAAACCGAAAAGTTTGTACTGCTATTTTATACTCGCATTATGTGAGGGTATAATTCTTCCTTACCCGCTACTACGTATAAAATAATTGCGAATTCAAAAGTATACACGCTATTATACTTTGTATACTTATAACTAGAATTTTAGAGTAAGTAATTATAACATAAAAAGAATAATGTATTTAAAATCACAAGCTAACATATTGAAATAAGCGCAGCTATTCGTTGAGGCATATTTAAAACGAAGATAAACCAACTGAATTGTAAAGATTTGTACCCATATCGAAATTCCTAACAAGTTGTTTGGAAAACGTTTTTGCATAGACAAAGTTTTAATTGGCGGATTAATACGCAACTCGTTAATACCCCATGGGTAAGAACACGAGGCGTACTCTACGCTTGAGATCGCAACATTTATGAATTTCATTTCAGTACTTTCAGACATAACATGAGTAAATTGTGTGCAAAACAAGCGTTCATTACTTGTGAGCTGGTTTTGAAAACACTTGGATATCGATTGATTATTCATGCTAGATTTCGGTAAACAAAGACGAATTTTAATCAGAAACTAATAAAAATCAATAATTTAAAACCGATACTTGTAACATTAAGTCTTTATTCCAAATTGTTGAATTTGACGTATAGCACCCCACACAGGCCACACCAGCAGCTCACCCGGCTTGTACTGTTAATGTTTACCTAAGATTTCAGAATTTTAAAATTTACGAATTGAATAGATTTTCCAGATTTTCTTTTGACAAAATATCACGTAACCTTGTCATTTATACGCAATGATTTTGTTACCTACTACCTATTTTCTTAACGTTTCGACATTGTAAAACAGTCGTATATTATAATATCATGGAATATTTATTATTCAATATAATAGTTTAACTAAAATAAGATTTATTATTATTAATAAATAATAGCTTATTACAAAATGTTATATTTCTACAGTAATAAAGACGCAAATTACTTCCTATAGTATTTAATAAAATATAGAATGATATAGAAACAAAAATAAAAATCTGTGTGCAGTTCAAACGCGGTAAAAGTGACGCCTTCAGAAAATTGCGAGTTGTTTTGTAGTAGCGCCATCTACTTAAATTTATAGGTAAAGTAATTTTTCGAACAAAAATTGATTTACTCTCAAGGTGGGACGTGAAATACACGCAAGTTGGCCTAAACACGAATAATTTAATCACTCTCTCGCGGGCTAAATCCTATAGATGTATTTATCTTTCTCCCTTTTTAGTTTCGTGTTTAAGTTTTATCGACCTTCAAGTCACAATTATTCATAAAGGTTTTCACTTTAAAAAAGGGTCGGCCTGGCCCCTAGGAATGCCTATAGGTGGTAATCCGAAAAAATACCGGTCATTGATAACAACTTCACACTCTGTTCCTCAATTATTTTGTATTTCTCCTATCGTATAACGTAATCGATTTGTTTTTGTCTTCTGAATTAAAATGAAAGCAATCATCCTAATAAAGTGACCGAAAAGCAGTATAATCTATGCGCAGTTATTAATTTGACCCGCCTCAACCTTGCGCCATTAAAAGCCTATATAAGGCATCCCATATCCGACCCTGGTAAATATCGGTTTAAATAATTTCGCATGTCATGTTCGTACGTGAATTAAGACGTTCATTTCTGAGCGGCGATGTATCAACACGATTCATTAGCTTCATTAGTTCATTACGCTTTACGTTGTGGAATGTTTTTCGTAAAATATTTAACATTTTGGGTAAATTTTAAGTGTAATTATTAATTACTTCCGCGTTCTTACCCTAATTTAAATATTAATTTTTAAGATCAAATGTCCGAAAGCATTTCACCTTCTAACAAGCTTTTATTAGCTTAGTGTGTACTTATCTATCTATCCACCAATCTAAGTAACGGAATCTTTCAATGTACTTTTCGCCAACTTGTAGACGTCCGATGACTTGAAAATTTGCACGCGTATCCAGAACCGCTGATAATACAAGGATTTAATAACTTTATTCTAGTATCCCGATCAGGATACCAGGATAATTCTATCTAGAATTTAACACAGTTCATGCTAATTTTTAAGTTTTCTTAAATTTTAGTATTGTTTTATTTAAATTCAAAAAAGAAGTTAAAAGTAAAAAAGTGCAGCTCTTGAAAAAAAATTTGGCGGCTAATTTTTCCTTTCTCAATGCAATGTGACATGGCTAAAGTCAAATACAAGTAACAGCCAGTTTGCTAGTAATTTAGGTCGTTCATGTTTTATTATTAAACAATTAAAATGCTCATGTACTACTATGTCGATGCTTCATAAACAATAATATGATAGTTTTTTCATTATTAAAACTTGAAAAATATAGGTGGGAGGGTAAAATACATTATCAAATTTTCTGTTATATAAATTAAGACACTCGATAAACTGATACCTTAATGGGAAGCGCTTATGCACGTTGAAATGTTCGGGAAGTATGATTAGTAGATGTACCTGAAAAAGAAAAAAAGAAATTATTCAACATATCCCTCAGAAAATAAAGCATGGAAACGTAATTGATTTCACTGTATTATCGCAAAAATGAAAATAAATTTAACATTTCTGATTTTACTATCTGTTTAATTAGTATTGCATTTATAGTAACTTCCTTTTATTTTTTGTTTTAAACGGTCCACCTCTAGGCCTCTCCCATAGTATTAAGATGTACGGATTTGCTTTAATAGTTGCATGGTAAGCGGATTGGCGACTGTTAAAAAATTATTTGGTGACTGTTATGACTAAACAGAATTTTCTTTAAAAAAGTCCCGCTGGGTTTCTTGCTGGTTCTTCCCGGGACACAGGTATTTTCTGAAGCAGTGGTACACGTTAATACAACTACATCTTGTTTCGTAACAAATAACTTCAGTTATGAAATAATAATTACTTTTACATTTAATTGTTTACAGATAAATATTGCTAAAAACATATTATTCCTTCTTCGATTAAATTACTATACGGCAGCTGATCGAATGTAAACAGGGTAGTGTACGTTGCGCCTTAAAAAAACATGAGAAGCAAGACCTTAAAGAGACCTTTGTAGACGCCTTAAACGCTTCAAAAACACGTTGTAACGGGTCCATCAACTAGGTTGAGCAAGGCAAATGTTTGTGCTTGTACATGATGATTTCAGTTGATCGAGACGAAATTAACATACTTTTTAAAAGAGTCGGACACAAAAATAATTTAGTGGTTTAACATATATTTGGAGGAACTGGTATTATGAGGACTACTTTTTTGATTTCCCGCTTAGAAAATTAAAAATTTTCAAAAATAGGGAAGTTATTGGTTTCAACTCGATTTGCGAAAATCGAGTTTCCATAGGATCTCGATGTTTTGAGATCCCAGGAAGCTATTCTGAACCTTTCTTAGCTTTTGAACGTCTTGATCGATTGAGATGCGGTTTGCGGCGTTCTAAAGATCTCGAAAATTGGCTCGGCTTTACCGATCGAATTCAAAAACGAATGAGCTCTTAACCTCAAAAAATGACATCAAATGCTGTTTGGAAAATAAAAATCGGTTCATTCGTTCGTGAGATATCGAAGGAGAAAAAATTAAAAAAAAAACGTTTTTTTTAACATAAATTCGAGATTTCGCAACATAATTTGATGAAATTTGGAGCGCTTTGCATTTGAAATTAGCGGGAAGTTCCAGGACTGGCCTGCAGGGTAAACCAATTTTTTCTTTTAATATTTTTGTCTCACGATGCAGGTCTTGTCTCATCGGAATATAATAGTGAGGGAATAGAGAATGCAACTGTGCTTACGTATACACTTGGGCACTATAGTCCTTTCCTTCGTTGGAAGCTAGTCTCCATCGATACTAGCCGCCGTGACTAAAATTCCGTCCAGAGTATATTATTATATATTTAATATATTGTGGTCGCACCTAAAACTGCGAAAGGTGCGAGATATCTTAAAATGATATTAGCAAACAATTTGCAAAGCGTGGTAACTATTGGTAATATCTATATAATAGAAGAATATTGTGTGTCAGTGGTTTTTGGAAAGGCTGTAAAACATGATGACTCAGTAAGCGCAGTGTTAAGCGTTAGGGGCGATGTTGCGGGACGTAGATTCAAATTTCGATGGCTACAAGTATTTGTACTACAAATAACTATTCCAGGTCTGGATTTTTGTCTATGTGCAATTTTTGTATATAAAATACCTCCACGTACAAATTCCTAGAGAGATGTCGTTTTGTTTTAAAGTCATAAACAGGCAATGAAAATTTAAGGATTTAAGTGCACTATAATTATAGATAAAATTATCGCCTTATGTGGTGGCTGATTTAAAATACGTTAAATGAAATGGTGTAGCTCGTCTCGTCCCCACTGGGTTAAAACAGTGCACACTCGAAATACCGCCACACACATAATGAATGTAAATTAATTCGACATCCAATGACTACTAATTGGGTTTTAATTAAGCAATAAATTAATTTATTAAAAATTCATTAATAAAAACCGGAATGGTGGCTATATATCGTAGTTTTAACAAGCATCGTCGAACGGCTTTCGGGTGCCCTTTAATTTTGTTACACCACAACACGAAAAATTCACTGGAATATTTCGTGTTTTGGTGTACGTGGTTCCTAGAAATATGACGTAATTATCCGGTAGATGACTGGCGTATAGTAATTAAGTCCGTGTACGTTGAGGATTGCAGATGTTACTAAATACAAATAAGGAAATAAAGATCTTGTTGAATGATAGTTACGCCTACCAAATTATGAATGCACCCTGTATCAAATTAGTATTAAAATTTATTGATGTTATTTCTTATCTATGATAAATGCAAGCAATTTTTACTGTATTTTCTTTTTGACGTCTATTGAGTAAGCTACCACAGCCCCAAATGTAGTAGTTTAGGGGAAACGCAACGCAATCGAAATAATTGAAAGAAAAAACCTGTATGTCTAAGAAATAAAATATTTTGAAGACCTGTGAAGTCTGGTATCATGCACTAAAGCAGCGTTTCCGACAAATCCCTCTAAGAAATAAAAGGAGGCTTGGCCTAGCAATAGGACATACAAAGGTCATGACTTTACAATTCAAAGCTATAACAAGCTTACTTTTGAAAAAGATAACTCTTCAGTGTTAAAAAAATAAGTCATAGCCAAAGAAGGTTTACATTAAAGAATATTCTTACATTATACTATTTAGACCCAGTCTTTCGGGTTTAGATGTTGGTTTATATGATATACGAATGTTTTTTAAACAAGAAGGAAAACAGTCTTAACATAGAGAAGATATCTTATAGTTATAAAAGTTGTACAAAAACACACAGGAGAATGATGGTAACAAACATTTCCTTTTTATACAAAAACTACAAAGACAAAATATTCCTTATGAGGGGAGGTTTGGTTTAAAAGGATAAACACGTTAAAGGGTGCTGTTGACTATTCGCAATCCACAAAGAAAACACTTGTGAATGTACGCGGGCGGGAAGGGCGAAGTCAATCGAAATTTTCGCGAGCACTTTCTCCTTGAAGGGACGAAATTGCTGTGAAAGCAAAAACCTCGTAAAAGTATATAACTGCGTTTTATATGCAATTCTATGTTATTTAAGGGAAGCACAAACAATTTTAAAGATTAGGTAACGAGTTTTTATGTGCTTTGTACGGATCGTAACAATTTCATTGGAGCCGTAGCATTTCAACAATTATTCGTAATAACATTTATGTTTCTAGTTTTTTTTTGTTGCGAATGCATGAACATAGGTAGGAGTGGTTGGCATATTAGCCGGAACCAGACGATACATTTTTTTCTAAATAAACTCGGAAACGCTCTTGTTTATCTTATTCGCTTGAATGGCTTTATGTGTGTATGTATGTATGTATGTAATGAAATTCTATGATTCTCCAAATTTTGTAGACGTAATAAGAACTGATGATACAAAAATTTTTGTTGTCACATTGTCACTAATGAAATCTTCACAGTTCATGATCAGGGCGTGTTGTACAAGGCTTTATGGAGTTAAACATAACGTTTAACGGTTTTTTCTTTATAGAATAAGTGTGACAAACGAGCACACAGGCCACCTGATGATAAGTGGATGCTGTGGCCCATAGACATCTACATTTATCTTCGATTAAGAATCAAAATGCAGATGCGTTGTCACTCCTGAGGAATACGATGGAATACCTCGTTTCCAGTAAAAAAGGGTCTCCGGATTTCTACACTCACCATACGAAACACAGCAGTATTAAGCTGCTATTTTACGCTGGTATTCTGTGAGAGTGTGGTCCTTCCCCGGTCGATTACTTTGATTTATTACGTAGTAACCTATTAACTCAATGGATATTTTTTTTTAATTTTCGTTTGATTATTTGTGTAAATGTATTAAGATCAATTTGAAGCCTTACAAAGTTTTATTTTAAATAAAAATTGATATCGTAATGAAATACGTAACACTGTTGTGAAGTGATTCCCATAGCGAAAGGTCCCATTAGAGTTGCAAAATTCTAGTCTTTGATAAATATCAGCAATTAGCTTCTCTAAGTAAAGAACATGGTTTATAAATATAAATAAAAATCACTTATTTTTAAAATAAAACTACAGATTAAAAAGAACATTAACTTAATTAAACTATATTAAATTTTTTAATTACAAAAAAATTTACTGTCGGACTACAAACTAAACAAAAACTGTATCTTGGCGACCCTCCCGGTTCGACCATCAGTTTTAATATTGTAGCTAAATCTACACAAATCCTCCAAAAAAAATTAATAAATACACAGGCAAATACTTATGATTTTTCTACTTTAAAATATGCTTCCTAACGTTCAGCCAAACAAGAAGTATGAAACATCGTGTAGAGCGAAGACGTCTACTAATTTTGTAATGGAATTGCAGCTTGTTAGAGCGCCACGCGTGGCGAATACATCCCCCGTACGTGGCGGACTGGTGGACGGGCGGTCGCGAATAGTAGCGATAATATAAACGGAGCGACTAAAATGTTATAATGAGACTCCGCTTCATCTTATGTCATTTGGTGTGGGTCATACAGTTTCAAGACATTTATTTATCACATAGGAACAATATAGAGTTCGCTTAATAGTAATAAATAGAAAATATTTAACAACACCCTAAAAAACCACCGCTGGACATAGTGTTGTGGGCCATAATTAGTGACTTACCCCGAGCGCTATCTAGTATCGAGTAGCAGAACTAATAGAACTTTCTAGAAAAATCCATACTAGAACTTTCTACACCTAGTCAGTCGGGACCGGTATGTACTTCAACATTCTGCATTCTAGATGTTTCAGTAGAAGAGGCCCTATATAGGTACATAAGGCTCGTAAGGACCGTGACCGAGTCAGTATCGAATTGGCTATTCAAGAGAATACTTCGAAGCTATACTCGTACAACTGCGAACTAAAGTGATCAGTAGTGCAATTTTGTTTTATTTTAATAATGGGTTTTAAGTTGTAATTGGTGTTCGGTAATTAAAGTGTCATTTTTGGTAATTCAATCGGCAGTTTTTATTGTCACGAACTCCCAGCTCGTAACAGGCTTACTCATAGGGGAGATTTGCCATAGTTTTCATATTTGGCAAGCGGGTTGGCAATCACAGTTTTTATAATTTAGAGTTGTCATGATGAATATGCTGCTGTCCATCGCCCTTTTCAGTCTCTCTCTCTCTGTGTGTCTGTCGCTTCTTACGACACCCACAGAATGATATATTCTTACACGACCACAATACAGTAAAAATTAAAAAGTATTAAAAAAAACTGCGGTCCACAATTAGTAGATATTAGGATAAAAATTTAACAGGCGTTTTTTGAACAATTCGCTATATAGTGCTACATTCTTTCATCTCATTAGACACCTTGGGAACTGTAGAGTTGCACTCTCTCAAGCTTAATGCTTTTCTTTCCTGTCAGTTCTATAGATAGACTTAGATATTTTCTTTTTCATTTTAATATCTCTGACTATTCACCGAACATTGCATAATTGGCGTTTACATTTAACCTTCTTAACTTTGCAAGTCTTAGTTCTACCCGTTACGTTGAGTGTGAAGAAAATGTTCGCTTCTTTCCGTTCTTTTAAACGTTTTATAAAATGCCAACGTTATAAGTTATATGTAATGCGTTAACGCGACTGGAATCGACTAAGATAAGACCATATATTTTAAGAGTTAACCTTGAGTGGCGGTGTAAAAATATCCACCACCCAACATCAAACCCGTAGGTATCGTAAAAGGTGACAGAAGGAAATTGAAAAAGAAGATGGTCATCAGCATCTTCCTGACAACACCTGAATAAATTATGGAATTAATTATATATTACAATACGGGGCAATTATGGAAAATATTATATCTCTCCTATGAGGCAATTTATGGCGGAGACCTATCTTCAGCAGTGAAGTTATCATGGGCTGTTGAAGTTAAAGGGCGGCGGCATCAAGTAAGCCGCATCTTCCTTTGTCCCGTCTTTAATAAAAAATACGGTTGACCCTTCGGGCCCTATTCCTGCAATTTCCCGCTAATTTTAAACGCAAAGCGCTTTATATTTCATTTTTCAAGTTATTTTGAAAAAACATTTTTTTAAGATCTTTTGACAACGATATCTTCTTTTTTATAGGAAAGGGGGCACACGAGCACACAGCTCACATCATCATGTAAGTGACTGCCGCCATCCACGAAAAACTGCAACAGCAGGGGAATTACAGGTGCGTTGCCGGCCTTTTAGAAGGGAGTAGGCTCTTTTCTTGAAGGTCCCTAAGTCGAACGAATCAATTGATTTTGATGCGGTTCACGGCAATCGACATCGTTTTTTGAGTAGAAGAGCTGATTAGATTATAGAATTGATTAAAGCAAAGGTGTCGAAGTACTTCCAAAAAAAAACATTTTTGAAAAATTTTAAAAGGTAAATTTTTGAGGTTTTACAAATATACGGACATCATTGCAAAAATAGTCAGAATAGCTTCATAAGTTAACATAACTTTCTGATTTTTTGAAAATCATTGATTTTCATAGCGGGAAGTTAAAAGGTAGAGTAAGGTAAGGTTAGAGAAGACCATTTATAAAACGCTTATAAAGACAACATACACTAGCCCGCGGAATACGTGCCACGCCTGAAGCGTCCGCGGGTAAAGCGTAGGCGTAGATATGTGGCGGTTTTTCCTTAGTAATAATTATAACTGGATGTTACACCCGTGTACGGTGTTAGAATAATAGTTGGGAAAATCAAATTGAAATTTGCGTGAATATGAAATTTTAGTAAACATTAATTGGAAGGTGTTGTGCAGAAATGTTTCAACCCATAAAAAATAAAGCTATTTATATTTGAAAGAAATCATTTTTCTTGTGCCAGAATCCCTATTATATCATATTACGAATATTTTAAATACAATTTAATGTAAATTTTGGATTAATTGTTATGAGGTTTTTCGTATTTATACTTAAAAATAAACTGAAAAAGTAACTTCTACATCATTATTTTGGATCAATTTGTGGGTTGGAGCATTTCTGCACAACACGTAACATTATGAAAAGTATTCTTTCTTCATCATTGATTTAACTTTCTTATGTCTAGGTGGGTTTTAAACTACTATAAGCCTGTGCCTGACTACTATTCCATGTGACGTTAAGTTGACTAGTAAGTAGGACTAATTATCTGACTGGGAGTTTGTCTTTTTTATAGGATAGTGTGACAAACGAGCGCACAGTCCACCTGATGTTAAGTGGTTGCTGCGGTTCATAGACATCTATATCTATTCTCGATTACAAAGCAAAATGCAAATGTGCTGTCACCCGTGAGGATTAAGATGGAATACCTCGTTTCCAGTAAAAAGGGTCTCCGGCTCTCTACACTCACCATACAAAACACAGCAGCATCAAGCTACTATTTTACGCTGGTATTCTGTGAGAGCGAGGTCCTTCCCCGGTCGAGCCGACCCATTCGTGCTACAACCATAATATAGCTGCAGCGTGGCTCTACCACGTATAAAATATTCTGTATATGTTACGTATAAAATAATCTGGGTAGATATTACTCTCTGATCTATTTCTGTCTTCATAATATAGCTGCAGCGTGGCTCTACCACGTATAAAATATTCTGTATATGTTACGTATAAAATAATCTGGGTAGATATTACTCTCTGATCTATTTCTGTCTTCATAATATAGCTGCAGCGTGGCTCTACCACGTATAAAATATTCTGTATATGTTACGTATAAAATAATCTGGGTAGATATTACTCTCTGATCTATTTCTGTCTTCATAATATAGCTGCAGCGTGGCTCTACCACGTATAAAATATTCTGTATATGTTACGTATAAAATAATCTGGGTAGATATTACTCTCTGATCTATTTCTGTCTTCATAATATAGCTGCAGCGTGGCTCTACCACGTATAAAATATTCTGTATATGTTACGTATAAAATAATCTGGGTAGATATTACTCTCTGATCTATTTCTGTCTTCATAATATAGCTGCAGCGTGGCTCTACCACGTATAAAATATTCTGTATATGTTACGTATAAAATAATCTGGGTAGATATTACTCTCTGATCTATTTCTGTCTTCATAATATAGCTGCAGCGTGGCTCTACCACGTATAAAATATTCTGTATATGTTACGTATAAAATAATCTGGGTAGATATTACTCTCTGATCTATTTCTGTCTTCATAATATAGCTGCAGCGTGGCTCTACCACGTATAAAATATTCTGTATATGTTACGTATAAAATAATCTGGGTAGATATTACTCTCTGATCTATTTCTGTCTTCATAATATAGCTGCAGCGTGGCTCTACCACGTATAAAATATTCTGTATATGTTACGTATAAAATAATCTGGGTAGATATTACTCTCTGATCTATTTCTGTCTTCATAATATAGCTGCAGCGTGGCTCTACCACGTATAAAATATTCTGTATATGTTACGTATAAAATAATCTGGGTAGATATTACTCTCTGATCTATTTCTGTCTTCATAATATAGCTGCAGCGTGGCTCTACCACGTATAAAATATTCTGTATATGTTACGTATAAAATAATCTGGGTAGATATTACTCTCTGATCTATTTCTGTCTTCATAATATAGCTGCAGCGTGGCTCTACCACGTATAAAATATTCTGTATATGTTACGTATAAAATAATCTGGGTAGATATTACTCTCTGATCTATTTCTGTCTTCATAATATAGCTGCAGCGTGGCTCTACCACGTATAAAATATTCTGTATATGTTACGTATAAAATAATCTGGGTAGATATTACTCTCTGATCTATTTCTGTCTTCATAATATAGCTGCAGCGTGGCTCTACCACGTATAAAATATTCTGTATATGTTACGTATAAAATAATCTGGGTAGATATTACTCTCTGATCTATTTCTGTCTTCATAATATAGCTGCAGCGTGGCTCTACCACGTATAAAATATTCTGTATATGTTACGTATAAAATAATCTGGGTAGATATTACTCTCTGATCTATTTCTGTCTTCATAATATAGCTGCAGCGTGGCTCTACCACGTATAAAATATTCTGTATATGTTACGTATAAAATAATCTGGGTAGATATTACTCTCTGATCTATTTCTGTCTTCATAATATAGCTGCAGCGTGGCTCTACCACGTATAAAATATTCTGTATATGTTACGTATAAAATAATCTGGGTAGATATTACTCTCTGATCTATTTCTGTCTTCATAATATAGCTGCAGCGTGGCTCTACCACGTATAAAATATTCTGTATATGTTACGTATAAAATAATCTGGGTAGATATTACTCTCTGATCTATTTCTGTCTTCATAATATAGCTGCAGCGTGGCTCTACCACGTATAAAATATTCTGTATATGTTACGTATAAAATAATCTGGGTAGATATTACTCTCTGATCTATTTCTGTCTTCATAATATAGCTGCAGCGTGGCTCTACCACGTATAAAATATTCTGTATATGTTACGTATAAAATAATCTGGGTAGATATTACTCTCTGATCTATTTCTGTCTTCATAATATAGCTGCAGCGTGGCTCTACCACGTATAAAATATTCTGTATATGTTACGTATAAAATAATCTGGGTAGATATTACTCTCTGATCTATTTCTGTCTTCATAATATAGCTGCAGCGTGGCTCTACCACGTATAAAATATTCTGTATATGTTACGTATAAAATAATCTGGGTAGATATTACTCTCTGATCTATTTCTGTCTTCATAATATAGCTGCAGCGTGGCTCTACCACGTATAAAATATTCTGTATATGTTACGTATAAAATAATCTGGGTAGATATTACTCTCTGATCTATTTCTGTCTTCATAATATAGCTGCAGCGTGGCTCTACCACGTATAAAATATTCTGTATATGTTACGTATAAAATAATCTGGGTAGATATTACTCTCTGATCTATTTCTGTCTTCATAATATAGCTGCAGCGTGGCTCTACCACGTATAAAATATTCTGTATATGTTACGTATAAAATAATCTGGGTAGATATTACTCTCTGATCTATTTCTGTCTTCATAATATAGCTGCAGCGTGGCTCTACCACGTATAAAATATTCTGTATATGTTACGTATAAAATAATCTGGGTAGATATTACTCTCTGATCTATTTCTGTCTTCATAATATAGCTGCAGCGTGGCTCTACCACGTATAAAATATTCTGTATATGTTACGTATAAAATAATCTGGGTAGATATTACTCTCTGATCTATTTCTGTCTTCATAATATAGCTGCAGCGTGGCTCTACCACGTATAAAATATTCTGTATATGTTACGTATAAAATAATCTGGGTAGATATTACTCTCTGATCTATTTCTGTCTTCATAATATAGCTGCAGCGTGGCTCTACCACGTATAAAATATTCTGTATATGTTACGTATAAAATAATCTGGGTAGATATTACTCTCTGATCTATTTCTGTCTTCATAATATAGCTGCAGCGTGGCTCTACCACGTATAAAATATTCTGTATATGTTACGTATAAAATAATCTGGGTAGATATTACTCTCTGATCTATTTCTGTCTTCATAATATAGCTGCAGCGTGGCTCTACCACGTATAAAATATTCTGTATATGTTACGTATAAAATAATCTGGGTAGATATTACTCTCTGATCTATTTCTGTCTTCATAATATAGCTGCAGCGTGGCTCTACCACGTATAAAATATTCTGTATATGTTACGTATAAAATAATCTGGGTAGATATTACTCTCTGATCTATTTCTGTCTTCATAATATAGCTGCAGCGTGGCTCTACCACGTATAAAATATTCTGTATATGTTACGTATAAAATAATCTGGGTAGATATTACTCTCTGATCTATTTCTGTCTTCATAATATAGCTGCAGCGTGGCTCTACCACGTATAAAATATTCTGTATATGTTACGTATAAAATAATCTGGGTAGATATTACTCTCTGATCTATTTCTGTCTTCATAATATAGCTGCAGCGTGGCTCTACCACGTATAAAATATTCTGTATATGTTACGTATAAAATAATCTGGGTAGATATTACTCTCTGATCTATTTCTGTCTTCATAATATAGCTGCAGCGTGGCTCTACCACGTATAAAATATTCTGTATATGTTACGTATAAAATAATCTGGGTAGATATTACTCTCTGATCTATTTCTGTCTTCATAATATAGCTGCAGCGTGGCTCTACCACGTATAAAATATTCTGTATATGTTACGTATAAAATAATCTGGGTAGATATTACTCTCTGATCTATTTCTGTCTTCATAATATAGCTGCAGCGTGGCTCTACCACGTATAAAATATTCTGTATATGTTACGTATAAAATAATCTGGGTAGATATTACTCTCTGATCTATTTCTGTCTTCATAATATAGCTGCAGCGTGGCTCTACCACGTATAAAATATTCTGTATATGTTACGTATAAAATAATCTGGGTAGATATTACTCTCTGATCTATTTCTGTCTTCATAATATAGCTGCAGCGTGGCTCTACCACGTATAAAATATTCTGTATATGTTACGTATAAAATAATCTGGGTAGATATTACTCTCTGATCTATTTCTGTCTTCATAATATAGCTGCAGCGTGGCTCTACCACGTATAAAATATTCTGTATATGTTACGTATAAAATAATCTGGGTAGATATTACTCTCTGATCTATTTCTGTCTTCATAATATAGCTGCAGCGTGGCTCTACCACGTATAAAATATTCTGTATATGTTACGTATAAAATAATCTGGGTAGATATTACTCTCTGATCTATTTCTGTCTTCATAATATAGCTGCAGCGTGGCTCTACCACGTATAAAATATTCTGTATATGTTACGTATAAAATAATCTGGGTAGATATTACTCTCTGATCTATTTCTGTCTTCATAATATAGCTGCAGCGTGGCTCTACCACGTATAAAATATTCTGTATATGTTACGTATAAAATAATCTGGGTAGATATTACTCTCTGATCTATTTCTGTCTTCATAATATAGCTGCAGCGTGGCTCTACCACGTATAAAATATTCTGTATATGTTACGTATAAAATAATCTGGGTAGATATTACTCTCTGATCTATTTCTGTCTTCATAATATAGCTGCAGCGTGGCTCTACCACGTATAAAATATTCTGTATATGTTACGTATAAAATAATCTGGGTAGATATTACTCTCTGATCTATTTCTGTCTTCATAATATAGCTGCAGCGTGGCTCTACCACGTATAAAATATTCTGTATATGTTACGTATAAAATAATCTGGGTAGATATTACTCTCTGATCTATTTCTGTCTTCATAATATAGCTGCAGCGTGGCTCTACCACGTATAAAATATTCTGTATATGTTACGTATAAAATAATCTGGGTAGATATTACTCTCTGATCTATTTCTGTCTTCATAATATAGCTGCAGCGTGGCTCTACCACGTATAAAATATTCTGTATATGTTACGTATAAAATAATCTGGGTAGATATTACTCTCTGATCTATTTCTGTCTTCATAATATAGCTGCAGCGTGGCTCTACCACGTATAAAATATTCTGTATATGTTACGTATAAAATAATCTGGGTAGATATTACTCTCTGATCTATTTCTGTCTTCATAATATAGCTGCAGCGTGGCTCTACCACGTATAAAATATTCTGTATATGTTACGTATAAAATAATCTGGGTAGATATTACTCTCTGATCTATTTCTGTCTTCATAATATAGCTGCAGCGTGGCTCTACCACGTATAAAATATTCTGTATATGTTACGTATAAAATAATCTGGGTAGATATTACTCTCTGATCTATTTCTGTCTTCATAATATAGCTGCAGCGTGGCTCTACCACGTATAAAATATTCTGTATATGTTACGTATAAAATAATCTGGGTAGATATTACTCTCTGATCTATTTCTGTCTTCATAATATAGCTGCAGCGTGGCTCTACCACGTATAAAATATTCTGTATATGTTACGTATAAAATAATCTGGGTAGATATTACTCTCTGATCTATTTCTGTCTTCATAATATAGCTGCAGCGTGGCTCTACCACGTATAAAATATTCTGTATATGTTACGTATAAAATAATCTGGGTAGATATTACTCTCTGATCTATTTCTGTCTTCATAATATAGCTGCAGCGTGGCTCTACCACGTATAAAATATTCTGTATATGTTACGTATAAAATAATCTGGGTAGATATTACTCTCTGATCTATTTCTGTCTTCATAATATAGCTGCAGCGTGGCTCTACCACGTATAAAATATTCTGTATATGTTACGTATAAAATAATCTGGGTAGATATTACTCTCTGATCTATTTCTGTCTTCATAATATAGCTGCAGCGTGGCTCTACCACGTATAAAATATTCTGTATATGTTACGTATAAAATAATCTGGGTAGATATTACTCTCTGATCTATTTCTGTCTTCATAATATAGCTGCAGCGTGGCTCTACCACGTATAAAATATTCTGTATATGTTACGTATAAAATAATCTGGGTAGATATTACTCTCTGATCTATTTCTGTCTTCATAATATAGCTGCAGCGTGGCTCTACCACGTATAAAATATTCTGTATATGTTACGTATAAAATAATCTGGGTAGATATTACTCTCTGATCTATTTCTGTCTTCATAATATAGCTGCAGCGTGGCTCTACCACGTATAAAATATTCTGTATATGTTACGTATAAAATAATCTGGGTAGATATTACTCTCTGATCTATTTCTGTCTTCATAATATAGCTGCAGCGTGGCTCTACCACGTATAAAATATTCTGTATATGTTACGTATAAAATAATCTGGGTAGATATTACTCTCTGATCTATTTCTGTCTTCATAATATAGCTGCAGCGTGGCTCTACCACGTATAAAATATTCTGTATATGTTACGTATAAAATAATCTGGGTAGATATTACTCTCTGATCTATTTCTGTCTTCATAATATAGCTGCAGCGTGGCTCTACCACGTATAAAATATTCTGTATATGTTACGTATAAAATAATCTGGGTAGATATTACTCTCTGATCTATTTCTGTCTTCATAATATAGCTGCAGCGTGGCTCTACCACGTATAAAATATTCTGTATATGTTACGTATAAAATAATCTGGGTAGATATTACTCTCTGATCTATTTCTGTCTTCATAATATAGCTGCAGCGTGGCTCTACCACGTATAAAATATTCTGTATATGTTACGTATAAAATAATCTGGGTAGATATTACTCTCTGATCTATTTCTGTCTTCATAATATAGCTGCAGCGTGGCTCTACCACGTATAAAATATTCTGTATATGTTACGTATAAAATAATCTGGGTAGATATTACTCTCTGATCTATTTCTGTCTTCATAATATAGCTGCAGCGTGGCTCTACCACGTATAAAATATTCTGTATATGTTACGTATAAAATAATCTGGGTAGATATTACTCTCTGATCTATTTCTGTCTTCATAATATAGCTGCAGCGTGGCTCTACCACGTATAAAATATTCTGTATATGTTACGTATAAAATAATCTGGGTAGATATTACTCTCTGATCTATTTCTGTCTTCATAATATAGCTGCAGCGTGGCTCTACCACGTATAAAATATTCTGTATATGTTACGTATAAAATAATCTGGGTAGATATTACTCTCTGATCTATTTCTGTCTTCATAATATAGCTGCAGCGTGGCTCTACCACGTATAAAATATTCTGTATATGTTACGTATAAAATAATCTGGGTAGATATTACTCTCTGATCTATTTCTGTCTTCATAATATAGCTGCAGCGTGGCTCTACCACGTATAAAATATTCTGTATATGTTACGTATAAAATAATCTGGGTAGATATTACTCTCTGATCTATTTCTGTCTTCATAATATAGCTGCAGCGTGGCTCTACCACGTATAAAATATTCTGTATACGTTACGTATAAAATAATCTGGGTAGATATTACTCTCTGATCTATTTCTGTCTT
Organism: Parnassius smintheus behrii; assembly: GCA_036936625.1. Lineage (NCBI taxonomy): Eukaryota > Metazoa > Arthropoda > Insecta > Lepidoptera > Papilionidae > Parnassius > Parnassius smintheus. Next base: position 59,701,627 of record JAUPFT010000003.1, on the reverse strand, counting down.
CATAATATAGCTGCAGCGTGGCTCTACCACGTATAAAATATTCTGTATATGTTACGTATAAAATAATCTGGGTAGATATTACTCTCTGATCTATTTCTGTCTTCATAATATAGCTGCAGCGTGGCTCTACCACGTATAAAATATTCTGTATATGTTACGTATAAAATAATCTGGGTAGATATTACTCTCTGATCTATTTCTGTCTTCATAATATAGCTGCAGCGTGGCTCTACCACGTATAAAATATTCTGTATATGTTACGTATAAAATAATCTGGGTAGATATTACTCTCTGATCTATTTCTGTCTTCATAATATAGCTGCAGCGTGGCTCTACCACGTATAAAATATTCTGTATATGTTACGTATAAAATAATCTGGGTAGATATTACTCTCTGATCTATTTCTGTCTTCATAATATAGCTGCAGCGTGGCTCTACCACGTATAAAATATTCTGTATATGTTACGTATAAAATAATCTGGGTAGATATTACTCTCTGATCTATTTCTGTCTTCATAATATAGCTGCAGCGTGGCTCTACCACGTATAAAATATTCTGTATATGTTACGTATAAAATAATCTGGGTAGATATTACTCTCTGATCTATTTCTGTCTTCATAATATAGCTGCAGCGTGGCTCTACCACGTATAAAATATTCTGTATATGTTACGTATAAAATAATCTGGGTAGATATTACTCTCTGATCTATTTCTGTCTTCATAATATAGCTGCAGCGTGGCTCTACCACGTATAAAATATTCTGTATATGTTACGTATAAAATAATCTGGGTAGATATTACTCTCTGATCTATTTCTGTCTTCATAATATAGCTGCAGCGTGGCTCTACCACGTATAAAATATTCTGTATATGTTACGTATAAAATAATCTGGGTAGATATTACTCTCTGATCTATTTCTGTCTTCAAGCAGCAGTGCATGTATTGCTGTGGTCAAGTCTGAAGGGATTCTAATGAGAGCCATTTTAATCACAGGCAGTGAGGTAATCTATTTTAGTCCGCAGAGGTGACAAATACAGTAGCACTTACTTTCAGGTCAAACATGAATTCTCTTGTCATATAAAAAAATATATCACAATATACAATAATGCCATATAAATACTTACATTATTTTAGTTTTATTACGAAGGTAAGGTAAGGGTGTCGTAAGAGGCGACAGAGGGAAGTCAACCAGGAGATGAGCAGCAGCGTCCTCTTAATGACGACCATAAATAATAATCGTCTGAAATAGTAGATAACGGTTGCAGAAGGTGACTGTGGTGTTCAGTCAAAATATGGAAGTTAAGCAAAAGTCTAAAGCTATCTTATAACAATGTTTTTGATGATATCGTGTTTCGTAGGGAAGACAACGTATTAGCGTTTTTATTCTCAATTGAGGATAGATGTAGGAGTCTATGGGACACATTCACTTACCATCAAGTGGACCGTAAGCTTGTTTGTCACCGTTATTCTATAATAAAAAAAAAACATTTCAGCGATAACTCAACACGTATATTCCGCAATGTGGTGGTGGATTAATGAAATCTATATCCTGTCCTGTGTGTAAGAGGTGATAATGGAAAGTTTCAATATAAAGCAGTACCTACAGCCTTCACACATTTTTAAATATAGGAATACACAACAATTCATTTTTGGCAGGTTTTAAAAAATATTCATATGCCAAGAAAGCTTTAAATTAACAACTATAAGCTATAGCAATAGCAATTTCTATAAAAAAGTGAAGGAATAAATTAACACGGCACTAAATTGCTTTTATTTGCCTAAAGGCGGCCTAAATTTCACGAAGGTTGGTAATTTCGTAAATCAAGACTTAAAACTTAAATTGTTAGATATAGTTAAGCTTCTTAGGGTTCGTATCATTCACAGTTTTATCACATTCTGTCACGGCAGCTTGTGCTCGACACAGACCTTATAATTACGTCCACGGGAAAGTTTATTGAGGAAATGAAGCTATTAAAGTGTTCTTGTTAAAAAAATGTTACTAGATTCATATCAAAACGGACCACCCCGCCGACGTACCGTGTAATGATTTCAAGGCTTGGACAAATAGGTTATATGGTTATAATAGGCTCATAGATAAAACTGGACGTTTTTCATAAAAGGCTGACGCCGCTATCACTGTGAAGTAATTGTGCTTGATATTTATTTCTTTTGGTTTAAAAACAGGGCATTTAAGTAATTTGAAAGTGTCCTTTATATTTAACTAAAATGGTAATTTTGAATAAATACTAGATAAAGTAAAAAGTACTAATGTAATAATTTCAACTTTTTTCCGCACTTATGTAATATTGGCAACTCAACAAAATTTATTCATACACTAACAAATAAAAATTAACCGTAAAAAATAACCTTAAACCTGCCCCGATTTTCAGTGGCAACCTTATAATAAATAATATAGTTATTTCACAAAATAGGTAGATATCTTCATATGCGATGCAAGGCATGGCAAGGGCACATGAGTTTTAGGTGTTTTCAAAAATGTTGAATGTGTAAGTCTACTTTCGTTTTTTCGGAGGAGTTAATAAAAGAGTTGCTTTAACTTTCCTAAAAACTTCTAACTCTAGCATGTCTTATTTAGGCAATGATTTGTAAACAGTTCATTGCATTGGTGCTTGTCGATTGAATACACATTAAGTTAAGATAAAAACAAACGTTTTATGTACTGATTGCAGCCGGTTTAATAGTTACGAACGATTAAATACAATTATAATTTTCACGATAAGTAGAAATGCTTAAATATTAGGTTAAAGTGACCTGCCATACGAGGTGACATGATCCCCATTCGAGGCTTTGGCACCGATCTTCCGAACTAGTTATATACATATATATATATATATGTGTGTATGTATGTATGTAAAAATCATATTAAATGGCGTCCAAACATATATATTGATTTGATTTTCATAAATGCATTTCTAGAAATCATTCATTCCTATGATTGTTAAGCTAACTAAAATGTGCTAACTTACGATTTTAAAATGCTTGAATGCAAATTTAGTTTACGTAATGACTTAGATATGAAATATAAGCAACGTTAGTTAAGCGCTTACAAAATAGCTACAAAATGGTACAAAAATGAAAATTTTACATCTTCGCAAAATGTACATAATAGAACAAAAGAAGTCGCTTTGGATCCAGTCACAAAGTGAGGTGCAGCGATCATTATACATTCATAGACGACTGACTGTGAAAGATTCTTTGGGCTTTCGCATACTTTCTCGGATAATTTTCAAAAGTGTTCACGCTTTAGGAACTTACCGCAGCGTAATGATATAATGGTCGGCATCATAATCGTGGTGGAAAACCTCGCTGTATTACTCCGTTTAAAGAAGACAACTCTTTGACTCTAACGGAAGAGAATTTTTAAAGTGATGTATTGGTAAAAATTTTAGCAATGTAATTTTGATTTCATTGTATCTTTGAAATATAAAGAGTTGTAAGGAGGATCTATGAACTTTTCCTCCAAATATTAATCTTGCTAATACGGGGTGTTCTTTGACACCTAACGAACGAGGTGAGTAGACGAGTGGTGCAATATTTAAGGCCCGGTAACAGTTAGCAGATATACTACCGTAAGGTTACTGGTGAGTGGTGGCGGCGTTTCGTTTGCCAAGCGTGCCAACAACGCAATCTTCCCTACGGCCTGACAGGCACTTATCTAGCGGTGGATTTTATGGTGGATGATGATAACGAAGTGCTTGCAAACGAGACGACAGAAGAGTGGCCCCATATTCAAAGACTGGTAACGGGAAATAGTATTACTAAGGGTATCGGTACTGCATTTATCAACGTGAATGCCCACTGTCGGCGCATTTTAGAACAGGTCTACATCCAAAAGGGGATTGAAAAGGCAGCTGTATTAAAAGATTTTATTCAAATATAAACCTATTAAGCAGAAACGATGTTACAATGTATTCATTTGGATCATTTTATAATTAAATGACCAAACACTCAAAAACGCAATTCAATTTTAAGATGTCGTTGAATTTCATGGTGTCAGTCACTTTGACTTAATGTGATAGAGACAGCACAAGACTCTTAGAATTTAAATTATTATTTAAAAAAATTTAAGATCTTAAAATTTAACGGAGTTTAAGCGTTTGCGCACAAGTATTTTAAAATTTCTAAAGGTACCTGACAAAACTGCGTAGCATTATATTTAGAGAAAATTTTAAAGAAATAAATATATTAACTTTGGCCTCTCAGTATATCTATGAAAATTTGATGTATGTTCACAAAATAAAAATAGTTTAAGTAAAAAAAGTGACATACACTCTGAAACAATAGGAACAAACAGTCCCAGAAAATATACAAGATCTCTCTATTTACCAAGTTTAAATATTTAACTAAACAAAAACTGTATAAAAAGGGTTATTATGATATAAACTAATACCTGGTTGATAATAATCTCTGGGAATGAGGTGGTCGCTTCCAAGCAGTTTCTAAAATAAATATTGTAAATATTCTGTGACCCTTGACATTGTTAAATTTATTTTTAAAAAAAGAGGTCCCGCTGTGTTTCTTGCTGGTTCTTCCCAGGACAGAAGTTTTTTTTCGAACCAGTGGTAACGAAAAATAGCTTTCAATAAGAATTACTTGTAATCTACATTGAATAAAAAATTATTTTATCTATTTATTTTTTTAACGTAGGTCTCGAAGTAATTAAAAAATAATGATTGTGAAAAGAAAAGGTAAGACTATTAATTTCGAAATTGTAATTTCTTAAAATTCGAAGTTTCACAATTTGTGTTTATTTGTACGCTACTGTACAAATAAGCACAAATTGTGAAACTTCAAACACCTAATAATAGACTTCAAAGATCTCATCACATAAAGAGCAACGTGCTAAATAGAGAATTAAAATTCCGCCCGTATTTATGCAAACGATAACTTAGCATTACTGAACAGTAGCTGAACACGCTACTAATAATACACGAAAATATCATCCCCCATTCCCATTACCCAGCGTTTTACTCTGCGCGGATAAATTACAACGTTATGAATAAATTTCACATAAAACTGCACCTTTGCGAAGCGAGCGAGATGGACTAATACGGCTCCCCGGCCATTGGACAGAGAGGTACGACACGGCAAATCGTAATCCAAAAATTTCATTAAGAAGTCTAGCGATTTGAACAGTTCGCTGATATCCAGAATATTCGGGCGTACTTATTAAGACGCGAAGCGAAATTTCTTCAATGCCGCAGGATGATTTTAATATAGTCCCGCTTCAGAGGTGCAATTATGCGAGATATCGATGTCGAAGCTTCCGATAGCTTCCCGGTTCCGATGAGTCGTTAGTGCTTGATTAGTTCTTCTTTCAAATGCGAATTCACTTTAATTATTTGTTCCTGGTAAGAATCTTGAATCTGATTCCTTGAGCAAGCAGAATTTGAAATTGCATAGTCGGTTAACGAGAAAATGGATAAGGATTAGATTAAAGTGAGTTAGTTATAATAAGTAATTTATTGTTGTAGGAAGATTTATCATTATGTAGTTTTGACATGTAATTTAAAACAGTAATTTAATAAAACTCGACTGCGTAAAATAATTTACGGAAGAAAAATCTTTATAACCTGTGTCAATTTCATAAATAAGGTGAATCTAATGACAGGGTATACATGAAATTCCGTCAAGTCATTCAAACTACAGAGCGTACTCTCGAAAAACATGGTATGTGTACTATATAGGTAACATAACCTTCTAGGGCAGTCCGGTAAAAAGGAAATGTTCATAAAACTAACTGAAAATTCCTGTATATATTTGTTGAAAATACACGTTCCTAATGTGACGATTTTTTTATAGAATAAGGGTGACAAACGAGCACAAAGTCCACTTTATGGTAAGCGAATGCTGTGGTCCATAGACATATCATTTATCCTCGATTAAGAATCAAAACGCAGATGCGTTACCCCTGAGAACTAAGATATATAAGGAATAACTCGTTTCCAGTAAAAAAGGGTCTCCGGATCTATACAATCACCATATGAAACACAGCAGCATTGAGGCTGCTATTTTACACTGGTATTCTGTAAGAGCGTGGTCCTTCCCCGGTCGAGCCGACCCATTCGTGCTACAACCATAATGCAGATGCAGCGTGGCTCTACCACGTATGGTAAATATAAATATAAATCAAATTTTTTGTTCTTTGCACGTGCTCTTTTAACTACTTTCATATGTATTTACTAACTTTTCGTTCGTTTTAAATTCATTGGTTTATGATAGTCATAAATGGAGAAATAAATTTTATAATAATTTACAATAATAACAAACAAAGTAAAGTTGATATCAACTTAAATTTAAAACGATAAAATGTAGTCTTTTTATGTTAGTTCCGTAACATACATACACATGTATGAATTATATATTTAAAAAAATAATGACATCATTTTGTTTAAATTCACATCGCCTAGCCTAAATACCATGACACGATGCTCATTATTCTAAGTTGACTTCTTAATGAAATTGCGTTGTACAAAAAAACCCGAGTCATACTCTTTCAGCGAAAACAGAAAAAGCAGCCGCGTAACACACCTCCATTAATTACATTCATATTTTTTTCGGTTAATCAAAAACCTGTCTGACTTTTGATCTCTTCCACCCCGACCCCGCATCATTAGCAACCACCGAAGTTGTGCCTACAGAAGTTGATTTCAGTCGAATTTAATTCAATTTACAATTAAAACGCTCTCTGTTTATTTTTTAGGGTAGCCTCCTTCCTAATTTTGCCGATGAGTTCTGACGATTGTTTTTCTTATTTTTCTCCGTCCTGTTTTTATTTGTCGAGGACGTATGTCTCGAATTTCTATGAGGTATTTTATTTTATCACTTTGTATTGTTTATTTAGCTGTGTAACTTGGTTATTTGTCTTAGAATCGCTTCTCAATTTAGAAAAATAAACATTATGGTGCACATTCTTTTTAAAGGATTATAGTTTTTGAATTTAAATGCTTGTTATTTAGCCAATTATTCCCAGAATATTAAGAAATATACATTTCGGACGTTTAATTTAAATGGTTGCAAAGTTTAACAATGAACGATTTCGTTCTTTATATGTATGCTAATAGTCTTTTATCTTTTTTCGTAATCGCAAATATATGCAAAAGTTACGGTCATTTTTTACATAATCATTTGACGAAGATATTTTTACTAATAAAGAAATTAAAAAAATACTAATTTTTTTACAGAGAATCGTAGGCCCGCCGCGCCGCCCTGAATAATATCAACAAATCAAGTGTTTTATGCGGTTTACACACCGCTAATATCTCAAGAAAGCACACGTTGCATTATCGTCGTAATGACACATGAGGAAAGGGGCTGAATATTCCTTCTTTGATGTCTTTAATGGGTACTGATTTAGTATAGTAGAATGTATCCAGGCGGACGCACTAATAGGGTTAGAGTTTTTGACTGAATCAACATAAAGTATTCATTATCTAAATGCATACCCACGACCACACACTTGTAGTGCTCTCATCATATTAAAGGAATTATCATATCAAACGTGTTCGGGGCATCCGGCGTAAAAAAGAAACAATCATTCAAAACCTTTCATCCTCTTTATTACTGAAGGGATTAAAAGCAAAATGATACAAGTAAGTTGGTCAAGCCAATTTAATCTTTAAAAGTAAGTAGTAAAGTTACATATACCGCAAACTTAAGCTCCGCTATAAAGCAAGCTCTCGCCGCGTCGCAATCAAAGGTCCACCCATTTAAATAAATCTAGATTTGAATGTACAATTGGATTTTAAAAGGTTGGCCACATGTTCATAATGATACTGGCAATTTTCCAAAACGCATTATTATTTTTTATTACCCATGAGTTTTATTTTTAATTTAAAAACCAGTTAATAAAGTTTGAAAAGCACAATAACTAGTCCTTATATTTTATGCGGAATTTTATATTCAGGTGTACGTGTATCCGTAATGCTATTCCTCATAAACGGCTTGACTGAATTTGATGAAATTTTCATGGGGTACTTAAGGGGTTACTTGGATAGTTCTTAGATAAAGTTAGACCCGGTAGGTACCTGTGCAAAGCGGGTACAGATCGCTAGTATAGCATGGAAAAAAAAGAAAAACGACAAGTATTTGTGTTTTTCCTTAGAGAATTATCCTAGGGTACACAAAATACAAAATATAAAATTAAATTTCTTATTAAAAATCTGTTGTTACTACATTTGTTGCATTAGTTAATTAAAAAATAAAATTTTGACTACATTTTTGTTTGTAATTGTAACAAACAAAAATGTTAGACCATGTACCACATAAGGTTATCACTCTATCTCGCGGGGCATCACCCAACACTATACTTGCCTGCCAGTACGAGGCTGATACCACGGCATTCTCTTCAGAAAGTAAATCAGTCAACAATTTTAGTGGGCCCGTCAGAAATGGAACTTAGTTACGTGCTTACCTACGAGTACCTACTATAACTAGTAGCAATCCGAAGTCAAGAAGTTGGTCGTGTTTCACTCCGTTGGAAAGCACGTAAAGCCGTTCTCGAGTACCTGATGTCCTACGTTGATGGCTAGTCTCCGTTGAGACGGGCCGCCGACTCCAGTCGTCTCCAGTTCTCTACACTCACCGTACGAAAGCACAGCAGCATTATGCTGCTGTTTTTACGCTGGTATTCTGCGACAGCATGGTGCTTCCCCGGTCGAGCCGACTCATTCGAGCTATAGTCATAATATAGCCGCAGCGTGGCTTTACCACGTATAAAATAGCCCCCTGTTCTCCAAAAAAGAAATCGGATGTAAAAATATATGTGTAAGTAACAAGGTACTTATAATTTAATGGCCTTTTTAGATTTTGAAAATTCTTAAGTATTATAAAAGACATGTTATAATGTTTAATATTAATTACTAGTATTTTTCTGATTTTCTATAATGATCTTTTTCATTTTTGGCACCCATCACATTATATTCACACGCCCCGGTTTGACTGGGAAAGAATGCCGAAAGTCATTAAGTTCACCCTTTGTAATCCTTTTTGTGAAGGTGTAGATTGAAACATAAATAAATAAATATAAATTCACTATTTGTATTTAATTACTTATAAAACAATCAGATGAATAACATTATTATGCGGTCAATATTATAGACAAACACTGGCATGAAATACATTTTTTTTAAACCGTCAGTCGTAGGACTGTACGTCAGAAATGAAAACTTTTTGGCTTCACAAACTTGTAAACATTATTTTTGTGTATATATTTAAATCTCTTTGATTTTTGTACATATGTATCCGCGCGTGACTCCAGTCGCGCGAAGCGAGGTCAGTGATTTTTTCCCATCGCTAAAGTGCCCAACATGTCCAAGGAAGTTTTCACTTAAAAATAAAACCTGGATCCCGCTCAATCTATGGCCATACATCGAAGCGCCGCGTCGCCGGCAAAAATTATGAGCTTACTTCTGCCGCCAGTAAAATTGGGTTACCGATAGCTCTGTAATGAAGTGCTGAACTTTCAGGTCATGTGTGGGGCGGGCCTTAGCTCGGGCGGGAGTAATTGTACTTGATATACTGTGCGTCAAAATACCACCGCGCGCCGGACCGGGGCTAATGTGCGCTCTCTATAGTTTTAATCTTCTTTATGGCCGACCCTTTTGCGAACATTCCGAGTCCTGACCCAGGTATACAAATGTTCTACATTGAAATGTAAATTTTACTTTTGTAATATTTTGTGCGGGCTTAAAACTGTCTTTTATTCCACAAGTTATACTCGTATTAAGTTCGAAAGGCATGCCCACGGTATATTGATCCTGTTGTAGAGCCATGTAGCTTAGGGGATAAACGCTCAACTTAAAATTGCAAAGAACGGGAGTATTTTGTTAACTGCAATTTTTGTGTTGATTTATTTATTTATTTATTCAGGTAACAACAGTTTATAAGTAGTTAAGGTTTGTACTTAAATTATTTAACAACAAAAACCAATAACTTTACCAAAAATATTTTACAACAAAACTAAAAACTGTAAATCTAATAACTTAAACCGGTAAGTACTACTAATTATCACGTGGTTTACAACAAATATTAGAAATTAAGATTAAAATTTGTTAATATGATAGAGATACACTGCAGCTATATTCAGGTTGCAGCACGAATGGGACGGATCTTTCTGGGAAGGACCATGCTCTCACAAAAGCAGCTTAATGCGGCTGTTCGGTATGGTGTGGTGAGTGGAGACAAGTGGAGACCCTTTTGACTGGTAATGAGACATTCCGAGTAGTCCAGAGGGATAACGATGCATTTACATTTCAATTCTTAATCGAGGATATATGTAGACGGGTATGGGCAAGAGTATATACTTACCATCAGTTAGACTGTACTTCTCACTTTACTCCATTCCCACCCTTATTGTATAAAATATATGGATGATCTGAATTGATATCTTCTGTATAAATTAAACAATAAATATTTTATCAAATATGTAGCATTCATGTAAGTATAAGAAATCATCGACAACTTCTGCAATTTCAAACATTCAGTGAAACATAAACGTAAAACGTATTAATATATTTTAATCCGCGCAATTCGCTACGAAAAATGATGGTTTCTCACACCGTCATATTGAAACGCGAAGTCGATTCATGCAAGTAGTCCAAGAGCTATAAATCTCGCAGTTCATGTACAATGAGAGATGATTTTTCAAAGCAAAACCGTGGGGTGTGCGAGCGACATAAACGCAACAATTAATTTCGCGAGCGTCTCTTGGTGGCGTTGTGGTGTAAGTGACAAGTGACGAGCGGTTAAACGACTGCAGAGTTTTTTTTATCTATAGGTACCAATAGATACAATCGAAGTGTCTGTTTATAATGCAAAAAGTATAGTTACTTTTTACTAAACATACATGAAAGTACGTATACACAATACTTACAGCAAAAACAATTTTTAATTTTTGTTCGTCCGTCTGTTTGTCTGTTTGTTCCACCTAATCTCCAAAATGGCCGAACCGATTTTGACAGGACTTTCACTGGCAGATATCTGATGTTGTAAGGAATAACTTAGGCTACTTTTATTTTAGAAAATAATTAGGGTTCTGCGCAAAAAATCAAAACCTTAGAAAAAGTTAGAAGAGCAGCAGGAGAAATAGGCCCACCGACAGGAGGAACAGGACCGCCTACAAGAGGAACAGGCCTGCCGACAGGAGGAACAGGCCCGCCTACAGGAGGAATAGGCCCGCCGACAGGAGGAACAAGCCCGTCGGCTTAAAGAGCAGATGCAGCGCGGACAGTAGGAACAGTCCCGTCGTTTGGAACAACAGGTCAAACGCGATAAGGAAAAGCAGATGCTCCTCATGAAGGACCTTCACGCTCCGTATAAAAATATCACTTATATCACCCCTGGGTGTCGTAAGGAACAAAGGGAAATATACCAGGAGTTGGGCGACAGCGTCTTCCCAATAATATTCATATTTTCATTCCAAGGAAACAGAACAAATTTTGTGAAATAATCACGTGTATTGAAAATTACGCCCCGCTTTTTCCCACTTTTAAGGCTGAAATTTTTCTGCTTTACAGACCATCACTAGAGTGTAATCTCTTAATCAAAAGAGGAATCATTAAATGGGTTAGGCCCGTTACATAAAAATATATACAAACTAATTGAGAACCTCCTCTTTTTGCAGTTGGTAAAATACTATGTTTCTCTCCACTCTTCAAAAAAAAATTTTAAAGCTGTACTTGAAGTACCGCTTATTACTTAGGCGTATATAACAGCGAACTGAGGCAAAATGGTGAGGCATTAATCTTTGGCTCACGCGAAAAGTATTGTATAGATTACATGGGGGACTAAGATGTTTGCCCCGGCTCCTCTCGTTTGCTAATCAGGGCAAGAGGGGATAACACGGGCAAATAATGTAGGCTTGCTCTTAGGCCGTTTACTCATGGGCGGTTTGTTGGTGTTGCTCTCTTTAATAAATGACTGTTCAAAGTCAGGCACGTTTCAATTTGCTTTTAATCGTTTTACATGTTGTACAAAAAATAATTTGCGTTTGGAGAAGGGAAATGGTGCCCACCCAATATTTTGACTGTAATAAATAAAAATTTAAAGCAAAGTTAACATGAATTCTATTATAATGCCAGTACTATATGCTTTACTACAACCAATCAGACGGCGTAATGGATGCCATACACAATCCAGTTTACCGTCAAGTTTGCAGCACGCTTGACGCTGTCAAGTTTGCATGATGCCGCATCAGTTGGAACCATGGCGTCTCTCGCTTATTGCTCCGACTAATACAAGCTTCTTCAAGTCGGCAGAATTGAAATTCAGTTTTTGCTTCAAGTATACTTGTTATGTACAGTGATAGCTAAACACCGTCAAGTTTAACGGACGCTGCTTCAAGCACGCTGCAAACTTGACGTGTATGGCATCCATAAGAGAATCCCCATCTGGATCCTTTATAAAAACGATAACACAGTTTCTTTTATAAAGAAAAGTCTTACTAGTCGTAGTGCATCTTAAATTTTTTTTTAAATTATCATCAATGAAAACCTCACTGTTGTATATGGAGTCTGAATCATTTAACTAGCACAACTACCTCAATAAAATTGTAAATAACGGTATGACTGACATAATTATTCAACTGTATTTTTAAGATCGCCACGCTGCTGCTATATTAACTACAAATGGAGCACGAATGGGTTGGCTAGACCGCGAAAGGACCACGGTTTCGCAGAATACCGGTGCAAAATAGTAGTTTAACGCTACTGTGTTCCGTATGGTGAGTGCAGAGAACCGGAGACCCTTGTTACTGGAAACGACGCATTACATCTTATTTCTCATGGGTGACAACGCATCTGCATTTTATTCGTAATCGAGGATAAGTTTAGATGTCTATGGACCACGGCAACTACTTGCCATCAGGTAATATGTGTGCTCCTTTGTCACCCTTATCTTGTAAAAAAGAAACAGAAAAAAGACTTTATAATAACAATAACGTGTTACTGTTTTTTGTTCCAAATAAATGAAATAATATACATATATGCAGCGTTCTATCACCGTCTTTAACGCAGTATACGTAGCGTATAGAGATTAATCAAGCTGCGGTATAAATTCACATTAAATTCAAAACAACATGTGTATATAAATTGTCTTAACGGCCTACCGCGGGGTGGCGGCTCGAAGGGTAGATACGGCGTCGTTATCGGCGCAAGTTTCGTCGATTATTCGGGTTCAGTGTAGGTACACCTATTGCTTGAGACTCTTCTACGTGTAAGTGCATGATTTACACAAGTTTGGCACAAAGTTTAGTGTTATTCGGCGAGCGAAAGTTTGAGCAACCATATTATATATTTACGGATAATGATAGCGGATATTGACATTGAATGAAATTCACGATACGGCATGGCATGAACCCTTACAATCTTTAATATGAGTACATACATTGCCTGGGTAGCATTATGTAAGGTTATTTAGATATATTTTTGTTTTTCAAAAAAAATTCAAAGATTTTCGAATAAAATACAGCCTAAAGGCATATTTTTTTCTAACGTAAAACAGAGCGCGTTTACGAGTAGCTAGGTTCTGTACGTAATTTTATAATTAAAATGGGATTCACGACATTGTCTACAAAAATATAAAAGTAAAATGTTATGAAAGATTATCATCAAAAATTACTACTTAATTTATGTAATTGTAACATTTCTGCGTGTTTGTTATAGAGTAACAAACAAGCATACAGTCTACCTAACTGTAAGTGAATGATGTGGCCCGTAGGGACACATTTATTCTCGATTTAGAAACAAAATATAGTTTCGTTAACACTCCTGTGAACTAAGGTAGTATTTCTCGTAAACAGTAAAAAGGGTTAAATCTGTGCACTGGTGTACACAATTCAAGATTTTACTACAACTTATTTTTTATTCTAACTTTTTTATCAAACTGCGTATAAGCTAAGATATAAAATAAGGTTCGAAAACCGCACGGAACAAGTATAAGTTTGGCCTACAAATAATTGTTCCGGGTCTAGATGTTTGTCCTTGTATTAATTTTAATTTTATTTTTTTATAGAAGAGAGGGCAAACAAGCATACGGTTCACCTGATGTTAACTGACTACCGTCGCCCATTAACAACCGCAACACCAGGGGAATTGCAGGTGTGTTGCCAACCCTTTAGAAAGGAGTAAGCTTTTTTTCTTGAAGATCCCCAGGTCGTATTGGTTCGGAAAACTCAGCAGTAGTAAACTATTCCACAGAGAGGTCGTATGCGGAAGAAAACTCCTTGTGAAACAATCAATCTTGGTATTGCCTGTTTATCTGTTCGTGAAGCTTCATTACAATTAGTTCAGTCATTCCGCAAATTGGCCCGAACATACCTACAGACAGATAGACCGACAAACAGATAAAACAAATAACCCCCTTAGTTCAACATAAGGCAGTTATTTCTATTTTACAGAGAGACGCTTTAATTTTAACTTTAAGAAAAACATACTTTTTAAGATCAAGCGTCATCACTCTTGGTATTATACATGTTGTTCAAGAAACTTTGATGATTGCCAACTATCGAAAACTAAAAGATTTAGAGTCACCCACTCTCACTCTCAGTCACTCTTTATTGGACCGCATGTCTACAGTACCTATTTATTCTATTCTCGTGTTTTTCTCTGCACACACAACTTTCATTGCCGTACATTACGTATGAACTAATATAGTACTGAGAATTTTAATGAATCGAACATACCTACGCTACGTACCTAAAATACACATCGTTGGGTGATCCTTATGATGTTTTCAAGGTACGGCACGTTCAACTGGACACGATTAGATTACACGGCACTATAAAATGTATGTATTAAGTTAAAATGCGACAAAAGAATTGATCGGAACTATACCATTATCGTTTCTAATCAATAAAGAAAAAAACATCAGTAACTGGATCAAAAATAGCACGTGCCTAGCTCCTAGGAGATATAAATTCAGCCGTTCAGTTATTCTGCTGTCAAATAACAAAACGGACTCGCGCAACGAAACACGCTGAACACGCTGAAAACAACACTTTGCGACGAATACGGGCGGCGAGAGCAGTCAGAAGCAAAAAGGCGAAGCACTCGCGCCGCTGTTATTCTACTATTTCTCATTTAGCTTTCGACTAAACACGGATGCCTCTGACGTTGCGGCTTGGTAATATCCTGTCCGACCTTCGCCTGCACTGGCTACAGCTCACTCTCTGTGCCTCCACAGTGTCAGCAACGCAATATCCAACTGATTAAACCGGCCCCGTTGTTGGAAAACGCGGCTTGTAATGACACTTAAGTCTTTATTTCGAAAGCAATAAAGCCCATAATCAACGTCAAAGATTCCGCTAGAATTAAAGCGTCGAAATGAAACTTTGGACCCTTTCGGGACTCTGTTTGTTTCGTCGACTTGGTGTCTACTTAATAAAAGGCTCTCCGTTGCGGCTTCCGAGTCGTAGCGAAATTGCAAACTCATCTTTTGTAAGAGCCTACCTGTTTGAGGAATCAAAGACTTGTCAATAAGACGTCTTAGGGAATTATTAGTCGTCTCAAACCATAAACAAAAAAAAAGCCAACTAAGAACCTATTTCGACCAAAAAAAATATTTTTATACTTTCAATTTTAGTCCGAAGATGCATTTTGCTTCTTAATCGAAGATAGATGTAAGTTTATTTGAGCATCCATTTTTATAAAAATAATTCAACAAAGAGTTAACAGCTTCAGGGCTATTATTAATACGACACACATTCACAAGTTCACTTTTTCAAATTGCAAGAGCGAGAGAAAGGAATGGAAGAGATGTTTCACATGTAAAATGTATAAAAGATGATTCTGGAAGGATTTTGACTGACGATGAAAGTATAAAGAAGCGATGGAAGGAGTATTTTGAGAAATTGATGAATGAGGAGAATGAATGGAATGGTATGCTTGAAAACCCACCAGTGAATATGGGCTTAGTGAGAGAAATTAGTGTGGAAGAAGTAAAAATGGCTGTTAGGAATATGAAGAATGGGAAGGCAGTCGGCCCAGATGGAATACCAGTAGAAGTGTGGAAGTTGCTGAGTGCGGATGGATGGAAGTGGTTGAGTTTATTTTTCGGTAAATTGTTGCAGGACAAACAAATACCTGAGGAATGGTGCAGTAGTATACTGGTCCCCATTTTTAAAAACAAAGGAGACGTTCAAAACTGCAGCAGTTACCGGGGAATAAAACTCATGTCACATACGATGAAATTCTGGGAAAGAATAATAGAGAGAAGAATGAGAGAAGAGTGTGAGATAACACAAAACCAGTTCGGATTCATGCCCGGTCGAGGTACGACAGATGCCATTTTTGCATTACGCCAATTGTGCGAAAAGTACAAGCGCGTGCATAAAAATCTGCACATGGTTTTTGTCGACCTTGAAAAGGCGTACGATCGGGTTCCCCGTGAGGTTTTGTGGTGGGCGTTAAAGATGAAAGGTATGCCTGGGAAGTATGTGAGGTTAGTCCGTGCTATGTACAGAGCATCCCGTACATGTGTACGATCTGCCGCGGGAACTACGGGCAGTATCGATGTGGCGGTAGGGCTGCACCAAGGGTCGGCATTGAGCCCTTACCTCTTCCTACTGATTATGGACGCTTTGACGTCGGACCTGCAGGATGAGGCACCCTGGTGCATGCTCTTTGCCGATGACATCGTGCTTGTCGGGGAAGAAGGCATCGAGGTACAGAGCAGACTGACGGGGTGGCAACAGAGGCTGGAAAGTGTTGGCTTGAAGATCAGCAGATCCAAAACCGAATATCTGTGCTGTGATTTCGGCGGTCTTTCCAGTCCTGTACCCATGTCGTTGGATGGCGCTATACTGCCTACCTGCTCAGATTTCAAGTACCTCGGTTCCCTCATTCAAGGCGACGGCGGAATAGATAGAGCTGTGCAGCATAGGATTAACGCAGGGTGGATGAAATGGCGACAGGTCACAGCCACAACGTGCGATCCCCGAATGCCAATAAGGCTGAAGGGGAAAATTTACAAATCGATCATCCGACCTGTCGTCATGTATGGAAGTGAATGCTGGGCCGTCAAGAAGAAGGATGAAAATAGACTGCATGCGAATGAAATGAGAATGTTACGATGGATGTGTGGTGTGACAAGGATGGATAAGATAAGGAATGAGTATATAAGAGGAAGCCTGAAAGTAGCGCCAGTGGTAGAAAAGGTGAGAGGAAGCAGATTGGCATGGTTTGGGCATGTGATGCGGAGGGATGGAAGTCATGTCACAAAACGAGTGTTGAATATGAATGTGGAGGGACACACGGGCAGAGGAAGGCCGAATAAAAGATGGATCGACTGTGTGAAGAGTGATATGAGAATGAAAGGAGTAAGTATGGAAATGACGGCTGATAGAGAGGAATGGAACAAGAAGGTTTACTGCGCCGACCCCAGATAATGGGAAATGGTTTAGAGAATGATGACACATTCACAAGTTCACTCCTGAACATAGGGCTCCATGCCCTTATGGCATTCAACCACAAAGCACGGTCCTGACCTACCCGTGGACTTGCTACATACATCCATTACCAGGTCGTCACTCCATTTATTGGCGGGCCGCCCTATACTTCACATACTGGTACGCTTCAGTGCTATATTAGCAAGCATGTGGAAATAAAGAAAATGTATATGTTATTAAACTGTTGTAATATAACAGATATTTCCATTCGCAAACAGAAATCGCGGCAGCACATAAAAGGGACATAAAATAAATGCTCTTATCAGAGTGACCTACATAGTGCGTATTAACCTAAAACAAAGGACGGAGGCGCTGGGACCCGATCCGCCATTTAATTCCACTTGATTTCATTACAGCGGTAGTTTTTGTATGCATATAAATTGAATATTACATGCAGGAATATTATCTGAAGAGGGTTGTACAAAAACTATTGTTACAATAGAACGTAAAAAGGAACGATAACATTTATTTTGTCCATTTCTATATTACATAAACACGAATGTATTTAAGATATTTTCAGTTAATATTGCTGAGTAGACTTAATTCTCGAATCAGTGAAGTAGTTATTCTACCCGAAAATTTGCGTAGTGACGGAGAAATCTGCGATGCCATATCATCACGCGGGTGTCGATATATGCGACAGGGGGAAACAAATCAGAAGATGGGCAGAAGCGTCGTCAGAATAAAAGCAGTGCTTGCCAACTCGCCTGCCACGCGTGGCAACTATGGTAAACATCCCCCTCATGAAGGCCTCATGTTCAGCAGTGGTCTTTTGATAGGCAGCAATCAATGAATGATAAATAAGGATCGTCACAACATATAATATATAAACATTCCTTCCTGTCACCCGGAGGAATAGGCAGAGACTATGGACTTCCATTTGGCACGATCCTGGCACCTCTCACGCACATTTTAAATACATAACACATACATACTCCGTCGGATACTCCATCTTAAATATATCGCCAATTCGGTCGATAATCTTTCGCCTCGGGCATCCCTTCCAGACTCTTCCGTTCACTTCTGCAACATAAATTTGCTTTGTCACTCTTTTCTCGTTCATTCTTTCTACATGACGTTCTTCTCCAAGGGAGTGATGGGTCGCTCGTGTCCGTAGGCTTCGACCACCTAACCCTGGGCCCACCCTACACGTGTCCGGGTAGTACAAACGAGTGAAAGAAGAGACTTGGCCCCTACCCGTGTTTAAATATACCACCCTCTATTCCGCACCACGAGGCAGAAAGAAACCGTCATAATTGCTTGCTTTAATTTTTTTTGCGCTGAAAAAATTTCTCCCTGAATTTAGTTCAATACTGAAAATAATCTTCATCTTCTTATCTTACAAAGCTACCCACGACTAAGTCATAAAGTTTCTTTTAGTCTACCCGATTCACCTTTAACAACGCTCATGGAATAAAAAAGAGATGAAATAATTGTCTATGGTATCTGTCGAACTAAGTATCGATGTTTAGCATCACTTTGACTAATATTACGGAGAAAGTGACAAGAGCAATAACAGTATAATACCTGAAGTAATATACCTGATGGTAAATGACTAATGCAGGTCACGGACACCTTCAAATTTAATTAAAGACTGCAAATGCGTTATCACCACCGAACACTAAGGTGGAATGCCTCTCATCGTGTAATCATACTGCTTCTCTAAATATATCTTACAGACCGAACAGCAGCTGTGCACGCGCTCCTGCTCGACGGCAGAAATAGTTCAGACTTGGAACTTCCGCTGATAGACTTCTAGACAGAAAATTAGTCCTATCATCCTATAATTTACGTGAATCTAGTGTTTAAAGAACTTTTCTTAATATTTTATGTTTTGGTCACCTACCCCACGTAATATGCCGTAACGTTAATTTTCAATTTAAAATAAGTTGGTTGCATAATATCAATGAGGCACCACTTAGTACTTTTAAAATAAAAATACCTTCGAATTATAACATTCCAAGGGCAAAAGATTTCACCAGCGTAAATGACGTCATCAGGTGCGTACAGTTGGTTGGCAACGCGTGACCACACCGCATTAGTTTGATGAATGGAATTGAATTCGGCCACGACTAGAGGAAACGGCCGTAGCTGTTCTAATAAATAATTCGAACTAACTAGCCAAATAGGTCAGTGGCCTTGAACTGCGTTTGATTTATCGTTTGTTAACGCTATAGGAGTTTGATTTGTAGTTAATCCTCCATTATATTAGGATAGACTTCGTTAAAAAAATTAAATGTAGATTACGTGTTATAGTTTTAGTGATATCTTTTGTTAAGTCAGTGGGCATTAACGTCCTTAGCAGCATCACCTGTTACCATCAGGTGGGGAAGTGGACGCTATTTAGATTAGTAAAAAAATTGAAGTAGCTAATCATTTAATGCATGTAGGTGCTTACAAAGGATATTGCTCGGCTGTCATGCATTGTTTTCCTAAGAACATTTAGCCTCAAATACCAATTTCTCTGACTGTGGTGACTACCGCCGCCCATGAACAGCCGCAACACCAGGGGAATTGCAGGTTCGTTACCGGCCTCTTGGAAAGGAGTAAGCTCCCTTCTTGAAGGTCTCTAAGTCGTATCGGTCCGGAAAACCAGTGTTGTACAAGTTTTTTGTGGAATTGTTTACCACAACGGTGGTAGAAACTTGTACGAGGAAGTAAAATCCTAGTAAAACGCACAGTGGGGGACCGCCAAACATCCAGATAGTGAGGATGTAATAACTAATAATATTTTAAATACTTTCGAGTCTTGAGGTTATACCTAATTACAATCATTACTCAATAATGATCGCCAATGTCCAAGCCATATTTGCTTGCTAGTTTACCACAATTATATACCGTATTAAACAGATACCTACATATTTGAATGGTAGCCGTCTGCCGTGTCCCATCTGGGTATTTTGCGGCATCTGTCGCAAGCCTTGAGATCTTACTGGTATATCCCGAAGTCAACTTTTAGACACCCACGGGATGAAATTGGTTCATAGATAATCATAAGTCATCACTACGCGGCTCACTTACTCGCAGCCACCAATCCTAAGTTGCTAAGATCAGAAGCAGGCTTGGAAAGAAGAAAATGAGTAATTTGAATGTTTAACACAGGAACCTCGACAGTTGTAAGGTACAAAGCCAAGTGATCAAAGAAGTAAGTCACTGTACCAACTAATTCTGCTGATCCAAAATACAGGTTTTCAAACTAAGTTTCCACCTATCAATAGTATCGCTTCAGATGTGAGCATATATTCTTTGTTGTTCTCCTTAATGTTTATTGCTGATGGATATAAATTCAGATGGATGTCAATACTAAGTGGTAACATTCGTTTTCCGGTTAGAAATCCATCGAAGCAGGTCATCTATCCTGCTACGCATTTTACCAAGCAGCTGTCCATGAAATGAATGTTTCGGTCTCAAAATAATCCATAATTCGTACTGCATTCCATTTCAGTTCTTAAAGGTGACCAACGTATATGTGTATTCAAAAGTAAAGAGGTTGTTGTTTTATATATAAAAGATAAATGGTGACGAATCACCCCAGTAACATATTCTATAATCGATAATTGTGCTCTCTATTTGAACAGTGACGATCAAAAGAGAAAATGTAATTGTATGTGATAACGTGACGTACGTGTTTGTATGCTGCAGTTACTTGAACATTAGCTTGCTATGTTTATACGTAGTTTTACAACTATATTACCATGCACATAGGAGCGAATTGTTGGTATAAAATACTAAAATTTCGCTCCCGCATAATAAAGCGGGCTGTACTAAACTGTTATTCCACACAAAGCGACAATAATCGCGTTCAGTCGTACCAAATATTAACAGCACTCAATTGCCCGCAATAAAACTACGCTTAACCGACCAACAATAATTCCTTTACATTGTGGACATAATAAAGTAATCCGGACTAACGCATAAGCGGTAGAGTGCGGTCGAAACGACCCCACTGCGGACTGTCCCGCCGACTTCAAAGTCTGTTGGAGAGAATTAATCGGGTTATTGTGGCAATAAATACAGAGGCGTCTAGTTTGCGGCCTGCTTCGGTCAGATAAATCAAGAGGGCGCACACCGCAAGATGTCCCGTGAAACACCCTACTTTACCGCGCTTGGTGCGAGGCAGAAGAAAGGAGGATGATTATTAACAAAGACAACGTATAACAGTTTATTTGTTTGCATATCGGTACGGTCTCAACTCGAACGAATTATGTAAATAAGAAAACTTTTAGCTATATTGTATTTGCTTAAAAACGTTTTCATTTCATAAAAGAATATGATATATCAATCTTACAATCAAAATCTTCTAATTCTTCAGTGCAGTAGCGGTACGCCTACTGTTGTGTTACAGTTTTGAGGGTAAAAAACCAAAATAATTAAGGACTGAAAGATATTCGTCTTAGTCCTCAGAATCTTCTCGTCAATCATTAATCCACTTTAGAAAAGTTCTGTGCCATTTTTATTACTGCTTACGAGAACAAAGGCAGGTTTTGAACTAATAGTACTAAAAAACTACTTTTAGATGGCATTATTTTAATGCAATGTATATATTTTATACTTATGTTTGAAAGAAGTCAAGAATATTTATTATTTTTCCGAAATTCGTATTTGTTAATATCATAAATGTGTATATAATGCAAATTAATTCGATAATCCATTCGAGTTGCATATAGTTTTCATTAATCTAGTATAAAACGCTTTAACTCTTTGACTTGTACCATACAACATTGCTGTAGGTGAAACACTAACTTGGAAGGCAAGCCGCAAAGGGAATGCCGCGCGATATATGGCCGAGCTTCGTTCCCGGATATACTTTGACAAGCGTACTCAGTATACGTTATAGAGGTGCGAGTTTAATGGAGGCCATTACTTAATTGGGGTTTGTGATTTGCAGCGCTGTACCGGCTTGCAGTTTGATCGGGTGACGTAGGTTGGTGGAGGTGTTAACGTTGACCTAATTATTTTGTATGCCTATTAGTCGAATTGCAGTTTGTAACGCAATCGTTATTGTAATTAAGTTTTGAAAATGTATAAATTACTTATTTATTTTAAAATTAATTCTTTGTTTTAAAGTATGTTATTATAAATTAATCTCTTCTATACTAAATATACAACATGTCATTCTGAGTTACTCGCTCAAAATATTTTATGTAGAATTTTTTATTGTTACTATATAAATACTTAAACATCCGAATATTTTTACATCTAACAGAGTTGAATTATTTGGCCCCTGTCTTCTTAAATATAATAGACTTATATAATAGACTCAATTAATTTCGTCTCAGCTGTAAGTAATAAAATTGTATTAAATATTATAAAAGAACTTAAGCTTTAATTTCCTTTAATTAAAGTTTGTACATCAATAAAGTTTGTACATAAATCAATTTGAATAAAAATATCCTTAATAAAAATACACAAAAGCCTTAAGGTGCATGGGTGGAAACCTCCCTAAACAACGTATATATAGTACGTCAGTACTGCCTGGAGCACCCCTTTTATACGGAGAAATGCCTATGGGGCCATCACAAGTCAGGTTAAATTTGCTCTGACTAAAACTTTTTGGTGTTGGTCAAATTTTCTCATATCGACCGGACTAGGGGAACAGTTTCGCAAATTTCTTAAGCATTCACAGAATCTGCCACTCTTTCCGCGAAGAACACCTCCCTCCAAGCAACGCGCACATGTACACTTGCGGTTTCCATCATCACCTGTTGTACATCGATGGAGTCCTCGAGTCCGCCACACATGAGTATGTGTTAAAAACGTTTTAAATTTATATAACTACACTTTAAATTTATATATTACACTACCATTATAGTACATAGCGACCCGCCCTGGTTTCTCCTGGATAAGATTTTTTTTATTGTATAAGGGTGACAAAGCGAACCTGATGGTAAGTGAATACTGTAGCCCATAGACATCCGTAGCCTCTATCCACGATTAAGTTTGAAAATGCAGATGCGTTGTCACCACTGAGGGCTTAGAAGGAATGCCTTGTATCCAGTAAAAAGAGTCTCCGGTTCTCTACACTTACCATACGAAACACAGCAAAAGTAAGCTGCCATTTCGCGTTGTCAATCCGTGGGAGCGTGATCCTACCCCGGTGGAGCCGACCCATTCGTGTTACAACCATAATATAACTGCAGCATGGCTCTAATGTGGCGTTATTGAAATTCAATATAATCAAAAACTAGTTATTTTATCAATATTGTAAGGAAAAAAATATTAGTTTTCCAATAAAAAAGGTCTTTAATATGAAAAAGGGCCTAGATCACTCATTTTATTTACATGTATGTATCAAATAGATTATTACATAAAAATCCATGAAGTACTCAAATGCTCAAGAGTTATTCATGTAAAAAGAAAATTTCCAATTATACCCACGTGATAATTAGTTCAACTATATTTGTTGTTCCCTTCCAGATTGTATCATTGTACTTTACAGCATTAAAATAACACCGAAACGTTACCCGAACTTCGAGATAACCACTAATTTTACAAGCAATATACAATATCCTTCACGGCATGGACACTAAAATTTGACGAGCTCTTTTCCCAAGCCTTGTCAATTGTTTCGACGGTTTTCATACAATTAGCGACCCTTCACTAAAACTTTCCAGTTTCTTATCAGACTGTTTCATTAACAATTGAAATGGGCACAGGGACTACACTTTATTTAAGGGATATGTTAGCTTAGGGCTGTTGTATTAACATACTCGTACATACGTAGTGATGAGCTGAGCGGTTAGATATAAAATATAATGTTTATTATTATGCAAATTTTATGTTAGTGTCTATCTTTTAAGAATAAATTTCAGAGTTGAAGACTCCGTGGCGCATTGGCTTAGCAATGAGTTACGGCGTTGAGGGCCGCGGGTTCAAATCCCGCACGAAACAAGTATTTGTACGGTTTACAAGTAATTGTACCATGTCTGGATGTTTGTCCCTGTGCAATTTATTTATCTAAACTGCCTCCATGATTCGAGAGAAAATTCTAGTGCGGCGGTTACGTTTAAAAAAAGCGGTCTAGGTGCGACCCGAAAGTTCCATACGGCTAACTTGCCAGTGGAAAGAATAGAAAATATCATATGTTTTAATATTTTTTACAATTTTTCATTCGGCACAAAAAACGACTTGACCTATTTTGCTCAAAATTTAATGAGGTCTAATTTACATAATTATGCTTTAAATGAAACTGGTGCCATGTCAATATCACTCTTTATTCTCCAGATATACAAGGCGAAAATTGAATCCAAACATACATACATACATAAGATACATATATACATGCACACATACATACGTACATATGCACACATAGGGTATCCTCTTAAAACCATACTATTCGGCTCTAAAGACCTTGAAACGAGATATGAAAAAATTCCAGTTTGCAAAATAGGAGCCATTACAATAATTTCCCACTGGGAAGTTTAAAAAAAAAGGAAGATGTTATTATTTTAAAATCAAATAATGTTTATGAATTAATTAAAATAAACAAATATATATATATATATATATATATATATATATATATATATATATATATATATATATATATATATATATATATATATATATATATATATATATATATATATATATATATATATATAATTCTTACAAGTCTACAAGACTACTAACTACTAAGTTTACACAATAATGTATTGTGTTCTATGAGTTGATTTGTATATTATATTGTTAATAATGTATTGTGTTCTATGACAGATTTTGAATTTATCGTTAGATACAGTTGTCTTTTATATCGATTTGATTGATCTTTCGAGAAAACTGTCTTTCTTGTGAGTATCTGCTGCTTATGAGGGCTGGCCCTGATGTCTGATGTTATAACTTTTGTAGATTTGAAAAAGATGTATGGTAGACAAAAAAACCATAGGTGTGACGTAGGATTTTAATAAACTGACATATACGTCTATTTTGAATGTTTATGTTAAGTATGATGTCTACTGGTCTGACCATTATCCTTTAGTAATAGAATGTAATTTGGATATTGTCAAACCAAAGTTGAATTTTGTATATAAAGTAACTAACGAGATTCTATGGGGAGATAGAAAACCGGAGGAGATCAGAATATATTCGAAATTAAGTCATGAAAAGTTAAGAGCTATCGATTTTCCCGAAGAATTTCGTTCTTGTACTAATTGTGTTTGTAAGTGCATTGATCACAGATTACTTATCGATAAATTATACAGCGAAATTGTAAAAAGGCTAAGGTAAGGGCTAAGGTTGATTATGGAAATCTCTCTCCTGTAATTTATAATGGAACTTTGATTCCATATTGTGATTCCATAAAAAATCTTGGCCTGGATGGATAAAACTATGACTTGGAAATTGCAGATCTCTGAAGTTAGTCGTAAAGTTGTTCCTACCTTGCGTTCCCTTTATCGTCTTATAAATTTCCTACCCTTCAAAACCAAGCTTACGCTGGTTCATTCCCTTATTCTACCTATTATCGACTATGCCGATGTACGTTACCCAGATCTGTCAGAAAATCTTCTAAACAAGTTGGAGCGCCTTCGTAATAATTCCATAAGGTTTATTTTTGGCTTACGTAAGTATGACCACATATCATCCTATCGTTCAAAGCTTAAATGGCTACCTGTATGTCAAAGGCGATGCTCTAGAATTTTACTTGTACTTTATTCAATTTTAAACGATCCAAGGTCGCCTTCTTATCTTAAGGATAATTTTCATTTTTTTTCATTCGATCGACGGTCGGACTTCCCGACAGTCAAGCCGTCCCAGGTTAAGGTTTCCACAGCATAAGTCAAATTTTTTTTAGGTCGTCTCTTACGATACAAGCTATACAACTTTGGAACACCCTCCCCAACGATATTAAGAATGCCACAAATAAAAGTCTTCAAAGTTCTTCTCCGAGAACATTACCTGATTACTAATTGACATTATTTTTCCTTAATTCTTGTCTTTCTTTTCTTCTTTTTTTACTTCAAATATTTATTTCATTATATATTATTCAAACATTATATTATATATATCATTCATTTGGATATTTATTTACGAAGTTTATAAGCATATATATATATATATATATATATATATATATATATATATATGTATATGTATTATTGTACATATATTTATACGATATGTGAGTATATTTAAACGTATTGTGTATGTATGTACTTTTCATATATGGATATTTTTTTTTTTATAGAAGAGGGGGCAAACGAGCATGCGGCTCACCTGATGTTAAGTGACTACCGCCGCCCATGATCAACCGCAACACCAGGAGAATTGCGGGTGCGTTGCCGGCCCTTTAGAAAGGAGTAAGCTCTTTTCTTGAAGGTCCCCAGGTCGTATCGGTCCGGAAAAATCGCCGATGATAAACTATTCCACAGAGAGGTTGTACGTGGAAGAAAACTCCTTGTGAAACGTACAGTGGTGGACCGCCAAGCATCCAGATGGTGTGGATGGTATCGGGACGTTTGCCGTGTCGTGCGTTCACGAAATTTGGCGGCTGGGATTAATCCGAACAATTCCTCAGAGCACTCCCCGTGATAGATGCGATAAAATACGCAAAGAGATGCAACATCTCTTCGCAACGCCAGTGAATCGAGCCGATCGGAAAGCACTCGGTCGTCGACGATTCGAGCCGCTCTGCGCTGGATGCGGTCAAGTGGAAGGAGCTGGTACTGGGGAGCCCCAGCCCAGAGATGGGAACAGTATTCCATGTGCGGCCGAACCTGCGCCTTGTAAAGTTGCAGGCGGTGTGCCGGCATGAAATACTGTCCCGCTCTGCTGAGCACGCCAAGCTTTTTAGAGGCCAATTTGGCCTTCCCTTCCAAGTGACCACGAAACTGCACGTCACTCGATATGTCGACGCCGAGGATTCCGATACTGGCTGAGGCAACAAGGGGAGTGCCTTGAAACTGAGGGGATACGACAAAGGGGTTCTTTTTAGCGGTTAACGCGCAAACTTGTGTCTTCTGATATTGAGTGTTGGCAGGGTTGACTGGCAGAGAATGCCACATGGCATTAAGTCTGCCCTATGTACATGTTGGTGTTACATGTAAGTTTTTAAATAAATAAATAAATTCTTTATCTGTGGCTGCCACTGAATCCTACACTGTAAGATCGCGCGTTGGCAAGCGGCCTGTGGTTGGGCGGAACAGATATGTACGCGATGCCCACAGGGAGGCCAGGTCGAAGTTTTTAATGTGGGTTTGGTGGGGAAAACCAAAAAATGGTAGTATCTATGAGGACATGCATAGGAGTCGCAGTTTTATTTAAATCGCACTCGAAGTGATGTCAGAACCACAGCGATCAAAAAAATGGACATTTTGCGCGGCTCTGATGAGAACTGTGGTGGGACCTATTGTAAAGAACAAGACTGGAGACATATCTGATAAGTCCAACTATAGGCCCATCTCACTTGCCACGGTTGTTGCAAAGGTGCTTGACAGTTTGCTTAACGCCCAGCTTGATAAACATATATGCTTACACGACAATCAGTTTGGCTTCAGGCCGGGTTTGTCAACAGAGTCGGCCATATTATATTTGAAGCAAACTGTGAAGTACTATTCGGTTAGACGAAAGCTCTTTATGTCCGTTTTCTGGACCTTAGCAAGGCGTTCGACCTGGTAAATTGCGATATCCTATGGCAGAAATTGAAAGATACTGGACAGCCGGTAGAAGTTACTAGGATCTTCAAATTTTGGTATCGAAACCAGGTCAATGTTGTGCGATGGTCCGAAACCTATTCGCAGCCATATAGGTTGGAGTGCGGGGTACGACAGGGGGCTTAACTTCCCCTAAGCTCTTCAACCTTTATGTGAATGCGCTGATAGAGTTGCTTAGCACCACACATGTCGGTTGTCATATTGACGGAGTATGCCTCAAAAGCATCAGTTACGCAGATGACATGGTGTTTCTGAGTGCTTCAGTTTGCAGCTTGGCAAAACTATTGAGCATATGTGAGAAGAGCTACGCCCGCAGTCACGGATTGATTTATAATGTCAAGAAAAGCGAATGCATGGTCTTTCAGGCTAAAGGTAAAAAAGCCTTGCCCTCATATATACCACCCATTAAGTTATACGGTACCCCGTTAAGAAGGGTGTCTCAGTTTAAGTACCTGGGTCATATAGTATCCTTTGACCTGAAAGATGATGCTGACATTGAGAGAGAGAGCGCAGGGCATTGTCTGTTAAAGCGAACATGATCGCTCGCAGGTTCGCTTGTTGTTCAGTTCCTGTTAAAGTAACGCTCTTTAGAGTTTACTGCACTTCCTTTTACACGAGCAGTCTGTGGGTGGACTACACGCAGAAACAGTATAATGCCCTGCGTGTTCAATATAATAACGCATTCAGGGTGCTGTTGGGTCTGCCTCGTTATTATAGTGCGTCGGGTATGTTCGCGGATGCGCGTGTGAATTGTTTCTACACCACCATGCGTAAACGATGCACATCCCTGGTGCGCAGGGTGCGGGCCAGTTCCAATGGTATCCTGAGGGCATTTTCTGACAGGCTTGATTGTCAGTACCTGAACCATTGTCATATGGTGCATGTGCTGACTAATCGGGCGTGACTTAGATATAATTTTTAAAATTAGGTAAATAGTTTTAAGTTTTACTAACATTAGTTTTAAGATTTGTATTATTACTAACATTCTATGATCTTTGTGGTCGAAAGAAACGATTTTTATTTTTATTTATTTTTATATCCTACATGCTGCTGGAAGTCGAATGAAGTTTGGTGAAACAAAACAAAATAGTAGCGAGGGAAATGTTGGTTTCAGTTTTGTTGCAACTTTCTTTTCGTCCTAACTTGCGTAACGGGTATAAAGTTGTACGGGACGCAGTGTGGGGGACCCGACCTCGCACCAAGTGGCTGCTTGCGTCTAACTTGTCTACCTTAAGTGCAGAGTTGGACAACTTTTGCTTTACTTATTGCAATTTATGTCGTTTTTATAGCTTGCTCTTTTTTCGAGAAGTCAATGTTTGCTTAGATATGTTACAGTAGTATTATAAAAAAAAATAATGTACAGGTACAGGTACGTTTTCCATCCAACAAACAACACATATTAGATTCGAGATTAGTAAGATACCTCGTCACTAAACTGTATTATGGCATAACTCATCAGACATGAATCGCCTGATCGGTACATCTCAAAATATACATCAACTCAAAGTATAACAAAAATAAGGCAATGAATGAAACAATCCACGGGTGAGGCCTTAGTACATCAGTGGACTTTTCTAGGCTGTAATGGGTAGTGGGTGATCGGTATATGATGTATATACCTTCCTTAACAGTCTATAAGTGTACTCCTGGACTTTGGTCTTTCCAAGAGTATAAATTTATAAGAAACTCCCTTAATCCCCATGCTTGGTAGGTTTACAATTGCAGCAGCAGATGCCTCGCACCTGTGACACTGCTATTCTGAGTATCTTATATCTAGTGTAATCGTAGTGGTTATAATCACTATCTCTCTATCAACAATTACGAGAGTTTTCTGTTATTTCCTATAGTAGCCTCTTACGGCACGAACGGGAACGAAAAGGGCGTTGGATATTCTCTAACACCGCCACAACACCGCCAATAATAAAGTATGTACGTAATTGTAAACAGTCAAGTATAATTTTCTTCTTCTAACCTATTATATAATATTATTTTTTATGGAAGAGAGGACGAACTCAATACGTGGTAGAGCGATGCTGAAGTTATATTAGTAGTAAAGTTGTAGCACGAATGGGTCGGCTCGACCGGGGAAGGACTACATTCTCACAGAATACCAGCGTCAAATAGTAGCTTAATGCTGCTATGTTTCGTATGGTGAGTGAAGAGAAAAAGGGTCTCCCTTTTTTACTGGAAACAAGAGATTTCATCTTAGTCCTCACGGGTGACAACGCATCTGCATTTTGATTCGTAATCGAGGCTAGATGTAGATGTCTATGGGCCACAGCAATCACTTACCATCAGGTAGACTGTGTACTCGTTTTTCACCCTATCCTATAAAAAAAAACTAGCACGTTATTATCAGCTATGGATGCGCCATATGCATCCAGAACCAAAACCAGAGAAATTGTAGTTGCGTTGTTAACCTTTTAGTAATGTAGAAAAAACTGCTGGCCACAGTGTGTTTGACAGTGTAGTCGCGCGTGACAGAAAAGTCCTACAAAAGCGCTTGACGAACTGTCAACCACTGTAATGATGAGAATGGAATTTTAGATATATGTTTTATCATAAAATTTATTAAGGAATTGATGAAAAAAGCGCAAGCTGGATTCTCAACCACTGAGATGAAGTTATGGTGAAATTTACATTTGTTCCATATCTAAAAATCAATAAAGGAACTGAAGCAGAATTCAGTAGAACTTAATTGATAGAAAGGTTACGAGTATGTTTAGTAGAAAGCTAAACATATTATATTTCTCTCTCGTTCCTACTCCTTGAATAGTTGTTTTAAAAGAAGAAATCAACTGTGCAACTGTTTTGGTGTAGCTGATATATTAAAATTAACTACAAATCCGTTCCTTCTGGATACGACAAAGTACAAGAGCACTTACATATGTGAACAAACTTACATTATTATAATACATTATGCATAAGAAAGAAGCTCACTCAAGGAGATAAAGTTTTCGGTTTATAAATTTTCAAGCGTGAACATAACATAACTTTGTTGTTTTAAAACTGTTTTGAACAAGATCTTACTTAAGAGGATTTAATAACATCACTTTTTAGTTTTTTAGTTTATGTTTTCATATTCGTGTTGTTAAGATAATCTATAATTCCATTTCAGGTCAAGGGTGTCGTAAGAGTCAAATGATGCAACGTCAGAAAATTTAGAGAACTCTGACACAGCCTGATAACCTTTTAAAAATTGCCAGATGTAAAACATTTCTGCCACTATAATTCTT
Organism: Parnassius smintheus behrii; assembly: GCA_036936625.1. Taxonomy (NCBI): domain Eukaryota; kingdom Metazoa; phylum Arthropoda; class Insecta; order Lepidoptera; family Papilionidae; genus Parnassius; species Parnassius smintheus. The sequence goes on along the minus strand of JAUPFT010000003.1, from coordinate 59,670,272 downwards.
CTTACCGCAATCGATGTAAGCCAACAAAAGTGAACTGCTGCACTTAAGTCTTCCCCGTAGTTTGCCTCGTAGGGGGAATATTTGCCATAGTTGCCACGCTCGGCTTTTTTCATTCAGATGTTATCAGATAGATTCTCCGTGGATATTTCCGGGTTCTTTCTGTCGCTTGTTACAACGTCCACGGGGTGATATGAGGTAGTATTAGTTATTTTACCAGCCCCTAGTTGACCACTGCTCAGCACATCATAGTCCTTCTTATGTAGGGAAGATTTGTCATAATCATAGCGCTTAATATGTAGGTGGAATGGCGAACGCAATAATTCTCGCATCTTTGAAGTTGATTACCATCAGTTATAATTGAGGCAAAATTATTACTGGCTTGCATTACTTATAAAGTCAACGTTAATTTTATTGATTAAAGTTGCTCTCTTCATCTCTTTACACCAAATAACAAAAGAAAGAGACAGGTGTGGAGATAATGAATACTTAAATAAACGATACACAACGATTATTATTAGTAAGGACGTTAAATGTTATTTAACATTTCCGACATTTCAACGATACAATACCATTTTGAATAATTTTTTGTAAATAATATTAGAGTGATAAGCGAGATAAAGTTAATAGTAAGTAATATTAAAGTCCCGTTTATCTCTGTTACTTCTGTAAAAATATTAAATTTTTTACAGAAGTAAGAGATATAAACGAGAACATAATTTACTTAATGGTAAATGCTGAAAAGTTGTACCCCAATCAAACACGATGCTGACATCTGAGTTAAAATGCACATTTGTTATAAAATGAATAGTATGTATATAAGGGTGATAGTCGGATAGTCCACCTGATAGATAATGGAACCTGCTACAAACTTTTTTATAGAAGTAAGAATGATACGATCACACATTTTACCTAACGTTGAATGCTGAAGAAATTGCATCCCTTAAATCAAACACAATGCTAACATCTGAATCAAAATGCAAATTCGTTGTCACTCTTGAGTGCTAAGTGTAATAACTAATGACCTGTTACCAGTAAAAGGGTCTCCGGTTCTCCACTCACAATACAAAAAACACAGCTGGGTTATGTTGCTATTTTGAGCTAGTTTTTTGAGCGAGCATAGTTTTATTTGGTAAACTATTTATTAATCTATGATTTTACTTACATTGGACAAAGTTTTACGTAGTAGAGGACGATCACCTGAAACTTCATACAAATAAGACCGCAGATGCGTTGGCAAACCTGTAAAAGTAACATTAAGTGCCTCACGGTGTGTAATTATTCTTCACATATAATTTTTTTTATAGAAGAGAGGGCAAATGAGCGTGCGGCTCACCTGACGGTAAGCGACAACCGCCGCCAACGAACAAGTGCAAAACCAAGGGAATTGCAAATGCGTTGCCGACCTTTTGGAAAGGAGTAAGCTCTTTTCTTGAAGGTTACTAAGTCGTATCGGTCCGGAAAAGTCGTCGGTGGTAAACTATTCCACAGAAAAGTTGTACGAGGAAGAAAACTCCTAGTAAAACTTACAGTAGTGGACCGCCAAGCACCGCACCCAGATGGTGTGGATACTATCAGGAATTTTGACACGATGTGCGTTCGTGAAAATTGGCGGCTGAAACTAATCCTACCAATTCCTCAGAACACTCCCCATGGTAGATACGATAGAAAACGCAAAGGGATGCAACATCCCTACGCAGCGCCAGCGAATCGAGCCGATCAGAAAGAACTCGGTCGTCGACGATTCGAATCGCTCTGCGCTGGAAGCGTCAAAGGGGTTCTTTTTAGCAGTTAAAGCGAAAACTTGTGTCTTCTGGGGATTAAATAGGACTAGATTTATTCGCCCCCAATTCGAGACTTTGTTAAGCAAAGACTCGACTTCAGGCACAAGTTTGCCCCGGTACTCGGAGACGTTTTCCCGAGAAATATAGGCACGACCAGTGTAAGGCATCACCAGTACTGTCGACTGCATAGCAATGAATGTTATGAGTTTGCAACATATCATTGATATGCAGAAGAAAAAGCGTTGGTGATAGCACGCATCCTTGTGGAACACCAGCGTAAATAGGCTTGTAATCAGAGCATGCACCGTCTACTACGATCTTGATGCTCCGATTAGCAAGGAAACTAGTGATGCATTCACACAATTTCTCTGGAAACCCATAGGAAGAGTAATGGGTAAAGGGTAAATGGGTACACTTCTGATTTCCGGTAGACATAGGTTAGAGTTTGGTACCTATTCATAAGCACTCAGCAGGTAAGAACGCTTAGAATCTTGTTCCGACACGTTACAATTAGAACCATTAGTGAGATTCTAATAAAATAAATTTCCAAACATGCGTTTTGGACATGACATGAATGAACATATTTTAACTGCTATAGTATTTACGTAATACTTAATGACTATTTGAACTGTATACGCATAAGTTAAACAATTTAATAATTAAATAATAATATAAAAATTAATTGAAATGTTCGCCAAGAAAAGTGGTAGAGCCATGTTACAGTTACATTATGGCTGTACCACTAATGGAGTGGTTCGACCGGGGAAGAACTACACTATCACAGAATACCACGTGAAATAGCAGCTTAATGTTGCTGCGTTAAGTATGGTGAGTGTAGAGAACCGGAGACCCTTTTTACTGGAAACCAGGTATTCCATTTTAGTCATCACTGGTGACAACGCATCCGCGTTGTGATTCTTAATTGAGGATAGATGTAGATGTCAGCATCTACTTACCAACAAGTGGACTGTGTGTTCATTAGTCATTAAAAGAAAGAAACACAGCGCTAGAAAATATTATCATATAATAATATATTACATGTACACATTAACCTTTTTTTTATAATACACACATTAACTTTATATTATCATGTTGATACACAAGTCGCCGTCGCTTCACACTGTCCCTGAGGTGTTAGGGCGGACGTTAATTTACTAGCAGTTAATTTAAGCCGTTTTATGGGGCTGGGCTTTTGGGTCCGAAAGAAATGTTTAGTTGCGATTTGCATGTCCAGCGTAACTGGTGCCTGGGGAGGAGTGAACTCGCTTCTTGAAGATTTACCTTCACTAATGACGTTTTCCACTTACGGTGTCGGGCTCCTTTAAAGGATTAACAAATGTCCAAAGTTCTTATTAAGTCATTAGTCTGCGCTTCTATAACAACGGTAGGGGGAAATTATACGTAGTTATATGGATCACCCTAAGAACTTACCTATTTACGGTCAATTGATATTTCAGGGCAATTTTTAATATTTGTATTACATACAAGTAATTGGTGCGGTATTTGTTTATTAAACATTTTTGTAAAAGTATGGGAAACGGTCTTAGCAGTGTTTACAGCTCTATGCCCCACCGCAGTTTATGCTGAGCTAGAACTATTTCACAATGACAATACTCCTCTCATAACTCTATTAAGGAATATCTTAGGGCTGAATATTAGTGACAGGGTGAGAAATTGTGTGATAAAAGAAGAGTGTGGTTTGCAAGATGACGTGACCAGGATTAAGAAAATAATGCTTCGGTGGTTTGGTCATATAGAAAAAAAATGAACGAGGAAAGAGTGACAAAGCGAATCTATGTTGCAGAAGTGAACGGCAGAGTCGAAAAGGGACGTTCTACGCGAAAGTTTATCGACCAAATTGGCGATATATAGAAAATAGGCGCAATTAAGAGTACCCTTAACCGACAGGAATGTATGTATATGTATATGGATGTGGAGGAGGTTAGAGAGGTGTGTCAGGATCGTGCCAAATGGAAGTCTGTGGTTTCTACCTACCCCTCTAGGAGACGGGCGTGTATGTTACTTTTTACCTCTGTAGATAAGTTATTTTATCTATCTATCTAACTATCAAACGCTTCCTCGGTGTAGGAGAAATATGTGGACTATAAGTTTCCTTGTCACTTGGTTTTTTTTAAAGATGGAAATGTCCATTATAAATTTATAAGTAAGTTTAATTGGGAGTAAATACTCCACATTTTAGGTAATTAATTAAAATTTTAATATTAAAATATTTGTTTCCTAACAAGATTATTGCTTAAAGTTAAAAGCATTTAAATAAACATAAATACGAGAGCTGGTAAACGTTTGTACAAATGCTCCAAGCGTGTTTACACAAAGTTTGATGATGTAAATTAAAATAATACCGCTCTATATTTATGTTAGGTTTAAGGCAACCTGGGTTTGTTGTAAACAAAAAAGTTACTTCTGCCTACTTGATATTCGCAATAAAATTAGGATTCGAAGGATTGAGAACAAAGTAAAAGTCAAAGGTTGAACACGAAATAATTAAATATAGCTCAATTGTGAATTAAATGAACAAACGAAAGAGACGAACAAAAGAAGGCAGGTAAAACATAAACAAAAAGAGAATCTTTTTTGTTAAATATGGATTATAAACAATACCTATTGAAAGTCACTTTTTTCATTTATCACTGGTTCGCAAAAAAAAACCTCAGTCCTGGGAAGAAGAACCAGCAAGAAACCCAACGGGACTATTTTTTTACATGACAGCTTCCAATCATGTATGTTACAATTAACAACACAAAACAAATTAGAAATAGCTTGGTAGCGATCTCCCTTCCCAGGGGTTATTATCATCCATAAATTCCTTAATATTATAATAACCTTCTTCTATGTGTCATATGGGAGTATACAGTCATACAAGTGACAAAATTTCGTGCATTTACACAAAGCTTTTTATGTGGTAGAGCCACGCTGTAGCTATAATATAGTTGTAGCACGAATGGATCGGCTCGACCGGGTTAGGACCTCGCTCTCACAGAATACCAGCGTAAAATAGCAGCGTAATGCGACTGTGTTTCGTATGGTGAGTGTGGAGAACCGGTAACCCTTTTTACCAGAAAAGAGGCATTCCATGTTAGTTCTCAAGGCTGACAACGCATCTGCATTTTGATTTGCAAACGAGGATAGATGAAGATGTCTATGGGCCACAGCAACTACTTACCATCAGGTGGACTGTGTGCTCGTTTGTTACCCAATGCTATAAAAAAATATTTATGGTTAAAGCTGACTGAGGGGGCCTGCGCTTTACCGTAATAATTATTTCATTCGAATTAGTAACTAATGGTATAAAATAATAAGCAGCATAGTTCTACTGTGTTTCGTGTGGTGAGTGTCGAAAACTTATATTTGTAACAAGGCCTTCAATCTCGGCCCCCACGTGTGACAGCGCACCTGCATTTTAATTCGTAATTGGGGATAGGTGATCTAAATATTTGTTTTGCGCACTTGTCAATAACATCGTCATAGTTTAAAGCAATAAGTTTACTTCAATGTTAAGTAGTATCACTAACGAATTTAATCTTTTATCTGTCATGGTTGAGCAAAGATAAATTTCTTTCTCTTTAGGCAAGAAAAATTTCGCTCATCTCTTTTCAACTGCTGTCGGCCGTACACGCACATTCTTCGTATAAGAAATTTTGGGCTTGCGTTAATTTTAATCTCGCGCCTAAGAATAATCAGCGAATCAAACTGCACGAATCAAAATGCAGATGCGTTGTCACACGTGAGGGCTGAGATTGAAGGCCTTGTTACCAATATATCCGTTTTCGAAACTCACTATACGAAACACAGTACAACTATGCTGCTTATTAATTTATACCGTTCGTTACTGATTTAAATAAAATAATAGTTATGGTAATAGTAGATGTCTATGTGCCACAGCAACCCCTTACGATCAGGTGCACTGTGTGCTCGTATGTCACCCTTATACTATAAAGAAAGTTGCAGTGTGGCATACAAAGATTTTCTAAAACATTGTTTACTGTTAATAAAATATGAGGAGGTCTTATGTTCAAAGTTCTAGTAATGAAATTCATTGTAGCTAAACACACAACTCGGTGTTGTACAAAGCTAAGCCGTTAGGTTAACACAACCCGAGCGTTTGACCGGTCATTTTTGCCCCGGAGCCTTTCTAAACGCTGTCAAACCCTAAATTATCCCGGGGCAAAATTGGACACTCGTTAATTATAACTTCACCAACGCGCCCGGTAAAACTGCACGCTTCAATTAAAAGTCTTCTGAATTAGAGACTAGTCAACGTTACACGAAAATTATAAAGAACATTATGGACATAGAGTAGTGTGGTTGGACGGTGATGTGCAATTTAAAAATGCCTCGTAGTTTTTTTTTTAAAAACCTGAAGCAACAAACCAACCACGGACCTGCAGGCAACTTTAATCAAAGAATAACTAAGGTCCGACCTCCATTTTTTTAAATCGAGGTGGACGACATAAACACCGAAATTTAAAGAAATTTTCTTTCTCATATACGACAGGCCAAGCAGAAAGTTTTTTGGTCTTGAGACACTGGCGAGTTATTATTTAATTTGACAATAAAATAAAAATAAAACAATAAAAAAATAATTTACAAGTAAACATTCAAATGTTCCGATTGCAAATTATCCTCCACAATTTTTAAAAGCTAAATTGAAATAACGTGTTCATTTTTAAATGGATCTGCGTTAGCAATATTTTCGTGCGATGATTTTTTATCATTTCAAATATCGCCTTAAACCGGATGAGTCGTTTGGAAGACTTCAAATGGTATTTACAGTAGGTCTCCAAAGAGTTCCGTATATTTAGGTAAAACAAATTTCCGCACGGTCTATTAACTATGGAAAATGAAGAAAGAAGTGGTCGCCCTTTGATGGCTGTTACAGAAGGAAATGTGTAAGCAGTAAAAAATAGTTAGATCGAATTAATATGCGAATGGAATATAAATAGATTCAACATATTTTAAAAGAAAAAAAGAGACACTTTTATTTGGCACATATTTCCAAAAGCAAGTAGTTATTTATAAAAATAAAAAAAAAACTAAACAACTATACATATGCTAGGATTAGTGGTGACGGGGTTAGTGCACGCAATTGAGAGAGGGCGGGAGGTGCTCTTCAAACTAGGCAAGACACATCATTTTATTTAATTGAGCGGATGGTTGCAAAATAACTATTAATACCTTTATTAAATGAAAATTATAAATTTCAAAGTAACAAGAAGAATTAAATACACGCAGCCTGATAAAACCAATAAGGCACTAAAACGAAAGAATTGTGTACAGAAAGTAATTTGATCCGCTGTCCGTTGTTGTGATGAAAAATTCTTTTACCTTGGCGAAGTATCGGAGGAACTTTGGCCCGTGTAAACAACGTAACTTCAAAAGCAATAAGACAAACGAAAAGTGTAACTTATACGTACAATTTGAAGTATGAAATCGAATCCTAAATGATGAACGAATAATTTATAATTTATTAAGCTATTGCATAGTTTCTATCGCGGGCCTTGAGCGCGGGGACCGAATCCAGAAATTTATTCCGTAACGAAAAAACCTCACTGCTGCTCCGAAATCGGACGAATACATAAGCAGCTGTTTATGAGAAAGTATATAGGTGTATAGGTATTTATGTACAACAGTGAATAGCTGTACTTGTAAAATTTGTGTATAAAGTGTTTTGAATATGAATGAACAAAGTGAATTTATTATTTATTTATTTAATAAAAGAAAAAAATTTGTTTTCTTATCGGTCACCACGCTCAAAAAGTGTAACTTGAATTAATATCAAAGAAAAAGAAATACTGCATAAATAAAATAAATAAATAATTATAATTGCATAAATTAATACAAAATGCTATGAAATAGCTTTACCGCGGCGGTCCCCGAGTGCCACACGTCTTTTTTTTATTTGTTTTACTTCATATAAACTAAAATATGTATATGGGCGGAGTTAATTCCGGTAAGTGTAAAAAGAAGTAGGTAGGTAAAGTCTATATACAAATGTATAACTGAATACATATTAAAATAACGCATTTTTAATAGGATAAGGTGACGTACGAGCACACAGTCCACCTGATGGTAAGTGGTTGCAGTGGCCCATAGACATCTACACCCATCCTGGATTACGAATCAAAATGCAGACGCGTTGTCACCCGTGAGGAGTAAGAAGGAATGCCACGTTTCCAGTATAAAGGGTCTCCGGGTCTCTACACTCACCATACGAAGCAAAGCAGCATTAAGCTACTATTTTACGCTGGTATTCTGTGAGAGCGCGGTCCTGCCCCGGTCGAGCCGACCCATTCGTGCTACAACTATACTACTAATATAACTGCAGCATGACTCTAACACGTACATTTTTTAATTAAAAATTAAAACTTATATAGAAATTTTAGTTATTATAATAATTTGTTACTTGATTGTATTAACAGTACAGTTTGAGGATTATAAAAAAAAAGTAAAATACCGACCGCAGTTAGCAGTTATTACCGGCCTATTTCTACCGGTAAGTAGAAGTGGACTTACTACTTTGTTTTTGTTTAAAGGTTAAGTTAAAATAGAAAGTATAATTACTAATTACGCGACATTCCATCTATGCTCAGGGTTGACATTAGACAAAAATTTTAGTTGTTTCTGGTTGCTATAAATTACCATTGAGCTGCATTGATCAATACTCATTATCTCATTAAGTTTTCTGTAAACTTGATTCAGTGTCGTAAACATTCTCTTCTCTTAATACAAGTGGTAAAATTAAAAAAAAAATTGTACAACCGACTTCAATACAACAACTGACAGAAATGAGGGTGTACCGTTAATGTTATGTGATTGCATAAACAGTGCAAAAGATATGAGATAGCAGCAACCGCGGTCGATTTGCTGGCATTTATTGAAGATTTTTTTTTGTCTGTTTCCGAAATCCATCATGAGATTTTTACGGAATTTAAATGCGACCATTTCGAAATAAAACTCTTTCGAATAAAAAGATTTTTGTAAATCGGTCTATATATGACGGAGTTATGCCCGAAAATACATAAAAACATACGAATTGAAAACCTGCGGTCATACGAACTTCTTCTTCGAGGTTGGTTAATAATTAATAAAATCAGTAAACATGAAAATACATATTCACTAACCGTTTTAGAAAAACGTAACCCAAACGTGCAATGACCTGAGCACGATTGGCCCAGTGAACCCCGTTCACAACCAATTGTCGTCTGTGCGTACATTACGAGAAGTGAAATCTGAATGAAAGAATCGTTCCCAACAAATCCAATTTAAAAGGCAGGCGATAAACACCGAGGCGTGACTGTCAACAAAGCAAAGCTTAGTTAGCCTTCCAAGGCTGATAGAAATCTTGATTTGCTTGACGTGTCTGCGGGGAAATTAACAGATATTTTTGAGACGTAAATACCTCTTTAAGAACGATGGTTGTTTTAACTTCACTAGTAAATGTTTCCGAACACACAACCGACAGATTAATTCGTTCTTCATTGTCATTGCTGTAGGCATAATAAACATCACCTGTCTCTTTGATCGTTATTTATAAATTTACTTTACGGGCCAATTTGTTTAGGATTAGGTTAGATAGTGTCCGCAAGGAGGAGTCATGTTCATAAGTCTTACACATATAACTTTTTTATAATTGTTTAGTTTTAAATTTAGTTCATAAAGGTGAGAAAGTATTTTGTCACAGGAGGCATTTTGTCGCAGAAGGCATTTTGTTTGAAAATTTAGTCGACTAATAATGTTACAACTACTAACTTTTTTTATAGGATAGGGTGACAAACGAGTACACAGTCCATCTGATGGTAAGTGGTTGCTGTGGCTCATAGACATCTTCATCTATCCTCGATTACGAATCAAAATGCAGATGCGTTGTCACCCGTGAGGCTAAGATGGAATGTTTCGTATCCAGTAAAAAGGGTCTCCGGTTCTCTACACTCACCATACCAAACACAGCAGCATTAAGCTATTAAGCAACTATTTTACGCTGGTATTCTGTGAGAGCGTGGTCCTTCGCCGGTCGAACCGAACCATACGTGTTACAACTATACTTCTAATAAACAGCAGCATGGCTCTACCATGTAAGGAAAAATGTATTTTACACGTGATTTACAATGTATACATATCACAATCACAGCAATATTTAAAATTTTAAATGTTTCACAGTTGCAACTTTTTTATAGGGTACGGGTGACATACGAGCACAGACTTTACTTGATTGCAAGCGGTACTGTGGCCCATAGACATCTATATCTATTCGCGATTATGAATCAAAATGCAGATACGTTGTGATCCCTGAGGACCAAGATAGAATGCCTCGCTTGCAGTAAAAAGGGTCTCCAGTTCTCTACTCTCACTATACTAAACACAGGAGCAATAAGCTGCTAATTTACGCTGGGATTTTGTGAGAGCGTGGTCCTTCTCAGGTCAAGCTGAGCCATTCGTGATATAACTATAATATAGCCGCAGCATGGCTCTACCACATATAATAAAAATCGTAATAATTTTTAACATTAATATAGTTATCACTTTCAAATGGTACATGGCTGCATATAGATTAGAACTAATTTAAATAAGTCCTAATTTAAAGAGTTCATATTCATAGCACGGCCTCTTAATCCACCGTAACGTTTATAAGGAATCCCGTCTCTACTGGTCTCTTTTAAAGCAAGGAGGAAAACTTCTTCAACTCTTTTAATCCTGGCAATGTGTTTTGTCGCGGAGACCGCCCATTGTTGCTGAAAAACTTTTTCTTTTCGCAAGTTTTTTTTTCTTTAATTTTATTTCAGCCTCCGAGGATTATCAGACGTCCTCGTAGCATTCACGACACGATTACGATTAGGTTTTTTATGTAAGCGGTTTTAACTTTTTTACTGTAGCTAGGAACTCTTATTAGCGTTGCAAATTCCAAAGATATCGTATGAACATTTTAAGGTTTTTGTTTAAGTTTCTATTATAGAATAAGGGTGACAAACGAGCAAACTGTCCACCTGATGGTAAGTGGTTGCTGTGGCCCATAGATATTTACATTTATCATCAATTAAGAAATCAGAATATTTATTGCCAATAAACTGACGTCAGAACTACATGTTACACAGTTTACCCATATCGGGTATGCAACAATTAAGGAACAAAACATTATATAAATTAATGTTTGGTATTAAAATATCAAAATGCAGATGCGTTGTTACCTATGAGGACTAAGATGAAACACTACACTTCACCTTATGAAACACAGCAGCGTTAAGCTGCTATTTTACACTGGGACTCTGTGAGAGATTGGTCCTTCCCCGGTCGATCCTACCCATTTGTGCTAAGTGCAGTATAGATCTACTACGTACAAAAAGGAAGTTAGAAATAATATTTTGCAATAATCCATAGAAATTTTCCTCGGTCTGTTTAAATGACATTTAGGCAATATAAGATAAATCAATGTATTCCAACGCTAAATTACTTAACATAACGCTTAGTTTATTTACGTTGAACATATTAATTATGTAAGTTTCTCAAAACAAAAACTATATATATATATATGTTTTATTAAATTTTATACTTATTTAATATTTACGTCATTTAATTTATGTTCAGGTTATTTTTATTTGTGATCGTATCGGATCGGAAGTCGTGAGCAGAAAAGAAAGTTCCCAGTTATGTTCACTTTTGGAAACGAATTAGATTCTGTGATTTCGTTATTTTTATTCAGTGGCAAAGTTTGTATTGCTTTTTCTTTTTAGTCACAGCGTGGAACTGCTTTTGTCTTTAAAATAACCTTAGATAACATTTTAGGCGCTTTCTTTCGTTGAAAGATTTTTATCAGAATGATTTATTTAAATAATTTTTATTCGTTTCGTTATCTAGAATAAAAAGTTTTTTGAAGTAAAACTTTTATTTTATAATCTCATTAATTAAGACTAGGTACCTGTTACATAACATATACCATGCCAAGTATGAACCATCTTCTTCACAGAACAAATAATATACTACGGTTATCATAAGCTCTGCTATATGATGACCGTAGTATATACAACATGTAACATAATTAACGCACTTTGAGAAAGTGGTTTGGGCAGAATCGTTTACTGAATGGATTCCTATCATTTTTAATATAGGTAATTTTTTGTCCCAAAAATAATTAAAACTACGTAAATTACAGTCACACTAAATCTGTACCGTCAAAACAAAGTGAAATGGACCGTAACTTAAGGCAGTAAGACTTTTAAGAGTGCAGTTTTATTTGTATTATTATTAATTCTGTCATTCAATAAAAATAAATAAAAATGATCTTTATTTCAAGCACGTTAAAGTCTTTGCGTTCGTGGATTTGTACTGTGACCACAACATTCTTCCGGAATTAGCACAACTAATTTGATAAATAATCAGTGCATAAAAATGTTTAACTAAAATTCAGTGTATGTACGATTATAACATAATATACTAATTGGGGTGTCTGAGGGTGTGCGTTAATTACGTTACATATTGCACGCAAGGATAAAATAGATTGCGTAGTATATAATATCTATTGATGCAAATATATTATATGTGGTTAAAAGTTAAACAAGCAAATTACAAAATTTGGACCCGATAGGATATTGGCCGTGAGCTAGGCACTGTTATAAGCATAAGATTAGTGAATATAGAATATTTAATAAAACTCATTGTATGCAATAATATGATTTAAACTTAAAAACTGGGAATATTAGAATTGTTATAGAATACACAAATCTATCGGGAAAAGCTGCAGCTGTTTCTAACGGAAGCGAGTGTCTCGTTAGACGAAAGCGTCCTGTGTGTCGGACATAAGACGTCAACCTAGTCCCCTTCCATCTCCTTTTCCCAGGGGATCTTCTGGCCCCCCGCTGACCCCTCTCAATTCTGTCGAACACAGCCGATGCCTTCGTTAAAATCGTGATAAGAACTGCGATATACCGCTTGATCCTTCGAGCCGTATCTCATGTGATTTTTACGACTACTAGGGATTTATCCAGTTTCTATATCGGATAAAGGTAAGGCTTAGATTTCAAAACACAATATTTAAAAGCCTTACTTTCCAACATCATTGTTGATTAAGAATTTTTAAGTTCTAAGCGATTTATAAACTGAGTAAACACCAATATAAGTAAATATCATAATCATCATTATTATTATACAACCCATCACGGGTCCACTTTTGAATAAAAGCAGTAGCATTTTATATATTGTACTACTAAAATAAATGTATACAAACAAATCTACTGGTTAGATGAGAATTTTTTATATAATATGGGTGACAAACGAGCACACAGTTGACCTGATGGTAAGTGAATGCTGTGGCCCATAGATAACTACATATTATATCTTCAATTAATCCACCGATGCGTTGTCACCCCTTAGGGCTAAGATGGAATGCTTCGTTTCCAGTAAAAAGGGTATCTGGTTCTCTACACTCTTCATACGAAACACATCAGCATTAAGCTGATATTCTGCGAAGGCGTGGTCTTACCTGGGTTGAGCTGACTCATTCAATATAGCCTCAGCGTGGCTCTACCACGTGTAAAGAACTAAAAGTAATATTATAACATCATTTCTTCATTTCAGTTTTAGATTTAACTTTATTACAAGTGGAGACGCCAGCAACTTAAGGTATCTTCGATAAAGATTTAGTGGACTGTAATTTTGGTGCATACGGCAAAGGGGAAAATAAATAGGTGGGATAGCACGCACTGACCTGATGAGGGCTGCCGCGCCTTCCTCCTGGAGTGTCTGCTATACAGCTAGCTCGCCACGTGGTTCGGCGCACACGCACTCTGGGAACAGTCTCGTGAAGTCCCACACTCTCCACCTTTGCCCTTACGGGGGCGTCTCACACTTTTATGAGTTACAAAGACACAATGTCTGATGCGGTGAATATTAAACATAAACAGGAGAACTCAATGTTCATCCTGCGCGGTTTGCGGTTATGTACATAAGACGCGACGGGTGGCCGTGCGCTGCGGATGGCGTAATATCACTTAGTATAATGACGCGCGCCGAGATCCTCTTTTTCACCTCGGCGGCAGCGCGTGCGGTAGGAAAGGGAAGGAAGGAAGGAAACAAAAAATATGCACTAGTCATGTTGATAAAGTAGATATAACTTAGGACGAACTCAATGCGATATGTAATGTAATGTTGATAAAGTAGATTGTTAACTGGCGTTACCATTTCCTCCCGCCCTTAAAGGGTCACCTTTAAAAGACAACCGTAATATAAAAAGTAAAAGGAAAACAAATAAATAAGCGGTATATAAAGGGAGAGGATGCGCTCAATGCGCATGTCTCATCTACTAACCTTACTTGGTAAGCGAGAAAATGTATACATAAATATAATACTGCGGTTTAATACCTTTTTAATATATATAAATATAAACTTAATTCCTAATTTAGATAAATAATTATAATCAAAATAATCGTGATTTATTGTCTTGGGAGAGGGCAAATACGAGCAACAGGACGGAGATATGTTCCCTTAGTAGTTCTCACGGTCACTACTCGAACTACGCCATCCTTCGAAGGATGAACAGACTCGACAATCGCTAATGGCCAAGCAAGGGGCGGTTCATTATCATTTATCACAATTACAACCATGCCTGGTACGATAGCCGTAGACGGGGTGATCCACTTCTGACGAACTTGTAATCCGTGAAGGTATTCCGTCCTCCACCGGTCGCAAAACGACTGAACTAATTTATCCAGTAAAGAATGCCTGTGTAACAGACTGGTAGAGTCAGATTTGACTTTGGGTGCGGGTAATGACAATAAAGGTGCGGTATTCAAAAAATGACTCGGAGTAAGAGCTGAAGGCTCTGCAGGATCAGAACTTAATACTGTCAAGGGCCGCGAGTTTAGCAAGCACTCGATTTGCGCAAGAACAGTATTAAGCTCTTCGTATGAAAGTAACTGATGTCCGATAACTCGGAACAGATGCGTTTTTACGACTTTGATCATACTCTCCCAGGCGCCTCCAAAATGAGGAGAGTTGAGACAGATGAAATTTTAATCTATGGTAACCGCGGTTAACTATGACATCTGGACGTTAAACATCTCAGTCCTTCCCGTGACCATGGGTGCTGTAAAGCTCTCGAAACGTCGGGTATTAAAAAGTTAAATATACGCGATAAATTCCGTAAAAACGAGTATTATTTCAAGATGAACTTCCATGTTATACGATTCTCAGCACACTCTTGCTCAAGCTTTGGGCGGTATTCAACGTTTAGAAATTTATAGAGATCGCGAAGATACGAAGCGGCACCTTTAAAATTCGTTCCATTATCCGAATATAAAAACTGAATCGGCCCTCGTCTAGAGAGGAAACGTTTAAGCGCAGCGAGGAAACTAGAACTACTAAGATCTGTAGCGATTTCTATATGTACAGCTCGAGTCGTGAGGCATGTGAAAACACATAAGTACGCCTTCTCACTGCGTACACCACGACGACGTACAGGAGTGTATGCGATAGGACCGGCATAATCGCAGCCCGTGTGTGTAAATGCCTTAATAGCTTGTCTTACACGACTATAGGGAAGATCAGCCATCAAAGGGTAAGTTGGACGGGGTCTAAGCCGGAAACATATATTACATTTGTAGACTCTGCTTCTCACAGTGCGGCGTGCGGAAAGTATCCAAAATTTTTGACGGAGCAATGACAATAACAATTCAGGCCCAGCGTGTAAATTTTTAATATGATAATAGTCAATGATCATGTTCACTACATGATCACTACGCGGGAGTTTAATTGGATGTTTTTGTGTGTAATCTAATGCGGAGTTCGAAAGACGACCACCAATGCGGATTAAACCATTCTCAATAAAAGGCCTTAAACGATTGAAAGCGGGCGAGCAAGGTTTGTTACCTTCAATATTTAAATATTCCACTGCAAAATGCTGTTTTTGCAGGGCGCGGAGGATTATAACCTCAGAGAAACTGAGATCATCAGCAGTCACTACAGTAGTGCTGCGGCGGGGCAATAATTTAGCAAACTTACACACGTACGCAATTATACGTAGAAGTTTACTCCAAGAAGAGATGCGGAGTGCGAGCTCATAAATCGCAGAATTACAGACGGATGTGCACACAGTGTGCGACAAAATCTTCTTCTCAGGCATATTTGCAATAACCTGATCGTCTAAAGCACGAAGAGGCCATTGAGATGGATCTAACGAAGTCCACTGAGGCCCATGGAGCCACAGGGGGTTTGAAACTAATTTATTTGGCGTAACGCCACGTGAAAGTATGTCAGCGGGATTCTCAGTACCTGCGACATGATAAAAGTTATCAGCGCGAATATTGTCGGTAATCTGAACAACGCGGTTTGCAACAAAGGTCTGCCACTTGTGTGGCGAACTCTTTATTCAGTACAGAGCTACTTTTGAATCTACAAAGGCATAGACTGATATTGCAAGGTCAAGAGAATAATTGTCGAGTACTCTGCGAAGCAATTTTGAGAGTAAAACCGCTCCACAAAGCTCAAGGCGTGCAATAGATAGTGGTTTCGTCGGTGCGACTTTAGTCTTTGCACAAATCAACTGGACGGTGTTACCATTGACGCTCTTTACATGTATGTAGACTACGGCACCGTATGCGCGCTCGCTGGCGTCGGAAAACCCCAGGAGTGACGCAGTACAGTTTTTGGATACACCAACATGTCGCGGGATACGTAAATCATTAAGAGCTGGTAATTCAGCACAGAATTGCCTCCACATCTTAATAATTGGCGGTGGTGGTATGTCGTCCCAATCTAAATTAAGTTGCCAAAGCTGCTTTATTAACATTTTGGCGTACGCGACTGTGGGAGCAACGAAACCCATTATGTCCCACAGGCGAGCGACAGTAGATAAGATGGCGCGCTTAGTGCACGTCACATCAGCGGGAACAGATATCTTAAAATAAAAGGCGTCACTATCGGTAGACCAATGCAAGCCTAGTATTTTATGTGGCATTGATTTATCGAACTCTACTTCTCCTGTAATTTTATGGGAAGTAGGGAGGTCATCTAAAACAGATCGACGGTTGCTATGCCATTTTATCAGGTCCCATTGGGCACCCTTGAATAAGTCTATCAGCTGCCGAGAGGTCTCACTGGCCTCGGATTCACTGGGCATAGAGAACGCGATGTCGTCCATATATAGCGAAGTAAATGCGATACGACTCGCAAGCGGATACTTTGCGCCGTCGTCATCAATGAGCTGTCTTACCGTGCGCAATGCATGGTATGGACTCGAAGTTAAACCGAAGCACACGCGATTGAAGTGGTATAACACAAGTGGGTCTTGTGGACGGAAGCGGTATAGGAAGCATTGGTAACGACGATCAGAATCGCGAACAACTATTTGCAGAAATTGTTGGCGACAGTCGGCTGTCATAGCGATTGGATGTAAGCGGAAAGTTAAAATTATATTGAACAAGTCGCCTTGCAAATTTGGTCCTGAATGCAGAATATCATTTAATGATCGCCCAGTGCTAGTCTTACTGCTAGCATCCAGGACGATGCGCAGACGCGTTGACTTCTTATCTTCGCGTAAGACTCCATGATGCGGTATGACATATATTGGAGCGGGTTCATGAGAGTCATACGGCGGTGCGGGGGATATATAATTTTTAGCTAAGTATTCCTTTATGACGTCATCATATGCTAACCTTAATGTAGGCGAGGCTTGAAGTTTCCTCTCCAAGCACATGAATCGTCGTCGAGAGGTTTCATAAGAATCTCCGAGAGAGTAAACGTCATCTTTAAATGGCAGGCCAACAATATATCTACCAGTAAAAGGATCGCGGGATGTCGTAGATTTATAAAACTCTTCACATTCAATGTCTGAAGGACACTGAATGGGCGGTGCGGAGGGTGGCTGTTCAAGCTCCCAAAATCGTTGCACTAATTTGTCAACGATAGGAGACTCTAGAACTGAGCAGCACGTTAAAGAATGATTTACCTGAAGTGTCGGCACTGAGCCCATAATAACGTAACCAAATACCGTACTCAAAGCTGAGGGCCCGGACAAGTCGTTAGACGAATAAATTACGTCTGGACATAGTAAGTGCGGGAAAAGGGATGCGCCTATCAAAACATCAATTTTATTAGGCATGCTATATCATTCATCAGCGAGTCTTATGCCATGGAAGTGTGATAAGACAGATGTGTCTACCACAGCAGTGGGCAAAAGGTCGGTGATTTGATCAACAACTAGCGTTAAAATATTGAAGTTAATATTCGAGTCGAATCGTGAGAAAATTTTAATATCAATCGATTTCGATTTTACAATTTTTTCAACTCCACCGAATCCTTTACTACAATACATTCGGTATCGTGTTGTTGAACGCCTAAACGATGACAGCACTCCTTAGTCATAAAATGGCTTTGAGCCGCGGAGTCTAATAATATACGAATAATTTGTTTCTCTCCCTTAGCATCGTAAGCAAATACTTGAGCGGTTGATAATAAAACAGTTCTCTGCGAACGACTTGCGCGCGCGGGAGGCGGTGAACGTTGAGAAACATTCTTGAACGAAGTACACAGCGCGACGTCTGAACGCGCACCTGCGGTGAGGGGTGGCGAGTGTGCGGGCGCGGGGGTTGTAGACTTCAGTGTAACTGGCTGAAGCGGTGGAGAACGCGCCAGCGCAGGGGAAGCATTATCGCTTCTGCGGTGGAAGTGCAACAATGTGTGATGTTTAAATTTACAAACTCGACAACTATAATTTGAAGAGCAACTAGACACTCGATGACTTAAACTGAGACAATTCACACATGCATTGTTACTCTTTACGCATTTAAATCGTTCCTGCGGCGTCATTTTATTAAAGTCTGCACACTTAAATAGGTGTTGATGCACAATATTATCGCACAGACACTTTGAGCAACTAGTCGTCGTGCTTACGTACGCCTGATACTTCGGCGACGAAGTATTATTACAGCGACGATTATTACCGTTACCTCGTCGATTGTTTGGTGCGCTATTAGAATTTGTACTAGAATCGGTGCGTTGCAAAACTTTGGAGCGGGTCTTAATAAAATTTACTAAATCATCAAAGGTAGGTACCATCGAGTTATGACTATATTCGAAAGAGCGAATGGTATCCGGGTCCAGCTTCTTAAGCGCGATATGAAGAACAATTAAGTCCGCGAGATTATCTAACTTTAAGTTTTGTAAAGCGCGCACTGCACTTATAAAGTTATCAGTAAATAAATCAAAATTATTTGCGGTGGCCGATTGCAATGGCTTAAATTCGAACATCTGATTAATATATGTAGATGCTAGCATACGCCGGTCTTCATATTTGTCAACGAGTGCTTGCAATAAAATTTTATAATTTTCAGCGCAAGGAGTTATACCTGAGCATACAGATAGGGCTTTGCCCGTTAGTTTACCTAGCAAATAGTATAACTTTTCAGCGTCGGTAAGCGATGTGTTGTCATGGACGGTTGATTTAAAGCTAGCATAAAATAAAGGCCATAAGCGAATGTCACCCGAAAATGGCATAAGTTCGATAGGCAGAAGTGTGAATCTGGCTTTAGATGGTGTACTAGTACCTTGTGAATTAGATTGCGAATATTGTAAGTAAAGCCTATTTATTCTACCGCAAAGAGACTCAAACGCAATGAGGCTGTTATAATCAGGTTTAGCAATAGGGTTTATTTTTAATAAATGTGAATTATAATTATCTAAGACCTGTTTAAACTCAATACGTAAAGCATTAATATTAGAACTTCCATCAAGAAAACGCTCCATCGTGGAAGTGTTTGTGTGGATGTCCGAGGACATATCATATATTTTTTGCACTATTTCAAATAAAGCATCTCGTTTAGCTAACAATAAAACCAACTCAGCATCAGGTGTGCCCTCATTATCCGAGGAATCGCTATTATTCGATGCTATTTGTTTTTTAGGCGGCATTACAGCTTAAGTTATACGGCAAAAATAAAATTATAAGTGGGTAGTCTCTAAGCGTCCTCGCTACGCGGTTGAATTATTAAATATTAGTTTTGTTAACGATGAACTTTAACTGTTAACTCTTATAATAATTATGAAGTTATTTATAACGAATATAATCCTTTTATATATGCAAATAATAAAGGTAATTAACAGTATAATCTATAGATGTAGTTAAAAGTTGATGACGTGATGTGAACATACAACAAAATAATTTATATAGATAATTATATGCTTATTCATTCTATGAATATAGTTTTAAAATTACTATGGATGTCACCTATTAGGACCTATTTTAGTGTTCTAATAAGGGCGGGGTTAATCCGAAGTCGGATTAAAATATAAATAATTAATTATATAAACGCTTATTACGATAACGATCTAATAAGGGCGGAAAGTCAAGGTCAATCCGGCTCGAAGGACCATTAAAAATGGAGACGCCAGCAACTTAAGGTATCTTCGATAAAGATTTAGTGGACTGTAATTTTGGTGCATACGGCAAAGGGGAAAATAAATAGGTGGGATAGCACGCACTGACCTGATGAGGGCTGCCGCGCCTTCCTCCTGGAGTGTCTGCTATACAGCTAGCTCGCCACGTGGTTCGGCGCACACGCACTCTCGGAACAGTCTCGTGAAGTCCCACACTCTCCACCTTTGCCCTTACGGGGGCGTCTCACACTTTTATGAGTTACAAAGACACAATGTCTGATGCGGTGAATATTAAACATAAACAGGAGAACTCAATGTTCGTCCTGCGCGGTTTGCGGTTATGTACATAAGACGCGACGGGTGGCCGTGCGCTGCGGATGGCGTAATATCACTTAGTATAATGACGCGCGCCGAGATCCTTTTTTTCACCTCGGCGGCAGCGCGTGCGGTAGGAAAGGGAAGGAAGGAAGGAAACAAAAAATATGCACTAGTCATGTTGATAAAGTAGATATAACTTAGGACGAACTCAATGCGATATGTAATGTAATGTTTATAAAGTAGATTGTTAACTGGCGTTACCAACAAGGACAGTAAGATTCATTAAAGAGATAACAAACGGTCCAAAGTATAGAATGAATCCAAGTAATAAGAGGCAAGTCGCGAATTGTTTGTCCTGTATCCGTGCAGGCTGAAGTCCGCAGCTCAATCGTACGGTACGATGTTTACCTAGCGAGAGACACACCGACAAAGCCCCTCGGCCCTAATCGGAGATATTGTGTTTGTTCCCCCTTGTGAAGATGAAATGGAAATTCGCAATAAAATATATTTATAAGATCATGTGACAAATTTTATCTAAGTCGACTAAAGTTCTGTAAGATTTATACGAGCTTTACGAATGGGTGATCCGAGGGTTCAGGGCTTCAGATATAATACACTGAGCTGGTATTGGATGCTATTTATTGGAAAAGAA
Source organism: Parnassius smintheus behrii (assembly GCA_036936625.1). NCBI lineage: Eukaryota > Metazoa > Arthropoda > Insecta > Lepidoptera > Papilionidae > Parnassius > Parnassius smintheus. The sequence continues at coordinate 59,649,143 of JAUPFT010000003.1, read as the reverse complement.
ATATTTACCTTGCCTAGATACCTACGTATGCTTTGGTACCTACGTAATGTCTACGTCGTGAGTTACGAAATTTAAGGTAGGTACTTCTTATCGCAGGCTATCAATCGACCGCCTTAGATTGTCATATAGGTGGGCGGGGGGGGGGGGGGGGTTGCAATTCATTGCCCTCTGTATCCTGTTACGACTTCCAAGGGATGATATGACGTAGAGTATTATTTTATGATTAATGATTTTTAATTGTTCATTAATTTAATTGTACTGGGTTTATATGTAGATAACTCATAATGAGATTGAAACATTTAACAATACTGTAGTTAGATTAGATTACACTTGTAATAACAACGTGTACATCTCCTTGTTTAAACGCACTAACAAATGACAGTTTTTTATTTAATTCAACAGTCTCTTTAAGACCTCGGCTAGACTTAGGCTATTATATAGCCTAAGTAGTAACTTCCAAAGTATAACGGTTTGCTTGGTGAGCTCACAGACGCCACAATATATAACCGCGTAGTGGAGATATCGCAGTTAACAATTAACATTTATTACATTTTATACCTTAAATAGAATGAATTCCGGTTGTGATCGATGAATATTTGAAACAAATAAGACACTAAATAAAAATACCTCTAATTTGAGTACTTAATATATCCCTTCCTAAGTTGCAAATATTTAAATCTCTAATTATCATATTAAATTTATTGTAAGAAAAATTAACTATTTATTTTAGTGGACTAATCAATGTCAATGTTACAGTCTAAGCAAACGTTCTATAGAGGCGAAAATTGTTTATCTATGTACCAATTTATTTTATCCAGCAGCAATCGTACTGCATAGGCGTGATGTTGCGCTTCCGGTTAAACTCCCGTTGTACGTGCACATTGCTTCGGTGAATAGTTTTAACCAGAAAATTTGTTTGAAAATCTCGTAACGTTTGAAATCACTTTTAGATTTTAGCGAAATACAACACTAGATGTAATGAGGGCTTTATGCTGTATATATGTAGTCTGTATTGAATAACAGTTGTTTTGCGTGATAGTAGCTCTATTCTAATTCACTCGTTACTTATTTTTTAAATAATATTTGGTATACGGTGTTTAATATACTATTATAACATATATGTATAGTACTAACTATACTTCTGTCTTTTATAAATACTTCTGTAGATTTGTGTGTATATCTTAGCAAACAAAATAAAATATTAATTTAATTTTAACCTTTGTGTAATAATTTGAAGCTACACCGAATATTTACGCTTTAGTTTTCAAAACAGCGCCATCTATCATCAATTGGAATAAGTAGTATATTTTACCTTTAGTTATTAGGAAATTAAATAATATAAAAATAGCTTTCGTTTCATTTTTTTAGTTCTTTGGTCATTTCATTTTAAAAGTGTAATAATTTTAAATAAGTAATAGAGACCTCCATTAAAAATATGAAACTTGATATGATTTTTAGTTCCCGTGAACACAAATAGGAAACAAAAAGATGAACATAAATATTTGATGATAAAATATACCTATGTGAAAAACTTAAAAGTATTTCGACATGTAAGCTAAATTGTTTGGATTGGCGCTTTGCTACGAGAGAAACGAAAATGGAGTTACAGAGTAAAAGTTATTGGATTCCTCATAAAATCGTCGATTGAATCGGGTTAAGGTAAAGGTAGGGGACAGGGGGAAGGTAGTGCAAACAGAGATATGTCGCCGGTAAACACGATCTGTCAAAGATCGTAGCATCCAATGTTCTGTTCGCCCGAACAGAATATTTACTTTCTAAACGTACTTTCTATTAATGTGCTTAAATAACACATTATAAGAAACAGTATTTATTTTATGATTTAAAGAAATGTTTGGTCGGAATAACTCCATAAATTATTTTAAGAGTATTGTTTTAATGAAGACAAAGAAATTATATATTTTAAATTTTCAGCTATTTAATAAAAATATTATACTAGATCAAATATTGCTATAAATTCAAATAACTTGCGAATTAATTTTATTTGTTGAACATTACAAATGTATGACAATTAAGACAAACTCATTGGAATTTCGTCCTTTTCTATTCTAATAAAAAGGTCAAGCAAAACATTTGAAGACACGTGAAATCCGCCAACACACATTGGGGCAGATCGGTGCGAACCTTTAACTTTCATTCGTTTTAAAAAATTATTAAGTTAGGGTAATCAATTTTTATCAACTATGTGCATTTTTAAATAATACTGTATTTTTTCAACTATGTAGTTATTCAATTGTATTGACTCATTAGAATTAGGTATCTCATCCACACCATTCCTTTAGTTTCTTGTTAGATTGTTGTAATTTAAAATGGAATGCTTAATTTCTGTGTTCCCTCGTCTTCAAAATTAACATACAAATTCGAAAGACAATTTCGCCGCGAGTCTCGAATCGAATGGGCTCCCTCAAGGCATTAATTCCGAGAAGCTTCGCGAGTATCACTTGTTAGAGATAAATTAAAAACCAGGCGACAGTTGGGTAGCGAGTTATTTTTCGCTAGTAAAGATGTTCAAGAGATTGTGAAGCTATTGTTGTACAATTGTTAATTGTTAAAAGCGATTATGGAATCAGGTATAAAAAAAAAATTCTTTTATAAAATTAGATCGATTTTTAAAAAGAAACTGTCAATGACCAATTTTTTGTTGATTGCATATTTAATTTTGACCTTGAGAAAAAAATAAACTTTTGAGTCGTGTGTGGAGGCAAAAGCAGTGGTAGCTTAGAGGCTTAACAATCACCGTAATTTTTATGGGACGAGAATTCGATCTCCAACGGCACTGATGAAATGTTCAGTTATAATTTAAAGTGGCGGATATAAATACATAAACATATAACATAAACACTCACGCCTGTCACCCAGAGGGGTAGGCAGAGACTACAGACTTCCATTTGGCACGATCCTGACACACCTCTTTCGCCTCCTTCACATCCATACACCTCCGCATACATGCTCGTCGGTTAAGGGTACTCCTAATTTGGCCCGTTTTCAATAAATCGCCAATTTGGTCGATAAATTTTCGCATAGGACGTCCCTTTCCGACTCTGCCATTCACTTCTGCAACATAAATTTTCTTTGTCACTCTTTCCTCATTCATTCTTTCCACATGACCAAACTACCGAAGCATTCCTTTCTTAATCCTGGTCACAACATTATCTTGCAAACCACACTCTTCTCTTATTACACAATTTCTTACACTGTAATTAAGATTCAGCCCTAACATACTCCTTAACGACCGCATTTCTACTGCGTTCATTCTACTCTCGTGCTTCTTCTGCCACACCCAACTTTCACTACCATACGTTAAAGTAGGGACCAACACAGCATTGTGAATTGCCATACGTGCCTTTTTCGACACATTTTGACTCTTCAGAATAGAGTGCAGGGCCCCATTTACTCTATTACCCGCATTCACTCGTCGTTCTATATCCTTAGCATATCTTCCATCCCTGCTAAATACGCAGCCCAAATATACAAACTCATCTACTTGCTCGATCAACTCCCCTTCTATTCTTATTTCACAATTCGTTTTACTTTCTTCTCTTTCAAAAACCATAACCTTCGTCTTACTTGCGTTCACTTTCATACCCCTTTAATATATATTTATATATATATATATATATATATATATATATATATATATATATATATATATATATATATATATATATATATATATATGTGTGTGAGAAATAGAAGAGGACTTAATAAGAAGAAGAATATTTTATCATTTTGTCAGTGGGAGATGTAGTGAAGAACTCATCATATTTACAGATTAATATGCGAAGAGAAAGAAGAAAAAAGAAGTGTGTGTTTTAAAGAAAAACTTAAAATTTTTTGGACAAAAAAATTCTTAGATCACTCCTGGCACTGCTCTCTGTCTATCTGATAGTGAAACAGGAACAATAAGAAAAACTTTTTCATTTAATATAGTAAATAATACTTGTTGAAAGTCACTTTTTTCATTTACCACTGGTTTGCAAAAAAAACCTCTGTCCTGGGAAGAACCAGCAAGAAACCCAGCGGGACTATTTTTTTTAAATAACAGCTTACAATCATGTATGTTACAATTAACAACACAAAACATAGAATATAGAAATAACTTGGTAGCGATCACCCTTCAACTTCAACCAGGGTTTATTATCATCCATAAATTCCTTAATATTATAATAACCTTTTTTATATAAACGTAGTTTAATAAAATTTTTGAACTTTGTGTATGTCAAATTTTATATATTATCTGGGATTTTGTTGTAAAAGCGTATACATCGCCCCAAGAATGAATTACTTTATTAAGCTTGTGTTTGTTCCTAGTATTTACAAAATGAATATCACTTATTTTTTGCAAAACTACTTTTATGTTTGAGTACGTACATTACATAATCATAAATGTATTGAGAGGCCAGAGTTAATACATTAATCTCCTTAAAGTTTCATTACTATCGGATCAGCCATTCCAAGCTTAGCTCTGACAGACAGACATACATACATTTTTAAAACGGTCATTTACGTATGTAACAGTCTAGCATGCAAATAACCCCTGTACCTAATAGAAGACAGTTATTTTCAGCATAGACGATATACGAATAACGACTTTCCGCGGTTGCTATATATGGCTCGTGACACCTCTAGCTGCATTATACAGTGTAAATCATTTCAAGGAAGGTTTTCCTCGATGCTGTATCGTAACCATGTTCTCCCGTAACAGGACCGTACGCTGGACCAGCTTTCCTTATAAGGTTTACAACTTCAAGGAGTAATTAAATAAAAAAGGAATACTGTCATGGAACCCGTTATGCCCATATATAGCATTATAGCCCATATAGGTCCCGCACCTATCGTAAGAAATGTTTTATATTTATAAAAAGTTTTTCTGTAGATAGATATTGGTTTTAATATTCTTATATGCGTTTCGAATGGTTTTGGTTTAAAAAACGATGTAAATGTTTAAAATTAATTATTTATAACAACGAATATAATCTGACGTTAAACACTACACATTTATATATTTTTTTAGAATAAGGATGACAAACGAGTACACAGTTAACCTGATGGTAAGTACATGATGTGTTCCATAGACATCTACATTTACCCTCGATTAGGAAACAAAATGCAGATGCGGTATTAACCCTTAAGGACTAGATGGTATGTCTCGTTTCGAGTAAAAATGGTCTCCGGTTCTCTACAGCTGCTATTATACGCTGGTATTCTATGAGAGCGGGGTCCCTCCCCGGTCGAGCCGACCCATTCGTGCTGCAACCATAATATAACTGCAGCGTGGCTCTACCACGTTAAAAATCACCATTAGTCAAAAGTTCATTGCTGGGCTAGCCTTCTTCAACAGTGGGAACGATTTACCGACATGACTTTTGAACTTATAAAGGTATGTATTTGAGGATTGTATAAAGATGTCGTTACTCGGTACTAGATGGTGAATCTAGTACCGAGTAACGAAACGTTACACACAAATGCAATTCGTTACTCGCATTTTTATACTTACACTGTTTCTGTTCACACAAGTGCGGCTGATGCGTGTATTGAAACATTTGCTTATTCGGTGAATTTAAACTTACGTTACAGTGAGCGATGCTCGTTCATTAAGTAAAGTATAATTTGAAAATTCGCCATCCATGTTTTTTTAACTGTTTATTAAAGATTTGTGTATGTAGACAAAGTTTTAGATTGGAATGGAAACAAGGTAAGAAAGTATTGTTTACAAATTAGAAATAAGTATGTTTTCTACAAATTATGAATGTAGCGATGGCGCGACGTCATATTGTACGCGTACGCAATACTTGATTCGATGCTCCAACATAACATAGCATGTTATGAGGTTTCAAAAGTAACGAGTAACGGTAACGATACGGAAGTAACGAATACTAATTGTTATAGTAACGAATACATACGGGTACGCTTTTTTTCGTTACTTTTACACCTTCAGGATTGTATACTGAATTAGCGTCCAAGGTGCGACAATTTGAACCTCATTTCTCTTGCTAATCCTGACGGTTAAAGCAAATAATATTAAGTGGTAGGATATCTTTTATAAATCTTTTAATAAATTAATGTCCTGTATTTAAAAAATCATATAAGGTAGTTCACATACATAAATTGCACAAGGACAAACATCCAGACGCGGAACAGTCCGAACCTGCGGCATTCAACGCTGCGACCCCTACGCCACTGCGTTAAGGAGTGCTTTTTATTTTAAAATTATATTAGGTCCTATACCTATTTAAGTATTTTCTATTTAAACCTTGTGTATTTTGAGCTTAAAGCTCATACTACTATAGATTTTCAATAGTTGCCATATTTGGCAATCTAATAGTAGGTACTTATACAGATTTTTTACTTATTTAATAAATCTTAAATTTATATAAAGGTTTTGAAAGTGAATGTTGAATTTAATAAAGTTCTATCCAGACAACTGTATGTTTTGGGTTGATCCTCCCGCAACCATTATCCCGAAATCCAGGAGGAGCACAAAGCGCTTCCGGTGCGGGGCGGACGTACAATACGTAGATGTTACACTCTCCCAATATGTTCTCTAACAGTGAGTTCATCACTAATGACCTATCATATGCGTTCAATGACTATCATTTTGCACGTACGAGTTTACCACGTTTGTAGATGAATATATTTTGCCTATTTTTAAATTTAGAATATTTTTATGATAAGTATTTTAAAAATGACTTTATTGATTTAAATAATTCTTATCATTTTGTTCACTGCCTATTTCATTTCCGTCTGTCGCATCTAATGACGCCCACGAGATTATATAGTAGTGTAGTGAATCTATAGTAAATGAAGTGAATGATTAATATAGTAATTTATAATAGCGTAGAGAATTCCTGAATTTTATACGTAGTAACGACGCTGCAGCTATATTATGGTTGTTGCATGAATAGCTCGGCTCAACCGGGGTAGGACCACACTTTCACAGAATACCAGCTTAAAACAGCGACTAAATGCTATGTTTCGCGTGGTGAGTGTAGAGAATGCCTCATTATAGTATAAGGGTCTCCCCTTATACTATAATGAGGCATTCCACCTTAGTTCTCAGGGGTGACAACAAATCTGCATTTTCATTCTTAATCGAGTTTAACTGTAGATGTCTATGGGTCACAGCATCCACTTACCATTAGGTGGACTGTGTGCTCGTTCATCACACGTATACTATAAAAAAAATCTATTTACGACAATACTACACAAATAGTTAATTGAAGATAGATGTTTTGAGAATGCTGACCGATTAACAGTACAAATTAAAAACGAACGTATCTAGTACATGACTTAACAATTCGGCTGTGTAATTCACCTGGCACTACCTTCGAACCCTTGCATTAACCAATTTACACCCTCGATTTCGACCCTGCCGCGGGTTATAAATTTCACCTAACCGACTCGCCACTTCCGTTACGGGTCCGCTATTAAAACGAGGGGGTGGTGCTTTTACTTGTTCTTGTAAAAATATCGCCCTATCATAAATGGTTTCAATAGTAGCTGTAAAAGTTCCATTTAAAACTACTTTTGTTATCATATTGCGGGGAAAATGATAGAAAATTGAATCTTTTAATAATTATGTTAATAATTTTTCCGCAATATGATTAACATAAAATTTAAAATATTTAATTTTACATTCATAACTCTGAGGTTTAACGTAGTTACTGAGTCAGAAGTCTCATGATCGAGTCTTAAGCGAAATCAAAATCGGTGTTAATTATAGGTTATAAAAAAACATATAATTTTTAAAAGCATACCTTCGTGAGTATTAACATATAAATGAAGGTGCGACGAAGCTTAAGTTATTATTACCTGGAACAGAGAAAAGCACTATTAATAAAACGTTTTATAACTAAGTTCTCGTTGTATAAAAAGTAACAAATGACGTTCATTTGATGGCTTCGTTTTTTAAATAACAATAATTTTTAACCGTTATCATCGTCATCATCATTACATCTCTTCACAAGTCTACTGCTGCACATAGGCATCGCAATTAAAAAAAACTTTAAAACATTTTTAACATTTTTAACCTTATTATGTAGCGGTTCCTTATATTTACGCGAACGCTACACATTGGATAAAATACTTTTACGGATTTCTTCGCGTTTAATTTACTTGATTTTAATACCTGAAGTTTCGGGTGCTTTCCAGCACCCATGGTCACGGAGGACTGAGGTGACTGATGTCCCGATGTCAGTGTTAGCCTGGAATACCTTCAGCTTTTTAACTATTACTTATGGTCCGACCTACCCAGAATGAACTTAATGTGTCTTCTCTCTACCCAACCCAAGTATACCACTGTGAGACTTCAAGACACAGTATGTTCATTTCGGGTATTAAAATCAAGGAAATTAAACGTAATAAAATCCGAAAAAAAAGGAGTTTTATTCAACATATTGTGTAGCACATATTACTGGGAGCACAGAATAAATAATAGTGCCTGGGAGTTAAGGTTAACTGTCCGCTTGGGAGTCCGTCTGACTTCGTTCAATAGCAGTGTATCCTGTGTTGTGCTCTTGTTTAAAGAATGCAGAGATAGTGGTTGTATAGTTAGGCGGTATCAGACTTCTTCCATCTTACTGTCCATGTGACCATCTTACTGTTTATGAGCGTTAACGACTCTAGTCTTTTTTGTTTGTTATCGGCCTGGCTTGTTCATCTAATGTTAAAATACATCATCATCATTGCAGCCCTTCACAAGTCCACTGCTGAACATAGGCCTCCACTTAGTAATGCCAGAAGGTACGGTCCATCTTTTACCAGGTCGTCATTTCATCAAATAGGAGGCCGACCTACACTTCGCTATAAAGGTTTAATAAATTACTTAAACCAATAAAAATATCATAATCAAGGAATTTTAACCGGAGACCATTTTACTGGAAACGAGGCATTCCATCTTAGTCCTCACGGGTGACAACGCATCTGCATTTTTATTTGTAATTGAGGATAGATGTAGATGTCTATGGGCTACAGCGACCACTTACCATCAGGTGGACTGTGTGCTCGTTTGTCACCCTATCCTATAAAAAAATGATGGTGAAGAAAAGTTAAACCTAAAATGCTACTTTGTATGAAATCAATCCATAATTAAGAATATAAAATTAATTAACTATAGTGAAAAATTTCAATTGAAATGAATCAAACGTAATAGAATAGGAATGTAAATGCACCGAACAAAATTTATCCGAACGTAATTAACGTCACAAAACACCCATCCCTATCAAATGAAATCTGTTCCAATCGACACACGCCGATTCGAAAACAGAGTTTGATGCGCAAACGGCAAGGGTCTCATGCAATTATCTAATTACCGCGCATCGCGCCGAACATGGCGTTCAAATATGGCGGACAAACATGGCGCCGGCGTTCGTCACATGGATTACGTTGTTTGTCTAATTTGTTGGAGTTGAACTAAGATTTCGACGTTTGCTTACACACGAGTGTTCGCAACAACAGAGTTATGATGCAAATTTCTCTTGTCAAGACGGTGAGGGTATGTAATTCGACATTCAACCATCGACGGCTACATCCACCGAAATCGTTAACAATCTTGTTAAATATAAATGAATACTAGCTGTTCCTCGCGACTTCGTCCGCGTGGAATTTATTACCTACCTAATTCATCATCATCATCATCATCATTACAGCCCTTCACAAGTCCACTGCTGAACATAGGCCTTCCCCAAGTAACGCCACAAAGCACGGTCCTGAGCCACCTGCATCCATCGACTTCCTGCATGTCTTACCAGGTCGTCACTCCATCTAGTGGGGGGTCGCCCTACACTACGCCTACCGGTACGAGGCTGCCACTCGAGAACCTTTCTTCCCCATCGGTTATCGGTTCTTCGAGCTATATGGCCGGCCCATTGCCACTTCAGCTTACTAATCCGTTGGGCTATGTCGGTCACTCGGGAGCCTAATTTACTCCTCATAACATCAGTCATCTGCCAGTGAAAGTCCCGTCAAAACATAAGCAAGGAGCAGAAGATAGCTGTAATATCAAAATTGATTTAAAAAATAAAAAAAAAAACCGCTTTTATTAGATTGACCTCTTGAAGTATTGCATGTATGGAAATGTAAAGAAATTTTAGAATTCAGTTTTAACTAACTTTTGAATGTTTCAGTAATCCGAAATTTTACAGACGTATTAGGAATTTAGGCAATAATTACAATAAATTAATTTCAGGATATGACTTAGTAGTATCGCTTTAAACTTGGCAGTAACCTGAGTTTCCATCAATAATATCAGTAAATATTATTGTAAATAGTGCTGGTTTAACTTTTACATTAACGAACTTAAACATCGAGAAGAAAGATGACGGAAGTAAACAATCCTGTACTAAGACGCGTGTTATTGGTGATTACATTTGTACTTTCTCTATGACGTTTATCCGCCTTCTCATAATTTCAAAATAATGGTACGGTGGTAGAGCCACGCTGCAGCTATATTATAATTGTTGCACGAATGTTTCGGCTCGACCGGGGAAGGACCACACTCTCACAGAATACTAGGGTAAAGTAGCAACTAATTGAATAGAGAACTGTAGACCCTATTTGATTAAATGGATACGATGCATTAAATCTTAGTCCTCAAGGTGGAACCGCATCTTGATTCTTAATCGAGGATAAATATAGCTATCTATAGGCCACAGTATCCACTTACTCTCAGGTGGACTGTGTACTCGTTGGTCGGCCTTATTCTATAAAAAAAGGTATGAAATAATCATCAACAATATCATTACTTTACAGTATAAAGCGATACTGACGGCAAGTGGACTTGGAGCAGACTCATATACAATAATAGATATGGTAATAGTGAATATATAATAGTTACAATAATAGTGAATGAGGAATGAGTAAAAACTTCTTCGGCATGGATCGCCTTTGACAGAAGATAAGTTTATGGAGAGAAGTTTATGGACCAAATTGTCAATATGTGGACCATCTTTAATACAATGTATACAATGTATCAAAATTAAGAGGTTATGCTGTATACATTGTATTACCCTTACCCAATAAGTATGTACATTATTGTGAAGGAGACGAGAGAGGAGTCAGGTTTGTGTCAAGTGGAAGGCAGTAGTCTCCTTCTAGCCGTTTGCGTCACGAGCGTGAGATAATCACCACTAACGTGCCTGTGATAAAATCAGTAATTATTACATTTTAAAACTTGGGCTCTAGGTGTAAAAGAGATTAGAAGAATAATTTAAAAAAAATGTATATTTCAATCCAACGCCAGACTGCACTACTTTTTACGCCGGCAGCTTTTTGTGTGGTACACGCACGTTCGTCATCTGCATAGAAGGAATATAACCTAATCTAATTAAATAGGTAGTAAAAGTTGTTGTTTTTACCTCTTTCCTTCGGAAACGTCATATATGTCTGTTTTTTTAATTTATTTATCCTTTATTGCAAACACCTTTAACTAGGGGTTACAAAGGGTATTGTAGGGACTATGGCATTTGCTACCAATGAAACTTGTAATACGTAATTTGAAATAATATTAAATGATTCAAAATTCGCGACTTTCCAATTTTCTTTTGAACCACTGTAGGTAACTTGTATTTGTCTTATTTAATTTAAAATTTGCTTAATCTAATTTATATTCTGAATATTTAAAATTGCTTTTAGATTTTATTTCAAAACTTTTTAGTATCGGAATGTAATTTTAGTTTTAACTTATTTCTCAGTTGTACGAATTGAATGGAATTTATTTCTGTAATAAGACAAAATTGCTTTCTTCTTTATAATTTCATTAGAGAAGCAACTTGTTTTTTATTGTTAACAAAAATATTATCTGAGCTGTTTCGTGTCTCGTTTTCAATCCATCACAATACATCACAGAGAACATCTGAACGCTTCGCTAAACCGTTCTAATTACAGACAAGAACAGTATTTTTCCAATTGTCATAAGATTCGTTGTGGAATTCTGCACTCAACAGAAACCAATTTAGAGAACCAAATGATTGTTGCAGTACATTATGCAGATTAAAGCTATGAATTTAATAGTGGTTGTTTTGCTCCTCGTAATGGTTATACGATATACATATACTAATTACCTTCATCGAAGGTGATTAGAAGGATACTATGTTGTTGGAATAATATCACGAATGCATGCTTTAAAGAAGCAACACACAAAATACAACAAAAATTATGAAAATTAAGAAAAATTCCATGAGAAGTTTATTTCACAAACAAGAGGGTAGTAAATTTATTTGTTTTATGCCTTCGTATAATGCGTTGGCGAATATACAATATGTCTATTTTATGCCAATAAATAACTCAGACATAAAGAAATGTAAAGTAACAGCCTATATACGTCCCACGTCTGGGCACAGGCCTTCTCTCATGGCTGAGAGGGTTTTAAGGCAGGGAAGTGTCCGCTGCGCTGCCCAAATGCGTGTTGGCGATATTTACATGTCATCGTCAATATTTTTTTTAATTTCTCAGACATGCAAGTTTCCTCACAATGTTTTCGTTCACCGAGCACATGGTTTTTTTGAGGTGTTTGAGGTTAAATTTGGGTTCGATCCCCCCGGCACCAATGAAGGTTTTGATATTAATTTTATTAAATAAATTTTTTATTGGTGCCGCCGGTTTAAATTTAATTACTGTATAATTTATAGCGAGCGCTTTTTTCTAAAATTGGCAACAACAATATCGTGATAGAGCGTTTAAAATACTCGGATTAAAAAAATTTCTTCACATAGGGTCTCGAGTTATTTTTAAACCGAATGTTGTTATGTCAAGAAATACCACAGATTTTCACCAAATAATTAGGTACATATAAAAGAATTAGTTACAGCGATATCGTGGTAGGGGGTCGAAAAGACTAGGGATAAGAAAACAAGGTGAAAATTTATTTCTTCACTACCTCTACCATCACCTTCGTATAAAAGCTTTATTGTTATATCCAGGAATTTCGCTGCAAATACACAGGTGAGCGCCATTTGTTATTCGTTTCAAGTGGTAAAAGGGAAACGGGCAAATATACATAGCGTCTGCATCGTCTATGGGGAGAGAGGAGTTTGGAGCTAATTGTGTACTCTTTATATGGAAATTCGGTTTATGAATAACCCGAGACCCTCCATGAAGAAATAATTTTCGAGTGCAGGGGTTAGGGAGATACGATGATGAGGTGTTTATTTATATACGATAAAGAAATGGTTACGTTTTAAGACATCGCCGAAAATATGGATTTTGTTATAAAAGAGGGGCAAACGAGCAATTTCTTACAGTTTTACAAATTCGTGAATAATAAAAAAGGAAAGTGTTTTGTATCTAATTTTAGTACACTTAAAAACGCAATAAGATAATGTTTTCGTCTTATATATACTATTTGGTATAATATAATAAATATATGTAAGATATATTTCTTACTGCGAATATTCTCATTACGAAATCACGCAGAGAAACTACGAGCATACCATCTTCATGGCTTTCAAATAATGAAATGCAGTTTTGACGAGAAAATTACATTATAATAATATTATATAATAATATAATATCTAATTATGTGCTGGAGTTAATTAATGAACATCCGATCAAGTATGATACAGGTCACACTGTGCCCACCGGAGCAAAACATCGGTCGACGATTACACTAATACGATTCGTGTTTAACAGCCGATCTATCCATTTAATGCCCTGTTGGAGATGCCTTTCGTAATAAGTGATACTAGCTTGTGATTATGTTTTCTTTGTTTGAACATCGTTTCGGCGAATGTCTAAATATCAAATATTCCTTGTAAAATCAATGCGTATAATTGAATTAAACCGCAGTAATTTTATAATACCTACACTAGCTGGTACCTGGCGCATTGCTGTCGCAGAATAATATTGTTTAAATAGGAATGATAATACATTAACTGCAATTGAATGCTACATGATTATCAAATAAATTTGTCGGGACAATACGCGATCCAACTACTGTAAGCTAATTGTACTATGCCTATAACTAATTTAATAATAAAAATATCTTTATAATAATAAATTTATTATAAATATCTTTATAATAATAATTTTATTATAAATATCTTTATACGTGGTAGAGCCATGCTGCAGCTATATTAATTGTATAGTTGTAGCACGAATGCGTCGGCTCGACCGGGGAAGGACCACGCTCTCACAGAATACCAGCGTGTAATAGTAGCTTAATGCTGCTGTATTTCGTATGGTGAGTGTAGAGAACCGGAGACCCTTTCTACTGGAAACAAAGCATTCCATCTTAGTCGTCACGGGTGACAACGCATCTGCATTTGGTTTTGTAATCGAGGATAGGTGTAGATGTCTATGGGCCGCAGCAACCACTTACCATCAGGCGGACTGTGTGCTCGTTTGTCACCCTATTCCATATAAAAAAAAAACTTTCGTGTAAGTGCAAGCAATAAATTGAAAAAAATTTAGGCAGCGCATAAAATACGGAAAACAAACATTAATTTATAAATAAACAACATTTTTCACTTGCGATTGATGTAGCTTGGTAAAATATCAGCTTCATTCTTGTGATTATGATATAAATTACATACTCGGTTCACAATTTGTATTCAAATTATATAATTTTCTAACTATAAAACCGAGTGGTTTCACCCTACCGCATCGTCAGCGAACATAACATAAACACCTGCAATAAATTACTTTGAGATAATTTTATCAAAAATCATGGAGGTAGACCAAACCTCAGGGACACCATATTAATAAATCTCTAAAGTTAATCGGTGTTTTATTCAATTATGTAAAACAAGTGGTAAAATCAAAAATTTTGTACGACCGACTTCAATACGACCGAATCAATGTATTCGCGCATTATTAAAGACAATTAAAAACTCAAGAACATGAGAAACACCAGCTTTCAGATAAAAAGGAATCATTAAAATTGGTTCCCAGAGAAAAGTAAGGTAATGCACATACAAAAAACATACAGTCGAACTGAATACCTCCTTTTTGAAAGTCGGTAAAACACAGTAGCTTTGTTATTGGCAGGCCTAATTAGAGAGCTGTTTAAGTAATAAAAGTCTATTTTAAATTTAAAATAAAATAATTTATATGGCCCATAGCTTTGAAATACGGGAAAGAAAATATTAAATTAAGTAGGTACATACGAAAAATATTTTTAATAACGTTTTGCAAAAAATAATGTTACCCTTTGTTAGTTTAACCCCCATTTACCCTTACAAATTCATGGTACACAAAATTTTACACTTATATTTTTTGAAAATAAATTAACCGAAACATATTTTAACGCAATAAGTTGTAACCATAAAAATAATTGAAAATTATAATTACAAAAGAAACAAAATAAATTTTATACCTAGCACTAGTTGTCTCCGGTTGTCTATAATCATTAACGTAACGGACACCACAAGCAATCAGATGCAAATCATTCGTACAGAGGTTAACAGCACACTTTCCAAAGAATGGCACCGCCATTACCATGAAGCCTATCAACGAGCCCGGCGTCGTCTGTTACATAGACGGTAATGCACCTCAAATTGCTGGTAACATCACGATGTCTCGTCACGACCCGAGGCAGGCGTGGTATCTGTGTAGAACTGGTAACCACAAACAGCTAAAATAAACGTCTCAGACATTTTTGGTTAACGAATATCTTTCTAAGTTAGTTTTTCCTTTATTGTAAATAATCTAACAGCCATATTTACTTGATGCGAATCAAGTCAATTTACTAGTTTTTCATGATTAGACTTTACATTCATTATTGAAAGGTAAGTGAATTTAGTAGAACTATGTTGCTGGACAGAATAAATAACTTAGAATTTTTTTTCAATGAAGTGTGCTTCATTTAGTGATGATTGTTGATAAGGATAATAGCCCGGTGATAGAGATAATTGGTGATGATAGAAATGACAATCGGAAGGTATATGAAACAAAACTATTTCTGCTGAGTGTGTAATGATCAATGTTCTTAAAGAGTCTATTAATTTATTTATTTATGCTTTCATGCACAAAAAAGTACATATGGCGGACTTAATGCATAAACATAAACAGAGATAGACATTATGGAGGCGGTGCAGCAATAATCAAATAGAGAGGATAAAAGAAATAACATACATATTATATACAGACATATATATATATATATATATATATATATATATATATATATATACATACATACATTATATACACATAAATACATAAGTATATATCTATATATATATATATATATATACACACACAATAGGTTAGAACAAATATGAAATATATACAAAACAGAGAGCTGAGTTAATTCAAACTTGCAACGATTTAATCATATACTTACGGACTTGATTTATAAAGACGAATTTGTTGGGAGCTTTTTTAATGTCAAGAGGAATGTCGTTCCAGAGTCTGATGGCCATGAGGGCGAAAGAGTGAGATGAATAACCAGTACGGTGTAAAAGAGTGAGCAACTTAAGATTGGCCGAGGAACGAAGAGAAAAATTATGACAATCTCCCAGGTATTGAAATTTAGATTTCAGATACTCGGGAGCACATGGATCGTTCAAAATTGAGAAAAGGGTGCAGAGTATTCTAACATATCTGCGCTGACGGATAGGCAGCCAGTTTAACTGTGTAGGAAAGGAAGATACATGGTCATCATGGTCAATTTAACAACAAAGAATGATGATAATTGAGGGCTCCGTGGCGCAGTGGCTTGGAATTGAGTTGCATATCTGAGAGCCGTGGGTTCTAATCCTGCACGGAACAAGTATTTGTATCATCATCATTACAGCCCCACACAAGTCCACTGCACGGTCCCGAGCCACCTGCATCCATCGACTTCCTTCATGTCTCGCTTCATGTCATGGCTGACAAGGCCGCCACTCGAGAACCTTTTTTCCTGTACTGTATGGCCTCCAAGTAATTGTTCTTGGTCTGGTTGTTTTTCATTGTGGAATTCATCGCAACGCAACGCAACCAAGCAAAAGCAAGAATGAGCGCATTAACATATTGACGCGTACAATGTAGCAAGTATTCGCTTAATCACAATGTATTGCAATTGTTTTAATTAATAAAAAATTGAAATAAAACTCGGCGCGACCAGGGAAGGACCACGCCCTCACAAAATAACACAGCAGCTTTATGCTTTTGTGTTACGTAAGGTGAATGTAGAGAAACGGAGACTCTTTTTACTGAAAACGAGTCCGATTAGTCCTCAGGGGTTACAACGTCTGCATATGATTCTTAACTGAGAATCGATGTAGATGTCTACGGGCCACAGCATCCACTTACCATGTACTCGCTTGTCACCCTTATTCTATTTAAAAAAATACCGAGCCAATTAAGAAGTTGTTATGGAACAAGTGCGAATTGAAAATAGCAAAGGATAAAGTATTTTTTTTTTTTACTTAGCGGTTTTCTTATATAAATAAGATACATATTAATGATTTCTCACATTAGTAAATAAAACAAAAATAAGCTAGTATATTGGCAGGTAAGAACTGATAAAATGAAGGACACTGCTGATCAGAAGAAATTAATTTAGTAGCACTCATAGAATATAGTCTGTGACGTATGTATATTTTTTTTATAAAACTGAATGACAAACTACCACATGTAAGTGGCTGAAAACCGTTGATTTCTACATCCTTCGTTAAACAAAGAAAGTTGCGTATTATTATACAAAAATATTTTGAACTGTTTCCTAAAGTCTACAGATATCGTGGTGCTATTAAGGTCACTTGTAGAAGATTCAAAGCGAGCGATCAGCAAATCGATAATACAGGGTCAAGTTCACTCCACATTGTCTTAAGTAATGCACGAGCTTTAACCGCTGTTCCTCGTATTGCGATTGTATCTTTAGGAGCATATCCTCCTAGTTATTTCGTTGTAAAATTAGTTTAGTAGCTTAATATGCTTTAATCAGATATCTTTAATGTTGAAAGCTACATATTAACTTACATTATTGTAGAATTAATACAATTCTGACAATTGATTTGGCATTTATAAGTGATTGTTAAATAATATTAAAATTTAAGAGTACTCAAAAACACGTATTGATCATGGGTTGAATTGATTCCAGACATTTTTTATTGTTTTATCTTTAATTTTTTATCCTGGTGATCCTAATCAGGATACTAGGATAAAGTTATTAAATAAATGTATTGTCACCGGTCCATGAAAAAAAATTTCAAGTCAATCGGCCGTTAACAGGTTGGCGAATATTACATTAAAAGATTTACAATGTAACAAATTATGTCATTTTTTTGTAAATTTGTCGGATTGAAACATTTTTAGATAAGAGCCCTGATGGGAACTGATGATGTTGTAGCTTAAGATGGGAAAACGACTTAGCTTAACTTAGCTTGACTAAGCTTAAAATACTATTTACTCACGTTTGCCTTGAATGCACCTACATTTTACAAGATGGGAAAGATACAAAATGTCAGCAAATTATTCCACTCTTTATGTTAATACCTACTTGTAAACAAGGTAGGAGTTGAATTAAAGTTCTATATTCTAAGATATAATAGTTTTAATAATAATAATAACTCTTTTATTTCAGACATAGATCTATATAAGTTGTTAGTAATTGTGCACCTTAAACACTAATGTTAGTTTCTTAAATACTCGTATGAGTTAGTCACTTTTCAACAAATCGTTCCAATATTCTAGCATATGCCCGTCACATCTTTCGGCAAACACGTTCATTATACTGTTGCGGCTGCCACGTATTCTGCTCAACAGCGATTACACTCTTTTACGTATTATTGCGAAGAAGTAATCTGTTCGTGTTTCTGCAAACATCCCTGACGCGCTACAAAATCGAGGCAGCCCCAACAGGGCCCTGAAAATGTTATTATATAAAACACGAAGGTCACTGTAAGCGCGCTTTGTATACGTTGTCCATAAGCTGCATGCGTAAAAAGATTGACAATAGGTTTTGAAGAGTGTAATCTTAACTTCCTTGCTGCACCGCGCAAACCTACGAATCAACATATTTCCACGGATCGACAGTGCCCTTCACTCCCTCTCGATGTCCATATCATCTATACAATTTTCAGTTATGTAGTGGCCTAGATATTTAAACTCTTTTACTCTTCCTAGGGCAGTGCCATTAAGCAAAATAGGAGGCACATTCTTTGGACACTTTTTTCCAGCTCTAAATACCATAAACTGACTTTTCTTAACATTGTATACTAAACCATGTCTAACAGCATAATCCTCACAAACGCGTAATAATTTTCTATGAGCGCTAACAGACGGGGCCAGCAGCACCATATCATCGGCGTAACTTAAATTGTTTAAACAAACTCCATCTACATAGCATCCGATATACATGCTGCTCAATTCACCGATTAGGTCATTAATGTACAGGCTGAATAGGTTCGGTGAGCTTAAACCCCCTTGTCTCACCCCATATTCTAGCCTATACGGATCGGAAAACGTATCTGCCCATTTGACATTATTGATTTGATTGTTGTACCAATGCTCGAGCATGGCAACAAGTTCAGCAGGTATTCCGGTTTTCCTCAACTTACTCCACAATATTTCATAGGAAATACCATATCGAAGGCTTTTGACAAGTCAAAAAAACAGGCATACACAGGTGTTTTTCTGTCCGTGTAGTACTCAACGGTTCGCTTAAGGGCCAAGATGGCACTCTCTGTTGAAAGCCCAGTCCGGAAACCAAATTGAGCATCGTGTAGCTGCAAATATTTTCTTAAATACGTATCAAGAAGACCGTCCAGTACCTTTGCTAATATTGTAGCCAACGATATAGGTCTATAGTTGGTTATGTCCGAGATGTCCCCTATTTTTACGATTTAAGCAGGATTTGTTTAAATAATAATAATAAATAATAAGTTATTACTTAATTCCTATTTTTTTAAAGTACGGTATGCAAAACAAATGTACAGAATTCGGTTTTTCGAGCACACAGTAAATCTGATAAGTGGATGCCGTGGAAGAATTCAAAATCAAAAATGCATTATCAGCTCCGAGGACTAAAATGGAATGCCTCGTTTCCAGTAAAAAGATCACCAGTTCTCTACACTCACCATACGAAACAAGCTGCTGTATTACGTTGGTACTCTGTGAGAGCGTGGTTCTACACCGGTCGAGCCAACACATTCGTGCTACAATCGTAATACAGTTTAGCTTATCTCTACCACGTAAAAAGTTAATGTAATTCTTATGATAAATAAATTATCTCAAACAATAATACTCAATTGAAGGACTAACTCTCAGGGACCTTGTACGTGGCAAGGCCATGCTGCAGTTGTATTAAGGCCGCATCACGAATGGGTAATCCTGATGGTAAAAAAGCAGCACAGCAGTACTTATGTTTCGTTTGGTTTCAAGGTAACACTGGTAACGAAGTACATATAATGTATCAATAGGCTCAACAAACATAAATTCACTTTGGGTTACCATTTCTGCTTAAGAACTTTAGTTTTTTTTTTTTTTTTAAATTGTGTAAATAATTAATTAAATGGGTATTTTAGACGGAGTTTTTGTTTTAAATCATGGCATAAAATTCACTGCAATTAATTAATTATATTAAGAATCTTGGTCCCAGACATCTCGCACTTTTGTGGTTTCCCTCTCCCAGGGTTCGAGTGTTTATTTAATATATATCAGTTGCTAAGAGATTGAGTCACCCCTTGCAACGTTCATTAGACAAAAGTTCATTGTTCAACAATATCTGATTAATTAAATTAAACGAAAGAAATAATTATTTTTTATTTTATAATTTTTAGTACTTTCACAAAACTTGTTTCGAACGGAACCCAAACCAGCGGCCTTATATGGTCGCAGCCAAACATAAACTGTAATATCCTAATTATAATAACACAAATATAGTCAATAGTAATAGTTTATAATTCGGAGATTTTTAATTGGCAAGGGTAAGAAGCATTCACTAAAAGCTATTTCAGAAATACCGTGTTGTTTTAATGGAATCGGACCCAAACGAATCGAGTCTTCGTTGAATTATACGACAGAGTTGTAAAGGCGGCTAAACAGTAGAAATCCCCACGGGAGTGCCCCCTGTTATCTTTACGAGTGTTTGAGTTAGATTAGTTTTTACAGGTTTCGTTTATTATTAGAAATATTGGATAGCAGTTCTAAGAATATTGTGGATCGCCTTAGGAAAGTGATAAACCAAGAAGTTGGATAAACTGGTAAGTTTGTGAAGATTTGAAGAAATCATCTAAATTTACGCGACCTTTAAACTAGCTGGTTTTACCTTCGATATTTCAGCTTATATAAGACAATCTTGTAAAATATTGCATTAGTTTGTACAGAACCTTGAAAACTTTTGCATGTAAGTTTACATTTGGTGCAACAGTGAGTCTGACAGTGAATTTAAATACATAATTGAGAAATATTCATACTTATATACATATTCCCGACTTTTCGAGTACTTTGTAGCACATGTGATCACCGGTAGACTGAGATGTGCAACGTCCTGAAAGTCCTCATGTCCTAGTTAATATTGGCTAACATTAATTTTTAATTCAATCTACGCAGAAATGAACTCACAGTATTTAAGTCTTATATCGTCCAATTAATGACGTAAGAGGTGACTTTGGGATAGGTATGGTAGAAAGATCTTATGTTTAGTGAGATATGGCAGGATACTTAACTTTACAAGGGTGACTACCGACCACATAGTCCAGATGAAGGTAAGTGAATGCTGTTGTCCATAGACATCTACAACTATCTGCGATTAAGGATCAAAATGCAGATGCATCGTCGCCTCTGAGGGCTAAGATAGAATGCTTCGTTTCCAGTAAAAAAGGTTTCTGGTTCCCTGCCCCTACCACACGAAACAGATGGCTTAATGCTGCTGTGCATTAAAAATAGCAGCTTATTTTACGCTGGTATTCTGTGAGAGCGTAGTCCATCCCCGGTCGAGCCGACCCATTCGTTCTACGAACATAATATAGCTGCAGCATGACTCTACCATGGGGAAACTTACCGCTTGCTAAACGTGAAGATCAAGGCGAGTTCTTCCTACAACGGGAGGGGGCAATGTACAGCGTTGAACTTTCATTGGTTGACGATAAATCAGTCAATTCCACATATATTTTAATTTGTGTAATTTCCCTCACAAACCAACTTCGGCTCACAAATATTAGTTTTATAAAAACAGTAATGTATAGGACTTCAAACATCAAAAAAGCAAACAGTCTTAGCCCTACAGAAGCAACAATACTCTCCCCTATTCGATTAAAGGGAAGGAAATAAAAAAATACAACTTCCTCCCCCATCTCTATTTCATAATTTGCATCGCAAAAGCAAATAAATTTAAAATATTGCAGAGAAACCTTAATTTTCCCCTTCGAATTGTGGAATCAATCTTCAGAGATGTTACCGCGGAACGCATTAAAGCCGTAGTTTGGAATCATTATAATTTTTGAAACATGGCGGTATTTGGAATTTTATTTTCACTGATAAGACAGAGATCATAATATGAGAAATGTATATTAAATGCTTTAGGTGTATACATTTTCATTAATGCATATCAAAAACCAAATGCTGAACATAAATTACCTCATGAGGGGGGTTATTTTTCGTAGTTGCCACACTTGGCAAGCAGGCTGGCAACCTCAGTATCGAGGTCGGATCGAGTAAAGAAAAAGCCAAAAAGATTTCTTTATCTTTGCCAAATAGCTGTTAATATCTAAGAACTTGCAAACCCTTTTTCCTTTTGGTGATTTCACCTTTACCTACTCGTGCACTCTGCTGACAGGCTAACAAACAAAATAGTAGCATCATTTGTTCCACCATCATTTACTGAGTAAACATTCTCTAACAAGTTAGCGTGTCGCTCCTGAACTTAAAAGTAAGTTTTCATTTTGACTTCTAATGACCATAATGATACGCAAAAGCATATGAAACACATGTTGACAATAATTTTTTCTAAGATTTAGAATTTCTTGCAGGTTCTACATTCTGAAAAGTATTTTAACTTTGACACTGAAAGGAAAATTATCTCCTGTTGTGGATAGTAACCGTTGTTAACACAGAGCTATTCTATATATATCGCAGTACTTCGGAACTTTGATAGCGCGATTTAGGCTTCGATGCGTTTCAGCGCCGCCATTTACTACAATTTTAATAACACTGATCATACTTTACCTTACTCATGTAACTATTGAATAATAAGATCAGATCAGATTAAGGATTTTTTTCTGTTGTAATTACACGACAAACGTGTGATCATTAAGAATAATTTTACTGACTTTTTGAGAAGAACAAAAAAACAATACTCTTATTTGTTGGTGTAGCGACAATAAATCTGCATTACGCGTACAAACAACAAAACAAAGCGGATGGCGCCAAAATGAATGTAACCAGAACTAGATTACTTATTATTCTAAACGCGTTAACACACAGCAAGGGCGCAGAGGCACCGTTTCACCGCCGAGACATTGCATAATATTACGATGCTACTGAATGACAAATAACTTTCAATATTTTTATTGCTGCAAAGGCATCCTATTTATTTTTACGTTACATGATACATAATACATCAGAAAGGATGGGAGATATGATAAGGATATAGAACGACGCGTGAACGCAGGAAATAGAGAAAATGGAGCTCTATACTCTATTGTGGATAGTCAGAATGTGCTTTAGAGTATGGTAGTGAAAGGTGCGTGTGACAGAAGAAGCTCGAAGTTGAATAAGCGCAGTAGAAATGCGGTCATTAAGGAGTATATTAAGGCTGAATCTGAATGAAATGGTGAGAAATTGTGTGTGTGACCAGGATTAAGAAAGTTCGGTGGTTTGGTCATGTAGAAAGAATGAATGAGGAAAGAGTTACAAAGGAATTTTTTGTTGCAGAAGTGAACGGCAGAGTCGGAAAGAGACGTTCTAGGCGAAAGTTGGCCAAAATTGACGATATATCGAAAATGGGCCAAATTAAGGTTACCCTTAACCCACGAGCCTGAATGGAAGTTTGTAGTCTCTGCCTATCCCTCTGGATGACAGACGTGTGTGTTTATGTTTATGTATGTATATATCTATAGATGTTTCAATAATATTAATAATAATATATAAATATATAATAGAAATTAAAAAATCTTAGTTTATGCATCTCTCAATTGCGTATACTATCACTGTCACTACTATTGCCAACACTACTATCAATAACTATACTAGAAAAGACACCTTCGATTATACATGTGTTTACGATTTGTTTGCCTGAGAGCCATGCTGCAGTTATATTAAGGTTATAGCACGAATGGGTCGGCTTGACCGGGGAAGAACCACGCTCTCACAAAATACAAGCGCAAAACAGCATCTCAATTGCTGCTGTGTTTTGCGTGGTGAGTGTAGAGAACCTGAGACTCTTGTTATTGGAAACAAGGCACTCCATCTTGGTCCTCAGGGGTAACAACGTATCTGCATTTTGGTTCGTAATCGAGGGCAGATGTACGAGTAGAAGTATATGGGCCACAGCATCCGCTTTCCATCAGGTGGATTGAGTTTTATCGTATATGTATATCTATAAAAAAACGATACCGAAATGGGACGATGAATTCTCTAACTATGCTACCATATGAATCTAACTTAATGTAATTGAAAAGTAAAAACGTCTTCTATCCTCACATTTAAATGAAACGAATAAAGAGAGTAATCTACAAAATGGAGTTAATCTAAAGATTGCTTTTGGAATCAGCGATTGTGCACCAAATTGTCTGAACTTAATAGAGGGAGGTACAAGCGAAGCGGGACAGTCCAGTTTTCAATAGCTCATAAACCGGCGGTAGTTCCTTTTGTTAGCGTTACGTCGCATCAGCGGGATTAGGTTGACCGTTTTCAGTGGCACTGACAGAGATCTCTGCAGGATGGAATGTTTTTTGTAATAGAGTACCTTAGGTAATACAAATGAATGGACTAATTTAATTATAAACCGCAAAACACGTTTGTTAGCTATTATTTATATATATAGCTTAATGTTTTGCTTGATTGTTATAACAGGCCTTTACAATATAATGGTTCTTTGAACTGAGTTCAAAAAAAAAGTGAAGTATTCCACGAGTGTTTTTTGTATCTTCACAGATTTCTAGATAATGGCTGGACTGATTTAATACATTGTTTGTGTTATTTAATGGAAATTTCAAGAAAAATTTCCACATTAGTGTTCCCCTTTTTACTGGAAACATGGCATTCCATCTTGATGCTCACTGATAACAACGCATCTGCATTTTATTCGTAATTAAGGATAGAATAGATGTAGATGTCTATGGACCACAGCATACACTTATCATCAGGTGGACTGGATGCTCGTTTGTCACCCAACTCTCATAAAAAATAGGGATTGTAACTACTTCGACGACATTCTAGTAGACTCTGTCCTGTTATGATATTCCCTTGACCACACAAAAGGATTAAATAATTGAAGATTTAATAAGAAGCAGGTACCTACAAACCAACACCTAAAAGATAAATAAAATAATGTACACAATTGCTTATGAAGTTGGGACATTTAATACACTTTCGTCGTGCATTTAATTCTGAATGTGGAGTTTTGTATATGTTTTTTATGTAATTAGCGTGGTTGTTGAAATTAAAACACAAAAATACCAATGTATACGATGGCTGTTACCGTCTGCTAACTAATAAAATTAAATCCAAACCCAAGCATACAACTACAAAAGTTCAAAATACTGTAGCTCGTTCTGTGTAGATGCACCTAAAAACTAATACAGCGGACCGCCGGTATTGCGTCATATTGTCTAATCCGGCAACATTCGAAATATCTTTACCTTTAATTTCTCAGACCTGCCGATTTCCACGTATTTTCCTTCACCTCCGAGCACGTAGTAAATCAGCACTTAAAATTGCAATTAACAAATTTATTGGTGCCGGCGCGGATCGAACGCGGGTTGATCGTATACTGTGAAATTAGTAACAAGCGCGTCTTTGTACAAGATAATAATATATAAAGTATAAATGAAAAAAAAAAATACTTTTTAATGGCAAAGGAATTAAAATCTTAAAGCTTTATCTTGTACTATTCCAACTTATTTTAAGTCACCGTCAGATTTTAAATTCGCCAAGAAGCTCAGTAGATGTCGTTTCCACGGCGTTTCATAAAAATGAGGCGAAATATTTAGACGTAGTATCCTCGAAGAAACTTGTTAAGGTGGACGTAGCCTGTCATTCCGGACAAGTTGCCGGCGTGGCTGTTATTTTTATGGCAGAGATAGGACGGGACGTTTCATAAAAATCTATTGAGCGGAAATTAACGGTGGTTTAAATTACTGCTTCTGATTTTGCGACTCCGCTCAAATGACTTGCTTTAAAGAGTTTTCTCTTGAACTTGATTTAATTAGAATAAAAAAGGCAGAAATATTGCGAAAGACAAAGTGGGTTGTATATTACCAGCGACCGGCATCACCTAGGAAGAATCTATAAATTTGTCATTACATATTATGATATGAATGGAAGAGTCGGAAAGGGACGTCCTAGGCCAGGGGTGGGCAACCTTTTAAGTCGGAAGAGTCAAAAATTACGATTAAAAAATTTCTAAAGTTTTAAAGAACCACAATTTTTTTTCTTGCCAACCATAAATAGTACTTTCATAAATAAAGTTTTTTGATAAAAAAAACTTATCTGTTTATTCATAAGAAAAATATATATTTATTCATCATATAAAAGTAGTGTTTTTTCACAAGCAAACAAATTCAATGGAAGCTTTGGCTTTGCATGGTTATTCACGTAGAATATTTAAACCTTATTCAATAATGTCACTTGTACTTAAAAATAAAAAAAAACGATAACATTCATTTGAGCAAACAAATTCAATGAGAGCGTTGGCTTTGTATAGGCTCATAACTTGTTGTTTGTAAGTTACAAACACAACTCGAAATTATCATTTGTTAATTAGCTTCTTACTTTACTTTTAGATATATTCATGCAAGAGAATGATCTTCTTCCTCTTCTTCCCCTCTTTTTTTTTAAACTGTTTCTTTTAAACTGTCAATATTTGTTGCGTTACGTACACACATTTCTGCACCTCCAATTTTTCCAACTTGCCAACTTTATAAATTTTCCACTCCACAAAGATTTATTTTTTAAATCGATCTATTGCATTTCCAGAAGTCCAGTATCAACTTGTGTGGATTTCGTGTGTGCGGTGAAAAGCGAGTACAAGCGGCTGAGAGATATAAATGGTGCCTAATACTCGTTAATCGATTCAGAACGATTTTTAAATGTTTTTTTTTAATATAAAATGATTAATATTTGCATATGGAACTAAAGAGTCGCAGTTTCACATCCAAAGAGCCGCATGCGGCCCGCGAGGCGCAGGTTGCCGACCCCTGTCCTAGGCGAAAGTTTATCGAACAAATTGGCGATATATTGAAAATGGGCCAAATTAAAAGTACCCTTATCCGACGAGCATGTCGCCTCCTCCACATCCATATACCTACGCATAGGTATATGGTTGTGGAGGAGGCGAGAGAGGTGTGTCAGGATCGTGCTAAACGGAAGTATGTAGTCTCTGCCTACCCGTCTGGGTGACAGGCGTGAGTGTTTATGTATGTATGTATTTATATTAAGATATTAGATAATCATTAAAAAACAATTTATTTCATCCATTTTGAAATATAGCATAAATCATTCCAAGCACTACTTTCCATCTGATCAATCGGTTCAGCTATGCCATGCAAAAAAATTCTCAATAAAATATTTCAGACTTAAATTTCATTTGTATATATATTTTTATATATGTTGAATTGTACGTAGTATCAAATGTATTTACTTTATTACTTCTAAAAATTAAATTAAACAAACTTACCATATTAATGTGTTTGCCATCAATAGACAAACAGATAAACGATATTATTGTATACATAGTATAATAATATTGGGAATTCTATGAAATTCTCTTCTCACACTTCATGTTAAGCAAATTGCTTAATGGCCTTAAATTCTTAAATTGCTTTTCACAGCGCATATAAATGTGTACTGTATTTATCGAACACGGGTGCTAAATAAAATATTGTAATTACAGACATCATTCAATTTTGCTTTTGAAACTAGTTGAGCTATTAAAATAAGCGGTCCGGCTTCGCTGCCAGTCGTGATAGCATCGTGGCAATTAAAGTCGGCTGCTAGGCAATTTTGCCATACAGTGGGGCTATAAGAATGTCCACTACCCTCTTACACCCCCACGGGACGAGACGGGTTAGGTCGGACCCAAATGGTGGTCCACGTGAATGCTTCCGTGGCCCCACTAGCACTGGCCGCAACACCGCAGTTCCACCTCGGGGCAGAATATCCCGTCGTATGGGTATCGAGGCGAAAGACAGACAGGCCAGGGAGACAAGCCGGATGCAGAACTGTCTTCCAGATAATATTAACTAAAAAATAAATGCTGTTGGAAACCCACCTTCTGAGTGTGGCGACTGTGACAAATATTATTGGCCTTAAGAGCCAATCTACGAGATCAACGTGCAGTAGCATACTTTAATAGGATTTTACGTAAGCGTAATTGGAAATCAAAAAACGACGTCCATACATTTAGAGATATGAACATAGCTCAAATAGTATATATATATATATATATATATATATATATATATATATATATATATATATATAGAAGGGTGACAAACGAGCACACACTCCACCTGGTGGTAAGTGGATGCTGTGGCCCATAGACATCTACATTTAACCTCGATCAAGAATCAAAATGCAAATGCGTTGTCACCCCTGAGGACTAAAATGGAATGCCTCGATTCCAGTAAAACAGGCCTCCGGTTCTCTACACACTATACTAAATACAGCAGCTTTAAGCTACTATTTCACGCTGCTAATCTGTGAGAGCGTGGTGCTTCCCAGGTCGGGCCGACCCATTCATAGTACTGGGTTGGTCTTAACTTTTCTATAACTACACTTACTGCTGTGTTCCATTTGAAGGTTCTGGGAAGCAGTATAGTTGCTTAAACGTTTCGTAAATCCTCAGGATTGACAACATTTTTGGCCTGCTTCAGTTTAGGTTTCAGGTGTTCATGGGCTGAATTGGTCCATTCACCATGAGGCGGACTGTTATCTCGTTTGTCACTCGAGTAATAAAATATTTAAAGTTAAAAATGTTGTTATGGATAGCGACATAATCATCTTGATAAAGGATTAAGAGTCCTTCTTAAAAAATTAAAGTATATACGACGACACTAACTGTGATACAGATATAACTAGAAAATGTTAGAAATATAAAAATAACGTAAAGAAATTTCACTGACATTTTCATTTGATACAACGATACTAAGTAAATATTATGTTCTATCATTATGATCGCGTGATGCCTTAAATAAAATGCTTTTTAGATTGTTTTTAGTTTAGTACGTTCATAAAATTATAAAAACCGTAAAATAATGAAATACAATTTATAAAATTCTAATGCTGTTACAGATCGTAACAATTTCTGTTCCCCCAGTAGCGGCTAGCAAAAGCGTAGCTAGCCGGCTGCTGGCCAATCAATATAGTGGCTGCAATTATGTTAATGCATCGCCCTCGGCCGTGGTGCGAGTCGAGATGCAATTGGAAATGTAAACGAACCACACCGACCTCTTTCAGTTTATGATAGCCTGGTAATGGCCGTTGATGTTGTTTAGTTTTAACTGAGTGCGCGGTTAAACAAATTATATAGTCGCAGTCTAAGAGCTCCCTAAGACACCATCGTTATTTCAAGATTAATTTGTAGACGCATTAATAAACAAGATTGTGCAATAACTTGCATGTAACTTCTTTGCGTAACCAGTTATGAAAGATTACGTTATGATTATATTTACGATTTAATTATTTTGAAGGCAGTGTTATGTTAGGTTTAAGCGAAAGATGATGGGAGAGATTACTTATATTTCCAGAATTTGAGACAGATCACAGATTGGAAACTGCTAGAAGTTGTGTTTATGTGTGTGTGATTTTTTTAATAAATGGAAAAAGAGGACAGCGTGTACGCAGTCTTCACTAACGAAAATTACACGTCCGAGTTACCCACACTATACGTAATTGCAAAGGTCAGCCACTCCTCTGTGCAATGGAGCAGCCTCGCTCTGGCGGAACCGCCTTCCTGATCATGGTTTCCCTCACGCAAGTTGCGTGTTTATGCCAATCTAATTCAACCTACGGACATACTGTTTGTAGAGGGCTGTAATTGGGGACAGTCCTTGCGGAAACCTTGCGGAAATCCATTATATTAAACTTGTTAGAATTTAATTTGCTTATATTCGATAAAATTCTGTGTCCAGCCAGTTTGAAGAGCGAATTAGTGCATACAATTGTGGGAAGGCGGGAGAAGCACTTCAAAGCCAAAGCTCTTTAAAGCAAAGCCTTTTTTGTCGGAAACACCAACACAACTAACGTTTCTAAGGTTCATTCAGTTTCATATTTGGACGAGTGGTATAGGGACGCATTCAGGAAATACAAAGAGCTATTTTTTTACATATATTAAAAAATACATACTAACATAACATCTTACAATATTTACAAGAGACCAAAAGAAGTGAAAGATGAGGTGTGCTTAATAACATAAGTAAAAACTTTTTTCCAAAAGTTTTTAAAGTACAGAATAAGCAGGGAACACAAAGATAGCAGAAAACATGTTATTCAACTTTCTGAATATACATATAAAAAGGTGGCAGAGTCAGTTATTGGTTTAGTACCTGTACCTGATTATAAAGTAACAGAGAAACTTGTATGTATATTATAAAAATTCAATTTTCCTTTGTTGTGTGTGGTTTTCCTAAAAGAGAAAATAACACTAAATACATAATTTTTTATCAGTAACATATAGGTATTTTACATTCATGCTTATTAAAATATTGAGAGAACTCGTTTGTGTATTTTAAAAAGAATAAGTTATCATGTCCCGAAGCAAGAAATAATGTAGTACTTTGTGGGATGCTCTGTAGGATAAATGTGTACCCAAATTATGTGGGAGATAATACAAAAAGGATATGTGTAAGTATTATACATAATGTCCACAATTTGAAAAATGTTTAATATGAGACGACAATATGAGAAAAATATTAAAACTGTTACATTTACCGGGCTTTATAACTGAAGTCCGTTACATATTGAGCAGAGCAATAAAAATATTGGTTAGGTTATGATCAGACAATTTGATAAATAATGAACTTTAAATTAGTATATATTACGTACTCCGATTTGACTTGTGACTATTCATATTTCGCTGGTATTTTAAATATTGCCCTGATAATATTATAAATATTATTTTATACGTGGTCGAGCCACGCTGCAGTTGTATTATAGTTGTAGCACGAATGGGTCGGCTCGACCGGGGAAGGACCACGCTCTCACAGAATACCAGCGTCAAATAACAGCTTAATACTGCTGTATTTCGTATGGTGAGTGTAGAGATGCGGAGACCTTTATTACTGGAAACGAGGCATTCCATCTAAGCCCTCAGGGGTGACACCGCATCTGCGTTTTGATTTTTAATCGAAGATAAATGTAGATGTCTATGGGCTACAGCATCCACTTACTGTGTGCTCGTTTGTCACCCCTATTCTATAAAAAAATAATAATCACTACGTCTATAAAACAATATGTTACGTAAGTAAAGGTAAAAAGTAATGTTACAGATTATATACGTCCCACTGGTGGGTACAGACCTCCCCTCATTTCTGAGAGGGTGTTTAGGGTGAGGAAGTGTCCGCTGCGCTGCCGCAATGCGTGTTGGCGAACTTCACATGTTTTCGAAATATTTTTTTTCTTATCCCTCAGACATGCAGTTTCCTCACGATGTTTTCGTTCACCGCCGAGCATGTGATAAATCAGCACTTAAAATTGCAATTAACAATTTCATTGGTGCGCGCGGGGATCGAACCCGGGTTACTCGCGTTATATATACTCTGTTATATTTACACCGAGCTTTAACCGTCTCAGCTACCACGGTTCTATTATATATATATGTTACGTTCATTGATACAAAACATATCTCATTATATCAGTTCATGATTATGAATAAAAAGAGAGTGAGAAGAGGAGAGAGAAAGCGAGTTAAAGACCCATTGCTAACCGTTTACCAGCAACTCTTAGAGCTGCGGAAGCTTTGTAGAAAAATTTAATTACAGTGTAAAATTAAAAAGCCCCGGTCAGTTCTTCTGACGGCGGCGAGGCCTGTCTAGCGGCATAGTAATTAAAAGTAAAATAGATTTTTTTCAGCGGTCCTTGTTAAGGAAAGTCGCACACAGTCGACAGAATTACGATATTCTAGATTTGAATTGGTCTATATATGCTTAACACGTGCATGATTTAATTTACTAAATATAATAAATAAATAAAATGAACTTTATTTCAGTAACATACATCGTAATCGTACAGTTTTAACCGGGTCCGGAATCTCCTTTTACTCTTAAGAAAAAAGGTTCCTGTGGTAAAAGATTCTGCTCTTCCATAACAAGTCACATCCATTAAGTGTGTGGATGTTTGCGTGCGTACTTGCGTGCGTGCGTGTATGCGTGCATGCGTGCGTGTTAATCTTTTTTTATACAATAAGTGTGACAAACGCGAACACAGTCCGCCTGATGGCAAGTGAATGCTGTAGCCTATCGACGTCTACATTTATCTTTGATTAAGAATCAAAACGCAGATGCGTTGTCACTCCTGAGGGCTAAGATGGAATGCCTCGTTTCCAGTAAAAAAAGGTCCCCGGATCTCTATATTCACCGTACGCAACACAGCAGCATTAAGCTGCTATTTTACGCTTTTATTTTGTGAGAGCGTGGTCCTTCCCCGGTCGAGCCGACCCATTCGTGCTGCAACCATAATATAACTGCAGCGTGGCTCGTATAAAATAACAGTACCCGGTTGACCGAGCTTTGCTCGGTATTTTTCGCTCGATTTTTTTAATTCGTGTGTTTTGGAAATTATATTTAGATACAAATTACATACTGATGAAATATAAATAATATTTTTTGATCTTAGCGACATAACAGAAAAAACGGAAATGGTTATTTGAATAAAAAATCATGAGTGCAATTATTTTAATTTAAATTTTCGTGTTTTTAAAAAATACTAAAAAAAAGGGCTCGAAAAAATAGATTTTCTCAAAAAGAAAGGAACTTGAAAAAAAAATTAAAAAAATCGGTCAGTCTGTGACCGCCCATTATACCAATTAAGCTATTTATAATCATTAACAATCTGTCAAAATTTACCTTCTTATTCTAACGATATTGTAGCAGTTTTTCATTGCCTAAAAATACGGACAAAAAGACATTTTCTAAAAATAAATCCTAGCTAGATCGATTTTTTATCCCCGAAACTCCCTGGACACTAAATTTTATGAAAGTCGTTGGAGCCGTTTCCGTGATCCCGATTATATATACAAGAATTGCTCGTTTAATGGTATAGGATTTATAATATTATCAGAGCAATATTTATAATACCAGCGAAATATGAATGGTCACAAGTTAAATCGGAGTACGTAATAAATACTAATTTAAAGTTCATAATTTATCACATTGATCATAACTAATCAGTCGTTTCGTTGCTCTGCTCAATATGTAACGGACTTCAATCGGAAAATGTAACAGTTTTAATAGTTTTTATCATAATGCCTCCGAATCCGAGTGTGTGTTCTGTTAGTGTTGGCGACGCGCCTATAAGAATGTTTCAGTTTGTTAAATCAACCGATGACGCATAGTTATAAAAAGCAAATTATCGAGCCACGACGCTCTGATGGGAAAATGCTTAGTTAAATCTTAAAGAAATGTCGAATTAATGATAAGAAGGTCTTGGGTTCGACTCCCAGGCCAGACTAGTTTGTTCGTTTTCCTAAGTAATATCGCTTAATAAATTCATAAGGAATTTTATGTTATAAATTATATTACCGGATTTGTTCCCCGGTTGAAATCATCTTTCCAATGATGTAAATTCAAAGGAATATTAAAGTGAAGTTAAAGATCGGATTTGTTCCCCGGTCGAGATAATCACTCTGTGCATAGACAGAATTAAAGGAAATTAATTGCATAAGTATTGTCTTGTATAAGTATGATACGTTTGTACGAAAACAAATGCCTATTTGTTATGATTGATTAATGAAAACATTCACTTGAATTGTTATCTGATAAGAAGCATGATAACGAATAAGAGTCTTATCAGAAATAGTTTCCTACTGTTTGAAAACTATGTAGAAGCACTTGTTTATTTAATATTGTTAAAATTAAGTGTATTTCAGACTTTCATTTTTCTGATAGCCGAGAGCCGTGCAAAGTTAGTTGTTCAAATAGTGTGAGTTCACGGAAGCACGCTGGCCACGCCCTTAGGAGGCCGAATATGTAAAAATTTAAAATGTTTGTAATTCAGTGATTTATGTAAAAATGACTTGTAAAACATTTCAGGTTAACTGTATGTGCTAAAAAGGTGAATTCTGTGTTATTTTTATGTGAAAATTCCTGTGTATAAGTGAAATAATGATAGTTTTGTATAAGAAATTTAAAAGTGTTTTAAATAGTGAAATAAATAGAGAAAATGTAAATTAAACTATTGTATTAGTTAACATATGTATAAATTCAAGTAGGAAACATTGTTTTAACTTTCTGTGTTAAATATTTAAGAAAATTCGATTTCGAACTTGTGAGTAAAATAGGTGGTATTTCGTTTAATAAATGAAAGGTTTTTTGTAATATGAAGATATAATGCATATCATGGTGTAGATATTGTTTTGTACTACCTATATTGACAAATTGTATTTGTATATGACTTGAGTAAATAAAGATATTAAGTGAAACGTGAGAGAGTAATAGTACAAATTCATGTTGTTAAGTTGCGCAGGCACGCGAATGGCGCGGCTCACTTTCGCGTTTAGCTCTGGGGGTAGCTTAGTAAACGGGTTTTATTGCAATTCGTTCGGGGAAAATAGTTCGGGGAAGAAGATAATTCGGGAAAATAGTTCGGAAAAACAAGAAAATCCTTCGGGAAAAGTGAAAATCAGCAGTCAAGAAGAAAAGTATAGGGAAAAGTGATTACTCTCTCACGGAACGGTTTGAAGATAATTGCTGTTTCATTCCCAAGATCCCTTAAGTTATACAGTCCACATCGAAGAATTAAGGCGTCGGGACCGGGACGACTTCGGAAGACCCGTAATCCCCGTCTGAACCTACTTGCTGAAAAGGAACGAGGTTATCGCCCTAGTGTGTTACTCCGTTGCGGAGATCACATACGTTGTTCCCGAAACCAACGTAGGCGTTATAGGAGGCCGGATCGAGAGAAGCCTCGATTCCTCCCTCCTGTTTCTTAATCGAAAGTCGAGTTCCGAACCTGTGTCCTTTTCAGTTAGTGATCAAAAGTAGTGGACATAGGCCTCCCTATAGATTACTCCATGGGAAGAGGTGTGTTTACAATCGTTCCCACGATTGGCAGGCGGGTTGCCAACCGCCGTTTTTTATTTTCTAACTGTTATTAGGAAGACGCTACTGCCCATCTCCTGATTCATTAGCCGCTGTCGCCTCCCACAGGACGCACGGGACAACATGGGGGATAGTGGGTGTTCATACACCGTCACTACAAAGTTAGCATTCAAACCCGAATTCGTGTATAAATACAGTATAGATAAATTTCCATTTTAAATCAAAAACTAATTTTTCCGTCATCAATAACGGTATCGCAGCTCCGTCCCTCAAGGCCAGCTAATCACTTTTAGACGATGTTGATGCTGCCGAGAGTCAATATTTCAAAGTTTTACTCGTTAACGAGAAATAACAGCGAATTGCTTGTAACCTTATTTACGTTTATTTGTTATGTTTATGGGGCAATTAAAAACTTCGAGTTTGTTACTGGGAGAACTGTGAATAACTGATTTTAAGAAAGATATACGAGCTTTTGTTGCAGATTGTATTGCAGGGGGAAATAACAAAATACGAATTTAATTAATTTATTAATTACGGACGTACTTGTAGAGATTCATAGCGCATATAGTGCCACGTATAATATACATACGTGGTACAGCCTCGCTGCATGCAGCTATATTATATTTGTTGCACGAATAGGTCGGCTCAACTGGAGAAGGACCACATTCTCACAGAATACCAGCGTAAAATAACAACTTAATGCTACTGTGATTCTTATAATGAGTGTAGAGAAACGAACAGCCATTTTACTGGAAACGAGGCATTCCATCTCAGTCCTCGGGAGTGGAAAACGCATCTGCATTTTGATTACTTCTTGAGAATAAATGTACGTTTATGGGTCACAGCATCCACTTACCATCAGGTAGACTATGTGCTTGTTTATCACCATTGTTCTATATTAAAAAAAAACTTTTTTACTTACCATTCGTTCGGAAAAAATCCTCTGTCCTGGGAAGAACCAGCAAGAAACCCAGCGGGACTATTTTTTTAAATAACAGCTTATAATTATGTATGCTACAATTAACAACACAGAACAAATTAGAAATAGCTTGATAGCGATCTCCCTTTCCAGGGGTTATTATCATCCATAAATTCCTTAATATTATAACCCTTTTTATATAAATTAGTTTAATAAAGTTTTTGAACTTTGTGTACGTCACATTTTGTATATTTTCGTTTTGCTGTAAAAGCGTACATCGCCCCAAGAATTAATTACTGACTCGGTGGAATCCAGTAACTGCTACTGCTAGTTTGTGTCTGTTCCTAGTATTTACGGAATGAATATCACTAATTTTTGTAAAACTAGTTTTATTTTTGTGTACGTACATTACATTTTCATAAATGTATGTAATGTGTAGTTAATATATTAATTTCCTTAACTTTTTGTATGAGGGACTCTTTAGGTTTTAAATCATAAATTGCTCTAATGACCCTCGTCTGTAAAATAAAGATAATTTCAGTGTCAGTCGCGTGTCCCCATACCAAAATACCGTACATTATGCTA
The DNA here is from genome assembly GCA_036936625.1 of Parnassius smintheus behrii. Classification (NCBI taxonomy): domain Eukaryota; kingdom Metazoa; phylum Arthropoda; class Insecta; order Lepidoptera; family Papilionidae; genus Parnassius; species Parnassius smintheus. Next base: position 59,612,282 of record JAUPFT010000003.1, on the reverse strand, counting down.
TGGAAATAGCTAAAATAAACTAGTCTAGCTGTTTTAATATTACAAATATATATATTTTTTAATTTATATTGAATTATCAGAAGAAGCTGCTCCAGATCCAGTTTACTTCTGTTGTCTTTTACATCATCCAGGCAATGATAAAGAGGCTATGGATTCTCGTGCACCGTAACTACAAGACAGTAGGTATATAATTAAAAAAATGATAAGTTTGATTAAAACTACTTTTACGGATTTTATCGCGTTTATTTTTACTTTTTATTTTTAATTCCCGACGTTTCGGGCGCTTTCCAGCACCCATGGTCACGGGGGACTGAGATGACTGACGTCCCGATGTCGATGTCGAGTACCTTCTCTTAACCTTTCGGTCAGGAATTAAAAATAAAAAGTAAAAATAAACGCGATAAAATCCGTAAAAGTAGTTTTAATCATGTGTAGTGCTCGCGTAAATATAAGAAATCATTAAAATGATAAGTTATTATAATATATGCCATTGCTTCGTGTTGATGAAAATCCTTCAATGATGATTTCTTATATTTACACCTATATTACAGATTCTATAGCGTTTATTTTAACTTTTTAATTCCCGACGTTTCGGGCACTTTCCAACGCCCATGGTCATGGGCTAAGACTGAAGTGTCGTCTGAAACGTCCTGATGTCATAGTTAACGAAGGCTTCATTTTTGGTCCGATCTACGCAGAACGAGCTTACAGTGTCTTGCAGTAATATGCTTGGGTTTGTTCGGATTGGATCGGACCAAAAATTAATACAGTGGATTTCGGGTATAACGACGATGAAGGGACCACTCTATTTTCGTCGTTATATCAGGAAGTTGTAACAAGCAAAGGCAAAGAGATACAGGCACGTACACACGTATATTTTATATTCATTTAATATTGAAAATAGCACACATAGTTATTTACAGGTACATTTCAATATGCTATTCAGAATATCACTTTGTAACTGAACAATGAATTTAACTCCGAAACGTACACGCTTCCCTACCTACTTAGCTGATATCTATAAACAAAAGGTAAAGGTCTCCATACTTAGTGACCATCTGTGTGGATGTAAAGAAAGGATAAGAAATGTTTGTGAAAGAAAGAAATCTTTGTGTCTTTGGCGGCCGACTCTAGTCGCAATATCTGCATGGGATTTCTAGGAATTTGTTACAAATGATTCACTAAAAACAGTCGCTACACCCGAACTCGGCGTTACATCCAAAGTCGCTATAGCCACATGAATTTTGTACTAAAGTATGCTTTAAATTCAAGGGACTTAGATTTAACCTCGCTATAGGTAAACGGTCGCTACAACCAAAGCCGTAATAAATGAAATCCACTATATACATGTATATATATATATATATAGAAATAGAAATAGAAATAGAAACTTTTTTATTCAATGTAGATTATAAAAATACTTATTGAACGTCACTTTTTTAATTTACCACTGGTTCGCAAAAAAAAACCTCTGCCCTGGGAAGAACCAGCAAGAAACCCAGCGGGACTTTTTTTTTTAATAATAGCTTACAATCATGTTTACAATCAACAACACAAGATAAATTAGAAATAGCTTGGTAGCGATCACCCTTCCCAGGGGTTATTATCATCTATAAATTCCTTAATATTATAATAACCTTTTTTATACAAACTTAGTTTAATAACATTTTTGAACTTTGTGTATGACAAATTTTGTATATTTTCTGGGATTTTGTTGTAAAAGCGTATACATCGCCCCAAGAATGAATTACTGACTCGGTGGAGTCGAGTAACAGGTACTACCAGCTTGTGTCTGCTCCTAGTATTTACAGAATGAATATCACTTATTTTCGCAAAACTACTTTTATTTTTGTGTACGTACATTACATTTTCATAAATGTATTGAGAGGCCAGAGTTAATATATTAATTTCTTTAAATTTTTGTCTCAGTGACTCTTTTGGTTTTAAATTATATATTGCTCGAATGGCCCTCTTCTGTAAAATAAATATAATTTCAGTGTCAGTCGCGTGTCCCCATAGCAAAATACCATACGACATAATGCTATGGAAATAACTGAAGTAAACTATTCTAGCTGTTTCAACACTGGTAAGAGTTCTAATCTTTTTTACAGCATATGCTGCAGAACTAAGTCTGCTAGCTAGTTTTGATATATGGGGGAGCCATTGAAGCTTTGCGTCCAGTGTGATTCCAAGAAAAATGGTGGTATCGACAAGACTCAGCTCCTCCCCATTTAAAATTACATTAGTATTGACATGTTTAACATTAGGAGTTACGAATTTCATACATTTAGTTTTAGTTCCATTCAAATGCAAATTATTAACATTAAACCAATTGACTAACTTAGCTATAGCATTATTTACTTCGTCGTAATTTAATAACTGTCGTTTTAATTTGAAAATTAATGAAGTATCATCAGCAAATAATACTATATCATGGTTATCCCCTACTATGTAAGGTAAGTCATTAATATATACAAGAAACAGAAAGGGGCCAAGAATTGAGCCCTGAGGAACGCCCATTTGTACAATCGACCCGGAAGAACTCATACTATTAATAACAACTTTTTGTGTTCTGTCACTTAAATATGAAATAATTAATTTAAGAGCATCATTTCTTACACCGTAGTGTTGAAGTTTCCTGATTAATGTTTCATGGTGAACACAATCAAAGGCCTTGGATAGGTCACAGAACAAACCCAAAGCATCCTGTGAATTCTCCCATGCATTAAATATATATTTAATCAGCTCAACACCAGCATCAGTTGTCGAGCGACCCCTTGTGAAACCAAATTGATTTTTATGAAGTAATTTATTTACATTAAAAAAAATTAACAATTGATCAAGAATAATTTTTTCAAAAATTTTACTAAGTGTTGGCAGTACAGAAATAGGTCTAAAATTAGAGGGGTCCAATGTACTACCAGATTTAAATAAAGGTATTACTTTACTATGCTTCATTAAATCAGGAAACACACCAGATTTGATACTACTATTAAAAATAATAGATAGTTGAGGTGCGATTGTATCTATTATAGACGCAATAACTTCAACAGAAATCCCCCACAGATCGGCGGTTCTCTTAATATCAATAGTCTTAAAATATTTTACAATATCTTTTGATGAAACTTTATGAAATGTAAAATTCTTTGTACATACATTTACATTTTGTTTAAGTAATGATTCGGCGACGGTAGGAGAAGAATTCAGTGACTTAGTGGTTAAGATCGGAATATCAGTAAAATATTTCTCAAAAACCATTGCAACGTCCTGATCTGATTTAGTTAATTTATTGTTAAAACTTAACTGGTAGTTTGAATTGCGAGAGTTGACCTTACCAGTTTCACTATTAATTATACTCCATGTCATTTTAATTTTATTAGAAGCAGTCTTTATTTTGTTGCTTAAATACAATGACTTGGCTAAGGAGCACACTCTTTTAAATATTTTGGAATATTTTTTTACATATTCCCTAAATTCGACGCTAGGATTATATGACCTTTCATTGTAAAGTTCATATAACCTTTGTCTACTCTTATGGACTCCTACCGTCGCCCATTCATTAAATGCTTTACGATTATTCAAGGAGAATGTTTTAGAAGTAAAAGTGTTATTAAATTCATTGCAAATGAGCTTAAATAATTTTGCATACAAAAAATTTGGATCATTTTGATATGAAAGTAATGGAAGTTTTTTTACTATGTTACTTCTAAACTTCTCCAAGCGATGTGCATTTACTGGAACAAACACTACTTTTTTATCTACTTGCTTTTTGTGAACATAAGGTAATGAAACAAATTGTCCACAGTGATCAGAGCTCAATTTTTGAATAATACATTTATTGAACGGCTTAGCATTTGTAAAAATGTTATCTATACATGTTGCACTAGATTCAGCAATACGTGTTGGCTCCAAAAATAAATTAAAAAGACCATAGGATTTAAACAATGATCTAAATTTAATATTAGTGGAGGAAGCTTCTAGGAGATTGATATTAAAGTCTCCACATATTACAACAGATTTATTCTGTTTATTAAGCTTAGCGAATACTTCCTCCATAATTTTTTCAAAAGTATCATATAATGAACATGGGGGTCTGTAAACGCTCACAACAATATATATATAATGTATATGTATAAAAGTTGAAAGTAGCCTTCGTTGGGTATGACATCGGGGCGTCAAACACCTCAGTCCCCCCCCCCCCCTCTCTATCATGGGTACTGAAAAGTTCTCGAGATGTCGATAGTTAAAAAAGTTAAAATTAAACGCGATAGAATTCGTAAAATTTGTTTTATTCCAGCCTTCAATGTGTTTTCACTGGCGAGATATAGGCTTATTCCGTTTTAGGGAGCATTAACCTTAATCATCACATTTGGCTGGTGGAATCATCACGCCATCAGACGTCTTGCATCTTACACAGCTATGATTACAACACCATCGATCGGACACAATTATCCGTCATACACATTATTATACACTATCACAGCCTACCAAAAGTCCACTGCTGAACATAGGCTTCCTATAGATTCCCTTAGCTGCCACAGTTGCCACACTTGGTTTGCAAGGTTTTTTTTGGGGGTACAACAGCGAGATAAATTGGACTTATTGATTCTCCCAGCAATATTAAAAACATACGGCTGAACGATTCTTTTGAATGGTATACCAATTACATTTCACTTCCCGCTGCCAACGGTAGACGGTAGAAATGAATTTTGATAAAAGAGATCGAATTCGAGTTTTAATCAGCGAGCGAGTACTTAAAACCTAATTTTAGCGACGTACTTACGCATTTGCGTTGAGAACGCATTGAAAATGGAGTTCTGTTTTCTCAACTTTCATGTTATGATTTTACCTCCATAAAGCTATGCTATTTTTCACCCGTTATTTTAGCTTAACCTTAATATAAGTATGAGTATATGTAACAATATAATTGAACCTCACAATTCAGTTTTTACCTACTTTCGGACGTACGATTTTAATGAAATTTGGCAAACGTATTCATAACTGATCTCCACCCACACAATACTTTCAAGACTATGGTCTTCCGTACAGTATTCTTATTGCAGCTGTGTAGGAATATCCATTATTGCATATCAGACAGAGAGAAAACAAATCAGGAGATGGGCAGCAGCCTCTTCCTAAAAACGACTAATAACAAAAAACTGCGGTTGCCAACCCGCTTGCCAAGCGTGGCAACTATGGCAAATATCCCCCCTATGAGGCAATCTGTGGGGGAGGCCTGTGTTCAACAGAGGACATTAATAGGTTGTAACTGTTACGGTAACGGTGCAGCTTTTTTACAAACTATAGTATTTATTAATCATTTCTTAAATTGACACGAATATTAATAATAAAAATAATAAAATTATTTTTTTATTTGGATTTTTAGCATGTTTAATATTTTTTAATTTTGCAGCACCAATGAGTTCCCGTAACCATATAAAATATAGAAATAATGAATGAGGAAAGAGTGACAAAGCGAATCTATGTTGCAGAGGTGAACGGCAGAGTCGGAATGGGACGTCCTAGGCGAAAGTTTATAGACCAAATTGAAAATATAATGAAAATGGACCAAATTAAGAGTACCCTTAACCGACGAGCATTTATGCGTAGGTATATGGATGTGGAGGAGGCGAGAGAGGTACGTCAGGATCATACTAAATGGAAGTCTGTCGTCTCTGCCTACCACTCTGGGTGAGAGGCGTGAGTGTTTATGTTTATGTTAAATAAAACCACGTAAAGTTAGTTTCATTCAATGTCAAATATTATTTGTTTTTCATTGTATTTATGCTTCTTATTTACATTTATTTATCCTCTTATTTTTATTTCTTATTTTTTTTATTAATTAAACTTGTAAGCTTGAGCTCAGAATCAAAATGTAGATGCGTTGTCACACCTAAGAACTAAGATAGATTGCCATGTCGCTAGTTAACAGGAACTTCGGTTCTCATTCACCATACAAAACAAAGTAGTATTAAGCTGCTATTATACGCTGGCATTTTATAACAGCGTAATCTTTCCCTATTGGAGTCGACTCATTCGCTCTGCAATTTTAATAGAACTGCAGTTTGACTACACATTGTTGATATTTTAGCTATATTATTTTTTTAGCTTGTTATACGGTTGTGAATGAAAAAAAAAATTATCGCTTCGCTTAAACTGTTTCACCATCCTTAGTAAGATGAGATCGTGCATGGATACACGTCAAACCCTAACGTGGAAAATTGCGTTCTGTCGGTATTCGATTCCCTATAATTGAGCGTGTACCGCTTCTGCGTACGCCTTAATTTTTGCCATCTGAAAGATTGGTTCAAAACGATGGAATAAGCACGGGCGTTAGAAATATAAATAAAGAAGATTGAAATATTAGGATGGATTCATTAGGTATGAAATATGTCCATCCATGCATGGACATAAAGTTGAGTATAATAGAAAAATAACATATTTCTTTATCGTGTCAATCATCAAGATTTTTACGCATAGTCTGATGTTGGTAAATTAAGAATTTAGGTTTAGATTCGATTGATTTACCCTATTGCAATAGTTTTCAGTTAGTTTTGTATCTAGAATCAGAGATTCAAACAAGAATCACGACAAACGAGCACACAGTCAAACTGATCTTAAGTAGATTATGTTGCTGATATACACACCTACATCTATTAAGATACGTTGTAACTCTTGAAAACTAAGACGAAATGCTCCGTTCCCAGTATAGAGTTGAATCTTAAAATGCAGAAATATAACATTGTAGATATTTGGGTCAGCATGTATGTAGCTTACCTCCGACCTTATAAGCAGGATTTTGGCAGGATTTCGGGCGTCGCCGGATTGCTACTCCTGTATTATTGTTTAAATTATGGCTTGAAGTTGATTTCGATATATAAAAGTTTTGTTTTTGTGTACTAAAAATCTGTGAATTGGAATTATAATTGAAAGAATTGAAACACGTGCTATGACGGAGTTAAAAATCTTCATTTATTTTGTCCGTTTAGACGCTTTGAGAGCTTAGGGCTCTACGCTGTCCAGTGCCTGTTGGTTTAACCTTAACCTTAAGCTATAATTATAATTTCCCAAAAACATAGCAATGTAACGCGTCGTGAAGAAATTTATCATAGTATTTGCCTATATTATGCTTAAAGTATTAGCATTACCACATGAGGTATTACAACGTTTGGCGTATTCGAAAATAGTTAATATTTCCGGTAAAATTAGTAGCTTCCAATTGTTGTGTCAAGTTGGTCGAAAATTAGCTGAAATTACATTAATATTAACATGTCCAAAGCCAATTTTTTATTTATTTCTAATAGATACATTATTTTAAAAATATTGGAAAATCCTTATTTTAATTTTAAAAAAAATTAGAAATTATTTAACAATTTACCTAGACAGGACCAAAACTCCAACTCAAGCGATTACTTGCACCGAATAACATACCTGAAACAAACGGAAAAGAAAAATTACGTAATTATAATTCAGAATAAATCACATACTCCACTGGTCAACTAAAGATATGCACATGCTGGGGCCAAATTGGAATACCTGTATACGAGAAATCTTTTTACCAAAAATTGTCTTCAGGTCTCCACACTCACCACACGAAAGACAACGCCATTTTAGGCTTGTCAGAATACTAAGGATCGTTCTTTATCGTGCTGCTGACCGTTGGAATAGTGTTGCTCTATCTCGAATAAAAATTAAAATGCATCTGAAAGGAATACTGAAGGGTATGTAGAACCAGTATAGTTAAAAGCTGTGAGACATTCCATCTTAGTTCTCAGAGGTGACAACGCATTTGAAAACTTTTTTGTTTGAAGCTGGCTGCAGGCGACCATTGATAGCAATAGCCATTGAAAATCAGATTTTTTATTAGATCAGGGTGACAACGAGCACACAGTCCACCTGATGGTAAGTGTTTGCTGTGACCCATAGACATCTGCCCTCGATTAAGATCATAATGCAAATGAGTTGTCACCCGCCAGGACTAAGATGGAACGCCTCGTCTCCAGTAGAAAGGGTTACTAGTACTCTACACTTACTATACGAAACACAACAACGTTAAACTGCTATTTTTCGCTGGTATTCTGTGAGAACGTGATCCCTCCCCGGTCGCGGCGATCCTACGACCGATTTTATTAATATATCTAGTAGCATAGCTCTATCACATAAAAAAGATGGTTTGTCAGAAAAGTTTCAATCATAGGATACTATAATACACAATAGAACGGCTGTCAACCTTATTTTATACGAGGATCGGTGTCGTCGGGAGCACACATACAAGCAATTAATTACGTCGTATTATCATTACCACAAACCCGATTCGCTGTATTGACAGACTAAGCGAATTTAAAAATTTTAGACTTTTGATTAATGTTTTTGACACATCAATATTTCTTTATTTCTGTTTCTAATATTCACATAGTATAAATAGTTTCGACTTACTGGTTGTAGGATATGTCTCCTTTATTAAAATTCCATCTCCCGGTGTTCTGTTGACACGTAATTATTGCACACTTTGCAATTTTTTAAATAATTTGCATGCAGCGACGCTTGACACGAAAATTGGAAACGATCGATTGTGTTGACATTTATAGCTGTGAATTGACTGACATGTTAGTGGCTACACGGGCTCCGCCCACTTCCCCATTCTATTATGTATGTATTATAGTATTCTATGATTTCAATGTACTTCAGTTTTATAAAAGATTACATTACGTATGTCAATATACAGCGGATTCAACTTCAATATAGGGTAGCTATATAGGTAAAAATGTAGATGTCTGTGTGCCACAGCATCCACTTACCATCAAGTGTCATTATCAGCCCATTAATTGTCTTATTCACTAGGGCTTAGAATAGTTACCGTTGCATTTAACTTCTTTAAATAATTATATTATTTATCTCATATTTTATACGAATGTACTTATTGATAATAATTTTTGACACAAAGTTAAAACCGATTTCAATAACTAAAAGGGAAGACATAAATTGGACATAATAGCTTCAGAAGTTGGACCTTTTATTTCCAAATACACTATGCACAAACACCGCCTGATTTATTTATAGTTTTCTTTTAAGTGATGTAAGGAATATTACAAATTCAAGTTAAGAACTACAATGTCGACTAAATATTAAAAATTTCATCCTTATTTCGTCAATATAAGAGATGGAATTTATTTTTCTTATTTACATAAGAATACTTCTTAAGCAAGGTACGTGAGGATAACATGGTCAACTTAAGCTTTGTCGCCCTATAAAACCAAAACTAAGAGGAGGACAGAGACAAAAACACAAAATGTATAATATATGTAACATATTTAAATAAAAGTAGTAATCAAGTTTTGGCAATAAGAAGGAACACTTCGAAAAATGAACTTATACTACACTACGTAATACTAAAATAATTACTATGTCAACTGTCAAAATAGCTTGGATAAAGCAGCGCCCTTATGACCCTTTACGTTACTTTTTGATTGACCGATGAAGAGCTATCGTATCGCAGAGCCATCTATGTAAACATGGCTGTAGTGTTTGAGTTATAAGAAAGTGACCATATTAACCGGATGACCATATTACCCTCACGCACTATAGTTATACTGGTTATCTTATCTTACAAATCAGATCACAAACAAGGCTGTAGTTTGTGAGTTATAAGAAAGTGACCATATTAACCAGATGACCATATTACCCTCACGCACTATAGTTATACTGGTTATCTTATCTTACAAATCAGATCACAAACAAGGCTGTAGTTTGTGAGTTATAAGAAAGTGACCATATTAACCGGATGACCATATTACCCTCACGTACTATAGTTATACTGGTTATCTTATCTTACAAATCAGATCACAAACAAGGCTTTAGTTTGTGAGTTATAAGAAAGTGACCATATTAACCGGATGACCATATTACCCTCACGTACTATAGTTATACTGGTTATATTATCTTACAAATCAGATCACAAACAAGGCTGTAGTTTGTGAGTTATAAGAAAGTGACCATATTAACCGGATGACCATATTACCCTCACGTACTAAAGTTATACTGGTTATCTTATCTTACAAATCAGATCACAAACAAGGCTGTAGTTTGTGAGTTATAAGAAAGTGACCATATTAACCGGATGACCATATTACCCTCACGTACTATAGTTATACTGGTTATCTTATCTTACAAATCAGATCACAAACAAGGCTATAGTTTGTGAGTTATAAGAAAGTGACCATATTAACCGAATGACCATATTACCCTCACGTACTATAGTTATACTGGTTATCTTATCTTACAAATCAGATCACAAACAAGGCTGTAGTTTGTGAGTTATAAGAAAGTGACCATATTAACCGGATGACCATATTACCCTCACGTACTATATTTATACTGGTTATCTTATCTTACAAATCAGATCACAAACAAGGCTGTAGTTTGTGAGTTATAAGAAAGTGACCATATTAACCGGATGACCATATTACCCTCACGTACTATAGTTATACTGGTTATCTTATCTTACAAATCAGATCACAAACAAGGCTGTAGTTTGTGAGTTATACTGGTTATCTTATCTTACAAATCAGATCACAAACAAGGCTGTAGTTTGTGAGTTATAAGAAAGTGACCATATTAACCGGATGACCATATTACCCTCACGTACTATAGTTATACTGGTTATCTTATCTTACAAATCAGATCACAAACAAGGCTGTAGTTTGTGAGTTATAAGAAAGTGACCATATTAACCGGATGACCATATTACCCTCACGTACTATATTTATACTGGTTATCTTATCTTACAAATCAGATCACAAACAAGGCTGTAGTTTGTGAGTTATAAGAAAGTGACCATATTAACCGGATGACCATATTACCCTCACGTACTATAGTTATACTGGTTATCTTATCTTACAAATCAGATCACAAACAAGGCTGTAGTTTGTGAGTTATACTGGTTATCTTATCTTACAAATCAGATCACAAACAAGGCTGTAGTTTGTGAGTTATAAGAAAGTGACCATATTAACCGGATGACCATATTACCCTCACGTACTATAGTTATACTGGTTATCTTATCTTACAAATCAGATCACAAACAAGGCTATAGTTTGTGAGTTATAAGAAAGTGACCATATTAACCGAATGACCATATTACCCTCACGTACTATAGTTATACTGGTTATCTTATCTTACAAATCAGATCACAAACAAGGCTGTAGTTTGTGAGTTATAAGAAAGTGACCATATTAACCGGATGACCATATTACCCTCACGTACTATAGTTATACTGGTTATCTTATCTTACAAATCAGATCACAAACAAGGCTGTAGTTTGTGAGTTATAAGTAACTGTTTAATTAAAAATCTTTAAAATTGGTTCAGCCGTTTTCTAGAAATCGGTGAACATACTTTTGAAAAAATCCGGGTCGAATAAAACACCTCCTTTTTCAAGACGCTTAATAAAATGACGTTTAAGTTGGTATATTTGTTTTAACTAAGCAAGTTCTGAATTGACTTATATTCTACCTGATGACAAGTGGGTATAGTAGGAGCCTTTACCATTTTCGCCCTAGCTTAACAAATGCTAATCTACTCTTGTCTTGAAGACAACCATAATCATATGGGAAGACAGATGCTGGTAAATTATTCCACTCCTTAATTGTACGCATTATAAACAACGAAGCATAGCGCTCGGTATGTGGTCGCTAGTTTATGGATTTCTTACTTTAAAAAGCGAGAGAATATTATAAACATTAACAAGATTATAGTTTTAATTTTGTTACTTTCTTCGTACTTCAATCGTTTAAAAAACATAACCCTTTATTCTGGTTTGGCTATTTTTAAAAGCTTAGGTTTTCTTATAACTAACGTCAGTGCCCATAAATTTTATCTTAGTTCAGTCTTATAAAGAAACCTGGTTAAAGGCACGCGAGGAGTAACACGCCAGCGTAAAATAATCATTATAATTGTACTTATTTACAAAAGCAAGTACTGAAAGTTTTTAAACAAAATTGACCAACGAATTTACCGTGCATCAGATGATACTGCAGCTCTTGGACAATGCGGACAAATTCAAATGAAGAAAGCAACAGATGCCTTGTTATCTTTGATGACTAAGATGTGTTTAAACTGGAAATCTATAGCCTCCGAATATAAACACAGTGGTGCAGCACTGCAATTTGACGGCACGAATAAGTACGAGGGGAATGCCTACTTAAACAGATTGCCTAGGCAAGAAACAAATCCTAGCACCTATTTGGTAGGCATATATCCAATAGTGAACAGTTACATAAATATTACCTTATAAAAAGACGAAAGGTTGGCTGACAGACGTGTGACATGTTTGCAACATATCATTGATATGCAGAAGAAACAGTGTTGATGAAAGCACGAAGCCTTGTGGAACACCAGCGTTAATGGGCTTTTGTAATCGGAGCATACACCGTCTACTACGACCTTGATGCTCCGATCTGTAAGTGCTCCGATAAGTAAGTAAAAATTCTGATCCAAATGCACAATTTCTCGGGAAGCCCATGGGAAGAAAGCTTCGAAAGAAGCGCTTTATTCCAAACCCGATTGAAGGCCTTTGCTATGTCCAAACTGACGGCCAACGATTCCCCCTTGGACCCTACTGTCTAGTACTATAAGTCAGATAGACCAGAAGATCACCAGCTGATCAACCTAGAAGGCAACCGTATTGGCGGTTACTTATAAGCTGGTGATCCTCAAGGTACCTTATGAGATGGCAGTGTATAATTGTTACCGTTATTTTGGAGATCAAGGTGGTGGTAGCGATAGGCCTGTAGTTGGACAGATCTGAGCGGGTGCACCAAAGCTTAATTCGGGACTACGTCTAGGGAGTAGGAGTACCGGAAAAGATGCTTTAAATCCGGTGCCAAATCTGGAGCACACGTCTTCAGCATAATAGGTGGGACTCCATCAAATCCACTCGGACTTATTGACCTCCAGGGAGAGAAGACCGGAGAAAGCTAAATAGGATTGATGAATTAATCACAATAGTGAAGAAAGTAAATGAAGCAACTCTTATACTATAAAACTAATAGTACCTACTTGCTTATAAGTTTCTAAGTATTTAATTAAAAGCAAATTTTTGAAAATTATTATTTTGTAAAATTTGCAGTTTAAATATCACATATTATGTACTTACACCCAATATTTTTTTAAACAAAGTCGTCATACAAATGAATCAATAACAGAGGCCACATCACTAAGACTGCTGTCTCCTATTTTAGTATGAATAATATTAAAGTATTGTTAATATAAATATTTTTATATTAACAATACTTTATAGATGTTTATAATTACCATAATTGAAAACAAATGATCTTTTTAATACATGCTATGTAGTAGCGAAAAAAAATTTAACACCTCAATGGTCTCCGATAAACGGTGATATCGCCATTTAGCTATTTATTTAAATACACATCAAAGCACCGATAAAGTGAGACGTTCAGATATATTATTAAAATACCCGCAAAATACTCAATCTTTTAACGTTAGGCCACATGGGTAAATAAATACTCTGTGGTTAGACGATTCGTATTCCATTAACGTTACTGTAAGTCATGACGACTGTCGATCTACATTGAAACCGCATCAGAATTTCGAGCACGGTGGAAGTTTAGACAAACTCTGTGCATCCAAAAGCAGCAGTCACACAGCGTCCCCCGCGGTAAACTCCCCGGCTGTGTTTACACGGGCTAACGGGTTTGCGAGCTCCTCATTTATTCACACTGGACTCTGCCCTAGTTACATGAGATTTTCCGTTTAGAAAATAAACATGTGAACGCGGCTTTTTTCGCCCTACATACCGTCGGAAATTAACGATTTCGTGTGACGAGTGACTCTTTATAAAATGTACTTTAGGATTTCGAACGTCGAACTCATTCGGAAGTTACTGCACTACTTAGTGTTTTTTTTTTCTTCAAATATTTAGGCAAATGTATTCACGATAGCTTTTGAGCAATTTTTACTTAGTTGATTTCGTAATATATCATGGTTAGAGCAAATAGAAATAACTGGAATATTTAATATAATAGAAGACATGATTTTTATTAAATACAGATTATTACATAATACTTAATGAAGGGTGTAAGGCATTCCATCATAGTCTTCAGTGGTGATAACACATTAAATTTGTAGCCGATTTTGTTGGCTGATCAAGTCTGGCTTCTGCAGATCATAGACACCTGGTCTATGATATGCAGAAGCCAAACTTGACACAGCTTGACTGTAAGTTTGTTTATTTAAGATGATGACATAATTATTATTTATAAAAACCCGTCGCTAGAATTGCGTGCACTGCCGGTTTCCGATTCGTAAGATACGGAGAGCCAGTATAATCGTAGCCTCCAAGATATTCCATCGTACTCGCAGTAAAGAGGTGACAAAGCATCCGAGTCTTCTTTGTTTGAGGTTGGTTGCAAGTTACCATGGCTAGGCCGTAACTATGTTTGTCATTTCAGTGTCATATTAAAAAAAACATTACATAAAACATTTTGCAGTGAGCCTTCCACTGATATTAATGTGAAGATGTATGGATAAGGGTTGTCCCGGCTTCGCCTGCGTAAGATATATTTATGTGTATTCAGATTTAAGATGATCAACCATTTTTTTTTTGGCAAATGTCAAGTTTTTCGGTTAGATTATGAAGCTTAGCTCGTACAGATTATATACATGGTAGAGTCACGCTGCAGCTATATTAAGGTTGTGGCACGATTCAGTCAGCTCTACCGGGGAAGCACAACGCTCTCACAGAATACCAGCATAAAATAGCAACTTGATGCTGCTGCGTTTTGTATGGTGAGTGTAGAGAACCGGAGATCCGTTTTACTAAAATTGAGGCATTCCATCTTAATCCTCAGGGGTGACACCGCACCTGCATTTTGATTCTTAATTGGATTTAAATGTAGATGTCTATGGGCCTCAGCATCCACTTACCATCAGGTGGATTGTGTGCTCGTTTGTCGCATTTATTCTATATAAGAAAGACAGCCTGACAGACAAAATATTAATAATGGTTATTCAAGACTTAGTTGCAAGAAAATAACCTCCACCAGCTGCAAAGAAGGCTGATAATTCGATGTTACAGATGTACACTTCAATTATATAATGCGTACAAATAAATAATATAAACGCTGAAAAATTCGTAAAAAAACAGTACTTTGGTAAACATAAAGAATAGTTAAAACATACTGTACATGAAATCAACCCTCAACATCCACAAAATTAATAGAATAATCAATCAAATGACCACGCATTCAGTGCCTGTTTGTGTTAATAGCATTAACTCGTTTAAATAAACACTATAAATTTTGCGTAGAGCAGTGAAATTATTAATTATTATTATAACCAACTTAATTATTCGTCAATTAGCCAAAATTAACCTTACAATAACAGCGACTGCGTACATAGCTAAATGCAACAATCCATCTGTTAAAATATTCCCCTATATCATTTACGATTTTTATAATATGGGTGACAAAAGAGTACGCAGTCCACCTATTATTGAAATGTATCGAAGTGAATTAAAGTGATTTAACGTTAATAATTTGCTTTTAAACGGTAATAAAACAAAATGTTAATACATTACACAGGTTAAACAGGTGAAAACCGGTGTGATTTTAAATTTGGAGGAGTTGGGCCTTGTTGAATCCACTGGTTTTTTCGGAACTACAGTTGACGCGAAGCTTCAATGGGCCCTCATATATCTAAACTAGCTAGCGAACTTAGTTTTGCAGTAAATGCTGTAAATAATATTAGTGGTCTTATATGCGTTGAAACAGTTAGTTTATTTTAGTTATTTCCATAGCATAATGTCATATGGAATCTTGCTATGGGGCAATGCGTCTGACATTGAATCATTGTTTTGCAGAATAGAGCTGATATAGCAACTACCTAGGTCCGAAAAAATATCTTAGAGAAAAATTTAAAGGAATAAATATATTAACTTTGGCTTCCCAATATATTTAAACAAATGTAATGTATGCACACAAAAACAAAAATTGTTTTAATAAAAATAGTGATGTACATTCTGTAAATACTAGGAACAAGCACAAGTTAGTTATACCAGTTACTCAACTCCAAAGAGTTAGTAATTCTTTCAAGAGGGAGTGTATAAGTTTTTACAACAAAGTCCCAAAAAATATGCAGACTTTATCTATCAAAAGGTTTAAAATATTTATGAGGCGAAAATTGTTTAGTAAGGGTTATTATACCACTAAAGAGTATATGTGAAATAACCCCTGGGAATGAGGTGATCGCTACCATGCTGGTTCTTAATGTTTTAATAACAATTGTATAAAATATTGTATTGCAAATTATGCTTCAAAAAAATCCCGCTGGATTCCTTGCTAGTTCTTCCCAGGATAGAGGATTTTTTTCCGAACCAGTGATAAAAGTAAAAAATGTCTTTCAATAAGTATTACGTATAATCTATATTGAATAAAAATGATTCTATTATATTCTATTCCATTCCTGATGGTACTTAGATGCTGTGGCTGTGGCCAATAAACACCTACATTTATTAACGACTACCCGCTTCGATCAACAATGTTGATCGAAGACTATCCGGCACGTTGCTACCGCAGAAGAAATTATTTATGAAATACGAGGGTGGATTGAAAAGTACTTGGCCTAACCAAGAAAATAAACACATACTAAATCAGTTATATTTTTATTTTTCTACATAATCACCATCAAGTTCAATACACTTTCGCCACCTCCCCTTCCAAGCATTTAGACCGTTGAAAAAAAATGATTCTTCCTTAGAGTCAAAATATACGTCTACAGCTGCTTTGACCTCGTCGTTTGTCGAAAATCTTTGACCTCCCAAGTGCTTTTTTAGGTTAGGGAACAGAAAGAAGTCTGATGGTGCCAGATCAGGTGAATACGGCGGATGCGGTAACAGTTCAAAGCCACAGTTGTGAATTTCAGCCATTGACTGTACTGACGTGTGAACACGGGCGTTATCTTGATGAAACAGGACTTTTCTTCTGAGCATTCCTCGACGTTTTTCTTTTATTTCCTCTCGTAAACGACGTAGTAAGGTGCAGTAGTAATCAGAGTTTATAGTCTGACCCCTTTCAAGATAATCAATCATAATCACACCTTTCGAGTCCCAGAATACTGAAGCCATCGCCTTATTTGCCGACAAAATCGACTTAGCCTTTTTAGGGGGTGGTGAACCAGGTCTTCTCCACTGTTTTGATTGTTGTTTTGTTTCCAGTGTACAGTAATGAGCCCATGTTTCGTCCATAGTAACAAAACGATTCAAAAAATCATCTGCATCGGCTTCAAATAACTCCAAACAGTCGCGTGAAATAGTCAATCGCGTCCTTTTTTGTTCAACTGAAAGCAGTTGCGGAACCCACCTCGCAGACATCTTGTGGAAACCCAACTCGTTGACAATGATGTTTTGAGTTCGTTCATAAGAGATGCCTATAATCTCGGCTATCTCTCTAATTTTTAATCTGCGGTCTCCCATTATTAAATCAAGTACTTTTTTAATATTTTCGTCAGTAGTTGACGTCGAAGGCCTTCCAGAGCGGGGTTCATCTTTCACACTCTCTCTACCACGCTTAAATTCTGTGATCTGTGTCAGGCCGAGTACTTTTCAATCCGCCCTCGTATTGTTTCAAATTTGGAAGAATTAAATTGTTTAATTAGAAATTGTAATATATTCATTGAAATTAAATGATATATAACTTTCAAATAAATTTGTCTGAATGATACGCGTGCCAAATACTGTAAGTTAATTGTACTATGCCTACAACTTTCGCAAAAGTGCAAGCAATAAGTTGACAAAGTTTTATTTTTGTTATATATTTTGTATTTAATTCAATATTAAAGAACAGTATCAATTACGGCCCATAAAAGTCCACTGCTGAACATTGGACTCCCCCAAATTGTCTCAGAGGGGAGATTTTGCCATAGTTGGCACGCTTGGCGAGCGGGTTGTCAACCGCAGGTTTTTATTATTTTGGGTTGTTGTCAGGAAGATGCTGCTGCCTGTCACCTGTTTCGATTTCCCTCTGTCGCCTTTAACGACACCCGCGAGCGTGAACGGTATGGCGGCGCATAAAATACGAACAAACAAACATTAATTTTTCATCATTTATGAACAAGGGAATTGTTAATGTGTTGTCTGCCACCCCTAAGGTTGGTTTAGTTATGGTCAATATATTGTAAACGTACCTTTTGTCAATAGGCTTGCACAGCTTAAAACTAAAGATGGACGCACAAATGAGGTTGGACAAGGCTCTTACAGAATACTAGCTTAAAGAGCAGCTTAACGCTGCTGTTTCGTATGACGAGTGTAAAGAACCGGAGATTACTGGAAACGGGGAATTCCATTTTAGTCCTTAGAGGTGCATCTGCATTTTGACTCTTATTTGAAGGTAGTTGTAGGTGTCTATGGGCCGCGGCATCCACTTACTATCAGGTGGACTCTATGCTCGTTTGTCACCTTGATCCTATAAAAAAATGGACAGCCTCGTTACCAGTGACATGGGTACACCAAGGTACAACCCTAATTTCAATTTCTGCCGCCAATCTGAATGGCGTGCACTGTCGTGTTCCGATTTGTAAGATACGGAGAGCCAATATAATTACAGATCCCGAGGTTATTCCGTCGTAGTATTAAGAGGTGACAAAGCGGCCGAGTCTACTTTGTTTGAGGTTGGTTACAAGTGTCCAAGGTTAGGCCGTAAGTTTGCTTGTCATTTCAGTGTCATATTTAAAAAAAAAAAACATTACCGCTGATCAAATTGCCACGATTTTATTTTGAAGGTAAGGTCTGAATTTGATGCAGGCAACAAAACATTTACCGCGAGCCTTCCACTGTTATTAATGTGAGGAAGTGTGGATAAGGGCTGTTCTTCACAGCGCCGCACTGCATTATTTATTGGGAAAAACTTTATATTTCCACAACATAAGCCAAAAGACGCCTGGCTCACCTGCTAACGGGCTATTAGCAAACGTTTTTAAGGTGAAATGAACTTTATTTTGAAAATTGAAAGGTTGTATTCGGTATGGGGTCGTTTTGCTTTAGGTTTGTGTTTTTATAGCCTCATGTAATCGCCTCCCACGGAGCTCGTCAGCGTAATTTTTGGAGGGCGGATTGTCTTTGGTAATGTTTTATTCAAGCATTTATAATGCGATCGATTTTAAATGGTCACACATGTTTATGAAATGTAATGAGACATCATCTACACCTGCACTGATATTGTTAAGAGGTAATCTTGTTTGTAAGCAATAATCTCTATAATTCTAACACTGATAACTCCACGCCACGCCACGTGTTGTCCACTTTACATACACTTTTTTATAGAATAAGGGTGCTAAACGGGCACACAACCCACTCGATGGTATGAGGATGCTGTGGCCCATTGACATTCACATCTATCCTCGATTGAGAATCAAAATGCAGATCCACTGTAACGATTGAAGACTAAAATGGAATGAATCATTTTCAGTAAAAAGGCCTCCGGTTCTCTACACTCACCATAGAGTTACAGAAGCATTAAGCTGCTATTTTACGCTGGTATTTTGCGAGAGCGTGGTCCTTCCCCGGTCGAGCAGACCCATTTGTGCTACAACTATGATACAGAGGCAGCGTGACTCTTCCAAATTCGAAACGCATGCAGGCTTCCCACATTGTTTTCTCCACACTACTGAGTACAAAAAATAGCACTTTATGCTAAAAATATAGAAACTAAATAAAAGAAAATAAACTTAAAATCGTCTTATAAGGCTAAAGCTTTGGTTAAAGATGAGTATTTTCCATGAAATAACTCCCCTTAGCTGCGGCTCCACAGTCTTCACGAAATTTGACATTTGCTGTCAATTCCATAAAGACAATTTAAGTATATTTTCCGGGAACTTCTTTATTAAAACAGACTCTAGTTTAAACTTAAAACTAACTATTAACTACTTTTTTTAATACAGCGGAAGATATTTAATTAACAAGCATCCATATATTAACTAGGGATCCACCGCGGCTTCGCACGCGTGATTTCTGGATATCGGCAACAGCCCCACCTACCGGGTCAATTGTGAATCTAAATCATTCTCGAATCAACTTAATCAATCACACAAAATTTCATCAAAATAGGTACACATGGAGGAGTTTAGTACATATACACGGACATAAGACGAAAAATATATTTTATAGACGTTATATATATATATATATATATATATATATATATATATATATATAATAAGAAGTAAAGAAAAGAAATGACATAAGAATTAAAAAAAACAGAGTCCAGTAAAACTTTTTTAGGAGTGTAGAAAGCTTTTTTTAATATGTGTTATAAATGCATTAAATTAAATTAAAGAAAACATTAATTGCTTATATCCATAGTGTTAATGTCAAACACATATGTAATTATTGCTGTTTCATAATATTGCTTGGACAAATTATGTCGTTTGTTGACGTTCATAATGCCAATGCGTCAGAGTAAGTACCAAAAAGTGTGTAATCATGTTTTGGACAAAACGTGATTATATACTCTTTAAAGATATCTCTTTTAAGATATCTGTGTTTTGTATATTAACTAGCTGTTCCCCGCCATTTCGCCCCCGTGGAATTTATTACGAATTCATGGTTTTTAATTTTTTATTACCCTGTTTCTTTTTTTAAAGTTAAAAAACTACGTTATTCTTTATAAAATCTGCTATCTGTCCGTGGCGGTACCGTCAGAATCGGTCCAGCTAGTTCGGAGATTAGCCGGAACGAAAACAGACAGACAAACATTTAAAAAATTGTTGATTTTTCTTATAAGTACCATATATACTCATATATAATCTCATTTACAACCAGTGCGTGTCGCCAGTGGTGACCTACGGAACCGAGACGTGGTCCTTCACTGCTGGCCGTATGAGGACGCTCAAAGTCGCTCAGCGAGCTATGGAGAGAGCTCGGGGTTTCTCTGCGTAATAAACTTAGAAATGAGGATATCCGCAGTAGAACCAGAGTGACCGACATAGCCCAACGGATTAGTGAGCTGAAGTGGCAATGGGCCGGCCATATAGCTCGAAGAACCGACAACCGATGGGGAAAAAAGGTTCTCGAGTGGCAGCATCGTACCGGCAGGCGAAGTGTAGGGCGACACCCCACTAGATGCGAGTGAGGACCTGGTAAGACATGCAGGTAGTCGATGGATGCAGGTGGCTCACGACCATGCTTTGTGGCATACTTCGGGGGATGGCTATGTTCAGCAGCGGACTTGTGAAGGGCTGTAATGATGATGATGATGATGATGATACTCTCATTTGCGTATGCATTTAATAAAAAGCTGTTATTTTAACGTTACAAACAGACACTTTAATGTTATTTGTATAGATGTGTAATTCAAAGTGAATTACAGTTTTTTAATACACAAACCTAAAATTTAATAAATTACGAGCCAATTTCGATCACCGGCCGATCACTACTTCATAGAATTATATGTTTTAATTAGATAAATACAATAATATTATGATTCGATGACATAATAACATGCTTTAATGACATAATCTCAGTACACTCAGCAGAAAGGTAAAAATTTAGGTCAACCTTTATTTGCTTTGTTGTTCTTTTACCACGTACCGTATTTAAGGATTAGAGTGGAGACATCATCCAAAACGGTAAGTAATATTTTGTACGTTTTGTAGCTATACTTTTCAATATGCCAGTAATCTAGCATTACAAAGGCACTTTTAATATTTGATATTTCACTAAAATATTTTCTTTCTTTCTTCTCAAATTTATCATGTGAATAGTAATTCGAATAATATGCAAAAAGCCGGTTTATATTCTAAGTATATGGTAAGAAGTGAATAAGAATAAGGTACACGTGTATTAAATGTATATTATTTAAAAAAAGCGGCTAAGTGCGAGTCGGACTCGCCCATAAGGTGTTCCGTAGTAGCAAGTACATAATATAAAAGTTCTGCAGTTCCTTGTAACTTTGATCGATGTTTTAATAATAGTGTATTTTTTAATTAAATTATTATAATTATATATATTATTATAATTAGGTACCTAAATGAATAAATAAATAATAATAATAATATTCCATAACTATCACACAACGCCATCTAGTCCCAAGCTAAGCAGAGCTTGTGTTATGGGTACTAGACAACTGATAAACATACTTATATATTTCTAAATACATAAATATTATAGATAAATTACACCCAGACACAGAACAAACGATCGTGCTCATCACACAAACATTTGTCCTGGGTGGGAATCGAACCCACGACCTCCGGCATAGCAGTCAGGGTCACTAACCACTAGACCAACAGGCCAGTCATGAAGGGATGGGATACCTAAATAGGGTTTATGTTTATGAAATTAAATGTTTTTATTTTTATAATTGAGTTGATTGAATGAAGGGTAAATTGCGGTTTACGATTTATGAAGTATTAAGATCTCGTTCAAACCAATTTTCGGTGGAAGTTTAAATGGTGATGTAAATCAAAAAAAAAATTGTTTTATCAATCGCTTATTTTAGAAGTTACAGGGGGTCACATTTTACCATTTTGGAAGTGTCTCTCGCGCAAACTATTCAGTTTAGAAAAAAAATGATATTAGAAACCTCAATATCATTTTTGAAGACCTATCTATAGATACCCCACACGTATGGGTTTTATGAAAAAAAGTTTTTGAAATTCAGTTCTTAATATGGGGAACCCTCAAAATTTATTGTTTTTTTTTTTCTATTTTTGTGTTAAAATCTTAAAGCGGTTCACAGAATACGTCTACTTGCCAATTTTTAACAGCATAGTTCTTATAGTTTCGGAAAAAAGTGGCTGTGACATACGGACGGACAGACAGACAGACATGACGAATTCATAAAGCTCCGCTTTTTGCCATTTAGCTACGGAACCCTAAAAAGACAGCGACTGTGTCACGTCTGGTAATACCCGAAGCCACAGAACAGGATTACTTCCGAAGCGTAGCCAAAGTTGAAAAAGCGGCGAGCTATTTGGACCACGTATAGCCAAAAACATGAGTTTAGATGGAAAATTGCGAAAGTCATAGCACCCATCGCATACACAATCAAGAACCCAATATCCCATTTATGAAACAAAAATATGAAAAAGTTTGGAGCTTTTTTGTTTTAAAGTCGAGTCCCACCATTGCCTTATAGTGGAGACTAGGCAATAATGTATATTCTAAATCAAATTTTTCATGAAGTTTTTTTATAGAACAAGTGTGATAAAAGAGCACACATTCCACCTGATAAAGTAAATACTGTGACTCATAGAAAGCCACATCTATCCTTGATTAAGAACAAATAAATGGGTGCCCGGATCTCTACACTCACCATACGAACGAATAAACACGGCAGTATTTGGTTGCTATTTCACGCTGGTATTTTTTGTGAGAGCGTGGCCCTTCCTCGGTATACCATATTATAGCTGCAGCATGGCTCTACCAAGAAATAAGTTATTATAAAGTTTTGAGTTCGCTGGATGTGAAGGAATCTAAAAATATCTAAAAAAATAACCCATACAATAATCGTCAATTACAATACGAATTAAGGTACTGAATGTAACGGGGAACTGACTTATAATAAAGTAATTATTAAAAGTCAGTATATTAAAGTAATTTTCGTATACTGGTCCTGCTGGCGAGGCCATACTTTTCAAACCGGAACGCAATAATAAACGACTGCTGCTTATGAATAGAAAAGTTTTCTATCTAGACGGATACAATTTAAGAATTATGGATATAAAAACTAAGAGAAAATAATAACAATAAATTTAATAGCTTCTTAAAATCAGGCTTTAATTTCCCACACGACACTATATTAAGCACCGACTTATAACAGAGCAATATCAGAACCTTAAGATAACAATACAAAACAGATAGTAGGTTACATGAAAAACGTCACCCCTATTTTTCCTCCATCATTATATTTCATTTTTTCTTTTTAAATATAAAAAAACAATCATAAAAATAGGTTCACTCAAAATTGGCGCTATCGCGTAACAAATATCCAAAAATATACAGTCAAAATTAGAACTTCCTCAATTTTTGAGGTCAGCTAAAAATAGATACAGAGTATGTAATATATGATGTACCTATCACATATTACATACTCGTACATACAGAGCATCAACATTCCACTGTTGGACAAAGACCTTCCGCCTTAGTTTGTCTCATGGGGGGATTTGGCAATAGTTACCGCGCTTGACAAGCTGTTTTATTATTATTTTCTTTTCTTATCAGAAAAATGTTACTGTCTATCTTCTTATTTATGGGATCCTATAATTAATAAAATTAAAACTAAACCCAAGCATACCGCTGCAAGACTTCAAACCACAGTTAGTTCATTCTGCGTAGATCGGACCAAAGACAATAATTAAAAAAGCTGAAGGTACTCCGGGTTAACTTTGACATCGGGACGTCAGTCACCTCAGTCCCCCATGACCATGGGTGCTGGAAAGCACCCGAAACGTCGGGTATTAAAAATAAAATAAATAAAACGCGAAAAAATCCGTAAAAGTAGTTTTAATCAATGTACAGTGTTCGCGTAAATATAAGAAATCATTCTTATTTAGTTTTCATTTTTCGTCTCTTACGACACCCACGGGATGACACGGGGTAGTGGATATTACTACGATGCAACTACACAGGAAAATAGATATAATTCGTAAAACTTTTAATTTTAAATCGAAAGAGATCATCTCGATATTTATCGATTTAAATCTATCCGAACGTAATAAAAGCTTTAACGGTACGATATACACAGAGAGGTATCTTTTTGCGAGTTTACGATCGCTGTGAAAATGTATTCAATTTATTTACCTATCTTAGGCAGACGTCGTCAGGGCCCTAAATCGGACCCTGTGTTACAGTCTACGTGCGCAAATTCGATTCGTCTGAATTAAGGGGTATTCACATTCGTACGAAAAACCATTTCTTCTATTAAAGTCAAAAATGCACTCGTGGGAAGTGTTTTTTTTTTTTAAATAAAAGTGAAGGTGACAAACGATCACACTGTCCATCTTATGTTAAATGGCTGCTGTCTACTAAACACCTATATCTTTCTTCACCTGAGGATGGTTCGTGCAGACGCGAAAAATGTGTCGTACTATCGAAGGTGGTGTGTCGTTCTTATTGTGGTGGTGTTGCGATTAGTGGTGATGGATAACTGCACGCAATTGAAGGAGGATGGGAGGTGCTTTTCAGACTGGGCCGGACACATCATTTGATTTCGGAAATAAGTAAATTAAGTTCCATCAATCTCGATATAATGAATTTCCGCAAAGTAACGCCTGGTTCCATTAATTACCTACATCTTTGGCCGACCAATAATTCAAATGCAGACGCATTGCCACTCCTGGGGACTAAGATGAAATGTCTTATTACGAATGAAAAAGGATCTACGAGTCTCGGCGCTCACCATACGAAATATA
Organism: Parnassius smintheus behrii; assembly: GCA_036936625.1. Taxonomy (NCBI): domain Eukaryota; kingdom Metazoa; phylum Arthropoda; class Insecta; order Lepidoptera; family Papilionidae; genus Parnassius; species Parnassius smintheus. The sequence continues at coordinate 59,586,857 of JAUPFT010000003.1, read as the reverse complement.
GCAGTATTAAGCTCAATAAATTGCACAAACGACATGCAGATTGCAGGCAAATATTTGTTCAGTACGGATTCGAACTCGCGACCCTCAGCGACGCAACTCATTGCTAAGCCACGCCACGGAGCCGCCGTATTTGTGTTTATTTGTAATATTGTTAACATAGTTGATAACCGTACCAGAGTTGAATCTAAATATAATATACAAAAAATATCGTTCTTTTTATAAATATTATACAATGTCTGTGATAAAAAGCGAACACGTTAAAATACAATTTAACAGAAAAGTCAATAGCGTGTAAAGGAAGTGCATTTCGATATGAATTTCGTGATAGCTTGGCATAACGTTCAAATGTACTTCATTTTGGCCTATTTAAAAATAAAACATGATCTGCTTTGTACACTGATAAATATTTTAAAATTACGACAATAGAGATAAATATTTATCGGTGCTGCGTAATATAGTTAGTTCGTAATAAACATACGTGCCTACCAGTATGCAACATATTTTTATGCCTTAGTAGGTAAATCAACTAAAGCAAAAGAAACCTGCTGCGAAAGTGGAGCTCGTTGGAATACCGATAAGCCTAACAGGAACTAGAAAACTACCAGGAGAATTATAAGATGTTGTTTTATTGAAAATATTCATTAAAATATTATAGTTGTAGCATTTACTTAGATCATTAGTTATATATTTTAAACAGAATCCGCTTAAATGTATGTATTTTATTGAAAAATACTAGCATTAACATTATTAACATTCCATTCAACCACTCCAGGTAAGCATATAATGATTGTGTTGGGAGTGGTTCACGAAAGTATTCAAATGGCGGATTTGAAGCCACGGCCTTTCAAGTTCGCAGTCCATACTTTGCCGTTAGACTAATATATACTAGGAAATCTTCGTGAAATTATGTATTTTATGCGCCAGCGGAGTAAGAGAGACGAGGTAATGTCAAGATAATATATACTGGATGACCTTTTTTATCGTCTGGAAAAAAAATAGGGTGTAACATGTGAACGGAGTAGAAGCTTATGGCACTGATATTTTACAAAAAATAAAAACAAAATTTTTTGAATTAAATAAATGAATGAATTAAAAAATCTATCGAAATTCAAATCATATCCACCCTACTTACGAACGGCAATCAAACAATAAATTTTGTAGGCATCTTTGACCTTGTCACTTCGCAGGGTCACAAACTCAAGGGCAAAGGGCAAAGTAATTGTTAAAAAAAATTTTCAAACTTTTTGTTTTTATTTTTTGTAAAATATCAGTGCCGCCTATGGCACTCTACTTCTACTCCGGTCACATGTTACACTCTATTTATTTCAGACGGTAAAAAAGGTCATCCGTTATATATGTAAATAGTCTACCTGGTGGTAAGGGGCTAGTTTAGTCCGTTACACCCGCAGCGACCTTCGAACAAAGAAACCCGCAGATGCGTTGTCACCTCTGAGGAATAAGATGGAATGCTTAATGCTTCCTAATGCCTGAAGTTATACTGACTGTGTATATCCTTTTCACCGGATTGCAGTGCTAGCACTGCAATTAGGCGGCAGAAATAGAGGGTGGAACCTACCCACACGAACGGCTAGCCTATTTAGTAAGTAAAAGTACGGGCCGAGTAGCTTTAGTACACTTGACCTTTACGTTCGAGAGTAGTAGAAATCATCTTAACGATATTGTGTGAGTAAACTGCAATTATTTAATGAAGAACAGTGGTAGGTTAAATTTTTTATGCATATAAAACAGGATCTTTGTATGATCGTTTAACTTAAAATCTATCTGATCGATCACGATCACAAAACGAATATATGATACATATTTTTCAATGGAGAAGGTTTATATTTATAAACTAAAAAATATTTAGAATAAAAACAAAATTTAAAATATTTTTGATTTTTTTTTAAATTCATTCGCTAAAATAAAAGAAAAGGTTGCCGAACAAAACCTATGATACTAACTAGTAGGACAACGTGTGCCGGGTTCAGCTATATCTCATAAATATTATTATATCATAAAAGTTATTCAGCGAAATAATACTCTCTATATAATATAAATCAAATAAATAACATTGATATGTCTGTTTGTAATGCTTAACAGCAACTCAATAACAACTTTTTACTAAATGCATATGAAAGTATAAGTTTAAGTTACAGCCTATATACATACGTCCTATAGCTGCGCACAGCCCCCCCCCCCCCACCCCTCTCATTTCAAATTCGCACTCAAATTAGCACTTAAAATTGCAATTAACAATTTCATTGGTGCCTGCGGCGATCGAACCTGGTTGCTCGCGTACTTTGAAAATTACAGCGAGCGTTTAGCTCCTGTGCTCTTCTCACTCCGTATATAAAAGTATATACGGTACTCCATTTTTTTCTAAAACTTTGTCTGGAGATGTCTATTTGTTCCCGCTAATCGTTGAAGTGACTAAACCGATTTTGACGGGAATTTACTGGAACGTAACTAATGTTAAAAGGAGTAACTTAGACTTGCTTTTATTTTAGAAACATTATTGATTTCAGCGCAAAATAAGAAAAACTCATGAAATCCAAGCGTCATAAATTCCACAAAGTCACGAGTCAATTGAACTATTTTTTTCGTACTGTTACTGAAATTCTTAATTTATTTATTATGTACGTATTTATTTATAAATTTTATGTGCGAATTGATAAAACAGCTTTTAATCAAATTATGCTTGTGAAAAAGTAATGTAATATTTCCTCGTATTAACAAAATGGAATGATTAATTAAGTACTACATGATATAGTTATTTCAACATGAGTTAAATGGTAAAAAGATCTTTCCTAGCGAGTGATTCTGTACGTGTGAAAGAGTCTTTACAATACACAGTGACTTACGGCCGGGCTCAGCAGAATTTTGTTATGAAAGAAGCGTTTATTGCGACTTCTGTAAAATAGCTCTCCAATTTTATTTTATAGCTTATTTTATTAATGTTGCGGCAAATGGTCCTTTTGTTTAGTAAATAACTCTAACCGTTTCAAAGAAACGAACGAAACTTATTTTTGTAATCATAAACAAAATTTAAAGAGTTCGAGAAACACACAAACTTAAAATTAATAACAAATTTCACCGAAAACAGGCAGGTGAGTGCTGCTGTGTTTCGTATGGTGAATGTAGAGAATCTGAGATTATTTTTACTGGAAACGAGGCATTCCATCTTAGTCCTCAGGTTTGACAACGCTGCAAATTCGCATTCTGTTTCTTAATTAATTTTATTTACGTATGTATTAAAAAGCAAGTAAGACACCGGGAGGATTATCCCCTATTCGGATATTTCGAGAACGAAATTGGTTTTTTCCGCGGCGTGTCGATAAAGGCGAATCTCTCATACATCTTGCGGAATCCATGATCCGCACAATTACGAGCTAATGAAGAAGAAGGATGAATGAATATTTTCTCAAATACATACTGGCCCAGCACACGTTGTAATGCCCTTTTCGATAAGTGGCGCGATCAGAGCAACCTATCGGGTGCGTGTTTTGTAATTTTCTTTATTCGAACATATATTGTGAATATGTGCCAATATGGTTTATAAATATAGAATTTGTTAATAACTTACTACGGTGCCATGTAATGGTTGGCAGAGCTGTGAAGCATTGTCTCCAAAAAACAAATATTTAATATATCAATATGACTTTAATAGGTCAAGACTTTCAGATATTACACGATCGCTACAGACGCACTAACGATTATATATTTAAAGATATTTTAAATGACATACATAATTAAAAATATTTGTAAGCTAATTTTAACCACATAAGCTGCGATAAATCAGCTTAATCCATAAGTGATAGAGCACGCTGCAGCTACATTATGGTTGTAGCACGAATGGGTCGGCTCGACCGGGGAAGGACCACGCTCTCACTGAATACCAGCTTAAAATGGCATGTTAATACTGCTATGTTACGTATGGTGAGTGCAGAGATCCGGAAAACCTTTTTACTCGAAATGAGGCATTCCATCTTAGTCCTCAGGGGTGACATTAGTGTTTTGATTCTTAATCGAAGATAAATGTAGATGTCCATGGGCCACAGCATCCACTTACCATCAAGTGGACTGTGTGATCGTTTGTTAACTTTATTTTATAGTAAAAAAAAGTTATTATTTACTAATTTATGATAGAATTACTCCTAATCCTAAGACTAAAGAGAACATATTGAAGTCGTCAGTCTTTACTTATATGTCACCTAAACGTGTGTATTTACACGGAGTAAGTGAAGATTTGTATGGGATAACGTCGGGATCAGGGACGTATTGACGCGCGATACAATAGCGTTATTACTGAAAAAGGATTTTCAGGCCCCTTCGCACCTTATAGCGTTAGGCATTTTAGCTTTCACGCTGTCACATCATGATGACAAATTTAAATATTAGTAGAGATACCACATTTATTTGATTTGTGTATGGTTACATTTGAACCATTTTATTATTACCGAAAACTAGGCGTATTACGTTATTTAGTACAATGAAGCCTAGCTAAATCGTTTTATCGCGATTCAGAAAATCGATTCAAATAAAAACTCGGGCATCCCTTATTGTGAACTAACAACTTCATACATTTGCTTGGTAAGTGCGTCGAGTTCCGTGGCGGCGGCACATCATGTTAATAGGTATTTTATTGCAAGTGAATTGGGCTAAATCTAAAAATAAAACACTTCATTATTGATTTTCGAATTTAATTTGCAGCAGCATCCGCTCAACTGTCCGTAAACATTTTGTCACACGCAGACTCCGTGCTCGCGACATGAGGGAGTATTGTATGTGGCAGTGGTGATGTGCTTCTAATCTAGATACTAGATGTCGATAAAAGCTACGTCTAAACAATAACTGAAGTTGTGTACTGATTTTATTATTTTCTTTGTTTCTCTTAATATTTTTAAACTTAATCCAATTGAAAGTCCTAGGCGTAATCACCACATTTAGCAAGCGGTCTGGATGAAACTGACCCCTTTCATCTTAGATACAGATGCTAGTCGTCACCCTGGAATATTGTTATAACAATTTAATTTAAGTTAATATTTTCTGTAGTAATTTTTCTTCTTCGTGTTCCAAGATACATTTCGAGAGGAAGCTATTGGTCGATAAAACTATTACGTATTATTAAAATGTATAACATATGTAGGTGAAATATCCAATCATTATTTCTGAACAAGTGTCAAATGCTGCTCAAATGGTGTATCATTTATTTAGTATGTTGTAAAAGTTATTTAATATATTGTTTTGTTATGTAGTTGTTTTTGTTACAATCAAAAAAAAATTAAGAAAATAAATTTTAAGGAAGTTTATTCCCTTGAAAATCAACAATTTATTATAAAATCATTGAAATCGATATATCTTGCTATAATGTATGCATCACTATGAGTAATGATGCATTTGCGATGCGCCGACAATGTGAAGAGGGAAAAGGGGACCCTTTTGAGCTGAGAGGTGTCGGTTTACTATTTTTCGTGGGCACTTTTAGGCTCGCAAAAATAGAAGTGGAAATCTTTTAACGGAAGCGTATGTCGACACCTAAAAATTAGCTATGTTATACGAGTGAAAGTTCGTATTTGTAAGACAAAATGGTCATACGTGCATACAAAATAAATATGGGAGAAATACGCATATAAAACTATTTTTTTTAAATATTCAACAACATATATCAAGTGGCCGTTATTTCCCGCTATGGATGCTGTAAAATACTAGAAATTAAGAATATAACCGCTACCGCTTAGTACGATTACAGCATATAGTAAAGTTCACTGCTGGACATAGGCCCTTCCCATAGATTGTCTCGTAGGAGGGGGGGACATGTGGGGGGGGGGGGAGCGGGTGTGCAACAGCAGTTTTTTATTTTAATTTTAAGTGGTTATTAGGAAAACGCTGTTGCCCATCTCCTGATTAGTTTCCCGAATTAGTACTGGCAGTACTAAATATCGCGTTATTTTCGCTTGTAATACTCGTTCGTGTACTCTCGTTTACTCTACTCGAAACGCCGGTAATTCAAATCTAGTAAGTAATAAACACAAAGAAATTCACGAGGTGGTACGACCAATGGACTTGCTACTTTATGATTGGTAATACTAAGCTATTTCTAATTGTAATATATGTTCTTAAAGAGTTCTTTTTCAAATATAAAAACATCCCGTTTGATTTCCTGTTGGTTCTTCCAAAGGTATTTTCTGAACGAGTGGTAAGTTAAATATTAATAAATATTAGTTATGATAAATTTTTATACTTGGGAGAGCTACGCTACAGCTATGCTATGGTTGTAGCACGAATGGGTCGGCTCAACCGGGGCGGGACCACGCTCTTATCGAATACCAGGGTAAAATAGCAACTTAATACTGCTGTATTTCGTATGGTGAGCGTAGAGAACCGGTGACCCTTTTTACTAGAATCGAGGCATTCCATCTTAGTTCTCAGGGGTGACAGCGCGTTTTGATCTTTAGTTGAAAGATAAATGTGGATGTCTATGGTCCACAGCATTCACTTACTATCGGGTGGACTGTTTGCTCGTTTGTCACTTTTTGATTGTTTTGTATTTTTTTTTAATCTTAAGAAACAGCACAGCAAGTCACTCACCGAAAAGTATTTACGACGTAACTGCTTCCAGCGAGTTTCCGACGCGCGAAGATTTTGAAGCGACTAACAAAATATGAGGCTTAATTAAACTCATCAATACACATTTTCTTTGAAACGTCGCCGCCCGGCTTGGCAATCTTTAGGTATTTCGTTCGCAGGTTGCAAAATACTTAATACAGGTTCTGTTCAAGTGTTAAGCGTCGAGCGGTTTTTACATAGTTTGTTTCTATAGCTGTGAATTAGAACAGTCATTTAATAGGTGGTCATAAAAAGATTAATTCTGAGGCATTTTCATGACCACGATCTTTCGCAAGTTAGTAGTCGCTTTATGTTTCGCTAAAACCGGTGGCATCAATCCTCGCACGGAATAGTTATTTCTTAGGGTCTCTAAAATACAGCTTTAGGTTTTTCTATCTGCACTCCAAGAAACAAATAAAATGAGTCTAACGTTTATCTATAAAACCTTCTCGAATAAAACCACTTTAACTGATTAACTGCATAATTACAGATTATTCAGACGACTGCGGGTATGTGAAATCTACATTACAAAATTCTATTACATTCATACCCATATACATTAAGACATACAAACAGATATATAAGATATAGATACATACATATAAGTCAAGCTCATAAAAGAGTTTAAATTACAGAGAGTTTAAAACTGTACAATTGTTTTAGTGATATAAACTTAATTATGGCGGTTCTCAGCTGTTTCTGAGAAAATGACGAAAAATATTTTAAAAATGATGGTGGTGCAAACTGCATATAAAATTAAACGGAACCAAGCTTTCAATGCAAATTTTTTCCGAATCATATAACTCCTAAGATCATTAAGATAACTCGCTGCAATCTTATCACTTATTTTGCACCACAAGCAGGTCTTGGTTGGGTGTTTACAACGGATCCTTACGTCTTATCGTGGGCCCGCAGGCGGAGTTTTGCAGCGTATTTTTGTTAACAACTTCTTTCAAAGAATTTTCAGCGGCGGTACTTATTGTTGTACGGGATGAATTGGATTTCTTACCCGATATCTGCAAAGTAGTAGTTACGTTTTATGTTTTTTTTTATAGAACAAAGGTGACAAGCGTGTGCACAGCCCTCATGATGGTAAGTAGATGCTGTGCTCATAGACATACATCTATCCTCGATTAAGAATCAAAATGCAAATGCATTGTCACCCCTGGGGGCTAATATGGAGCGCATTGTAATCAAGGAAAAAAGGATCTGCAGGTCTCTACACTCCATGCGAAACACAGCAGTGATGAGCTACTATTTTACGTTTGTGTTCTGTGAGAGCGTGGTTCTTCGTAGGTCAAACTAACCCTTGCGTGCTACAACTATACATATAGCTGCAGCGTGGCTCTACCGCGTATAATATGTTTTTAAGATCGTATTTATGTACTGCACTGCTGACTGCTTAGTTATTCCAGCGGTGTTCCGCGCGACTCAGTGAAGTAAAAATCAGTTCTTGAGTTTTTCTATCAATACATTCTTAATATCAGCCCGCAGTCGGTTAGTTGGTGGTTTTCATTCCGTGTCTTGCAAAGCACTAAAGCCATCGGTCCTATGCTTGATCTCTTTCAGGTCGTGTCGGATTGCTATTCAATCGGGCTATTAGAGTAAGGGAATAGAGAGTGCACCTCTGTTTGCTCACCACACTTGTGCAATATAATCCTATCCTCTGTAAATGGCTAGTCTCCATGGAGATTGGTCGCCGTAACCAAAATTCGGTTTGAAAGATATTATTAAAGATTTTATTCAAAAATATTTTCTGTTTTTTCTTTTGTAACCTCTTACAGCCTAAGCCACTTGATTGATTTTGACTTACGAGGTCTACGTAAGTTTGTACTGAATTCCTGAAGCTTACGGACTACATTTTACTGTGTTTACTTGAACGTATCTGAACGAACATGGCATTTTATTAGTCAACTAGCAACCCGCCCCGGCTTCGCTTAGATCTATTAATGATAATACTTACTGTATTTACTATTTACATTTACTTTATCAATGTATCATTTTTATCACAAAAAAATCTATACGGTTTTTTTCGGAAATAATATACTTTGGATACCTCCCAGCGTTCCTCTCCATCTGTTCGTAAATCATCATCAAAATCAGTTCAGCCATTGCGAAGATTAGGCTGGACAAACAGACAGACAACAATTTTAACAATGTTTATTTACATATACAGACATTTCAATTTTATTTATGTGTATAAAAGTATGTAATAAATACTAGGTTGTTAATTTAAGTATATTTAAAGTGTATTACAAAAATCAACGTTTCTTAAAAGTACAGAAAAGTAGTCTTAAAACGGTATTGGTTATAAGAGTAAATTGATGCAATCTTCAACGCATCAATGAAAGTGACATGTCATTCATTCTCATCTGCCAAGTTGCTTGTGGGCTTAAACGATATATAGCACTCAAAAACTTTTTCTTTCCCCCAATGAGCAGAAAGAAACGGTGACATGCTATTTGTGCGAACAAACTTACATTTGCGGGCCAAATCTAAGCCAAACAGCTTAAATAACGTGGTCATAATGATCATTGAGGTCGCAAATATGACTTTACGGGCGACAAGGAAATTTCTTACGACACAAAGAATTGCGTTTTTTCCTTAAATCTTCCTTTCCCTTTGTTGCGAGTACACCGCGGCTTAAATCTCTTACGTTATGTTGTCGTAACTTATTACTTAGGTTGACCTCGAGAGAAATTTACGTAGGTTGTTAAAAATGATGTTATGAACGAATTTTATTTACGTTTATGAGCGGGACAACAATTATAATGTTCTCTATTTCCAGTCATATTATAATTTGATTTTTTATTAGTATTTTATTATTTATAAGGTATGTGAGCGTAATATGGTCACTTTAAGCTTTGCCGCTCTATAAACTAAAACCTCGCCGCTAGGAGATATGCCCTGTCGCTGCGAATCGCGCACTACACAGCTCCGTCTGTATTCAATGTCCATTAAAGTGTACATAATAAACAGCCTTTAAAAATAAAAATAAAATATACGTTAAGTAAATTTATTAAATTAGTAAAATATTACTTTTATTAAAGCTTATTATACCGTTAAGTGCTTAGAACATAAAACGCTTTAGACATTTGCCTCCTGCCTTGCCATATTGGTATGCTTGAATAGAAATATGTTTATATTTGCGCTGTGTAATGTTTATATAGTTACAATATCACATGTAACGCAATTTCAACCACTACCCCTGTAGTAGAAGCAGCTATCGAAAATGGCAGAAAGTGTTGTCATCGATAACAGTTTAAAAATATGTTAAAAAAAAAAAACTTTATACCAATAAATAGTAGAAATGGAATGTATCATGACGATCCATTGTACAACATCATAGGTAATCTGTAATAATTATGTATGCATATATTTGTATGCATGTAACCATATATGTATATTTATGCATATATGAAAAATGCGGTTATCCTTTATATTACTGATTAATATTATATTAATACTATTGGTTTGTTATATTAGTGGTAGTATAATTGTATTAAGCTAGATTTTTCTTTACTTTATTTTTTGCATGTTAGAAGCGCATTTTTTCTGCCAACAAACTGCTGAACAGTTTGGCAGACTGTAAAACTGTAACTGTATGATTTTTTATGTTAAATAAATAAATAAATAAAATAAATAATAATATATGGCGGTGTATCCATCCACTGAATAATACGAGATGTTAATACCTGGTCTGGCGAATAATCGTACGTTAAACTGCGAGCGCCAACCGTGGTATTGCCGCGTGTGGCGATTTTGGCCAATTCTCCCTACAATGGCAGAGTTTCATGCCTACTATATAGTGGATAGTAGCTAAAGTTGCCACCTGTACTATAATATATAGTAACATTCTCTATTTCAGTCAATTGTACTATATATTATAGATAACTAATATCTAATATAGTACGGAAAAATACTATATTTTTATCACTAATTCAAGTGTCGCACTTTTTATATTAACTTTGATTGGAAGTAAGTGTTACAGAATTTGTTTTCGTCGTGAATGTAAAATTGAAAGAAAAATTAAAAAGAACATAAATATGAATTTAATTTAAAATTATTTTTAAAAACACAGATATATTATGGAAAAATAAATAAAGATTAAAAATAAATAAGTACTTTTTTCTCCCGAATTTCTCAAAAGTACAATATTTTGGCTTTTATTTTTGAGAAAAACTCTATATTTGTCCACTAAAAAGGTAGCAACCCTAATAATAGTAACAGAGTAAAAAAGAAAGTTAGTATTTTATACGTAATCTCCTAGTGCTGACGCCTAGTTAATATTTTTTAAACAGATTAAATACGGTATTTTACTGTGATTCTCATTATTTCTATAATCGATAATCCAGTGGTAATCCAATTACTGTATAACTTTCCGAACATTAATTAAGAGGTTTAACGGGTCCGCCAAAGTTGAATTCAAATTTCGATTGTTTCATAAGCTGTCAAAATAAGAAATAAAATTGTAAAATATCCATAGTTTATTTATTCTTTATTAAAAAAAAAACAAATACTAAAGTTGTAATACAGACTGACAAACCACAGGGTTTTACTTCTCTCCCACGAGACCGAAGATATCCAGACGGATGTCTTATCACCTTCACCAAAAATTTCACAAGCATGGTAGAAATATTTAGTAAAACAAGTGCCCTCACCCCAATTCAAGGTAAGAAACTGGCCTCCATAACTATAGTCGTAGTATCTTTATTACCATTGGCACATAATTTATAAAAAAATATTGACAAATAAAGTAGATAGATAGTTCTTTTATTCGTTTTAAGTTTGGAATTCATGGAAATCACGAACATAGTCTAATTTTACCACGTTTTTATTAAGTAAATTTTTTTATTTGTCTGTCTGGTTTTCTGTAGTTCATGGAATTTAGTAATAGATTTTCAACTAACTTCCCGATAAACTGTATACAGCGCAAATTCGGATGACAATGCAAAAATATGATAAAAATGCCTGTGGTAATTGTTTTAATACAACTTAAAAAATAACTTTTTAACTACAATCATATTATTGTAATTAACAATTGTCTCTTTGTTGACAAAAACGTGTCGTGGCATTTACGTTTAATGATTTAATGGTGCACACCACTGAGGCTCATAAATAAAATGGTACGTGCGTGCTTTGTCATCTCTCAGCACTAAGATGGAAGGCCTTAAAATATATAAATGTGGTTGAATAAATTCATTCGTGGTGTCACTAGAAGTTTGAGCATGCTATTGTGCGAGGGTGAAAAGTTGAGAAGCACCTTTTCTTTTCAGAATTTAGGTTATTTCTAATTACTTAATCATATTGAGTAAGCGTGCGTGTTTTGCTAAACCACACTGCAGCTATATTATGGTTGTAGCATGAATGGATTGGATCGATCTGGGAAGGACCACACTCTCACAGAATACCAGCGTAAAATAACAGCTTAATGCGGCTGTGTTTCGTATGGTGAGTGTAGAGAACCGGAGACCCGTTTTACTGGAATAGAGGCATTCCATATTAATTTTCAGGGTGACAACGCATCTGCATTTTGATTCTCAATCGAGGTTAAATGTATATGTCTATCGGCCACAGCAACCACTTAGCATCATGTGAACTGCCGTCTGCCATCCTAATTCTATTAAAAAGGAACCCAGCCAAAACTGCACAAGAACAAATATCCAGGCACGGAACAATTATGTTGTCTTAATTTTTGTGTGTAAACACTTGTTAAGTGCGGGATTCGATCTCGCAGCCACGCATCGTCCATAAAATAAAATTACACATTTATAAATTGGTTGTCTGGAAACGGCTCTAAAGATCTGAATGAAATTTCGTATGTAGATAACGTTCTAATTTTCAGGTTTATCTGTATAGATCTCGTCCATAAGAAAATAATGACTACTTTTGTTCTAACGCAGAGCAAGCCTCGGTGGCCCAGGTACTTATATTAGAATTACATTTAGCTATGACGTTATCCGTCTCCATTTACACACCGTTCAAATCTATTTTTAGTTTGAAAACTATATTTTATTTTGAAAAATAATTCGCTGAAAGGAATACATTTTGTTCACGACCAATATTTTATATTTTATCTGGTAACTCAAATGAAAGCTTTTGTCTTTTATTAAAATATATACCAGTTAGCGAATGGCCGCCGGTGCGTTCGTTCAATTCACAACAATGGACGACGCTCGGTAGCTTTAAGGCGAAAATGGAAAACCAATGATGCCAATATCGGTTTATTGGTGCTCAAACTGTCATTCCACCTTTCAAAAGATTATTCTAATGAATATAATAATAATGTTCACCAGACCGAGTTTTGGTCACGGCGGTAATGTTCACCAGACCGAATTTTGGCCAGTCTTGACGGAGACTAGCCATCTCCGCGGGACAGGACTATAGTGTAAGAGTGTGCGCAAACGCAGGTGCACTCTCCATTCCCTCATTCTCATTGTCCGACGGAACCGGAGATCAAGCGCAGGACCAACGGAATTACATGCTTTCCGAGGCACGGGGGTGGAACATTGCCAGCTTCCTGACTCCATGCATTACTGAGAATATAGTAAGGTAGAGCCATGCTGCAGCTATATTACTTGTTGCACGAATCTGTCGGCTCGATCGGGGAAAGACCACACTCTCACAGAATATCAGAGTAAAATAACAGCTTATCGCTACTGTGTTTCGTATGGTAAGTGTAGAGAAACGGAGACCCTTTATACTGGAAAAGAGGCAGTCCTCGTGGGTGAAAACGCATCTGCATTTGATTTGTAATTGAGGATAGATGTAGATGTCTATGGGCCACAGCAACCACTTAACATTAGATGGACTGTGTGCTCGTTTGTCACCTTTATCCTATAAAAAAATGTAGACATAGAAACCTTTTTTTTTATTCTTAGAAAAAAGGGCTTTGTCGCTAAAGCGATTATGACGCCCTGGTACAAGAAAATTCTTAAATAGGATAAGTCGTGATAAACCTCATGATCAGTAGTTTGCGCATTCGACCACTAGACCGACTAAGCAGTCAAAAATTATATAAATTTATATAAATTAGTTGATTATTCAACTATACTATGGTTGTAGCACGAATCGGTCGGCTCAATGATGCAGTATTTCGTATGATGAGTGTAGAGAACCAGAGACCCTTTTTACTGGTAAAGACCCACGCCATCTTAGTCTTTCGAGGTGTCAATGCATGTATATTTTAATTCTGAATGAAGTATAGATAAGTATAGTTTTCTATAGGCCACAGCATCCACTTACTATAGGGTGGAGTGTGAGCTCAATTTTCAAATTTATTCTATACAAAATTGGCAGCCATGAAAAGAGTTTATAGACTTGAAATGTAAGTAATGAAAGCCATCATAAACTTTACAAGTTTGGTAATTAAATATGATTCTATAAGCTTAAAAGACGTATTTTATCTATCTGTAAAGGAACTGCCTGAAATTAATACGAGTATATTTCGTAATAACGACGCGATGGCTCATTTTTTTAGTACATATGTAGAAATATTTGTAACTAGATTCCAAGTAGGTAATATTACCGAACTGCCTTTGCAAATATTCAAGTCACATGTAAAAAGCATTCTTATGAAGGAAGAGTATAATAATCGTGATTATTTTTAGAAATAAGCAAATAAGAATGCTTTGACAAAATTAATTTCCTTGGCAAGTATTTTATTACACTTATACATTCATACACTGCAAGATAAGCAGGGAAGCATAGTGTATTTGTGAGTTTTTGTCGTGGTAGAGCCATGCTGCAGTTATATTATGGTTGTAGCACGAATGGACCAGGGGAGGACCACGTTCTCACAGAATACCATCGAAAGAGATGTAGAGAACCTGAGATCCTTTTTATGATACGAGGTATTCCATCTTATTCCTAGGGCTGGCAACGCATCTGCATTTTGATTCCTTACCGAGGATAGATGTAGATGTCTATGGGCCGCAGCATCCATTTACCATTATTATTTGTCACCCTTATTCTATAAAAAGTGCACAGACAGACTTGTAGCCAGAAAAGAAATCCTTACATCTAGTTTTAATATAGTGATTTATCTAGAATACATGTTACGTTCGGTTTCAATATATCTTTTGAAAAGAATTAAAACATTTTTTTAGGTATTTCACCATTTTCTATACACATTGTTCTCAAATAAGGGCTCATTTTAGTCGAAAGCTGAACTAAGCCATTTTTAGGAGATTACGAAATTAATATTTTGTAACGTATATGTTCGACGATTTGGTTTATTTGAAATGATACGAAATAATAGTCATACGAATTTTTTTTTCACGGAGTACTAACATTTATATTCTCCAATTATTCATAATATGCGAATCTGAATGTTTTAAAAAATACTAAATTGTTTGACCATACATTAATAGATCATTTTATTTTTTAATAATATAAAAATAAGGTACCTACTTTAAATAGAATTTTGGTCACGGTAAACCAGTTTTATCCATCTTCTAGATGCATCTGCAAGTGACTTCTAGACAGTAAACCTAGTGTGATTATAGTGAACTATCAACTATTATGTGTTACCTCGGTTTTAATATATTATCCGTTCATTACAGTTCATAAAAGTCCACTGCTGAACACAGGCATTCACCATAGCTTGCTCCATAGGAGGGATATTTGGCAAAATTGACACGCTTGACTCACATGTTGGCAACTGCAGTTTTTTATGTTTCGTCGTCATTAGGAAGACGCTGCTGCGCTGGAGATCCTGATTTGTTTCCCTCAGTTGCCTCTTACGACACCCGCGGGATGATATGGGCTAGTGGATATTCTTACAAATCTACACGGAAATTATGTCTATTCAGATGAGTGATTTTTTTTAGTTACTTAACATTTTTGCAACATATTTTCCCCCTTATTCTTTTAAAAAAGTTCACGTTTCGTAAGTATGAGGAATAATTTTTATTTTGGCGCCCAATTATATGAACGTTTAATAGGGCTGTATAGTAATGACTATTGAAATATATTTTATGTATCATTGAATAAAGAAAATATGTGTGTCGGTCACACGCAGTAGAAGTAATCTTCAGAAAATTAAACTTCGAAAGAATGAGACGAAAGCAGAGAATCAGGAATAAGATAATTATTTAAGGGTTTCTATCTATTTTTTGAGCTGTTGGTGCTGTTAGCACATACGGCACTTACAGCTTGATCTGATTTATGTAATTAAAATATAAATAAATTTATAATGAACACTGTATACTGTATTCTATCTCACTTCCTCACAGGCGAAACCCTATAGATGTATATGTTTTTCTTTTTTTAGTGCCCCAGTATCTAGTTTCAAATCATGAAGTTTTTAAAGGAGTTTTCACTTACGTGGTAGAGCCAGGCTGCAGCTATATTATGGTTGTAGCACGAATAGGTCGGCTCCACCGGGGAAGAACCACGAATCTCACAGGATTCCAGCGTGAAATAGTAGCTTAGTGCTGCTGGGTTTCGTATGGTGAGTGTAGAGAACCGGAGACCCTTTTTACTGGAAATGAAGCATTCGATCTTAGTCCTCACGGGTGATAACGCATATGCATTTTGATTCGTAACCGAGGATACATTTAGGTGTCCATGTTCTACAACAACACTTACCATCAGGTGGACTGTGTGCTCGTTTGTCACCTTTACTCTGTAAAAAAAAACTGAACACCACATCGTCGTCGACCATCACTGTACTGTGTACACACCCTTTACTGACACTGTCGCTCTTATCTCATTTAAGTTTGAAAATTGCAAACGCTCGCTCGCGCACCGCGCAAATTGTACAGGAATAGGGATCGATAATGGAATTGTAGGTGCGATTTTCTTTCGCGAGATGAACGCCACTGTATAAATCTCTGAGATAGAAAAATTTCGGAAATTGTCTGCGAGATTTATCACCGCGCCGCCTGTGCCTTGCGAAATTGTTTTTTGATTTCACGGGGACACCGTAAGGATAAAGTGCCAGTAAAAATAAACATTATGAAAGGTGTATCCAATGCATTTAATACACACAGAAAATAAAAGGAGCATGTTAAGCTATAACATAATTTTAATATATCGACTGCCTTGTTGGTGTAGTTGTCGTAAAAGGGACATCTGATCATGAACCCGGAACGGGTTCAAAACCCAGGTAGACCCAAAACATCAGTTATTGAGGTTTTCTGTCAAGAAATTCTCAGTAGCCCAAAGTGAGGAATCCCGTACCTTCGAAAGCCGTTAGTACTCGTAATGCACCTGATTACTCTCCGGTCAGGTCGGTTTACCGTCCCATTGGTCTATGAAAGTGTGGGAATAGTGAGTTGCTTGCGCACACACTAGGGCACTATAATCCTGTCTTGTGCACATAGTCTAGTCTCCGTTCGGACTGGTCGCCGTGACCGCAATTTGATCAGGAGAACATAATTATGTTACGCGCCGTGCAGTTCAGTGATCGTCGTATATTTCACAGTACGCGAGCCATGTTGTTCGATACCCGCCGGCGCCAATGAAATTGTTAAATACACTGTACATGCTAATATACACGTACGTGTGCTAATATACCACGTACTCGGCGGTGAATGGAAACATTTCGTGGGATAAAAAAGGAATGATGTTGACAATTACTCAGACTATTTATCGGCCTACCTTCGTTTAAATTTTCCGGGTCTGGATGTTCGTCCATCTGCTATTTATGTTTAAAAAAAATACCATACAATGCACAGCAGCATTAAGCTATATAGTATAAACAAAGGTATGTTCAAGGTGTGGTTCAAGAGAAAATCCTACGCGGGGGTAACTTGTTTAATAAAAGATAGAGATTTTTGTCAGTTAGATACAATTAAGCTAACGTAAAAGTAAATAAATCCATTAAGAATTGAAATAATTCAGTAAATTGCAACATAAAAAATGAAGAAAACATAACAAATTTTAATCTCGATTACTTAAGACTCCTTCGTCCGCAAACTTCTAAAATTCAAGATTATTTACGCTTCCATTTCCCGGGCCTTTGAGCGTTCGCAGACCAAAAGATTTACATAAAAAGAAACTCTCCGCATTCGAAATTATGATTCAATTAGTATTAAGGCATTGGTCCTTCAAAGGGCTCGTACATTTTCGGGTCCATCGAATGCGACTGATACGGAACTCTTTTGTGCTTTCGAGCAAACTAAGCTGGATTCAAGCTGCTTTGTACTCAAGTTCCCGTAAAGGCATCGAGGAAAATAAGACGCGGGGACACGTTAGCAAAGTGGCGCCATACGAGACTGAAGCAAAACGAATTTGATAAAACCAATTCACTGTAAATTTTGTATGAGTAAGGGCGGTCCCTTACTCGTCTCTTAGCTATTTTGTTTTAATATTACAAAGCCAGCAGTAAGTCTGCTTTTTTATAGAAAAGTGATGACTAACGAGCGCACAGTCCACCTGATGGCAAATGGCTGCTGGGGCCCATAAACATCTACATTTATCCACAACTAAGAATCAAAATGCAGAAGCGTTGTAGTCCCTGAGGACTCAGATGGAATGCCTCGTATCCAGTAAAAAGTGTATGCGGTTCTTTACCCTCACTATGCGAAACACAGCAGCATTAAGCTGCTACACGCTGATATTCTGTGAAAGCGTGGTCTTACCCCGGTCGAGCCACCCATTCGTACTACAACTATAATATAGCTGCGCTACTTTATACGTAGTGAACACACTGATGGTTGACGGCAGAAACAGGTTAGTGTGGAACCAACCTAAACCAAACCTATGTAAATGTAACTAAATATTGATTTTCTTTTTTACGCTACGTATTTTTTTATTTTGACGCACTACGATCCGATCGACTTGACCGGAAAAACACCACGCTATCCAAAAAAAAAACAAGCGGTGATTCTGTTATTAATAATGAGGCACTCCATCTTGGTCCTCAGGGGTGACAATGCAACTACCTTTTAATTCTGAATTGAGATTTAGATGACTGTAGACCACAGCATTCACTTACCATGACTGTGTGCTCATTTCTTACCCCTACATTATAAAAAAATCATACACATACTTCTCGTAAGGGCACAACTTCGCCCCTTGTGCCTAATTCCAAATCATAGGTACTAAAACACGGTACTGCATCAGTCAAGAGTAATGTTGGATATTTGTTACGTTCAAGCCCCCAACACGGCATCGTGGATTAAGTGACGAATTATACTTTTTTTTCTAGTCGTCACAACCTCGATTATTCCGCTTCGTCCGCAACTTTGAGATATTCGTCTTAAGGATTAGGGGGCGCTTTGAGCAGGCGAAATTTTACGGAATTCCCTTGATGGATGAATACGGAAGCTGTAATTCCGCAATTCGGTGTGCAGAACAGTAATCGAGATGAGAGAGTGTGACTGTCTCGCTAATGACGTGTTTGCGGTGCTAAATCCGCGACAGTCATAAATTTTATTCACGCATATATGTCGGATGAAAATGTCTGTCAACTGTGAATTAGAAAAACAACGTATCCTTTTTCTTAAATTATATTCACACACTAACATATTTCATATAGACTTATTATCACACATTAACATATTTCATACGGATTGATGGTAAGTGGATACTGTGGCCATAGACATAGACATCTACATTTATCATCAATTAAGAATCAAAATGCAGATGCACATCTGAGGACTAATATGTAATGCCTTGTTTCCAGTAAAAAGGGTGTCCGATTCTCTACACTCACCATGCAGAACGGAGCAGCATAAGCTGGTATTTTACGCTGGGCATTTCTATGAGAGCCTGGTCCTATCCTGGTAGAGCCGACCCATTCTTGCTACAGCCATAATATGCTGCAGCGTGGCTCTACCACTTATAAAAATTAAGAGAGTTGACTAAACTATTGAATTGATCTTCTATTAGTGTAGATAACATTGACTAATTGATAAAATGTGATTATATTGTTTCTCTAGCCACACAGAGAACAAACACTAGAAAAAAGGTATGTTGTGTTACAGGATAAACTAGACGATAAGTAGACACGTACAGACGGAATAATAGTTATCTTTATAATATTTAATATCAAAAAACCAAGATGGGATTATAATTTACAAAAAATAGTAAAATGTAATCAGATTCTAGTAAGCAATTTGCTCGTTTTAGGGAAATAAACTTTTACATTTAATTTAGAACGTAGGTTTCATCTTCGAATTCTTCAGCACTAACTATAAAGGTACATAATAATATACTCATTACGGTAATACTACAAAATACCCAGTGCTGCCGCTCAAAAATCCTCTAATAGTTTATCCTCAGTTTATCCTCTAATAGTTTTTAATTATATAGTTGGAACTTAAAACTTAAAAATTTATTTTTAATACTTTCAAATTATTATAACTTAATAATAAACAAAGAACAAAGTTTTTAAAAAATTGGTATGTAATTGAAAAAATAAACCTTAACCTTCTGATGCTTCCTAGTGTCGAAATTTAAAGAGACATTTGTTCATTAGACAAACACATATAAAACATTAACGAAGCGTTTCTAGTCCTTAACGAATTTCCGGCATGTATTGTCAGTCGGTATAACAAAAGTCGATGCTCTCTTTCTATTGCAACCATAACGACAGAGAGTTAGTAAAGAACACATTTGAATCTATCTATCCTTCGACAGCGCGTCACAAAGATGCTTTTAATGGCGGTAATTAAAGAGACACTTGTAGGCCTACCAAAATATCGCAATATAAAAACGTCGTTCTTACCGCATATCAAATTGTTTAACACATTCGTTGTGCATGGGCACCATTTTACGACTTGTCGCTCGTTTACGACGGGAATCCGGTTGATCTGTGATATTGGAGTTTTGTTTATAAAATTAGAAACGATTCGAGAATGGTCGCCATTAAAGTGTGAAATATTTGTTGTTATTTTAAGTTATTATAGTGGTTTCAATATCACGAAGAGTTGAAGAGTCACTGAGATCAAATCGATTTTGTACTTCGATAATTTTTACGTAACCAGGAGATATAAATATAAGTATCTACCTATACCTATATAAAGATATAAGTATCTACCAAGTAGACATGTATTCCCCTTATATAAAAAGTATTGTAATGTAATTCATCATCATCATCATTACAGCCCTTCACAAGCCCACTGCTGAACATAGGCCTCCCTCAAGTAATTCCACAAAGCACGGTCCTGAGCCACCTGCATCCATCGACTTCCTGCATATCTTACCAGGTCGTCACTCCATCTAGTGGGGGGTCACCCTACACTACGCCTACCGGTACGAGGCTGCTTATCGAGAACCTTTCTTCCCCATAGGTTATCGGTTCTTCGAGCTATATGGCCGGCCCATTGCCACTTCAGCTTACTAATCCGTTGGGCTATGTCGGTCACCCTGGTTTTACTGCGGATATCCTCATTTCTGAGTCTATAACGCAGAGAAACTCCGAGCATAGCCCTCTCCATAGCTCGCTGAGCGACCTTGAGCGTCCTCATACGGCCTGCAGTGAAGGACCACGTCTTAGATCCGTAAGTCATCACTGGCAACACGCACTGGTTGTACAATTTAGTTTTTAGAGATTGAGGTATACCTGACGAGAAGATATGTCGTAATTTCTCGAACGCTGCCCAGCCGAGTTGAATCCGTCGATTGACCTCTCGGTCGAAGTTGGACTTACCTAGTCGGACTATTTGTCCCAGGTAAACGTACTCGTCAACAACTTCGAGCATAGTGCTCCCAACAACTACCGGCATAGGTGTGACATGGACATTAAACATGATCTTTGTTTTGTCCATGTTCATCTTAAGACCTATCCGTTGGGAGGCACTATTGAGGTCATTGAGCATAATACTTAAGTCCTCCAGCGATTCTGCCATAAGGACTATATCGTCGGCAAATCGAAGGTGAGTGATGTACTCGCTACTGATGTTAATACCGTATCATTTCCAGTCCAGTAGTTTGAAAACGTCTTCCAATGCAGTGGTGAAGAGTTTCGGGGATATAAAGTCACCCTGTCTTACACCTCTCTGCAGTTGGATAGGTTTCGAGCTCTGGTTCTATACTCGGATAGCCATCGTAGCCCTACTGTACAAACACTTCAGCACTTCGATATACCGACAGTCAACTTGGCACCGCTGAAGGGACTGTAGCACCGCCCAAATTTAGACGGAATCAAAGGCTTTCTCATAGTCCACATACGCCAGGCAAAGTGGCAGATTGTACTCTTCAGTCTTCTGTACAATCTGCCGCAGGGTATGTATGTGGTCTATGGCACTGAAGCCTTTTCGGAAACCGGCTTGTTCGGGAGGCTGGAAGTCGTCGAGTCTGCGTGCGAGACGATTCGTAATGACTCTCGAAAACAGCACGTAGACGCGGCTCAGAAGGGAAATCTGTCTGTAGTTCTTCAAGAGAGCGTTGTCGCCTTTCTTAAAGAACAAGACCACCGCAGTTCTGCTCCACGCCTCTGGAGTAGTGCCACCATGGAGGACGGAATTGAAGAGCTTCTGAAGGACTTCAAGTACCGGTGTTCCACCCGCTTTCAGAAGCTCCGCTGTAATTCCATCCTCCCCTGGGGCCCTGCCGTTTTTAAGGTGCTGGAGAGACATTCTAATCTCGCTTAGACTGACGTCCGGAATATCATCGGAATAGTGTCGGATAAGACTTGCTCTTGGATCGTTACTCACACTTGCGTGTGGCTCCAACGATGATGTGTACAGCTGCCCATAGAACCTCTCGATCTCACCCAAAATCTCAAGTGTCGCGGAAATGATGCTGCCACACTCAATCTTCAGCTTTGACAGTTGGCTCTTACTGGCAGACAGATCTCTGGCAAAGACTTTGGAGCCCTGGTTCCGCTCGATCGCTTCTTTAATACGAGCAGTATTAAAGTTGCGTAAGTCTCGCCGCATGCGTTTGGAGATCTGTCTGTTCAGTTGCCTGTATGCTGTCAAATCTGTTGACGATTGCAGCCTCATCTCCCGTCTAACAGCCATGAGATTAAGAGTGTGATCGCAGAGTTTTTGTGTTCTTCTGCGGCGGGTCTTGCAGAACTTAGCTCCGACCGCATGGACAGCATTGCAATCTTGTAGGCTCTGAAAACGGTTACGTAACTAATGTATTTATGAAAACATAATAATATTATAATAAATATTGAAGCTAAATTCAACTAAGCCGAAAAGCTGAAGATGTATGTGTACGTGAACCCAAAATGAGTAAGTAGCAAATAAACATAATATGATCTACGGAAGGAACGACGGTCTGAGTATAAAAGCACTTACTTTAATGAAGGTGGTTTATAAAATGATGTATACAAATGTTAGATGACCCAAAATTAAAGATTAAACGCCGTTCTCATTTTACCTAGACAAATTATCGCGGAGTTTTAGTAGAACCAAAACATCGGTGAAATAAATTCCGCCGTAAACAAAAGGTCGGGTCGAACATACCACGGCGCAACGAACGTTACTAAACGACAAATAAAAGCGGATAGTTTAAATTGGGACCCAAAAACTGACTGTTAACAAACACGGGCCCTGTAATACGATGGAAAAGTTTTCGGAGATCACCGGGGAACATTGAAAACATGCGGTGGGACCGGCAATGTCAGTTATAACATTTGTGTAACAAGTTACAATTATCTTTTAATCAATTTTCTCTTTTGTGAATCAAATTGTAACACAAACCATAGTTATAATAATTTGATTAAACACTATTTAATTACTGAAACTTTTTTACGAGGTTGAGCAATATTATGTTTGTAGCACGAATGGATCGGCTCGGCCAGGGTGGGATCACGCTCACACAAAATACGAGCGTAAAATAGCAGCTTAACATTGCTGTGCTTTGCATGGTGTTTGTGTGTTCCGTCTTAGCACTCAGGGGTGACAACGCATCTGTATTTGATTCTTAATCGAGGATAACTGTAGATATCTATTGGCCACAGCATCCACTTACCATCAGGTGGACCGTGTGCTCGTTTGTCACCCTTATTCTATAATCTATTTCTCGAATTTTATCGGTTCTTCTGCTCAGTCCATAAGAGTTCACAGCTGGAGATGGAACTCAATCTGTGTTAGTAAAGAAAGGCACACGGAATGTCGATCGCCGTATCAGATGTTCGAAGCAGTACGAGTTGACGCTGCTCCTGTTGCTGTGGTAGGAGGAATCTTTTCCTAACTAAGAGTATTTCTGGGTAAATATCAACCTCTTACTTCTTTTGCCACCAAAATAGAGCAGTGGTTGCACTGCTGGGTTCCGGTAGAAATGAACAGAGAGCCGTTATAATTAAAGTCTGTGAGGCATTCCATCTTAGTCCAGCAAGGTGACAACGCGTATGTAGCCCTCTTGGTTTGGAGTAGGCTGCAAGTGACCATGGACTGCAGTAGCCACTTACCACCAGGTGGACAGTAAGTTAGTTGATCGCTACAGTTTTATATAATAATGTTTGAGTAATTTACGTCTGGAATGGAAATTGAATTGGAAACAAGATGGTTATATTGCCATTACAATGCTTTGAGAATACTCTGACATTTCTCATAGTCGTCACCTACGACTCCCACGGAACGGAATGGATTATTTTATGATACGAGATTAAATAAAATGAAGTATTTTTTAACAATACATAATATTGTGTTCCGACAAAAACATCCTATGGAATAATCATCTAACTTACTAGTTAGTTATTCCATCTAGTATCATTTTCTACAAACTGTTTGTTTTTTTTTTAAAACGGTGGTCATTATAAGTTGAACTGCCAGGTCATATATCTATCTATCATTAAAAAAAATAATGGCGCTTATGTCAATTTAGCAATTTCAGAGAAACTAATATTTGGCTGTAAATTTTTCACACAGATTTCAGACAGATTCGAATGATATTGTATTAACGTACCTGCATTTTTCCGCTTTATAACCGATTATGACGGAAATCAATTGCTAAAGGTAAAAGGAAAAATATTGAGATGGCAACGAGAGAACATTTTAAACGTATCCTTGCCGAAAACAAAAGCGATATAAAGACCAATTGCGATGAAAGAACACAAATAGCGATTGACATGTGAGACTCGAAACAAAACTTTTACGTTGTGTTTCCTTTATATTCCTTTACATTTTTCATAAGGACAAGAATACTCAAGACTCATGTGAGTATGAGATGTGACGTAACCTAGAAAGTTAGTTGGGCTTAAGTCTTATATTCTGTTGTACAAATTGGAACATTCAAACGTGTA
The DNA here is from genome assembly GCA_036936625.1 of Parnassius smintheus behrii. Lineage (NCBI taxonomy): Eukaryota > Metazoa > Arthropoda > Insecta > Lepidoptera > Papilionidae > Parnassius > Parnassius smintheus. The sequence continues at coordinate 59,562,100 of JAUPFT010000003.1, read as the reverse complement.
CATTCAGTTAACAATGTTTGTGGTGGTATCGAATGAACATGATGTACAATATTGTGACCATTACGATGTCAATTGTTATGTAGTATATACGTTGTAGAACAACGATGCAGCTATATTATTATTGTAGCACGAGTAGGTTGGTTCGACCGGGGAACTACGCTCTTACAAAGTAGGTAGCGTGAAATCACAACTTAATTCTGGTGGGTTTCGTGTGGTGAGTGTGCAGAACCGGATACCCTATTTAGGTGAAATGTGGCATTCCATCTTAGGATGAAAATGCATCTGTATTTTGATTCTTAATCGATGGTAGATGTAGATGTCTATGAACCATAGCATCCTCTTGCTATGAGGTAGACTGTGGGTTGTTTAGGCTTCCTTATTCTACAAATAATTGGGCGAAAATGACATTTTAGCTTATTATGACGATGGTAGCATCGTTTTAAAATTAGGTTCCTCTCACTGGAGAAGAAACTTCGAAAGAAACTGCAAGTATCCTCATGTTTAAAGGTAATAATATGATATTCTTAATCAAAATTAAACAATAGACCCATACGTAATCAAAGCATGTTTATATTGAAATGACAAAGCAATTAAAAAATATATAAAAAATAAGCGTAACACAATGTTTACTTTTAAACGAAACTAGTTTTAAGGATTTTATAGCGTTTAATTTTAACTTTTTAACTTCCGACATTTCGAGTGCTTTGTAGCACCCGTGGCCGCGAGTTCAGACTGATGTGTTTGAGGTCTCCATGTCATAGTTAGCCCGGCTACCTTCAGCCTATGAATGTTTTAAAGCGCCCGATACTTCGGGAATTAAATGCCCAGTTAAAAGTAAACGCCATAAAATCCGTCAGATTAGTCTCATTAAATGTGTAGTAGTATTATCACCGCGAAGTGGCCGTTCAAGAATATCCACTACACCATACACTGTGGGTGTCGTGAGAGGCGACGGAGGGAAAAAGTCAGACGATGGACAGAAGCGTATTTATAAAAAAGGACTTAAAATAAAAATAAACTGTCTTAACTTCTTAAACTTGTAAACATTATTTTTTGAGTTGTTAAGAAATATTTTTTAAAATGTATTGTTATTGTTAAATGAGGATATCCGCAGTAAAACCAGAGTGACCGACATAGCCCAACGGATTAGTAAGCTGAAGTGGCAATGGGCCGGCCATATAGCTAGAAGAACCGACAACCGATGGGGAAGAAAGGTTCTCGAGTGGCAGCCTCGTACCGGTAGGCGTAGTGTAGGGCGACCCCCAACTAGATGGAGTGACGACCTGGTAAGATATGCAGGAAGTCGATGGATGCAGGTGGCTCAGGACCGTGCTTTGTGGCATTACTTGGGGGAAGCCTATGTTCAGCAGTGGACTTGTGAAGGGCTGTAATGATGATGATGATGACGATTGTTATTGTTACGAGCTTGAGGTTCGTGACAATAAAAACCGCCGATTGAATTACCAAAATTGACACTTTAATTACAAAACACCAACTACAACTTAAACCACACTAATTAAAAAATCAATAGTACTACTGATCACTTTAATTTGCAGTTGTATCGCTTCGAAGTATTCGCTTGATAGCCAATTCAATACTGACTCTATACCAGCGGTCTATACCAGCCTTATATAGGGCCTCTTTTATTGAAACATCTAGAATGATCGAGTACATACTACATACCGGTCCCGACTGACTAGGTGTCGAAAGTTCTGGCATGGAAATCTCTAGAAGGATCTTGCCTCTCCTAGTTCTGCTACTCGATACTACAGGGCGCTAGTGGTAGCTAATGTCGCCATGTACCAGGCATTAATTATGGCGCACAACATTATGTATCTAAGCGAGATACATAATGTTTTGTTTGTTTTGTTCAATGCTTTTTCCTCATCCCAAAAGTGCTCAACGAGTCCAAAGAAGTTTTCATTTAAAAACTTGAGGTTGTAAACGCGCTTTCCAAATGTGACAACTATGTTAAATATTACCCCTACAGGTATCTAAGGGGAGACAACGGTAACGGTAATGTGTAAATCAAAGGGCTTACCGTTTTGCACGAGCAGAGTGGAGTCCCTCGCGAGCGGCAACTCGGAGTCGGTCAGTGTCGCGTCCGAGGCGTTGTCGGACGCGGATGTCGGTGTGGTCGGCGCGGTCGGCGACTCGGAAAGGCCGCGGGCACGGTTCCTCCGACGCCCGCTGCCGCTGCTCGAACCGCTGCCCGAGCCGTACGGATGCAGTCGGCCCAGGCCTGCAAAACATATTGCTATAGAAGTCATGTAAAGTTCAACGTGTTGTGCTTACACCGCAAGAATATCCACTAATCCATAGCATCCCGTACGTAAAATTAGTTAATTAATAATTAATTTCAGCATCGCACATCGCGACAAAACTCACGATATCATCCATACCATCTGGACTACTGGCGGTCCACCACCTTGCGATTTAAAAGAAGTTTTCTTCGTCGCACAACTTCCTTGTGGAATCGGCTACCACCAGAGATTTTTCCGGACCGATACGACTTAGGGACCTTTAGGAAAAGAGCCTTCTCCTTTTTAAAAGGCCCGCAGTGCATCTGCGATTCCCCGGCGAGGTGAGCCGTATGCTCGTTTGCCCCCTCTCCTATAAAAAAAGGGAAACAAATCGGGAGGTGCAGCAACGTCTTTCGACTTATAAAAATATAAAAAAAAACTGCGGTGGCCAACTCGCTTGTCTAGCGTGGCAGCTATGGCAAATTTCCTTCTATGAGGCAATCTATGGGGGGGGGGCTATGTTTAACAGTGGACTTTAATAGGCTTGAGGACTAAGAATACCTCATTGCCAATAATAAGGATCTCCGGTTCTCTACACACACCATACGAAACACAGCAGCTATTTCATGTTGGTATTCTGTTCGAGCGTGGTCCTTCCCCGGTCATTAAAGTTGTATTATTATTATTATTTCTTAAAAATACATTAAAATAAACGACGGCGCAGTGGCTTGGGAATGAGTTGAAGCGATATGAAATTTTTGTATGTGAACTGCCCTTACGATTCAGGAGAACATTCTAGTGTAGTGATAAAGTTTCTTTTTTTAAAGAAATATATCTATTTACGCTAATTATACATAATTTACACTAATTGTATTATGTAATAAAAAGGTTTACAAATGGCGGTCTTAATGCCTTTTGGCATTCTCTTCCAATCAACTCGGGACGTGTGGGAACAATCTGATAGGAGCCAAACATTAAACAATTTAATTTTTTGCGTCAAAGATATGATTTAATTTTATATGTATATAATTATAATTGAAGCAGGGTGCTATACAGAAATGACTACTCAAGGAACAAGTCAAGAATCTTGACTCTAACCGTTGTCGATTCTTCGACTTATATTTTAGGATGTAATATGCCCATTACCACTTTGGCTTGCTGATTTATACAGTATAATAATAAAATAGAATAAAATATTTGATGGTTTTTGAGAAAAGTCACGATGCGATGAAGAGAAGTAACCACCGATGGTCAGTACTAAGGTTTCCATATTAGTGTAAGATTGATTTTATGAGAGATTGTGTTTAGATGCGGTTGACTTTTCAAGAATTGGCCATGCTGCAGATATATTAGTAGTATAGTTGTAGCACAAATGGGTCGGATCGACCGGGGAAGACCACGTTCTCATAGAATACGAGCGTAACATGGTAGCTTAATGCTGTTGTGTTTCGTATGGTGAGTGTAGAGAACCGGAGACCTTTTTTACTGAAAACGAGGCATTCCATTTTAGTCCTCACGGATGACAACGCATCTGCATTTTGATTCGTAATCGAGGATAAATTTAGATGTTTATGGGCCACAGCAACTACTTACCATCAGGTGGACTTTGTGTTCAGTTGTCGCCCTATCCTGTAAAAAAATTGGTTGATGCAATACAGACTAATACTTTAGAAAATAAAAGAGTAAATATTGATGTTACAAAAATCTAAATCTTATTAAAATTATTTTGTCCTTCAGCTTAAAGCATTTTAAATATAGTTACAACAAATGAAAAGCTATCGTAGTGCAGATTATACCTTACATTTTCTGAAGCTTACAATCCGCTACAACTTTAATCAGAAGGATTTAGGTTTAGTACTTCTAGCAAAGTATCTATGAAAAAACTAATTTAGTGGAATTAAAATCGCTAGTCAGCTATCTAACAGGACGTACTTTAATTTAGACCAGGGTCATCTTTTTCAAAGTTTACGTTATCGCACGACCTTGAGCTACAAATAAAAATTAGATGAATAAAGTAGCAATATTAATTACTTTTGTCTTTTTGAAGATTCGCAATGAATGATGTACCAGGGCGTTGAAAATCATAAGCGAAAAAAATAGCAAAATACATGTGAAAATTCGTCACAAGTCGACAGCCTTTCATTAAATACCGAGCCTTTTTGGTACAAAGTTAAGCTCCGAGTATTTATTTGCTTTTCAGGAGAAAGGCGCAGTATTACTTAATAAAGGCCCTCGTACATCAAAGCCGTGTACGGTGATTACAGGTAAATGAACGGTCGGTCACACGGCTCTTATAAAATTGTCGTTTTCGTCTGATACGGGGAATTTATTTTTTTATAATAAAACATTTTTTCTTAAAGTTTTTTCATCTACTTAGTAATACATTCGCCTTAGTTAAGCTATACTCATAAAAATCGACATCGACATCATCGATAAGAAATGCTGCTCTCTCTCTTTTCACTAAATTGTTATAGAAAGAGCTAATTATTGTAAGCAAGGCCATATATAATTTAAATCCTAATTAGTCTGCTAAAAATGAAATTATCTTGAGGCGATCAACAATTAACTCAGCTAAAGTTGAACAAACTTCTTGTTAAAACACATGCAATGTCCACCAACTAAGCCCAGAGCAACGTTATGAAAGTTATACACAATAAAATAATTTATAATTAAAATGTACGGAATTATTCTATAATATGTTGAATTAAACGCAATTTAAAAGTATTGTTTTCATGAAATTACTTTTAATTAGTTATTATTTAAAGTTTATGGTTCAGTCTCCGCAGAATGAGCTTATATTTAATATCTATTGTATGTTAGATCGTTCTGTGTAGACCAGACCGTAAAATAAAAAAAAACTACAGTTTAACTTTATAATCAGAACTTCAATAGTTCTTTGTGCCCAACCATGGGAGCCAAACACTTAAAACGTAAACTCATACATGTAAGAAAAAGTACCAGAAATTTAGAAAAAACTTATTAACATTCGTAAACAACGTTTTTAAATTGTAATTTTTAATTTTAATTTTATATTGTGTATTGTATCATTCACGTATTTCGTTGAACCCAAATTTCGGCTTTAGTATTAAAATCAAAATATGAGATATTTTCATTGTATTCTTTATTGTACTCGGAAGCCTTATTATTCGTAATTACGTCCACGGTTCGTATTTATATTTCTTTTTGTGGCTTCCCCGCCTTTGTTATTTGTTTTTGATCGCGTCTCCTTCGATATCTCACAGGTAAATAAGTAATGTATGGAATTGTTTTGACAGACTTTAAAATATTTTCTTTTTATGTGGATTCACCATTTGTTCAGTCATTTTCTTTATTTTCATCATCCTTATTTATTTTCACATTCTGTTTTTAGTTCGATGTGTTTTTCACGCCGAATTGTTTTTTTATATATAAATTCTCTCATTTATCATAACTATTTTCATCAGCAGAAAAATCTATGACCGAAATGCCTTATATTGAGTTAGTAAGCGATAGTTTCTATGTGAACAGAAAGTATTCCAATGTGGAAAAGCATTAAAATGTAGCGGCCATATAGCTCGAATAACTAGTAATCGATGGGAAAGAAAGGTTCTCGAGGATCGGTAAGCGAAGCAAGAGGCCCTCTATTAGATGAAGTGACGACCTGGTAAGACAAGAAGAAAGTCGATTGATGCAGGGTTTTTGAAGAAGGTGGATCAGTAGAATTTTGTATTGTATTGAAATTAAATACGATAAAGCTCTTAAAATTACTTTAATTCAACCAAATAAATATTTAGAAAAGAATAGTTCGAGTCTTATTATGATTGTCTTTTGTGAATTTACTGTTTAATTTAATTTGATTCAGGTTTATGCAATTTGTTAATAATTAGCATTCTTCACCCGGACGTCTCCAACGAGATCCTTTTAGTTATGGGCGAGAAGGGGAGGGTTGGCAAAAATTCTCTTCTAACGAGCTCATTGTCCTTTTTGTTTGGATATCCTTTGTGAAGGGTTCTTCCGATTGCGTTCTTAATTATCGACATTGAATAAGTTTTGTGGCTATTTGGTTATATTTATACATAACCTAAGGATTATTGTGAAGGAAATTTTTATCATAAAGATTATTTATTTTTATTTTTGTAATTTTGTTTTCGCAACGTCGCGAATCATTTATTTTTAAAGGAATATCTCTGTTTTATTCATGTTCTAATAAATATGTGTATGATTTTAATCATTTTTTTCGTTAACAAGTGGTAAAATTAGAAATTTTGTACCACCGACTTCAATACGATCGAATCAATGTATACGAAGTCAATTAAATACGTATTTTTAAAGATCACTCAAAAACTACTGGTCAGATCTTGATTAAATTTATATAGGACTACATGAGAAGCACCAGATTTCAGATAAAAAAGAATAATCAAAATCGGTTCAAGCAGATAAAAGTTATGAGGTAACACACATAAAAACATACAGTCGAATCGAATACCTCCTCCTTTTTGAAGTCGGTAAAAATAAAACAAGTAGCAGGTGTTAGACCTCCACGAGGTTGAGGTCAAAAAATTAAATCTGGTGGAAGGGCTGTAAACCTTAAAAAAGTCTCACAGTTAGGCACGAAACTCTCGTTTTGAAAAGTGTTATGGAACGATTAAATCGCTGAATTTAGTAACTTTCTTTGTTGAACATTTACAACACTAAAATAATCATTTTGCATTTCAATATTTTACAGTATTAACAGTCACTAGCAACAGCAATGTGCATTCGTACTTGCGAGATCCAGTAATGAGGTACAGTCGAACTAATTTTATTTTCCTTAAATTCTTTGAGTTGAACCTCTTGGGATGCTTGGCTTTAAATTAAAAAGTTTTCGCTCGCAGCCTCAAGAGTGCTCAGCCAAGGCCAGTTCATTCCTTTTAATGATACCATACGATTAAACGAGTCAGTGAAGTAAATACTTTTTGAACACATCTATTCAATAAAAGGAAACCATAGAAATATTTTACTTCTAAGGACACTGGTTTTATGTATTAGAGCTATGCCGCAGCTTATTTATTTATAGAATAAGTGTGACAAAACGAGTACACAGTCCACTTGACGGTAAGTGGATGCTGTGGCCCATAGACACATACATCTAACTTCGATTAAGAATCAAAATTTAGATGCGTGGTCACGCCTGAGCACTAAGGTGCCTCGTTACCAGGAAAAAGGGTCGCCCCTCAAGGTTTTCTACACTCACCATACGAAACATAAAAGCATTAACCTGTTATTTACACTGGTATTCTGTAAGATCGTGGTTCAACCCTGATAGAATCGATACCACATGTACATTTTGTAGACTTTGTAGATGTAGATGTAGTATTAAGGCAGTACAAATGGGTTGGCTCGACTGGGGTAAGACCACAAACAGAATACCAACGAAAAATAGTGGTACAATGCTGCATACGGTTTGAGCACAGCTGCGACACGAAACACGTTTCACTCGGAGTTCACAATGCGTCTGCATTTTGATTCTTCATAGTGATAACTGTAGGTGTCTATTGATTACATAAATTACATTACATAATTTTTTTATAGGAGAGGGGGCTAACGAGCATGCAGCTCACCCGATGGTAAGTGACTACCGCCGCCTAACCGCAACATCAGGGGAACTGCGGGTGCGTTGCCGGCCTTTTAGAAAGGAGTAAGTTTTTTTTGAAGGTCCCTAAATCGGTCCGGAAAAATCGCTGGTGGTAAACAATTTCACAGATTATTCGTACGAGGAACTACACTCCTGGTAAAACGCACATTGGTGGAAAACCAAGCATCCAGATGGTGCGAATAGTAGGTATCGTGAATTTTGACGCCACGTGCGCTGGTGAAATTTGGTGGCTTCCCGTGGTAAAAAATGCAAAGGCACGCAACATCCATACCCAGCGCCAGTGATCGAGCCGATTAGAAAGCACTCGGTCGTCGACGATACGAACCGCTCTGCGCTGGATGCGGTCAAGTGGAAGGAGCTGGCACTGGGGGTGCCCTGGCCCAGAGATGAGATATTTGCGTTGTGTAAATAACCATACCATCATATGGACAGTGTGCTCGTATGCCACCCATATTTCTATGAAAATGAATATTGTTTTGTGCCCTTAACTTTGATATTATTTAACATATACATCAGTTCCAAAATATGACTCAACGTTAAATAGGCATACCTGTTAGGCCCGTTCAACAATCCAAAAATTTCACTTTAAAAGGCACTAAGATTTAACATCCAATAAGTGTCTGTTTGTTGAAGTTGAATTAACTTTGTAAGCACACCCACTTTGTCTTTGCACTGAACAACAATAAACGTAAGATTTCTGACATATGAAAATATACTTATCACGTGCGACCTCGCGGAGCGCAGTAAAACATATTCGCGACTTGAAACTGGATATTCTAGAATCCAATAACATCACCACGCGTGGGCGAGGGGGGACTAACATAAATAAAAACACGGACTGTTTCCTCTGGTGATGATAAGACACGATAGTTGGTTGGCGCGCAGGATGTCCGTCAAGATAAACGTTGACCGGTCACTTTTAATGAATTCAACTGAGAAAATTGACATTGTTTCGTGTTATTAACTATGTAATAATATAACAAGAAGTCTCTATTCATACGTTACCTACAGCCTATTAAAGGCACTGCTGAACATAGGCCTTCCTCACAGTGTCTCATAGGGGTGCCAAGATTGGCAGACTGATTGGCAACCGCAGTTTTTTGATAATTTTGAGTTGCTATCAGGAATATGCCTACTTCCTGTGTCGGTTTCTCAGCCGCCTCTTACGACACCCACGGCACGGTATGGTTTAGTGGATGTTTTTAAAACGTCACTACATAGTTTTTGTCGGTGTTTATTTTTCGCTTTTATTCGAACGCATGCAAAATCTTTTGCAACATAACCATAAGTTTAAAGATTAAAACATTCTTTAAATTAATTGCATTTTGAATTTCTTAAAATCATTATATTATTTGAAAAATAACAATATAATTAAAACTATGAGCAATTTATGGTTGTTTGTTCAAATCAGTAACAGTCTATGTAGGCTGGAGCAGAGCAAACCTCCTCTTATAGTGACAGCAGCTGCGCGCCGCATTGCAGCTATGCGGGCTGTTACGTTACCTCTGAAATTATTTCCTGCGTTATTTTAAAACTCTTGTTTCTTTTTTAATTTTACTGCCGCGATCAACACAAACAATTAATCAATGTGTTTTATATATATATATATATATATATATATATATATATATATATAAACACATTCGAGAACCTTTTCTCCCATCGGCTCGTACTGATAATAATATGTTATTACTTAGTTTCGAGTGTTGCACGCCAAAAAAAGTAATATAAAAGTTATAAACAATCATCGAGAGTAAATGCAACTGGAGTGATTTACATCAATTCATTGTAGTCGCAGAGTTTATGACATTATCTTTCCGCTATGAAAATTAATAACTTTCAAAAGTAGGAAGTTATAGATTTCGCCCCGAATTTGAGACTGCGAGTTTTCATCAGATCTTCTCGTTTGAGGTCCTAGGAAGCTGTACCGACTGTCCCCGGTTGGACGGACCGTGTGTTGAGCACCTTATTTGATTTTTTACTTCTTGATTGAGCTATATAACGGCTATAAAAATAGTGAACACGAATAAAATAAAAAGTTTTCATTATTTACCCCTTTACTTCGTATTCCACAATCTGCTTAAACAAAATTTGGTTATAACAAGATCGAATTACAATAGAATACGACTCGACAAAATAGTGAACTCATAAATATACAATTGGCAAGTCGTTTTCGTAGCTAAATCACGTCTACAGCAGTATGAAGTAACCCCCGAAAAGAATCCGCGAAAACATTCTCGACAAATATACGCGGATCCCTTCACGCACGTATTGTTAGATCTTCGTTACTACAAGAAAGGAACTACAATTTGATTCGTACAAAGTCACATAAACGAACCGGTAAACCTGGCGTCTCCAGGGGAAGCGACCTGTCACAGCTCGTCACGCAGCGAAAAAATATTTCAAAGAACTAATAGATGCCGAGTTATAATTTCAAATATAAAAATACGAGAGCACTCTTTTTCGGTTTAAAATTCGACCAAAAGTATAGAACAGAACTTTTTGCATAACACCGTGTGTAATTTTCATTGTAAATTATTTATTTAATTATTCTGTATTTAGTGGCGGCGTAGGAATATTCACTACTCAAAATCATTCTTTGGGTGTCCAAAGAGGCGGCAGGAGAACAGACACAGGAGATGTACAGCTGATCTTCGTCATAATAACTGTAAATAATAAAAACTGCGTTTGTTGACCCGCATGACAGCTCAGCAAGAAGCAGTCAATGGGGAAGCCCTATGTTTAGCAATGGTCTTTCGACAGGCTGTAATTATCGTTAAATAAATGTTTATCCTCTATTGTGGAGGCGTTTTACTTACATACATACATTTAACAGGGATAACAACCAGACTAAGATCAATTGTTGAAGCACATAACAGTGGTTCTAACACTCGGCAAGCACCGGCTGAACCAAAGGCTTAGCCAATGACACCATCAAAAATACAAATGTTTGTAATTTGGTGTGTACTTCTTTTCCATTTTTTCACCACCCCGCAAAATTCCACTGGTGTTCCGAGCGGGAGAGCCGTTGCAAGAAAGATTTGTCTTCGATTTCACGCTTGGTAGGTTGAAGGTTTCCTCTGTATGTATATCCAGATAATTTTTATATATCACATAAATCAGCGCAAAGGAATTTCGTTTCAATAAACTAATCCTTATCAAAAAATCTTTTTTTTATAAGATTAGAGTGACAAACGAGCACACAGTCCACCTGACGGTAAGTGGTTGGTTTCGCCCACTGACATATACATCTATCCTCGATTACGAATCAAAATACAGATGCGTTGTCACCCGTGAGGACTAAGCTGGAATGTCTCGTTTCCAGTAAAAAGGGTCATCGTAAATGACCGAATGACAGTTTCCACTATAGTGGACCTTGGCGTTCCTTGCGTGATGCCGGTCAGTTACTAACCAATCATGTCGATGATAGAAAATCATTAAGACTAAGTACTTATAAAAATAAGTAAATGTTGGATCAACGTTTTTATACAATCAATTTAAAACTCTGCAGATTGGTTTTATCTTGTAAATGGAATATGAATTGGTAATACTATATTTAAGCGTAGTTTATATAATTTAAGTACGATCTGCCCGCGGCTCCGTCCACGTGGAAATAGAATATTTTTACTGGAAACGAGGCATTCCATCTTAATCGACAGGGGTGGCAACGCATTTTGCGTTTTGATTCTTAATCGAAGATGGATGTGGATATGCATCCACTTACGATCAGGTGGACTGTGTATTCGTTTGTCACCCTTATTCTAGAAAAAAAAATCAACTTTAAACTTTTTACGTGGTAAAAATTATCCCATGTTTTGTTTTTAATCCAGAATAAGCCCTATTAGTTTTTTGTCTTATATAAAACTGAAATGACAAAGGAGCTTAAAGCTCACCTGATGTCAAGTGGCTACTGCAACCCGTGCACATCTGCAACTTTAACAAAGAACGCTACAAATGCGATCTCTGACAACTAAGATGTAATGCCTTACGACATGTAACGGTACCGGCAGTCTGTACTCTGAAGATTGGAGACAGTAGTGCACGAACTGCTGTTCGCCAGCAGAATTAGATAAGGAGCTTGAAACCTACACAAACGGTTTCAGAGGCAAAAAGGAGTTCTGAGACCTTTTTGGCCTAGTAAGTGAGCCGAATAACTCCTTTTAGCTGTTCTTGCATGATTGAGTAAAAATCACTTACATATATAACTTCCATCTTATCGTGCTAGTATAGGATCTCAGCAGTACGGTGTATTTATTTTAAAGATTGCCTTAAATAAAAAATAAATAAAAATTTTAAGCTTTTCAGTGTTACCGAATCCTAGGTGTGTGGAAAGGTGATTTAAAGTTAAAAAAAATCAATATATATTGTTTTTATGTCACATTTTCTTCACATTTTGTAAATTAATAAGGAGCTGTACTGTGTACTTACTTCTGTTATAATATTCTAAACACGGTGGCTCGCGTTAAGGCAAATGTAGAAATTTGTCACATGAGCGATGGCACACCTACGTGTTTCGCCATTCAAATCCCAAATATAATCTGTCGCTACGCAAATAAAACACACCTTTATTGCTTAAGAAGAAAAGCTTAAATCCTACACGCTATCCTTTAAGAATATCGTAACTTATACAACTCCTGGACTGGATTAACAATTGAATTTATCCCTTAGACGTATTACCAAAAAGAACGTTTTCGATTGCACTGCATGTAAGAACAGACCCGTAGTTAAACTGAATGCGAGTATATGATTTTATGCCAGCAAAAGTAAAGAAGGTTGACAAATAGGTCGGGCGTGCCGATGTTCAGTTTTATTAAAATTAAAATGTTCCGTCGTGACATTAATAAAAAAGCATTAAGCGTAACTGCTTGTGTCTCCATCGTTCGAATTTACGCCAGAAGTATGAGGTATAAACTGAGCGTACATTTTTATTATAATCATGTTAGTTTATTGCTTCTCGATCTTGAACATGAGAAATCTTTATTTTGAAGTAATATTTTAACATGTGTCGTGCAGTGGCGGTGTAAGAATATCCACTACTTCATATCGTCCAGTGCGGGTCGTACGAAGCGACAGAAGGAAATTGAAACAGGTGATGGGTAGCAGCAGCTTCCTGATCACAACTCAAAATAATAAAAAAAACTGCGGTTGACAACCCGCTCGCCAGGCCTGTAAACTATCGCAAAGAGGAAATTTGTGGGAGAGGCCCTTGGCCAGCTGTAGTCTATTATATACTATATATGGATACTATAAAGATGGATGGATGGATATTAATAAATAACATTGATCGAATATTTCTGATCTTTTAAACTATATTTACACAAAATTTTCATGCCAGCATGTTTGTGAAATAGGGCGTAATAAAAACGCGCAACGATAAATCTGTCGAGCCCAAGCAAAACAGCAGAGTCGAAAGGCCCCCGTCCACAGTCGTAACTCAATCTTAGTCGCGCAATTTCACCGACAATTTATTCGACATGAACTGTAGTTGTCAAATGCTGACATATGCGTATCGAAAATATAAATGATAGACAAAAAGAGAGGCTGGAGACAACGGTGTTGCTCTGTATTGTGATCACGTACGTCGGAGACGCTAGACTCGGTGGAGACGCAATCTTCGACGAAAGAATTACATTTATCCAGAGAAAGGAAAAATCACTAGTAGTTAATGCATGGAGGCGATGACACTCGTGCATATATTGAAAGAGTCGAGGAGAACTTGTCAGTTTATGCATCGTGTCTTTTCCGTAGGATAAAGATATAAATTTTCCTTAAATATACAAACCTAACCTAACCTAAGCTTTTCTTCTTATGAATTTTGTGCTGTATAATAAAGTGTACATAAGCATAATAAACAAAAACCCAGCTCACTATTGTTTTTGAGTAGTAAATTTATTTTAGAACTGAATATTATAAATTTAACTGAATGAATAATTTAATTTTGAACCGTACAATTTCAAGATTATTTTGATATAGAACTTGTTTTGCTAATAATTTATTCTATTAAAAACAGTTAATAAAATAAAAGAGTAAAACAACATTTAACGACAAGTAGTTAGTATGTTAAATTAATAAAATGCTTCAATCAATAGAATTATTTATTTCAGTGTAATTAGAGACATCATAATAGAAACGGTTTAAGTATATTTCACAAGCAAATGTAATCACATAAACAAGTTAACGAAATTAATGGATATTTACAAGACAGTAGATAAATCAACCTCTGTAGAATATTCCATTTTGGTTGCTAAGTAGGTGTTGACGAAATGAAATCTGAGTTTCATGATACAATGATTTTCATAGTCGGGTAGAAGAAATTATAATAGTTTTGTAATGTTTTTGAATATATGTAGTGGAAGTAGGAACTGCAAATTGTAGTGTTTTTGGGAACGGAAACGAGTCTAATTGGAAAGAATATTCATTGGGAGTATTTCCGTGTGATTTTGCAGCTTTCACTTGGTGCTACTATTCCTTTACTGTCTAAGACTCCATCTTGGTAGGTAAAAAAGTTTTTTTTAAAGAATATAAACAATGCTGTAAACATTACTAATATTCCTCTTAACCACTCGTGGTAAGCTTAAATTACTTGTGTTACCGGTGGTTCACGCCAGTAGTCGAATGGTGGATTCGAACCCACGACCTTTTTGAGTTCGCGGTCCGCGCCCTGCCATTAGGCTACTGTCGCTTAAGAAAAAGTTACAGCCTATATACGTCCCACAGCTGGGCGCAGGCCTCCCCTCATTTCTGAGAGGGTTGTAGGGCAAGGAAGTATTTTTTCTTATTCCTCAGACATGCAGGTTTCCTCATGATGTTTCCCTTCACCGCCGAGCACGTGGTAAATCAGCACTTATAATTGCATTTAACAATTTCATTGGTGCCGGCGGGGATCGAACCCGGGATACTCGCGTTCTGTTATATTTACAGCGAGCGTCTGAACCATCTGAACTACCACGGCTTTTGGTAGGTGTATATCAAATATTAAAATGTCTTGGGACAAATAAAACATCGTTTTATTTATCTCAAAATTTATACAGTGAACTAAAAGTGTTATGGGATCCTCATGATGTTAGGTGTTGAGTTGCTAATGATGAAAAAGTAAAATATCATAGAACAGATTGGAATATCATAGAATAGGAATAGAATAGGAATAGGAATAAAATATCATAGAACAGATTGGATAAAATCTCCAAACATTAAGATGCACACGCATCAGCTTTTTTAGCTGCTAGTGTGTTTATGTATAAATAATATAAATAATAAAATAATAATCTGAGAATTTTACTTGATTTGTATAATGCCGCGCACTGCATAATCGTTTCTTACGACACTGTTATAATAAATTAATCTGACAAATACGAAATGTTCGCCGACACATCAAACGCATGCAAAATACTCGAGTAATGTAAAGCTAGAAGTCAATTTTGTTATGCGCCTTAAGATAATGCTTACCATAGAATCCCGGATTCGACAATCATAAACAGATAATGTTAAACAATAATATGTTTCACTTATGTTTGTATTAATTCATGGAGATATTATACAGCAGTGTATAGCATATATATTTTCTCAACACAAAGCGTTTAACCCTACGCAGGCGGTTGTCTTTATGACAAGATAATAACTTTCAACAACATCATATAGACCTTTAATCCCTGAGGCACGATCGTCCACAATACAGCAAATAAACAGCGCAGAGCGATCAGCACAATCATTGTGAATCAGTCGAACTAAGATCCGAAAATCCCAATAGCGAGTGTTTGTTTTTGATTTTTGTCTAACGAGACAATGGGGAAATGATGAGTGCCGGGCCGTACGTCGCCTTTGGGACTTTACCCCATACCGACACATCAACCCTCCGATTAGTTTAGCCTACAAGAGTCAACCTTATTGGGTAAAGTTACGATTTTAATTCCTTTAAAATGTTGTCCGATGAAAGTCGTTTCGTTGTTGAAACGGACACATATGGCGTCAAACGGGCTACAGCGAGTGACGGCGTGCCACTCGAGGGAGTAGAATTGGCCGCTACTCCACGACACGATCACTACGTCGTACCACTGGGTAACTTGGACTTTTAAGATTTATACGCAAGGGATGAAGCGGTTTTAATTAACCGTTCCTGTGGGTTTTTCGGTTGACTGGACTTAATTAACTTGATGAACGCTAAAACACGGGTGATTAAAATTGTTAAGATCAAAGGATAAAACATTTAAATTCAGTGATTGATTTCAATTGATAATCTCACTCAGTTTTACGCTTTACGCATGTTAAGTTAAAAATGCAATATCAAAAATTTTAATACCCACCAAGTTCAAACCAACTTCTAAATCTGGAAATCCGAAATATGACTCAGAACTAGATCAGCTCATTTTCATTTCCGTTTGTTTTTTTACTCTGTTCTGTATAAATTTTGCAATCATTTTATACTAACTTCTCGATGAGTTGATTCTTTTAGAACGGTGAAAAATGGTCATTTTAACAACTTCCCTGTACACGAAAAAAAAACGCAACAGCGAAACAATATTTCAAATACAACCTACGGGACAATAAAATGGTTAATTACTATTATTCAAAATTTAATTTTCTATAATTATTTAATTCTGAGTAATGGGTTATTGGTATAAAAAGAATATTGTATGAAATTATTTAAATTGATGTAGTTAATTAATCTAATTGATATACGTGGTAGAGCCATGCTGAAGCTATAGCATGGTTGTAGCACGAATTGGTCGGCCTGACCGGGGAAGGACCACGCTTCCACAGAATACCAGCGTAAAATAGCAGCTCTACGTTCCTGTGTTTGGTGAGTATAGAGAACCGGAGACCATTTTTACAGGAAATGAGGCATTTCATCTTAGTCCTCAGGGGTGACGATCCATCTGCACTTTGATTCATAATCGACGATAAATTAGATGTCTATGGGCACAGCATCCACTTAAAATCAGGTGAACTGTGTGCACGTTCGTCACACTTATTCTACAAAAAATATTAAAGTGTCTGCAAGTTACGCATACGTTACGTTTAAGTTTTATATGTTTTTCGTGTAGTGGTAGCGTAAGAAAATACACTAGGCTCAGTATCATACCGTGGGAATTTTAAGAGGCGACGGAAAAAAAAATGAGCCAGAAGGATTGGATTGGCAAAGGACAGCAAAACTGCGTTTGCCAATCCGCCTGTGAGCAACAACGGCAAAATTAATTTATACTGTAGAACCTAGACCTTCCCAAGGAGTACTGATGAGGCACATGCACAGCTGTGGACTTGTGATTATCGTAGCTTTGCGTAGTGACAATATAGACCAGAATAATTTGAATTCCGTATAGATTAAAGTAATACTTTAAATTTTTCCTTAACATTTAAACTTTACTAAGTCGTTTTAGCTTTACCTTTGGTTTGGAAAATACCTTTGTTGTTTTTGTTCGGCGGTGAACGAAAACACCGTGAGGAAACCTGCATGTCTGATGTATAAAATATTTCGTGGACAACACGTACTTGGCCGAAACCCTTTCAGAAATGAGGGAAGGCCTGTATCCAGCAGTGGGGCGTAAATATACTGTAACTATATATTTCGTACATACTTATGAACATTTGGTATTATCTTCATCTTTCCTTTCTTTATTTTTACCTAGACAACAAATGCCCTCCAAACAGCGGTCAGTCTGAACGGAGACAAGCCATCTGCGCAGGACTGGATTATAGTCCCTCGCTCTCATAGCCTGCTGGGATGGTAACGCAACACAACCGGGGAGAGATCAGGCGCAGGACGGACCACTGCCAACTTTCTTACTCCGGACTGCGACTGCAAATTTCTTATTCTTCTGTTCTTGTCAGAAAAGCCAAATAAATGATTTTTTCCAGACCTGAGATTCTTTTTTTAAAATAAGAAAAGGGGGACAAACGAGCACACTGTCCATCTGATGGTAAGTGGTTGCTGTGGCCCACAGACATCTACATTTGTCCTCGATAACTAATGAAAATGCAGATTCGTTGTCACCCATGAGGACTAAGATAAAATGCCTCGTTTCCTTTAAAAAGGATCTCTGGTTCTCTACACTCACTATACGAAACACAGCATCATTAAGCTACTACCTACTCATACATGACGTGTATGAGTAGGTAGTATCAATCACGAACTCAATAGATTGACTACAATACAACTAAATGAAAACTTGTGATCCGCTTACGTACCGCTAATTAGACGCCTGTTGTTTACGTTTGTAATGATCTAACATCAAAGTGGGATGGTTTTGGAGCTTTACAGATTAGAATAATGTTTAGTTTGGGAACTTAATCTGGGACCAAATTCGCTATGGCTCGTGGTGGGTACGTTCTACAGTATCTTTTATTATTTCATACGTGGTAGTCACGCTGTAGCTATATTATGGTCGTAGCACGGATGGGTCGGCTCACCCGGGGAAGGACCACGCGCTCACAGAATACCAGCGTGAAATCGTAGCTTAATACTGATGTGTACCATAGGAATATGGTGGGTGTAGAGATGCGGAGACTCTTTTTTAATGGAAACGAGGCATTTCATCTTAGTGCGCAGGGGTGACAACGCATCTGCGCTTTGATTCTTAATTGACGATAGATGTAGATGTCTATAAGCCCCAGCCACTTACCTTCAGGTGGACTGTGTGCTCGTTTGTCACCCTTATTGTATTAAAAAAAATCTTGTTAAAATGTCGTGTTATTCTGTATGGCATTGTCGAGCTTTGTTACGAGGCGCGTTTTATTCACATCATGAAAATGTTAAAATTACGTTTGTCAACATCTGCTTTGAAAACTCGGACGTGTTTTCTACTTAAAAAATAGGTCAAGTGCTTGCTGTGCACAACCAGTGTCTATGAAATAACTTACCTCGACATCTCGACACTTAAATTTTTAAGTACGTTACGTTATAGTAAGCCATTTTAAAGAATTTTTCCATAATTTATTAAAGTAAAAAAATAGTATATCAAAACAACGTAATGTACACTAATGAAAACCAACACTAATGAAATTATTAATTGCAATTTTAAGTGCTAATTTACCACGTGTTCGGCTGTAAATGAAGACATCGTGACGACGCATGTTTGCGTGTCAAATAAGGAAATAAATAATAATAAAAAAATCCAAAGTTACCTCTAAACCTCAATGTATGCAACAGGGCGACGTAAAGTTAAAATGGGAAATAACCGTAATATAAATAAGAAGTGACTGGGTTGGTGTAAAGAAACAGGCATAAATATAACAAACCTAATGAAATAAGTGTCTAACGACCTATCTACTTACAGTATTAGAGATTACAAACATGTCTGTAGATAGCATATGACGCGCGAGGAAGTGGGGGCAAAATTAGAATTTAAGCTGAGATAGTATAGGCCCTTAACAGAATAAGGCGATTGAGGAACATTCTCGGAAGCACTCATGATAAAT
Source organism: Parnassius smintheus behrii (assembly GCA_036936625.1). Classification (NCBI taxonomy): domain Eukaryota; kingdom Metazoa; phylum Arthropoda; class Insecta; order Lepidoptera; family Papilionidae; genus Parnassius; species Parnassius smintheus. The sequence continues at coordinate 59,542,831 of JAUPFT010000003.1, read as the reverse complement.
TGCGCAAGCTTGCGTGAATAAACAGATCGTTAGCAATTCGTCGGTATATATGCCCGCGCTGCCCGATGATGTTCTTTTTTTTTTCAAATCCTATAAACAACTCCGGTTGCCACGTTACCACAAATACGACGCTTCGTAGTAAAACCTTTGCTCTCGATGTGGCAGGCGATATTTCAGTGATGCGCCGACAAATATAATTTATACCTGCAATTGTTGTCTTGGTGAAACTTCAGCTTCATTTTTGTGAATTGATTTTTAGGTTTTGCGTGCGTAACGACGTCACGCGCTATAAGCAATTTGTATGTTATGGTGAATAAGGGTCCTTGAGTTCATTTAACTTGCTCGGTATTGATCACACTGTGACGTTGACATTGTTTGAAGGGGCACACTTCAAATCGGGGTCAAGTAGGCGGGTTCGTTTGATGTTTTGGCTTGTGTGTCATTGGTTTTTTTTCTAATTTTTTATGTCAATAGCACATTGAAATTTCTTCTTCATATGACATAGTAAACAAGGGAAATCATCTATTCATCTATATATTACATATCAATTCAAATCACCAATTCATAAACGGGTGAAACAAAAATTCTAGTCATTATTAGTATGGACTGGGCTGTAAGCCATTACTATCATTGAAACCAGTCTATTTTGTAGTTCATGCTGTAGCAAAAATTTTTTGAGATTACATATTCTCTTATTTTTATTGTTTGCGGTACGGTGTGATAATGTGAAGAGTAGAGTCAGAATAATTATAGACTGTGAAGTGCGTGTGAACATTATATTTTAGTCCACAGGCGCGAATAATGGAACTGTGCTCGGAGACTTCTTTCAACGAAGTCGTATGTTATGGATGAATTGGACTGCAATAACCACTTATGTTATCAGATTGAGATTACGTTTTCTTAAATTTAAGCGAACATCACCACATTGAATAAAACTATTTATTCGGATTTTATCTCGATTATATATAGTCCTAGAGGTGACAACGCATTTACATTTTAATACTTGATCGATGATCGATGTAGATGTCTACGGGCCACAGCATCCACTTACCATCTGGTGGACTATGTGCTCGTTTGTCACCAGTATTCTACAAAAAAACCGGCCAAGAGCGTGTCGGGCCACGCTCAGTGTAGGGTTCCGTAGTTTCCCGTCCGTCACAATAAGTGTTCCCACTTATGAGTTTAATGGTGGGTATCCATTATGTTCGCGCTCCAGCAGCGCTCCGCGCTCCTGCAACTGCTCCCGGTAGTGGGTACTGTTGTTCCATCCAAGTTTAAAATGATTTTCCTAGAAAGTCCTTATAAAGTTCTACTTTTCAGATTTTGTTTATATTTTCTAAACTTATGGTTCAAAAGTTAGAGGGGGTTATTAGGGTTCCTAGTTGACTACGGAACCCTAAAAAATGGCAGATTGCGTTGTTCCCCTGAGGACTAAGACAGAATGCCTCGTTACCGGTATAAGTGCATAAGAATTTTATTAGATATTAGATTGTTTAGAATGGTTGAACTACTGTAACATGATGAAGAACACTGTCATACCATAATGCGTACTGTAAAGCTGACTATTGCTAGAGATAATTAGCCGCCACGGAGGTAACAGGTGTAGTTAAATGGGATTGGGTTTAGAACTGTTAGAGGTTTTTCCTGCTAATAATTAAAAAAATGAGATTGCAGCAAGGACTTCCTGTCCTACACTGAAACACTGGCTATGTGTGGTGTGTGAAAATATAGACCTTTAATCAATATATTGCTTTTTATTGATTATATATTTAAAGTATACCTACCAACTACGCAGTAGTATCATGTCTATGATACCAACATTGTTTAAATTCTCTACTAACCGACTGTAAATATACCAACAATCAAGTATACAAATCAACATACATACAGCAAAAGAAAGGGTCCGAAATAAAGATTTGTTTATTTATTCTATCTACACGTTTACCACTATACGTATACCATTGAATTTATTTATTATATAAGTTAAACATAATTAGAAATATTGTCCTTTAGCTGATATTCGCTTTATAATAGCCCTTAAACATCATTATCAATATGACATACGATATTTAAAATTGTAGAAACATTGGTATAATCTAACATGAAATTTGATTTCAGATTACAAATAACGTTTCAATTAACTCAAACAAAATCTCATTTACCTAATTACAGGCTTGAGCTTCGCAAAATGGAGGAAGTAGGGACAGTTCTGATAATATAGTTGATGTTGCCTTGTATTTACAGGTATACGCTTAATAAATGCTTAGAGCGGAGATAAATACAAATTACCAACTTGATTTTAAATACGAAGAGGCAAAATGTGTTAACAAAATAAAATAAATCTTTCCCGTCGTTTTGAGATCGTTCTAAGGAACTAAGATCGTATCTATGGGAATAAAGATCGGAGTTTAAGCTTCGAAGTTATCTTTCCATCGATTCGCTGGTACATTACTTTTAAAGTCAACTAAAATCGGATTAATTCATCGTAAAATTGTAGTCAGTAGAATTACTGGAGTTAAATTTATAGATGTTAAAATTAATTCAAAACATCTTTAATATAATGGAGTTCCGCAAATTAGCGCCTGATTCTATTAATTTTTGGATTTGTGGCGGCGTTGTCGTCTCGCCACAAGTGAAACACATCGAAGTCTAAATCGCGCTATTAAAGTTGCGAAGTGAAAACCATATATATATATATATATATATATATATATATATATATATATATATATATATATATATATATATATATATATATATATATATATATATATATATATATATATATATATATATATAGAATAGCTATGAACTATCACACGGAGCGTTCACTAACCCTCGGGCAGAACACCTACTCATTGCACGGCCACAGTGGAGAACTTTGATAGCGGGATTTAGGTTTCGGTGTGTTCCACTTGTGGCACGACGATAGCGCCGCCGCATATGTTTTATACAATATGAGTGACAAACGAACACACAATGCACCTGATCCTGATGGTAAGTGGATGCTGTTACACACAAAGACATTTATATCTATTCTCGATAAAGAATCAAAAAGGTTACGTTATACGTTGCCCCCCTGAGGGCTAATATGGAACGCTTCGTTTTCAGTAAAAAGGGTCTCCGGTTCTCTACACTCTCCATACAAAACACAGTAGCATTGAGTTGCTACTTTACACTGGGTGAAATCAACAGAAACAGAAATGATGTTCTTCTACGCAACTTAATTTAAAGTAAATCTTTCATAAATACATAAATAAAATATTGATTTGTTTTTTTAGTTAGAATAAACAAATCAATACAGCAGATAATTACATCTAAGTAAATAAAGCAGATAATTACATCTAAGTAACCGACAATTATCAAATACATAACAAACGCAAATTATCTGACAAAATGTCTGTCGCAATTAGACCCGATGACTCTCAACCAAATGTTACGGTCATAATTCAAATTAAAGAAGAACCTATCGAATAGCACAGTAACAGTAAGCCGGAGGTAAATAATTGAAGTAATTGTGGGGTCAGATCGGGTCAATTAATCATCGGATGCGGACCGAAGCCGCATTATCAATTTATGTGCCACCCAAAATACAGCAGCCTGTTTCAAATGCGCTCTGTTCTGAGCCTATCGAATTTGCGAAATAATTAGGAATAAAATTACTGAAGCATAAACGAGTACTGATATCGTATTGTTATGTTAATAATTTACCAGTTATTAGCACGTATAAAGTAGCACGATTTTAAAATCGAATAATCTTTATATTTTTAAATTATGTTGAGATTCAAATTTGTAAGAGAACGAACAAACTAACGACTCCATTTCGTTATTTTACTCTGTAGTTTATTTACGTACGAGATATTCGATTATTTAAATTAATCGAAATCTTGATTAGGTTTCTATGACATCAAAGAAAATAAAAGCAGGATTATTTTTTATAAAACGCAAGTTACAAACGCAGCAGTCCATGGACACCTGCGGCCAGCATCAGAAAAAGAAGCCTGCAGATGCGTTGTCACCTCTGAGGACTGAGATGGAACGCCTCACAGCCTGTAAGTAAACTAGCTGTGTATACCCTAGGACTTGTAGGTTAAAAAGGTGTCCTACCACCTAGGTACGTACACTTAAGACACATTTTGGTGCAATAGCAATAAAATTTTAAATAGCAGTGCACGAGTTTCTTATAACAGAGTTTACTGAGCTGTGCCAATTATTTTTTTATAGAATAAGGGTGACAAACGATACACAGTCCACCTGATAGAAGTGGATGTTGTGACCCATAGACATCTACATTTATCCTCGATTAAGAATCAAAACGCACATGCGTCCCCCCCCCCCCCTGAGGACTAATATGGAAAGCCTTGTTTTTAGTAATAAAGGGTCTCCAGATGTCTACACTCAACATACGAAACACAGCAGTATTAAGCTGCTATTTTACGCTGGTATTCTGTGAGAGCGTAGTGCTTCCCCCTGTTGAACCGACCCATTCGTGCTACAACTATAATACAGCTGCGGCGTGGCGCTACCACGTATAAATTTGTTTCGTGCATTATTTATTTATTTATTAATAAAATTTATCACATAACCATCAAAAACAGAAGACGTCTTTTATTGCGATCTTCAATCAGATTTGTAGTCGGTTATGAAAAATCCTCAATAAATGCAGTTTATTGTAGAATATTTACGGGATGAGAAAGATAAACAGGTTTCTCTTCATCGAACAGCACATAGTCAAGCAGCAAAGCGACATCTTGAACATCTTTGCTGACTGACCACGTGTGTACGTACCACAATAATTTTTTTAATTATTATTACTAGTAACATAAACTCACGTCGCTGGCATTTTATTAAAAATAATTAAAAGTAATAATTAGACATTAATAAATAAGACTTAAGACATTTATCCAACATTTGCCTTGAATCAACAAAAAATTAACAGCGTTCAAATAGATAGCAAAATATGTACCTACAGTTTACTTATAACCAAAAAACCAAAAATATAATATCGCTACAGATTTTTATTTATTTTTAATAAGAATTTATTAGCTACGTGTATATATATATATATATATATATATATATATATATATATATATATATATATATATATATACGATCATTTATTTAAGTGAAGGATCATCACAGCTCGTGATAAATGCATGTTGTTTAAGTTGTTGTTTTATATTATTTAATTAAATCTATATCTAATTGATAATAAATAAAAACCTATAACAATAAACCCATCGTTCATAAAGTAAATATATATTTATAAAAGACAAATTCCGATACCAAATGTTTGCGCACATTTCATGATAATAATGAGCCCCCATTTAATACCATTTAAATTCATGAAAAGCTTTTAAATGTTGCACGAATTTGCTTTAATTTTCAGTAGCCTAACGTAGCAAGCGGTCCTATAGTTAATTATTTTGGAATTGTATCAACTATTCTAGTAATAGGCAATGTAGTGGACCGCTTAGCTAGACTGTGTACGAACTTTTGTTACAGATTTTGAGAAATTAATATAATTTTTAATATAATTTGTTTGATTTCGCTTTTGCGTATATTTATGTAGAAGGGTAGGAAAAACTTGAAAATACCCTTTTTTGTTACTTAAAGTAAAACAATAATTGGACTCATATTCCATAGGAGTAGCATAACCAGTGTCAGAGTATCAGTTCTGCCATCATCAATCCAAATAATTCTTTCAAGAGATGTGTAATTTAGCTCATTGAGTTTTTTAGAAGATCTATGACCGTCAGTAGATTCAAGAGGATGATATATAACTTCTGTATATGGTAAAACGACGCAGGAGTTGTATTATAATTGTAGCACAACACATTCGTTCTCCAGATTTGACTCAGTCTGCTCGACCAGGTAAGGACTGCGCTCTTATAGAATACCAGAGTAAAATAGCCGTTGAATGCTGTTGTGTTACATACGGTAAGTGCAGACAATCCTTTTCACTGGAAATGAGGCATTCCAACTTAGTCCTCAGAGGTGACAACGCGTATGCATTTTGTCAAGATGACTGGACTACAACACCCACTACACGAAATACATTCAGGTGCACCATATGCTCGTTTGTCAGACTTATTTTATGTTTTATAAAACTTAGCATGTATTTAGTGACTTAAAATTATCATTATTTAGAATTACAAATGACATTTAACCGTTAGTGTATAAAGTGCTATATTTTTGTTTTGTATTATTTGTAAAGTACTAAACTAGAGTCAGTCTGCAACATTCAATGGTTGATTAACGATAAATTAAAAAGAAACGCATGAATGAGTTGGCTTAACTGAGGAAGCAACACGCTTTAACAGAATACCAGAGTAAATTAGGAGCTTAATGCTACAGTGTTTCGTATGATGACTGTAGAGAACCGGAGATCAGTTTTACTGGAATCGAGGCATTCCATCTTAGTCCTCAAGGGTGACAACGCATCTGCATTTTGATTCTAAATGTAAATGTCTATGGGCAACAGCATTCACTTACCACCAGGTGCACTGTGTGCTCGTCTGTCAGCCTTATCGTATAAAAAATAGTGAGTGACGTCTACACGCGCAAACACGATTGAACTCTCGCTATCACAGAACTTTGACGCTTAATACAAGCATAAAGCTGCTCTGTTTCCATTAGAAACGAAAAGGAGACTCCTTTTATTGACAACACGGTCTTTGATCTTAGTTGACGAATCTTTTCATCATAATGATCACAGTGTACTAGACAGAATCTTTTACTAGATTTATGGGTTGGTAGACACCACCCTCTATTCGCTGCCACCAAACAACAGAGCGTGCACCACTGTGTCTGTGTGTCACAGTTTCAACTTACCAATACCATCAGGTGGACTGTGCGCTCATTTATCACCACCACTCATATATATAAAAACTCGCGTGTAATTGTGAACACACGTACGAAGTGAAACTTCTTTCTGACATATCGTTCTTCTTTTATTTTATATTTTACATAAGAAGGGTAAATAATATACTCATGCAACCCCGGCGGTGAAACGCTACAAGAAAACGCGACGTTTTTGTTATTTATTGTGTATTTAAGTTTCACTTCTACAATACTTTACAATACTTTGTGGCCGTACAATATCCATCACATAGTTAATAGCGTCTACCAGTATTTGAAAGACGACTTTCAAAATCCACGTCGAAATCGTCCTTAAATGTCAGTCCATGCATCAAACCCACATAAAACGCGATAAGTGACGTGTAACGTAATATAATCAAGAATTCATCCCACGGGATGATACACTTAAAGAGTCAATATCATAACGCTGTTATGTATGGGGGGTAAGCAGCGTTGGTGGTGCGATAAAACTCTGATAAAGAAAAATAAAAATAGGGAACATTCTAAAAACCATTAAAGATGGACCTTTGAGCGAAGATTGTTGTAACACAGAGGACAAGTCTAGTGACAGATCTACTTTAGCTGGATGAGGAACGCGTAGGCGGGTCAGGAGGCACTTTACGGGCGATCTCGTATTTTTACATTCCGGAATTTATTCTTGGATAGTATTGACACAGTTCTACTGGGAACCAAAGGATAGTTTGTTGCAGCTCACTAAGAAACGGTATGAATAATAGTCGCTGAATAAAGTGCTTATTTTGTAATTTGATCCTTTAATATACTCATGTTATACAAAACGAGTACGTTATATAGTGATTTTATAGTATGAAACAGAAACAGCAACGTTTTTATTCAATATAGGTAAATTGTACGTAATAAAAATTATTGAAAATGAATGGTTTTTTATTTACCATGAGTTCGGAAAAAAACCTCTGTCCTGGGAAGAACCAGCAAGAAACCTAAGCTATAACTATGGCAATATCCTAACTATGTGGCAATCTATGTTCAGCAATGAACTTTTGATAGTGTGGTCATGCTTAGAACACTACTTAGAAGACATTCCATTATATAATATTCTTGAAACGCATTAGAAGTCAATACAAGATATATTCTAGAATAAATGATATATGCAAACGAGCAACATAGCTCATCACCATCACGATGCGACCCAGGCCGGCCTCACTGCAGCGTCACAGTCTTTGCTGGTACTAAAAGCATTTGTTGACACTCGTTGAATAATCCAAGATAGTTGTCTGACCAGATTTTAACCGGTTATTAGAAATCTACCCTCACTCTTTACATGATGAACATTTAGTATTCACGTACTTTAACTAATATTTTCATTTATAAATAGAGTAGTATCAATACAGTAAATTATGAAAATTCAGTAATGTAGTAATCTCTAAACGTAATAATATATACAATGTATAGCGACATATTTCTGATTTAAAATAGAACATAAGTAAATATATTGTAAGTGTATATTTGATCGAGGTGTTGATGAAGCGATGCAAAAGAAAAAAATATTGTCTATTTCTTTTGGAATAGAACTTTCCGAAGATAGCTATTTCGACAGCCGATTTAAGTCGTTCAAAACTTCTCTCCGAAATGTCCCCCATCACATCTACGTGTAGTCGTAAATACAGAATTGAGCGCGAGTGTGCCGAGCACCTAAAAGCGTACTTAAAAAACTTTTGTCGCGTTTTAAACAATAAACCAGAGTATATCTCAGACAGGACTGAAAGACGGATATAAACTTATCTTTATGTCTCTATTTCTTCTAGTGCTGGCTTAAGAATGAAATTTAAAACTCTGCTAAATTGAATAGCTTCTTTCGTTGGCCGTCAGGTTGTACAATATAAGTAAGAAATAGCGTTTTAAATGAATACGAATAACTTTAGTTGGTTCGATATAACCGCATTTTTAGTTAAGTATAATAGTTTTTATATAGATAATATTTGTTCCATTTCCTTCAATATAAATAATGCCAAAACGCTTGACCATTGAAGGTCTTATTATTACGATTTCTGTGAGTAAAAGATATTAGCGTATAGTTTTCAAAAGAAAAGTTTATATAATCAGAAATTACTATAAAATATCCCAAATTCGCACTGGCGATTTTTGGATCTCGATAACAGCGCCACAAATAAATTTGACGGTGCGATACACGCGCCACCAACCTATTGTAAGTTGATTGTACTACATCCGCATGCTTGAGTCTGGGTACTACACTGCCCAAAGACGAACGGCGTTAAATTGAGTTTTAAGATAATTTTTTAGGGTTTTACTTTGAACTAATTTATTTTTCTGTTAAGATAGTGACTGCGTTAGTTTTAAATATACTTATTTTAATTTTATGACTGCGTTATTAGCGACTACATACGATTAATTAAATTTAATTAAAATTTGCTAATAAATTCTGTTCGTAAAGAGTATTGCTGACAAATCACGTTATTTAGTTCTCTCTTTATCAGACCGCAGACGGTTAACAGTTAAAGTTAATGATCAACAAAGAGCATACATGTAGTGTTTTATTATTCGCTACATTATACATTTCGCGACATTAACTGTTTTTAAAATTAAATATTGAAATATATTGAGATAAAAGTCGGGTCAAAATGACTCACCTCACCCTCCGTGTAGCAATTTACTACATATGTATATAATTTATTTTTATATTTTAAAGGGTATATTTCTAAATAAAAAAATATACAAAAACCCAATTTTTTTATTCAAAATATATGAATTCATTTTTACGTTTCTATGATGCAATATGTACAATTAAGTACAAATATAAATAGCACCTCCATTAACACGCGAAACAGCTTCTCCGCTAACTGCTAATTTGTCATTCACAGCTCTAATTTTGTAGAATCCGAAATAGGCGGCCATGTGTGGCTTACGTTCGTCCATCGCTCACAATAGCATCTGTGAATGCATTGTGACTTTAAAGTGAGTATAAATTATAACAAAACGACTTCATTCATAAAGGTCTCTTTGAATTCAGTCATATTTTTAGAGTTGTCAGACGTTTGATGTTCAGGCTCGAGGATTTGAGTGGAGTTACATACCTATAAGTTTTAAGTTTGTTGTAGTTACAAGATAACATATGGAGTCAGAATGTCATTATGTACCTACTAGCCGATACCCACACGTTTCGCTGGGTACACGATACTAGACAATAATTATGTAGATATAAAATATCAAGAATTTTTATGGGCCTGTCGTAAAATCCGTTCTTAGTGAGTGCTTACATTGAGTTTATTAGTCAGTCAGTACCAACAGTATTTCGCTTATATATACTGGATGACCTTTTTTATCGTCTAGAGAAAAGGATGTAACATGTTAACGGAGTAGAAGCCTATGGCTGCGATATTTTAAAAAAAAAAACTTAAAATCTATCGAAATTTAAATCATATTCACCTTACTTTACGAACGGCAATAAAACAATAAATTTAGTAGGCATCTTTGACCTTGTCACTTCGCAGGGTCACAGGCTCAAGGGGCTAAAGGGCAAAGTAATTGTTCAAAAAACATTTTCACACTCTTTTTCAGACGGTGATATATAGTACGGTAGTATGTAAACAAAAGGACATTATCTTATATATACGCGAATGCTACAAACTAATTGCATTTAATTTCACTTATTTTAAGCACCCATGGTCAAGGCGAGACGGAGTCCATCTGGCGCCAGATATCTGTGTATGCTATGTTCCGGTCTATAGGTTAAATAGAAGTAGTAAATATAGATGAGGCATTCCATTTTAGACCTCACAGCTGACAACACACCTGCAGCCTTTTACTTGAAGTTAGTTGCAGGTGTCCATGAGCTGCAGTAGCTACTTACCGTTAAGTTGACTGTTTCGCTTCTACTTTATTTAAAAAAAAACTCTTCTGCTACGGGAGAGGGGTCTATGTCCGATTTCTTTTTTTTCCTCTTGCGTTCTTTAATATTCTGGCTCCAACGGCCCCATATCTGGACAAAATTAAGTTAATAGACTAATAAAGCATTTTATTTGGGGAGTTACGTACAATGTCATGGCGCTTTGTAAAGCTTTGGTCGAACTATGATTGACTATTTTATCGACATAAAATCAAACCTTTTAACGTTTAAAAATAGAAATTATTACAAAATAAATGTCACATGTATATTTATATACTATGTAACTAGTTTCTCAGAAACGGCCCGAACAATTTGGATAAAACATTGCCTTAACATTTACTTACCAAGTTATTTTTTAGATATACACCTATCCTATTTTATATCCTATCCCTTACAAAAATATGTTTTTTCTAATGCTGAACAGAGCTTAGGCAAAGGTAACTCTATATAATATAATATTTTTGATGACAATTTAAAATAACAAAAAATTTACTATTAAAATATATGTACAGAGTATTATTATCTTTGTTGTACACTAAGAAAAGATTACCATTACAAAATTGTACAAACATACAGGAAAACAAAAGGCGGTCTTAGTGTTACACACAGATTACTTGCAGACGATCCACACAGAGAAATAAATAAAAGTGTATCTAATAGGCACTGTTGTGATAGTTTGTACAAAGCGTAATACAGAAAAATACAGGTGCAGAATGATAATCTAGAGCGAAAACAACGTGACAGGGAAAAGCCAGTCCTTATCAAAATGCCACTGAAAATGCGACGTCATTCCCATGCTCCAGCGGTAACTGCCGGCTGGGGACTCATTCCACGTATATTTTACCCGCCTTCTTATTTCGAACGCGAGGTTCAAATTCAAAATTACGAGCAGCCATCTTTACTGTTGCGATGACGTATTTAGATCGCTCGTTTGATTTACGTTACGGCTTTTTACCGATCGTTTGTTGTCACGTGTGCTTTTGAAGGTTACATTTAAAGTGTTATTAGTTTGAGAGGTTTTTAGTGAGTAGGTACGAATCGCCGCAACTCCGCACAGTCCGATGAATGCTCTTCACATATTCCTGAGCATAATTCTGCATGATTTTTCGACATAAATTTCAAATAATAAACTTTATTAATGATTGCATTATGTTTTCCAAAAACAAAATCCGGTAATAGCGGTTGATCCCAACGCAGCCACCATCGGCGCTGAACAAGGTTTTAGTGCAGGAGTGTGTGTGAAAGTGCACTTGCACTTTCTATTCCCATAATGACAATACCCGATGGGACGGCATACAGAGACAAATCAGGCACAGAATCAAAAGCTTTACGTGCTTTAAGTAATCTTAATTTTGATTCTTAGTCGAGGGTAGGTGTAGGCATTGAACTAAATTGTACTAGCGTACATAGTACACAGTATCTCGATGGGTGTAGGTGTAAGCAACAACATCGAATTACCATCAGGTGTGCTCTTTTGTTACTATTCTAATATATAAAATTGATTGTTTTCTTGTTCGTATTTTAGTTTTTAAGCGCTGCCATACCGGTCACATCAATTGCGGTAAAATTTTGTCAACATATTGCTTGCACTTCCCCGAAAGTTATAGGCATAATTGGACATAATAGACGGCGCTGTTGAAGAATCCAGATATCACAAATATTCTACAAAAAGTCGAATTGGACAGTACAGGCATTGGTTGTTGGCACCAGATAGAGTAGCTAAAAGGATGGTACCAACGCAGAGGGATTCCTAGGTAACACAGAAGTCTTACCACAAACTACTTACCTACTTATATAGTGTATGTTCATAATTGCATTTGCAAGTTCAGGTAAAGAAAAAATCATTTTATACTACTACAGCTGTTAATAAATTAAGCCACCGTGCTATTAAAGCACTGGCCACTCATTTAAAAAGAAATAAATGCATTGCAAAAGCGAATTATTTAATCACCTTACCTGACCAACTCTGCGGAGTCGGCGAAGTGGACAAAAAGAGCGAAAATTCGAACTGCAAACGAACAGGAAGGCGCAGTTAAAGCAATAATAAATAAGCTGTTTAACTTTCCATTAATTACTACGACGACCGAATCAATTCCCTCTTTTACTAAAAATTTAATAGTACTTGTTCGAGGACTAATACATCTAGAGCTATAGACGTGTTTGGTGTTTGAAATTTTCAATTAACTGTGGTAAACCATCTTCGTCATACCTTTCGCCTCATGTTTATCGTTAGAGGCGCCCTTGAAAAATACCAGAAGGTTCTTTTTGCTTCGACAGATGGCGGTATAACCATATCGCTTATGACAGGCGTAAAACATTCACACCAGCGCGTAGCACCAGCAGTAGCGGCAAAAGCGTGACACATCTGATGCTGGGATCATCTATTCGTCTTCGTCGAGGCCTCATTAAAGCAAACATTTCCTATATATATATATATATATATATATATATATATATATATATATATATATATATATATATATATATATATATTAATAAGAATTACAACTAGTTGACCTGGTAGGCAAAGTTCTGCCCACTTTTGGTAGGCGAGTTTAATTCGAATTCATTTATAAATCGACCATAGCCAGCCACGCTATCCACATTGTGATTTTCTTCTTAGGACTTGACCGGCTTACCTTATCAACATGAGTCAATTTGGTCTATAAAAGTATCGAATTTGTTAATAACTCCTCTACAACGAATTTGTTGTGTGAATATGATCTCAATCGATCGAGTAGTTCAGTTACATGATCACTAACAGACGCACAAACGATACAATCGTTTTGGTATCTTTTTGTTATTACTCACGGATTACCTTCCGTCAACCATTTGACAATTTTTATGGGATAGGTTGACAAACGAGCGCACAGTCCACCTGATGATAAGTGGTTACTGTGGCCCATAGACATCTACATCTATCCTCGATTACAAATCAAAAAGCAGATGCGTCGTCACTCCTGAGGACTAAGACGGAATGCCTCGTTTCCAGTAAAAAGGGTCACCGGTTCTGTAAACTCACCATACGAAACACTGTAACATTAAGCTACTAAGTTTACGTTGGTATTCTGTGAGAGCGTGGTTCTTCCCCAGTCGAGCCGACACATTCGTGCTACAACTACACCACTAATAAGAACTACAGCATGGCTCTACCACGTAAAAATAAAATTCAAAAAACCACTAAACTTTTATAAAATATTTTTGTCTTGTCATGAATTTATTTTGCTGAATTATTTATTCCTTAACGGCAAATTTCAAGCAAGCAAAGGTTCAGGTGTTTGTGTTGATATTTATTGTAATTAATTTGCGAGCGAAAATTTCTGTTAAGAAAGCCCGAAGCTTAGCCTGAGTAATTGTATTTAAAGGCGAAAGTTGCTTGCATAAATTTACAAACTGAATTGTTGGGTTGTTGAGAGCAGCACATAATGGAAACAAACCCCGGCATCGAATAGAAAACAGAGGTAAAGCGAGTAAAACGCGACGCCGTACAAAGGCAGGAGGCGACTTTGTGACGTCAACTTCTATAAAACATTTTTCAATACCGAGGGAAATTGGTCAAAAATGACTCCTGAACAAGATTATCTTGGTCGTGACACAAGAGCAGGCGATAACGATACTTAAGCTGCATACGATAAGGGTGATTGTTGAGTGCAAGATTCAAGTCTTCCATTTTCAGAAGCTAGCCTACCGGTATTATGAAGGCGAATTGTGATCACGAAGACACAAGTTATTGAGCCTTAAAGCTTTAAATGAAAGTCTGTTTTGCAGCTTCAAACTTTAAAAGTAATATTCTTTAATATTTTTGGGATGAAATATGCAAAACTATAACCATGATTTAGAATATTGCATAGAGAGTTTTATAGAATTGACGGCATGAAATATTTTCATATCCTTTTGTTTTTCCTTCTTAATAATCTCCCAAACAAACACAAATTGTCACCCAGAGGGGTAGGTAGAAACTACGGACTTCTATTGGACAAAAGATATATGTACAGGTATATACATTTGTGTAGATGATAAATAAGCATTTCTATTGACAGAGAAAAAAACTATTGTTTTTTGTTCCTTTTTAGTTACATCCCTTTTTTGCATTAAGGCTAGCCAGTAGTACAGTCAGTTTCAAAGTTTTGGATATTTCGATAATACACAGATAAAAGTATAACATCAAATAGCAACTTAATGCGAGCGCTTTTATAGAGTCTTATTCGTGGAAACAAAAAATCCCCGTAATTTAAAGTAAGCGCTAGGGCAGGTTTTTTAAGGCGATAAAGTAACAGAAATCGAACACTAAACGATTCTAATTTGCGATGGTTGAAGTCGTTAAATGATCATGAGAGTATCGTGTGAACCGGACACTCTTCTCTGTAACGAAAAAACGCCGGCCGATGATTATTTTTTTCGTGTAATTCCAACATATTTATGTTAGTTTAGTACAGTACAGTACTAACTCTACTATACGCGAGCTTTGCTAAATGCCCAATTTAAATCAATAAGTTGTTGAAGTAAAGCTGTACAAGTACAGTAACACCTTATGGACCTATTTCTTTAATTTAATAAAGGAGGAGACAAACGAGCATGCGGCTTACATGATAGTATAAGTGCCTATCGCTACGTAGAATTATTTATTTTGTGATATCGCCGCCTATGAACAACTGTAACACCAGAGGCATAACAGGAATAACCTTTTTATAGTTCACATATTATCTTCGATTTTTTTAGACATTTAGGTTTTGTCACGATTTTTTTATCGCCGATTATCTGAAATTAATTTTTTTTGGTCTCGGCGATTATCAAACACGGTTAGTTCGCGTATTAAACGTAATTGAAGGTGCCATATCCTCTGAACGGTTTATGATACTCTAAAATTTTAATTTGCAATAAAATGCAAGCAAAGTAAAATATGAGGGGTAATAAAATAAAATTAAAGTCAATTCGCAGGAGGTAATACGTATAATGTGTATTACGGGAATATCATTTAGTGTTACCAAAATTGAAAACGAGTATATTATGATATATTTCCGAGAATATTATTAGTGTGATTTAAAACTGCCTGGACAAAACTGTTACCTACCTAATTGTTAAATTCGGTCATCAAATAAGGCCTTAAATTGGTTAAAACCGCAGTCAGACGCGACGTAACCGCGTTATCCACAAACGAAGCACGATAGAATCGATCACACGCCCGAATATATTCCGAATTGAAAATCAATTAGGCGACAACTGCCTTCTTTTTTCTAACCTCATTGTATTATTTAAGTTTTAATATTTAAAACAGAAGGCCGGTGTAATTGGGTAAAGGTTAATTGATGGGACTTATTGTGGCGGCATTGTCTTCGATATAAAATCGAAACAATTTCACTTATGAATTAACGGACTTCATTTGTCGAGATTCGTTTATCATGAGTATCAATATTATAATGTGGATAGGATAAGGTTTGACCAGAGAGGTCCCAATCATACACTAGACATTAATTTCTATATTTTTATCCAACCGAAAAAGATAAATAATATTAGATAGATAATATTTTTCCTTTGTCTATATTTAAATAAAGCCGTTTTCAAATGTTTCAAACTAACGACGCGCCTCGGCTTTGTTGGAGTAAGATACGAGTACAATAATGTGACCTTATTTTTAGATTAAAGATAACCAAGCATCATTTTTTCATGCAAGAAGTCGACGGATGCAGGTGGCCCAGGACCGTGCTTTGTGGCATTCCTTGGGGGAGGCCTATGTTCAGCAGTGGACTTGTGAAGGGCTGTAATAATAATGATGATGATGAAACATCATTTATTTTATCAATTTATCTCTTTTTTGTTTTCGGTTAAAGTATAGCCCCGAACCCTCGTGGGTTCGGGGCTATACTTTAACTATTGCTCTCTATCTTCAAGAAGATTCATTACAATTGGTTCAGCCGCTCCAAACAGACGTACAGACAAACGTTTAAAAAATAGTTATTCACGACGTAATTTTCAAGTAAGCCCCTCAGTTCAATATAGAGCAGTAATTGTATTTCAGCAGATGGACACTTCATTTGTTTATATGTATAGATTATTCACGGAACAGGAATTATGATCCAATCAATTAGAATTCAGATTGACTTCTATTACATAAGATGTTTTATTAAAATCTCGTTATTATTTCCACACGACTAAGAGTTTCCAATTAAATTAAAAGTGTAACGGATTCCATCACCATTTCGTCTCGTGGGTGTCTTAAGAGATAACTATAAGAAATACTAGAAAGATCTGGATTCCGAATTCTGAAGGATGGATTCAGATCGGTGGTGGGGTGCGACTCTTGGCGCCAGGCGTAAAATATCCAGACTGGCGATGGGCAGAAGTTTCAAAGTTGCAAAATTATTGGTTCTAATTTGCCAGCCTTAAACAGGAAAGGAATTATTAGACTATGATAGGATATTATCATATAGGAAAGCTTCAAAAAGGTCATTGATAAAATTAAAAAATAATGCGTGAACGTTCTGATTTTTTTTTTTTTATAGAATAGGGTGACAAACGAGCACACAGTCCACCTGATGGTAAGTGGTTGCTGCGGCCCATAGACATCTACATCTATCTTCCATTACAAATCAAAATGCAGATGCGTTGTCACCCGTGAGGACTGAGATGGAATGCCTCATTTCCAGTAAAAAGGGTCTCCGGTTCTCTACACTCACCATACGAAATACAGCAGCATTAAGCTACTATTTCACGCTGGTATTCTGTGAGAGCGTGGTCCTTCCCCGGTCGAGCCGACCCATTCGTGCTACAACTATACTACTAATATAACTGCAGCATGGCTCTACCACGTAAATTTAGTTTTTTTTAATAATATATTATTAATCTGTCCTCAACCTACTGCTATATTTTTCCATTCTAAAATGATCGAAGAAATTGAAAGGTTTTACAAAAACTTTAACCTAAACATTTGTTTTAACTCCATCCATAATTAATCGATATTTGGAAACGTTGAAACACGTTACCAAATTAATAATTTGAAGAATTTTAGTGCAGCTGTCGAATAAACGCAGAAGCGAGGATTCAAGTGTCAGGCAATGATGCGTCCAACTATTTAAGTTTCTCCTTTGATTAAGCGGGTGACAAAGATTTCTTGATTAAAATCTTCAAGTCGAGCCACCGCGGATGGCTTGTCGAGTGCTTGCCTTAAGTTTCGTAAGGCTCTTTTAAAATTAAAAAGCCTTTCGCAGACTACGTCGGTAATGGAAACCGTAACGGGATTTGCTTAGACGTTGAAAATGTTCCAACTATTCATTAACTGGACGTGGATCACTAATTGCAGCAAATTGAAGTATAATGGCCGTCTTAATGATAAAACATAAATGTTATTAAAATATGGTTAGGGCGTAAGTGACTTCATTACCCAATTTCATAGTAGGGTTATCGTTAAATATAAAATGATTTTGTATTCAACAGATAACTGAATACCATCAAAATATCTACAGTCACGTGGATTAATATCTAACAAGGGATCAGTTCTTAAGGCCCGGTAACATTTTGCGAAGTGACAAGTGCGAGTGGCAAGTGCGACTGACAAATGACAAGTGCTCAGTGCGTGTGAGCAGGCAGTGACAAGTGATAAGTGTGAATAAAATTCGCTGTAAACACTTGTCATTTGTCAGTTGCACTTGCCACTCGCTTTTGTCACTTCTCAAAATGTAAACCGGGCCTTAGTGTATATCGCGATCGCCAAGTGTCACTATTGTTGTATTTATTTTAGTCAGGAGAGACCAATGTATTACATATTGTCAACGACCAAAATATTTAAACATTATATTGAAGGGTTTATCTGTTATATCAAAATAACTGCCTTTTATCGAATTCAAATTACACGGCTATCGCTTGATCCCACCTATCGCGAAGGCCCGGGGTATTATTACTGTATACTGTAATTATTTACTATGTATATTAATAACAGAACGAAGATTCGGCTTCAATGCCAGAGATAGGACAGTTGTTATATATTTAGTATAGCAACCTTATAACAAATATAAAATGGGTGTCGAATATTTAAACAAATAGGTTTATAAAAAATCTAAACCGATCCGAAACCGAATCGAAATGATTCATAAACGGAAGAAATATTTCTTGAGCAAGATCCGTACGTAGTATAGACTATATATTGTACCAATATTTTTACCTTCAGGATAGCAATCGTAACATAAACACGATTCCCATATTACCTCAATATTTCTCGACCCACTGATTAGGTATGGAAAATAATATTTCGCACAGAGAAATAATATCAGGATTTATTCGCGGGGCCAGATAACAGCGCAAAAGATGGGGCCTCTTAATGGTTGGAACGAGCCGAAATTGACCGAAATTGTCCGAAACGCGCCGAATGGGCCATCCCAGCCGCGCATTTTTACATATTATTTTACGGGATCGCATTAAATTACCGGGTTTTTGTATTAGGGAGTTATGAGGTACCATATTTTTAAAGGTGTGGCCCCGGGAGCAATTTTTACCACCCTTTTGAGAGGTGAGAGAAAAAAAGGGAATAATTACAAGTAGCAATATCTCACTGACGTATTTGCTTTCGGTCTTAGATCGGAACTCAAGGGGAAATAGTTTTTTTTTCTTTTTGTTAATGGGTAAGAAAATTTTTTCGTGAAATTTGTATCTTATAAAAATTTATACTAATTAATTTGTACTTTACGAAGGGCAGTTTAAGTTTCATCATGTAGGATGGCAAACGAACGTCAATAAGTATGGTAAAAATATAACCGGTCTTCCGTTGTTCCAAAAGCTTGTAAAAAAATATAAAAACAACTCGTTCAGTAAATTAAAAAAAATGGAATAGAAAACGAAGAAATTATAAAAGAATCGATAAAAACGTTACGAATTACGTAATAATCCTTGACTCAGCTAAATTTTTATCCTGGGAGCTTATTACTATAGTTTACATTAACAACTCTTACAACCGTGTACAATTGGTGCGTGTAGCCAGTGATGACATGGATCTGAGACGTGGCCTTTGACTGCTGGCCGTATGAGGACGCTCAAGGTCGCTCAGCAGACTGTGCGCGGAATTTAACTACGTGATAAAATTAAAAATGAGGATATCCGCAGTAGAACCAGAGGGACCAATAAAGCCCATTAGTAAGTTGAAGTGGCAATGGGCCGGCCATATATTTAGCTCAAAGAACCGACAACCGATGGGGAAAAAAGATTTTCGAGTTGCAGCCTCGTACCGGTAGGCGAAGTGTAGGGATACCCCCCCCCCCCCCCTAGATGGAGTAACGACCTTGTAAAACATACTCAAAGTCGATGGATACAGGAGACTTAGGATCGTGGTTTGTGGCATTCCTTGAGGGAGGTCCACGTTCGGCAGTGGACTTGTTTGGTTGTACTGATGATGATGATGACATTTGCTATCTTTTTAAAGTCGGTTGCAGTCTCGTATTCGTTATACGTAGTAAAGATGGTATAATGTTGCAGAAGGTAGTTGAATAAAATCAATTTCAACATGATATAAAAATAATAAAAATGTCCTTTAATCTCGGCGCTTATCTGTTAACGAGCAATCACATCGTCATCGCATATTTAATACAAATTAGGATATTGAAGCTTTAAATATTTGACATGCACGAACCTACACTCATCCTTGTCAATTAAAATTAACACTAGAAGTGTAAACTATTACACTTCATGATTGTTACATAATAGTACAACGTGGCATTGTTACTGTTTCAAGTGGATGTTACTAAAGCGGTGTTACGGTTTGTTTTGCTTGGTGTGGACTAACCCTAAGTATACTAATAGGTAAGTGCCTCTCAGTGATATAGTAGTACAAAGCGGTGGGTAAACGTTATAATGTCAGTAACACCTTCACCGTCAGATCATCTCCTTTCTTAGAGTATGTTCAACTGAAATAGAGAAAAAAATAATTAAATAAATGGGTTTATACGTGGTGGAGCCATGTTATCAGTAATATGTTTGTAGCACGAATGTGACGCCTAGACCGCGGAAGCATCACGCTTTCACAGACTACCAGCGTAAAATGGCAGCTAGCGTAGCGTGTTCCGTATGATGAATGCAGAGAACCGGAGACTCTTTCTACTGGATAAAAGGCATTCCGTATTAGTCCTCAAGGGTAACAACGAATCTGCATTTTTATTCGTAATATCGAGGATAAATATAGATGTTTATGGACCACAGCAACTACTTACCATTAGGTGAAGTATGTGCTCGTTTGTCATCCTTATAATATATATTTAAAAAAGTACGTTAGATTTTTCCGGAGTAAATGTGGCTGAAAATAAAAATAGCTGATGTTGCTTGATTAAGTTGTTTAAATACATACTCACTACACGACAGTAACAATCAAATTACACATTTTATTTTAGTTTCCTTTATATTGTAAGTTGATGCTGTCGTTATTGTTGTTGTTGTTCATGGGCGGCGGTAGGTGACTATCTGGTGACATGCATGCTCGTTTGTCCCCTCTTATTAAAAAAAATAGTAATGAATAGAGAAGGCCTCCATGTTTTATAGAGAGAAGGTTTACAGGCTGTCCTTATATAATATTTATTGTAGATCTAACAAAAAATATCATAGAAAGTATCATAAGCCTTAAACCGACAGAACCAATGAAAGTGTTAGTTAAAATTTTAAGTGTTAGCACGTGTTCGATCGTGAACGGAAAAATCGTCAGGAACAAAATAAGAATTCCATCGACATGATCTGGCGTATAAATACAAGTTATTGTTAAAACATGCATGAAAATATTTTGCAAACAGTTATCAAGAACAAGTTAAATATTTATCGGCCTGATTCTTAAAGACAGACGTTAATTCTTCACTAAATGACAATAGAAAGAGACAGGTATATAGATAAATAATATTTACGTATGTGATAACCTACGATTACGAGACCGAATCTTTAAGTTTCTTACTGACAAGTACAAATACAAATATGTATTTAACAAAATATTGAATGTTCGTTTACTACTAGAGAACTAATAGTGCACTGGATACTTTTAAATAGGAAATAATAAATCACAGTAAAATTAAAATACAAGAAGCCCTTTCATAGTATCTACAAAAAACAAAACCACACGTCGAAAATAAAATCAGAAGTTTTCTATGCGAGATGAAACAAATGCCAGCTTCACTGAGACCTGAAAATCAGCTCTGCAATCGAATGCAGTCATGAAAGAGATAAAAGATAGAGCTCTAGTAAGTGGGAAAAAGTCGAAGGCAATGCGGATAGGCCGCGACGTGAAAGGAATTGGAAATCCGGCGACGGGGACTCCTGGTTGCAGTCTGCGTCCGTTTGCGTTACGGGTCACTTTTCTTCCTTAGTTGCCAATACCAAACATAACGTTAACGTTTTTCTTTTTAAATAACAAAAGTAAATGCACTTTTTAACATACATCCTACTTAAAAATGCATTTATCAGTATTATTAATACTGGTGGTTTAGAAGGTCTATCAATTTAGTCGATGACTATCTATGCGTCTATTACTTCGGTAAATACAATGATTTTGTTTCATTGAATAATATGTTTCAATTATAATTGTAGCAGAAAGTTGACAGAGAAGATAAGATTTTCACTTCTGTAAACATAGCTGTACTTTTTTATTCTTTTATATATTTATGTCACAGTTAAAGTTATAGCGTATATACGTCCCACAGCTGGGCATAGGTCTTCTCTCATTTCCAAAAGGGTTTTAGGGCAAGGAAGTGTCGCCACAATGCCGCAATGCGTGTTGACGAACCTCGCATGCCTTGGAAATATTTTTTTCTTATTTCTAAAACATGTAGGTTTCATCATGACGTTTTCCTTCACCGCCGGTCATGGTAAATTAGCACTTAAAATTTCTAATAATAATTACATTGGAGTCGGATTAGTAAGCTGAAGTGGCAATAGGCCGGCCATATAGCTCGAAGAACCGATAACCGATGGGGAACAAAGGTTCTCGAGTGGCAGCCTCGTACCGGTAGGCGTAGTGTAGGGCGACCCCCCACTAGATGGAGTGACGACCTGGTAAGACATGCAGGAAGTCGATGCATGCAGGTGGCTCAGGACCGTGCTTTGTGGCATTACTTGGGGGAGGCCTATGTTCAGCAGTGGACTTGTGAAGTGCTGTAATGATGATGATGATGATGGAGCCGGCAGGGATCAAACCCGGGTTGCTCGCGTATACTATAAAGATTACAGATCGCTAACCATCTAAGATACCACGGCTTGATATATTTATGTACACAAAACAATATAAAGAAACGATTATAAAGTGAATTCCTACAAAAGTTCTAATTATTTTTAAATTTACTGAAATATCTTTAAGTGTGTCTACTGAAACTAAAGGAAAATATATTAAAATAGGCAAACTTAGTGCTTACATTATTTTTATGAAAAGTAACACAGAATATTGACTAATAGTTATATTATATTATAACACTAAGTTGATATATTATATTATACAGTTATCAATAAATTTTATAACTATGATATAATTTTTCAAGTTTTAGTTATGAAATATTGACAGTAGGTTTAAGTAATTTTAAATTTATATACTCAAAGTGCTCCTTAGAGACCGTGTCATCAGAAAGCTTGTTAGAAATCTTACTTTCACTATATAATTCTGTGAACCGTAAGAGGCTGACAAACAAAAATGAAAGAGAAGAGGAGAAATGATCTCGTAACAAAATAATTTAAAAAAAAATGTAGTTGTGAAAAATGTAGAATGTGAGGCAACCTATGGGGAGTTCTATGTTTAGCAGTGTACCTTTGGTAGGCTATCATCAATGAATTATTAATGAATTTATGTGATATTTTTTTAAATTTATTAACTCTTAATCGTAACTAGTGTTGTGAGTTGTGACCATACATCCAAAACTTTATTTTAATTTTATATATCATATACACTAATTACTTTAATATCCTTCACAAATCATCATCATCGGATCGTAAACAGCTCACTTCGAGACTAACAAACATGGTCCTCTTCTACTTTGCAGTTTCAAACTCTTAAAACCGTTCTTCTTCACCGATAGTGGCTATTTACGTTATGCGTAAACCACCATCTATCGAAAGCTACGATATCTTTGCGGCATTTGTTACAGAGGGCTCTTAAGAT
The DNA here is from genome assembly GCA_036936625.1 of Parnassius smintheus behrii. Classification (NCBI taxonomy): domain Eukaryota; kingdom Metazoa; phylum Arthropoda; class Insecta; order Lepidoptera; family Papilionidae; genus Parnassius; species Parnassius smintheus. Next base: position 59,518,982 of record JAUPFT010000003.1, on the reverse strand, counting down.
TTTTAAGAGACAAAGGGACCTGGGGTTCACAAGATCACACAACGGAATGCAGGGTAGTCAGTCCATTTTATTTTTCAATGTGCTAATCCTATTCGGAAACAACCAAGGTTATTTAGTTTGCAGATAATTTATGTTTATATAGAATAGGAAAATAAATTAAAATGTAGAGAAGCGGCATTATATATACTTTTATCAATATAGTCAATAGTTAACGAACGCCGGGGCAACCAAAGTTTATTAATTGAGTTAGCGGACTGCAGCGAACTTGAAAATCTTCAACGAGACTGTTTTTACGCTAGTGCTAGGGCATAATCAGACTAAGAAATTCCTCTAAAAGGAATATCTTGAAAGGTGGAACTAGACTTCGGCGGTCTCGCCATCTTATTATTATGGGCTTGAGTAAGCTATCGAGAACTCTTTTTGAATTTTAATGGCACAGTCGACTCGATATACTGCATCATGCACAAGTGTTAAAAAAATTATTAATCAATACTACTCGTTATTATATACTTTATAGGTTCTAGAGTAACGCTGCAGCAATAATATTATGGATGCAGCACGAACAGGTCGGCTCGACCGAATTAGGGAGTAGGGCCACGCTCTCACAGAATACCAGTTTAAAATAGCAGCTTAATGCTGTATTTAGTCGATATGCTTCGTATGCTGAGTGTAGAGAACCGGAGACCCTTCTTACTGGAAACGAGGCATTCTACCTAAGTCCTCAAAGGTGACAACGCATCCGCATTTTGATTCTTAATTAAGAATAAAGGTAGGAGTCTATGGGCCACAGCATTTACTTACCATCAGAATAAAAAAATGGCTTAAAATAGCAATTGTTGTCACTTAGTGAAACTTGATTTGGATTGACACGTTTAATTGTTTTACTTATATTTTATAATTGAGACAAATATATGTATTAATTTAAATCACAATTTAAAGATTTTATATTGAAGTAAGGGTGGCTCACAAGCAAGCACGCAGTCAATTAGATAGTAAATTGCTGCTGTACTCCATAGTATTTTGCATCTATACTTTATTGAGAATTAAAAATCCATGACACTTTTGGGGACTAAGATCGAAAGTCTGTCGCGTTACCAGAAAAACTGTCTTCGAATGTTATCCTAAATCATTGCAAAAAAAGAATTATGATGTTATTTTACACTTATATTCTACGATAGTCTCGTCTTTTCCTGACTGAGGCGACTGTGCCCATAAAATACCGCAATGAGGCTCTACTAAGTGTTGAGTAGTTTTGCAAAACACATTTGCAATTTTACAATATAGCAACCCGGATAGTAATATTAATACAGACGGTATAGGCATTATTAAGTAATATATTATATTCCTTCGTATTCTTTTAATATAATTAGATTCTACTCACTTATATAACTATAACCGCAGCCATCCCCATTGTGTTGCGACTCACCTGCAGACAAATAAGAAACAGGTTAATGATACAATTTTAGATACAAAAAAAGTTAATATAAATTTCCAGTTTATGTACGTCCCACTGCTGGATGCAAAGATTATGGAGCAATTAAGTCAATTAGCTCCAGTGCATTTTGGTAGAGTTCACATGTCTTCAAATATTTTTATAACTCACTCAGGTTCCATCACGATATTTTCCTTTACCGCCGAGCACGTAGTAAAACAATACTTAAAATTACAATTAACAATTTTATTTGGTGTCGGCGGGGATTTACCCAAGTTGCTAATATACTGTCAAATTTACAGCGAGCGCTTAGCCTTTGAGCTGCTTTGGCTATAAATCATTGCAATAATTCCAAAAAAAATTAACGATGCAAATTGAAATAAAGTAGAATAAGGTTTAAAATTCGAGTCAAATCTATTCATTTCTTCATAACCGGAAGTGCTTAGCTCTTAGCTTTAGTTTTTAACATTGAGGTACTTATTGCTAATATGATCATACTTTAGATCCGAATCGCTTACTTTATGACTTTTAAATGGTTCTACTTTATAAAGTTGGTAAAAATTACTTCGCCTATATCCGCTCAATGAAATAAAATGATGTGTCTTTCCGGACCGGAGACCCTTTTTACTGGAAACGAGGCATTCCACCTAAGTACTCACGGATGACAACGCATCTGCATTTTGATTCGTAATGGAGGATAAATGTAGATGTCTATGGGCTACGTCAACCACTTACCATCAGGTGGACTGTGTGCCCATTTGTCATCCTATCCTACAAAAAAAAAACCTAGTTTGGAGAGCACCTCCCCGCCTCACCGTTGGGCGCACTATCTCCGCCACCCCTAATCCCAGCACCACTGCTCCCAACACCACTACACAACGACAGACATACCACCGATGACAATACGACACGTGTTTCGCCTCTACACTAGGCGATTAGTGGTGGCGGGGATAGTGTACGGATTTGAGGCAGGGTGGGAGCTGCTCATCAAGCTATGTAAGACACATCATTATATTTCATTGAGCGGATATGGGCGAAGTAATTCTAACCAACTTTAATATAATGGATTTCAGCAAAGTAACGCCTGATTCTATAAGTTGTATTTCTGCTCTATTCTTAATAAATAAGATATTTAATCGTATAATAATGGCTGATAAGTGATTATTCATATTTATACTAGTACACATTAGTGCACTTCTGCGTTACAAATTCAAATCTAAAGATTAAAAAATCCATTATAATCACATGATTATCGTAATTATCATTATCATCACAGACTATCAACATTCATTGCTGAACAAAGGTCTCTCTCATAGATTCATCACACACATCCAACAAACCACATACACATCACATCACATCACTTGACAAGCGCATTGGCAACCGTAGTTTTTTTACTATTTTTAGATCCTCATCAGGAAGACGCTGCTGTTTAATTCACAACTTTAGGTTACGCTGCAATTTTTTTATAGAATTAGGGTAACAAACGAGCACGCAGTCCACGTGATGATAAGTAGGTACTGTGTTCCATAGATATCTAGATTTATTCTCGATTAAGAATCAATATTTAGGTGCGTTGTCACATTAAATATTGAAATTGCGGACCTACGTGAATCAACGATGGAAAGGGAAGAATTGGGATAATATGAGATAATGAAATACTCTGAGACTCTCTCAATGAGATCACACAGTCGTGACATCGTACGACACAGCAGAGTAATTTTAGACAACGGTTCCTCCACTAAATGAAAATGTGAGGAACTTAAAGCATATGCCGCGGTTCGATCCTTAAAACATTATTTCTTACTGAAAATAAAACTTTGTACATTACAATATAAAGTTCAAATTTACTTCCAGTCCAAGAATGCTTTTAAAATGACCTATTATAATCTCACGAATTCCTCGTGCGAACATGTGTTCTTGCTGTTTAAGAATTTGGATTCTTAAGAATCGACGCTAAGGTCTATAATAGTTCGATCAAATATCACAATCAAATTTCCGTTTGCTTCATCATGTGCTATTAAATTAAGTTGAATTGCTTGGATTTAAAGTTCAGAATCGTTCGACCGCGGATCACTAAAATTCCCTTGCTGTCGTCACGCGACATTAGATCTCAAACTTCAAAATGGAACAATGGCGTCTTGTGTCTTCTGTGTATTGAGTCTAATAGAATGTTTGACGTAACCAAACAATCTTATCGGGCCTAATATTTATTTATTTATTACATACTTAATTCACATAATTACAGTTCTATTTATCAATATATCCCGTGAGTGTTGTAAGAATCGACGGAGGGAAACAAATCTGGAGATGGGCAGCAGCGTCGTCCTAGTACCGACTGATATAAAAACTTATGTACCTATATTATGGCATATTATATCACTCCTATCTGTAAGTATATGCACGAATCGACCGATTCGCGTTCGATTAATAGTATAATAACAATATTTAATAACATAACACACCTTAGCACGCAAACAATATTAACTTTGATAAAACAGAACTGAGAAAATCGAATCCGCCGAAAAAAATGATGTCGCAGAGAGCACGTAAAAAGCGAAAATTCTCTTTGCGAATAATGACGTAATTCTATACTTTATGGACCGCACGGAATTTAATTTTGGCCCTTTATATTTTTGACCACGCCGCGTCGAGTGCGGAGTGGGGGGAGGAGGCGTCGGGTTCTTTATCGTGGCCATTGCGGCTGCTAGCACGTACGCATATTAGAGCTAGGACCTTCTAAAAAGTCGTAAAGAGGTCAAGGGAGAGCGCCTTTATAATCTGTCTCTTTGTTTGCCCGCGCAAGAACTTTCTTAATAATGCATGGTGAATGAAAACGAAAACTCAAGTCATAAATTAGAAATAGCGGTGTTAACTAAATTTGATCACTTATTATGGCTTGCACGTTGAAAGTAAATATTCTTTTAAATTTATCATTTGAAACTTAATTGACATAAAATTAAAGTGTGTGTCGAAGTTGATATGCATGCCGTTAGGACAATCTTTGGTTAATTTTTAAGAATTTTGTATCTGTCTGTCCAGGCTAATCTTTAGAATGGCTCAACTGATCTACACAAATGAATTGAACTGAAGTGTTCGTTTGTAATGTCAAAATAACAGCTTTACTAAACGCATATAAAAGTATTTTTTATAGCATTGGGTGACTAACGAGCACATAGTCCACCTGATGGTAAGTGGATGCTGTGGCCATAGACATCCACATTTATCCTCGACTATGGATCAAAATGAAAATACGTAGTCACCCCTGAGGACTAAGATGGAATATCTCGATTCCAGTAAAAAGTCTCCGGTTCTCTACACTCACCATACACGTACGTACGTACGTAAAATAGTAGCGAAACACAGCAATGCTGCTGTGTTTCGCTACTATTTTACGCTGATGTTCTGCGAGAGCGTGGTCCTTCCCCGGTCGAGCCGACCCATTCGTGCTACAACTATAATACTCGTATAGCTGCAGCGTGTCTCTACCACGTAAGAAAAACGGAATATGTTAGTTATAACAAAAACGCAATTTTAAAATTTTTGCCTGTTCCGGTTAAACTCCGAAATGATTGGACTGATTTTGACGTGATTTATACTGGCAGATAACTAATGTTATAAAGACTAACTTAGGCTACTTTTGTTTTAAAAAAGCATTAGGGAAAAAATAAAACTAAATTACACGCGGGCAAAAACACGGGGAACAGCTACTCGTAATAAAAATTCACGAACAAATAGAAACCAATGTTAGGAGTGATCTAGACTAGATCAGAAAAATTTGGGAGAATATTTTTGAAAATAAACGTCAAATTAATAAAATAAATGGTCTTAAATCTAAGTACACACATCTAAGTCACATTCATAGATAATAGATATAGCCATGACGCGACGCCACCTTTAATTTTAATACAAACTTGATGCTAAAGTTCTGCTCATTTTTAATTTGTCTGATACAATAAAAAAGGCACTTTAATTGTAAACAAGAAAGCAAAATAAAACATCGGAGTCTCAAGTAGACAGACGAAAATCATCGTATGAGGTGAAAGGATGTTCAAAAGATACGGGCGTATTCACGCTTGGAGTGGTACTTCTAATCAGTATGTTGTGGGTTAATTCGAATAACCGTGTTTAAAATTTTATTCATCGGCATTTCATCTCATCGCTTATTATGATCGATAAATTCCTTTTATCTTATCTGTTTCGGATAAATTGACAGTGACGCAACTATTAATTGGGTTATTGATGGAAGCTTAAAAAACTACTCCACAAGCCTATTCTTTCAGGGAAATAAACCAGGAGAAGGGTGGTGTTTTCTTTACTAAAGCATTTGTAATTAGAATTTTTATTTATAGTATTTTTGTATTTTTATAGAATAAGGGTGACAAACGAGCACACAGTCCACCTGATGGTAAGTGGATGCTGTGGCCCATAGACATCTACATCTATCCTCGATTAAAAATCAAAATGCAGAGACTTTGTCTCTACTCAGGACTAAAATAGGATCCTTTGTTTACAGTAAAAAGTTTATCCGGTTCTCTACTCGCACCATACGAAACACAGTAGCAATAAGCTGCTATTTTACGCTGGTATGTTGTGGGAGCGTGGTTCTTCCCCGGTTGAGCCTAAACATTCGCCTCTACAACATAGCAGCGCCTCGGCAACACAGTGGCAAGCGTTTGGTTGTGAAGCTGCGTGACGCAGGCGTGACAAATTATTTGTATCAATAGTTAAGTAGGAGCAATAATTGTATAAAAAACAACTCCACGATAGAAAAGTTCGTTGTTTTAATGTTTAAAAGAAAGTTAAAGACGTCACAACATGTTTCCTCGCGATTTCATTCTTCATCGCCGAGGATCGTTGGACGGACGGAATGGACGACTCGCTTAAACTTATTATTAAACTCGAATCTATTAACAAGTTTAGTGTAAGAGAGTAACGAAACAGTTGACACAGCGCGCAACGGTCGGTAACATTAAATAGCTGGCAGATGGGCGATATGCCAATGTGGCGAATTCAAAATCAAGAGAAATGTTTTGCACGCTATGGGTGTGCCTATGTCTGTATTACTATGAAAACTCGTTTAGAGAAAAAGATAAAGCCTAATAATATGTAAAAGTTTTCCCTCACTGATATAAAACATAAGGTGATGTAATAATCAGTTTAAACTTTAAACGCGATTATCGCACGGTGTGGACAGGTTTGGCTGAGGTTTGATTAGTGAAAATTAGTAAGCACATCCGCTTTTTATTATAAAAGTACCCGGTTGACCGAGCTTTGCTCGGTATTTATCGCTCGATTTTTTTTAATTCGTGTGTTTTGGAAATTATATTTAGATACAAATTATATACTGATGAAATATAAATAATATTTTTTGATCTTAGCGACATAACAGAAAACGCTCGAACCGGGGTTTTACGATTCTGTGACCGCCCATCATACCAATTAAGCTATTTATAATCATTAACAATCTGTCAAAATTTACCTTCTTATTCTAACGATATTGTAGCAGTTTTTCATTGCCTAAAAACACGGACAAAAAGACATTTTCTAAAAATAAATCCTAGCTAGATCGATTTATTATCCCCAAAACTCCCTGGACACTAAATTTTATGAAAATCGTTGGAGCCGTTTCCGAGATCCCGATTATATATATATATATATATATATATATATATATATATATATATATGTATATATATATATATATATATATATGTATATATATATATATATATATATATATATATATATATATATACACAAGAATTGCTCGTTTAATATTAATGATTAACATTGCAGTTTATTAACTCACAATCTACATACAGCTACACCTACGTCAAGTTTCCACATCGCAATTACTTGACTGGTAGAGAATGCTTAAGGGCAGAAAGTCCGTCCTTTATTTATTTTAGTTACAATAAACGTAATGAAGACGATATAAATAAATAACTAAATTACATGACACATCGAGAACACGTAGTAAGTCGCAAGTGGCGTTCAGAAACCGGAGTAGGGGGAGCGGCGACGGTTCTTCCGGCCGCGACTGCATCGTCGCGAGTTTTCCTAATGACTCGAATATTTCCCTCCTGACGTTTAATTAACTATCAAAAGCCGAGTAAGGTCTCGGGTATGGAAAGCGGGTGAAGGGGAAAGAGGGCGCTTCTAGTTTGAAAAGCCTCTAATACGCCAATCGAAAGAGGTGATAGCCATTAGTAAGCGTGAAATATGAGTAAGATCGTAGGCCACTATAGGGTCGACAGAATTGTCTCTTGATTCTGCTTAGACCGACATTGTGTTTTAGACGACTCCATGGCTTAACAATGAGTTACGGCGTTGAAGGCCGCGGATTGGAATACAAGTATTTGTATAGTCTACAAGTAAATGTTCCGGGTTTGGATGTTTGTCCTTGGTCAATTTATGTATATGCAAACTGTCTTCACGATACAGGAAAAATCCTAGTGTGAGGGAATATTTTTTTTAAATAAGACGTATTATATGTGATTTGTTTGACCGTTGAAATTAACATTTCAATCGTTCTCTAATGTTGAATGGTACGGTCACATTTCAAATTATGCATTACGCTAGTGTGAGATTTCGAAGGGGCACATAGGGTGTAAACGCGGCTCATTTATGAATATATTTCTAGAATCGGATACGCGAATGTTGATATATGTACGGAGGTATTTCACAGTGATGTACGATGTACGTACGGCCTAGTGGTCAATATAGTAAGTTGAGTTACGAGTTTCAATGTAAGCCAATACATCTATATAATAATTTGTGTAAAAGCATGCCTATACTGAACTTTTTGCATAAGCGTTACTACATCAGCAACGGCTACATGAGGATTTATCCCACTGCGGCGGAGACCAAAAAGAGGGTAACTCCTGTAAATTCTTGACTAAAAATATACATACAATAAAAGACTATTCTGTCAATACAGTAATCAATACAACAATCGATTCGTAAAGAGTAATAACTTTTTCGGTTTAAAGGTTCCGTGGCGCAGTGGCGCAGTGGTGCTGAGGGTCACGGGCTAGAATTCTGCACGGAATTAAACAACAACTACAAATACTGATTCTTCTAAGAGTAGTAGTAGTAATACTACTACTACTACTACTCTTAGAATAATCAGTATTTGTATGACCTTCAAATCATTGTTCCGCATCATGATGTGCAGTGAGTAAAGCCGATCAAAAATAACTCTGTCGACGACTTATAGTATGACACATGCTATATATATATCCCAGTCGAATACTTAAAATTACTAGCTTATGTTTGTTTCTGAATTTGATATATAACCAAAAACAATATATAAGCGTGAGGTCAAAATAACTGTTTATGGTTGCGCGGAAAAAAAAAACCATTGGATTATTATATTTGACGGTAGAGGTGCCAAGCCGCTTGTTCCTTTCCGACAAAACGATATCATTCATACCCTCCTCGATCCTCCATCGACACATCGGGGTGGTGGGGTGGGAGGGGCAAGAAGATAATTCTAGAATGTCACGTAATCATCGGGGCCGAGGACATATAAGGCACGCGCGACCGTTGCGCGGCCTCTTTCCACCGCAGTCGTCGTTGAAACCACACCACTAGTAGAAACCGCTTTAGCCTGGAAGCAGTCGAGCTCCAGGAAACCCGCCTCACCTCGTGTGAGATATAGTCGCGCACCGCCTCTCTCCGGAGTGTTCCAGAAGAAGTTCCAGAAATTGCAGCTATAGTGCTCAACAGGATAGAAGAAACCCCGGTGAGTCAATACTCCTTTATTTACTGCCTGATATATAGTTTAACCCGCTCCAATTTTGTTGTTCTCCTAATCAGGCAGGATTCCTTTTCAGCGATTTGGCACAATAATAGTTTAGTTTTAGGGAAGAGCGAGTGCATTATACCGCATGCTATAGTAGTCGCCTTTACGTAAGCGTAGAAGCAACCGCATATACAGTCCACTTTAGTTAATATCTCGCGTAATAGGTTTAAGGTTCGACCGGGGAACTAGACTTCGGCAGCCTTAAACACGTGGCTCCATCATTTTATGGTCACTTCGAGCAGGATTTTGGTCGAATTGTTGAATTAATTAATTAGATAATGCACTCCAATTAATAGAATAGACTTAAATAGTGTTCGTTTAAATTTAAATTTTGATTAGGTACTCGCAAACAGAATTATTCGTTTTATAGCGCTCGTATTTGATTAAATTTAAAGCCTATTAAATAATTGAAACAGTGTAATAGGAACCGTTTGATACGCTTACCCACAATCTTGATAAAATTATTGAGTCTAGCAAAAGACGCGTCACCTCGACTCGCTGCGCAGGTGTTCGATTTAATTACGTAATACGGCATACCGAGTGTCCATCCTTTATTGTTTGTGCGTTGTGAGATTAATTGTGATTGATATAACTTTATTATAATAGTTTAAAATGGCAGTTAGTGGAAGTGAAATCAAAATTAAAACGCTTTATGCTAAGAGGGACATACTCTTTTCGCGTATGCAGAATATAAGTGATTATATAAAGAACATCCATATAGAAGCAGTGCGGGAAACTTTTTTGACCGAAATCGAAACGATAGATTCTTTACGAATAGATTACGAAAAAATATTAGACCAAATTAATCATTTGGAATTACAAATCGACCCGAAATACATAGTGAACTACCAACCGCTGCTGGCATTCGAAGATATGTTGTGTCGCGTGAAAAGAATTGCGAGATCCCTATCTCAAAACGAAGCAAAGCCGGAAAAACAGGTACGTCCAAGCGACTCGATTAGGTTGCCGCCAATAGATATTCCGGTATTTAATGGTGATATTAAGACGTGGCCCTTCTTCTTCAGTAGTTTTCAAAACAATATACACAATAACCCATCGTTATCGGACGCCGAAAAATTATATTACTTAATCAGTAAACTTAGTGGCAGGGCACAGTCGATCTGCTCTGGTTTTACACCTACAGCAAACAATTACTTATTAATATTCGAAACGCTTAAAACTAAATATGAAGATAGGAGAATGTTAGCTTCCGAATATTTGAACCAGATATTCGATCTTAAATCTATATCATCCGCGAACATCAACGGCTTAGAGCAATTTCTAGATAAATTTGTGGCATCGGTGGCTGCACTTAAGAATTTGAAATTTAATGATCTTATGGACGTGGTGTTTCTCCATATTGCACTGAAGAAGTTGGACCCCGACACCGTTCGTGCGTTTTAAATGGAGCATCGTAGCTCGGAGATGCCTTCCTTTCATTCATTAGCATCGTTCGTGCGAGATCAAATAAAGGTGATGCAGCGCTCTCCGAACGTTAAACAGGAGATTAAAAGGTGCGTCGACCGTAGACAGACTCAACCATCTAAAATAGCAGGGTCGTTAACTTACGTAACCGCTACGCCAACATCACTCCAGCATACTTGTTTAGTATGTAAAGATAGACACGGTAATTTATATAATTGAGCGACTTTTCGTAAATATTCACCAAGCGAGCGTTATAAATTAGTAAAGACAAACAACCTATGTTTGAACTGCTTAAGCGATAAGCATTTAGTTGCAAAATGCAATTCGAGTTCCGTATGTAGCATGTGCGCCAGGAAACATCACACGCTATTACATTTTGAAAATAGCAACATAGCGGCGTCAAGTAAAGCGGATAAGGAATTCGCCCCTACTAAGGTCAACGATTCTAGCAGTCGACCTGGTGATGTCGCTCTGTGCTCATTGGCAAATATGGGAGCACAACCTCCTTCAACCGTGTTACTGGGTACGGCACGTATTTTGGTTAGGGATTCGCGTGGAAACGAACAAAGCGTCCGTGCACTGCTGGACAGCGGAGCCCAAAATAGCTTTATAACGCGACAATGTTGTCAGCGCTTAGGCTTAGTAATAAATAGGTCACTTTCATGTCCTGTAATTAAAGGCATCGGAGGCACTAGTAAATCGACACAGGGATATATAAATTTAAAAATTTATTCTCGGATAGATCGTAATGTTAACTTTGATATAAATGCACTAGTAGTAGATAGGGTCACTGAACGGTTGCCAACCGTTACGGTTGACACCTCGGCAATGATTGAATTTAAGAATTTGACTCTGGCGGACGACACTTACGCCGTTCCTGGAAACATAGACATGCTCATTGGAGCATCGCTTTTCCCTTATCTTTTGTTAAACAATAAGGTCAGGGGCAACTCCTCGCATACCGCGCCTTACGCACTGGAAACCGTATTGGGCTATGTGATCCTTGGCTCCGCCCCCATCATAGATAGCATTTCGGCAACATCCTGTTGTTGCACCGTCGCTGTAGAACCTCCCGAATTATTGACTCGCAATTTTCGGGAAATAGGGGAGGGGAACATCCCGCTTTTACTTAGCTCGGGTAATAAATTATGCGAAGGGTCGAGAAGCCAGACGTTAGAGTCTGTTGTTAGTAAACCTGTTGTAGTTTCGTCGCAGCCGAAGGGAACGCCGAGTAGGGATAGCCCTGGAGCTAGGTTTACCGACACCGCGAACAAGGCCCATATTAGCAAGATTAGATCGCCCCGCAACCCGTCAGGTGACATATTCAGTGCTCGAATCGATCTAGTTAGCGGAGGCGCGCGCGGCGCGGATCGAGGTCACGGTCGCGGCGCATGGAGACACCGAGCCGCTGCGACAGAAAGCGTGCCTCACTGGAGGCTACGGAATAGACCTGCTGAGGCCAATCTTGATTGGCGGAAGGAAGTGAGACTTCGCGAGCAACAAGCCATATGCAGTGTTGTTCCGAAGCGTTCATCGCATAGTTTCACCGCTTATTAATAATTATAGCTTAGTCGCTTAGAAATTGCATACTTGTGATTGGATAGTTTTATTATTTAAATATTAGTTTGTCGTTGATAGAATTATATATTGGTATTTCCTTAGTGTTTGTTTAGCTTGTTGGTGTTCCGTAAAATTAAAAATAAAATAGTATAGTTTGGCCGCGCCACAGCAATACGCTGTGTTATATTTAAATCATTTTTGTCGTTACAGTGTAGCCTTTGTAGTTTAAAAGTCGATAAGTAGTGTTTGTTCGTATATCGTTACGTCCGATTACAACTATGCTGAGTCGCTAGTATTACGTGAACTTCAACGTGCGCACTTCTCTGAAGAAATTAGAAGATTACAATCGAATAGAGCTTGTAGTCGCGCCTTTCAACGCCTTAAGCCATTTTTACAGGATGGGATTGTAAGGGTAGGTGGACGCTTGTCCAACTCGCAATTGAGTTTCGACCAACGGCACCCTATTGTTTTAAAGCGTAAAGACCATATCATGAACTTATTAGTCGACTACCATCATAAATTGAACTCGCACGCTGGCCCCGACTTGTTGATGTCGATTTTGCGTCAGAATTATTGGATTCTTTCTGCACGTAGTTTAATACGCAATCGGGTGCACCGATGTATAGCTTGCTTTCGGGCACGCCCTAAGCCGTCATTTCCGGAAATGGCGGAACTTAGATCTTGTAGAGTAATACAATCAGTAAAGCCCTTCACGCACACCGGGTCTGATTTCGCTGGTCCGTTTAAGGTCACGCTCACTCGCGGGCGTGGTATAAGATCCACAAAGGCTTACGTCTGCATTTTCGTATGTCTAACTACTCGAGCGGTGCATATAGAACTCGTTGGTGATCTAAGCACAGCAGGCTTTATGGGTGCATTTAAAAGATTTCTTTCCCGCCGTGGCCCTGTAAGTAGATTGTATTCGGATAACGGTACGAACTACGTCGGTGCAAAACGTATTTTATCGGAACTACATGAGCTCTTAGCTAGCAAATATTATAATTCGGAGTTCGCTCACATTCTAGCCGAGAACCGCATTGAGTGGTCTCTGAACGTCCCAGCCGCGAGCCATTTTGGGGGCAATTGGGAGACTAATATCAAGAGTCTAAAGAGTCATTTGTACCGAGTAATAGGAGATCAAATTTTGTCCTTCGAAGAGCTAAGTACGGTGCTCGCTCAAATTGAATGCGTAATGAATAGTCGCCCACTTTGTCGTACGTTGTCTAGTGACCCCTCGGAACAGCTGGCTCTAACTCCAGCACATTTTTTGAATTTAACGCCTTTAAAGTATTTGCCAGCCGCAGGTATGGATGAGAACAGACTTAGCATTTCCGCACGCCACAAATTATTAGATCGGTTAGTGCAATCGTTTTGGAAGCGATGGAGGATGGAATACTTGCATACTTTGCAGTCTCGGCAAAAATGGAACACAGCAACTGAGCTTTTAGCTGTAGGAACTGTAGTTGTGCTCACCAAAGAGAATATGCCGCCTCTCCACTGGCCGTTAGGAATTGTCGAAGAGGTCTTTCCCGGTTCCGACGGAGTAGTTAGGATAGCTCGCGTTAAGACCACGGTTGGGTCTTACTTGCGTCCGGTTGTCCGTTTGTGCCCCCTGCCTCTTCCATAATTTAAATTAGCTTTCTAGATTAAAATTGTGGTTGAATTTAGGTGATCTTAGCGTTAGTTAGTTATTTTGTTAGTTGATCTTAGCTCTAGTTGTATTAGTTAATTTTGAAGGAAATCCTTCAAGGGCGGGGGAGATGGTTGCGCGGAAAAAAAAACCATTGGATTATTATATTTGACGGTAGAGGTGCCAAGCCGCTTGTTCCTTTCCGACAAAACGATATCATTCATACCCTCCTCGATCCTCCATCGACACATCGGGGTGGTGGGGTGGGAGGGGCAAGAAGATGATTCTAGAATGTCACGTAATCATCGGGGCCGAGGACATATAAGGCACGCGCGACCGTTGCGCGGCCTCTTTCCACCGCAGTCGTCGTTGAAACCACACCACTAGTAGAAACCGCTTTAGCCTGGAAGCAGTCGAGCTCCAGGAAACCCGCCTCACCTCGTGTGAGATATAGTCGCGCACCGCCTCTCTCCGGAGTGTTCCAGAAGAAGTTCCAGAAATTGCAGCTATAGTGCTCAACAGGATAGAAGAAACCCCGGTGAGTCAATACTCCTTTATTTACTGCCTGATATATAGTTTAACCCGCTCCAATTTTGTTGTTCTCCTAATCAGGCAGGATTCCTTTTCAGCGATTTGGCACAATAATAGTTTAGTTTTAGGGAAGAGCGAGTGCATTATACCGCATGCTATAGTAGTCGCCTTTACGTAAGCGTAGAAGCAACCGCATATACAGTCCACTTTAGTTAATATCTCGCGTAATAGGTTTAAGGTTCGACCGGGGAACTAGACTTCGGCAGCCTTAAACACGTGGCTCCATCATTTTATGGTCACTTCGAGCAGGATTTTGGTCGAATTGTTGAATTAATTAATTAGATAATGCACTCCAATTAATAGAATAGACTTAAATAGTGTTCGTTTAAATTTAAATTTTGATTAGGTACTCGCAAACAGAATTATTCGTTTTATAGCGCTCGTATTTGATTAAATTTAAAGCCTATTAAATAATTGAAACAGTGTAATAGGAACCGTTTGATACGCTTACCCACAATCTTGATAAAATTATTGAGTCTAGCAAAAGACGCGTCACCTCGACTCGCTGCGCAGGTGTTCGATTTAATTACGTAATACGGCATACCGAGTGTCCATCCTTTATTGTTTGTGCGTTGTGAGATTAATTGTGATTGATATAACTTTATTATAATAGTTTAAAATGGCAGTTAGTGGAAGTGAAATCAAAATTAAAACGCTTTATGCTAAGAGGGACATACTCTTTTCGCGTATGCAGAATATAAGTTATTAATAAAAAAAATAAACACAATAAATGAGGATTCAGTCACGATTTTCCATGCGGTTCATGCAAAAAAGTAAGTTGTCTACACCAAAAAATGTTCCAGATGCTGAATCCAACCACAAGTAATCAAAATTGCGATTGTGGGTGACGTCCGACGCTCAGGCGACCGTGCGTGACTCGAATTCACCGTCTTCTCTTGGGGCTTTGTGGGAAAACATGGATCCTCTAACTATAGAGTGATCTCGTTTAAAGTAAATTTTCTGACCTGTAAGGTCAGAAAATTTACTTGAATGAAAACTTGTTCTTCGAATCAAGGAATAAACCTGCCAATTTGAGCTACAAAAGCAACCCAAGTCGGGACCTCACTTGGGTTGCTTTTGTTTTTGCAGGCATCAATGAATTTGTTAATTGCAATTTTAAGCACTGATTTTCCACGTGCTCAGTAGGCCTGTATCGGCCAGCGCAGGACAGGATTATAACGTGTAAGTGTACTCTCTTCCATCACTCTCATAATTCGATGGGACAGGTCCTACGGCTTTTTACGTGCTTTCCAAACCACGGGGCGATACCCGCAAACTTCTTGGCCGCTAGCTGCTACTGACACATTATACAGCTATACAGACATTTACTGATTTTGACCCAAGTCAGGATTTGAACCCGGGACCTCATTATCAGCAAACGCATTTACAACTAGTGGACTAATGGCGCCGATCAGGTGGGTATATAGGTATCTTATGAGCCAACTGTGGATCTGAATTCGATAGATAATACTACAAATACTAATTTATGTGAGTAAATACCCAACTATCAATTTAGATCAGCGTCAAAAGTGCGAAACTATATTAAGTACAGTGGACCATGGCATAGGTTAAATTTGAATAACGTGGCTTAATTCCTCCCTTCACTTTACACCATCGGACAACCAGATAATCGGCACGATCTACCCTTTTGTTATCAATATTCCATGCATTAGAAACATACGTTTAAGTTTGTCTTTTGTAATGCGTACCGCTAAGATGTAATGGCATGCCAGCGTCTGTCTTTAACTAGGTGTCTTCAAGGTGATAGTGAACAGGCCTTTACTACGCTAATATAAAACGATTTAACTTCTAGGGCTTCATGAACGCTTACCACCAGGTGGTCATATAGTCACGCACTGGCATTATAATAAAAATAATAATAATCTTTCAACATAAAATAAAAATAGAAATAGAGGGTTATTTTTCTACAATGATATTGAATTTCCCTCAACACAGTTTTAATAAGGTAGACGCCATCAATGTTTATTATTGTAAATGATTCCTATGTCCAAGGGCGTAAAGTCGAAGTTCGTCTACGAGCCTAAAATGAAAGCTTGTTAACACGCTTGCTTTCACAAATATAACGAATTGTCCTACCAGGAACCATAGCACCCAATGAATGGTTACGCAGACTTTATGGTTTTTGGAATATTTCAAAGGAAGCTAGACGCGTTTGAGCAACTAATTAAACGAGCTGAATGCAACCTTTTCCCCCTTGTTGTTTCAGCCTGTATTGTTAGAAGTTGTCAAGCCGCTATGTTACTATTTTTCTGTACTGATCTATCGAGATTGAAAAAATAAACTTTAATCATCGCTTTAAAAGAATACACGTACATAAAATATCCAATTCGCCATATCGTAAGAGGCGACAGAGATAAACATACCAAGAGGTAGGCAGCACCGTTTTCCAGAATCAAAAAATCAAAAAGCGTGGCAACTATGGCAAATATCAGGCATGTAGTATTAGGAATTGACATATGAGCCCTATGAGGGGGAGGCCTATGTTCAGCAGTGGACTTTGCCAGGATGGGAGGGTACATAAAATACAAGAAAATTGTAAATAATTTATTAAATTACAGCTACCAATCAGCATTATTTTCCATTAGCTTTGTTGCTACGAGATTAGTTTTAGGATTTAGGATATTTTGAATTGCTTAACAATATTACTTTATAGCCGTGCTAATCTTACTGCACTCATGAAATTAATTTAATGTGCTTCAGACAACACAAAATTGCCTTAATTATGTGATATTTTTTAATAATTATTAAATAAACAAAACTATCACAAACAAAATGGTGAAAATCCCTGTAAAAAAACCCTCCCTTGCTGTTACCGCCATTTTTAACTTATCCTTAAAACGAAATTTTCGCGCATTTTTAAAGTCAATCATATTGGCAAATCAGATGTCCTCTAAACCCTTCATTAATTTGCAACCGGCACTCTCCGTTTTTCCTCGCACGCACGTGTCAGTATTATACTGGGTCTCCGTTAGATTTTAACAACGCATCGCTTCATCTGTTGAAATTATCATAAACTTGGAATCACGACCGTGAACTGTGATAAATTTGTGCAACTATGTAACACAAGTCGGAATGCATTACTGGAATAAAGCCTGATAAGTACGAGACTCGTCGCTGGACGTCGCCAGGTTAGCTAGATTTCGCAAATAGAGTCTACCAATTTTTAAATGAGATCATTTTCCAGTCCAATTTGTTTTTGTATTTGTCGATGCAATATATAATATTATATAGCTTATGTCAATCCCAAAATTAACACGAATCTAATCACATCACATAATAAAAGCTATCAAGCCGTTTCGGCTATAAAGGTTGCCAGAGAGATGGACATACATACATATTCTCGAAAAACATAAACCTCCTTGTGGGGCAGTCGAGTAAACAGATGTAATTGTACGTTACGTATTACATGCATATACTCGACCTTCAATCTTAATATACTATATATCTTAAATAGCACATTTAGCTCTAAATCAATGTAATTTAAAAAGTACAGCCGTACAAACTACCAGCTCAGGCCCGACTAGCGCATTACAACCAACGTAAACTGCGAAACTGTAAGTTTTATACTGTTCATAAATCTACTGTTACTCTCCAGTTACTACGAAAATTCCCGATAAAAATTCCTTTTCTTCGCCAGCCCGGTCAGTGCTTCTCTTTAGGTAACTACAATTCAGAACAATTTCACAAATGGTAGGCATTCCACAATTTGTGTAATTCATTTGGGTGATTTTTACATTTTAGCTCTTTCTACGTAACAATAAAATTATTTTTAAATTTATTGAAACTCCCATACATAGTTTTGCGAACAATATTTGATACTTAACAAGTGGTTACATTAAAAATTTCATACAACCGATTTCAATATAAATAAAATTGAAATGTCATCAATGCATTCGAAGCCAATTAAATACGTATAATAAATACGTATTTACGATAAAGATAAGGATAACTCAAAAACTACCAGTCAGATCTTGATCAAATTTGTATGGCACGGGAAGCTAGTGCTTCTCGTGTGGTCCCGTATAAATTTCTTTATATAACAATGTATATAATATAATATATTAATATACTTATATAATATATTAATATAACTTGCTAATAAAAAACAAGATGAATCATCAAAATCAGTTCACGCAGAAGAAAGTTCTGAGGTATCACACATAAAAAAACATACAGTTGAATTGAAAACTTCCTCCTTCTTGAAGTCGGTTAAAACTAAAGCGACAAATAAACTTACAATCTTAATTATAATTTGACACCTGCAGCCTACGTTAAACGAAGAAGTCTACAGATACGTTGTCAGCCCTGAGGAGTAAGATGGAATGCCTCCCAGCCTGTTATTATCATACCAACTCTACCTTTCAGAACGGAACACTGTGGTGAAGGCACTGCTATTTGGTGGCAGAGAGAGCATGGACGGTCTAGTCAGAAAATAATTCAAACCATCTAGAATATAAATACATACAGTGTAAAAGGCAGCTTCAAAATAAAGACATATCGTCAGTTTTCAATATATGCACACCATGTTGTAATACAGATATCAGTGAAAGCACTGTTTGGCGCAGTGTCATTCCATTACTCATCCGCAATACTCAAGTTATCGCAACAAACATCAACTGGCGTCTAACTGGGTAATAAGTTATGCCATGCGAGACCAGACTCCGATGCACCACTGCCTAGACATTACTCGCTTAAAGATTGCTACCATAAAACTTTTATTGGTCGTAAATAAATATGATATAGATAGGGTTGTAAAAATTCTTCGCGACACGTGATCGGAAAGCGCTCTAAAATTCGTCTAGACTTAATAGACTGTTTTTGGTTTGCTTGATTTCGATAGTGTGTGTTTGTTGTGTGCTTCAATTTATTATTTTCAGCCGTAGTAGTTTCAAACATAGCGTCAAGCCTCTAACCCCCAATGGGGTAGACAGAGTTTTTTTTAATATAATATAAGTGACAAACGGGCACTCAGTTGGCCTGATAGTAAGTGGATGCTGTGGCCCATAGACATCTTCTTTTATCCAAAATGCGGATGCGTTGTCATCCCTGAGAACGAACATGGAATGCCTCGTTTCCAGTAAAAGGATCTCCGGTTTTCTACATTCACCATACGTAACGCAGCAACACTAAGCTGCTATTTTACTTCGGTATACTGTGAGAGCGTGCTCCTACCCCGGTCGAGTCGACACATTCGTGCTACAACCATAATATAGCTGCAGTATGGCTCTACCATGTATTTCCAAAGAGCAGTGATCTACTCGAATCACCTTTAGCCAAATTTATGGGTATAGTAAGAAAATTGTGAAATAATTGATAAGTCGCTAGCCCAACACATAAATAATAACATATAATATAACATAAAAGCCACGCCTGAGGGTTAGGCGGAGACTACAGACTTCCATTTGGCACGATCCTGATACACCTCTCTCGCCTACTCCACATCTATATACCTACTCATTCAAGATCGTCGGTTAATGTCGGCTCTACACGTTGGCCAACACAGTGGCGAATGTAGTGGCGAATATATTGGCCGAGAGTTGGTGACGGCGTCCACACGTTGGAAGGTCGTTCAGTTTACTTCGGTTCGGGCCAATGTGCGGACGAATTTATTTTTAGACGACGGCTCCGTAGGGCAGTTGCTTAGCAATGAGTGGCTGTGCCGGGGGCGGCGGGTTCGAATTCCGCACGGAACAAGTATTTGTATATCCTACAAATAATTGTTTCGGGTCTGAATGTGTGTCCTTGTGCAATTTATGTTTGTAAGCTGCCTCCGCGATACAGGAGAAAATCCAAGTGTGGGGGTAGCGTTTTTATAAAATAATTATAAAAGAATAGTGGATATTAATGGGGCTGTAAATAGATATACGATTAGCTTTATTTATTCTTTACATGCATCATAAACTGGAATAAATACCATTAATAAGAACTTAACTTATTTTAAAGTTAAAGGATAATCGATTAGTCTATGTTTTAAAATTGGGTTTTGATTTTAACGTTTAACAAATATATACTTGTATATAAAAACACATTATAATTTATTTGGTAATTTAATTATTTTTTGAGAAAGACAAAAACAATAGCAATAAATATAATTAACACTGACTTAATAATCGGTACTAATTACAACTTAGAACATAAATGAAAAACTCATGACGAGCAAAGTGGCTCAGGACCATGCTTTGCGGCATTCTGTGGAGAAAGATGTTCAGACTTGTGAACAGCTGTAATGATGATGATGATTCGAAAACTTGCACGATTAAATTATAAGAAATCGACGTTTTTTTATAGGATAGGGTGACAAACGAGCACACAGTTCACCTGATGGTAAGTGGTTACTGTGGCCCACAGACATCTACATCTATCCTCGATTACGAATCAAAATGCAGATGCGTTGTTACCCGTGAGGACTAAGATGAAATGGCTCCTTTCCTTTGAAAAAGGTTTCTGGTTCTCTACCCTCACTATACGAAACACAGCATCATTAAGCTACTATTTTACGCTGATATTCTGTGAGAGCGTGGTCCTTCCCCGGTTGAGCCGACCCATTGGTGCTACAACTATACTTCTAATATAACTGCATCGTTCTACCACTTATAAACGACGTGCTTCATTTTTTTCATTTTAAAATTATTCTCGTAATAATCTGATTGTAAATAAATGTTCGTTTTTATTGATAAATAGCTTATCGATTAAAACAAATGTTTAAAAATAATTAAATCGCGCTAATTAAAGTAGCAGGAATGTTTAAAGTTGAAATTGGCACTAAAAGGCTGGTAATTGGGGCATCCACCCTACACAGCTTGAATATAAAATTTAAATCAGATGCGTGTAATCCCTCTGGGAGCTTGTAGCAAACTAAACGCGCGGCCAACGTGTGGACGTGCGACCAAACTCTGCCAACAATCCTTTGATCTTTTGCAAAAAACCGACACCACACGGATCTCGCGCCAACTTGTGGTCCATCGTTCCAATACATATCAATGAAGCCCAAACACCCCCTCTACACGTTGGCCAATGCTATTGGCCTCTACATTCGCCACTGTGTTGGCCAACGTGTACAGGCGCCGTAAGGGTACTCCTAATTTGGCCAATTTTCTATATACCGCCAATTCGGTCGATAAACTTTCGTCTAGGACGTCCTTTTCCGACTCTGCCGTTCACACATACATAATAACAATACAATATCTCATTATTCGACTTTGACGGGATGCTAGGCATTTAATTACAGTTGGCACATTATTTTTGTCATACTCGTAAGGATGGAACCTATTAAATCCCCAGACCAACATGGGACAGTTAAAATGCCTGTATTTGAAGGATAAATATTCACAGTACATAATTTAGACATGTATAAATTTGTGTTAAATGATTTTATTATTTTTATAAATAAAACTTACGTGTCACAATATTTTTCCGCGATGATCTCCTAAACTACTGGATTGATTTTAATTTTTTTGACCACGCTCTCATTCTCATTCATGCTACAACCATAATAATTGCAGTGCGGCACTACCACGTATAAAAATTTGTATTGCTTGCTCCAACTTGAGAGATGGCTTTTATATCGATAAGTGACTCTCAATATTGTTTAATGCAATTTTAAAGATTTGTATAGGACAAACGGTCGTCGGAAAGGGCAGAACGTCTGCCTGGCCAGCCATTTTAAGTATAATTTCTGTGTAGCTATGTAACAGGAGTTCCTGTTATAAGTAAACCTACAAGTATGAAGTAATCCGCTTATGAGAGAAGGTTGTGATGGTAGTTATTAGTGATGCAACGAATACGAACACGAATAGTAGACATTTACCGAATATTTGTATTCGGCGAATATTAATCACGAATATTTAAAAACTAATATTTTTGTACGTAACTCTAATTATGTACTGACAGACTTTGAAAACGCTGGTCGTCGGCGCGTAAAAAATACGACGTGTGGATAGGCCCTGAGCCACATCGACGGCTACGCAAGGGCGGGGCAGTTATTAATCATTTTAACACTCCAACAACTGAAAGATTTTCAACAAGCAAACAATACATCAAAACATGTTTTGTTTCAAGATGTTGAAACTAGATGGGAACATATCAGATGTTGAAGAGATTACATGAACAACGCATAGCAATTGAAGATGTTTTACCATCTCTACCAAATTTTCGTCATGAAATCACAGCAAGGCAATGGGCTCTTATGAGCCAAATTATTGATATTTCGGCCAATTTTGAAGAAGCTACTAAAGAACTAAGCAAAGAATCAACGACATTATAACAAGCAATCCCAATAATACGAAGTCTTAAATCTTGCCTCTGATCCATTGGACTTTTATCTGGCGAGAAAATGTCCATTTTCCAAGGCTGAAGAAACTCGCCCAAAAATATTTTTCACTGAAACCTACAGTACAGTCGCCTCGGAAAGGCTTTTAACTGAAAAAGAAATCGCCTAAAACCAAAAAATCTACAAATTTGAGGTTAAAAAACCTTTACAATAATTTGCCTGTTGTAATTTTTAATTATTAGAACAATACAAAATAATCAAATGAATTAGTTTTTCATTACCATGGCGAGATATTCGTATTCGCCGAATATTATATTTGATATTCGTATTAGTAAAAGTAGTATTCGTTGCATCACTAGTAGTTATCAAACTAAATAAAGTATGTACGTGAAAGGATACCGTGTTTGATTGACGTACGCCACACGTGACAGCATTGAATTTTCTAGTATTATAAATTATATGGAACATATACAAAATCTAAAATCACAAATATAACTATTTATACTAAACATCATAGCAATTAAAAACGATAACAATTAGTGTTTCAATTATATGGCTTTTTATATCGAACAAAACACTGATGTCTTTTAGAACCCGGTAACGGAACACGTACGTCAACTTCCTCAATATAAGTGACGTTAGTCTCTATTACGCATTTTCCACATTATTGAAATAACGCAATATTGATGCTGTAAGTCTACATTTTTAAGGAACGTTCACGGCCTTCCATAGGAAAAGTATCAATTTAAACCCTCAATCAACGTCCCGTAAAGGAACGCGTAATGCAAGCGTATACAGAGGGATCAGAGCCGTTTGTCTGTTTGTTTGTTTATACTCTATTCGTGTTTACTTGGCGCTTAGAGACGTACCAACGCATTTCGTGTTCAATTTGCTCGTAAATTCAGTCTGTTCGGCTATGTCGTTTTGATTGGGTTTAATGAACAACTGCAACTTTAATTTATTCATGAAACCATTTAGTAATTGTATCGCGCCGCAGATTGCTAAAAGCTAGCATTTATTTTTAATTGATTTCAAAACTCGAGCATTCTTTATCGTAATTAAAAGGTTACTAGTGACGAATGTTTTTACTTATAATAATGGTAAGCTTATGTTTGTGTTTATTTCATTTTATATGATAAGGGTGGCAATCGAGCACACAGACCTCCTGCCAGAAAGTGCATGCTGCGCCCATAGACATGTTCATCTATCCTTGATTAAGAATCAAAATGCAGATGATGCGTTGTCATCTCTAAAGACAGGTGGAATGGCTGGTTTCCAGTAAAAAGTGACTACGGTTCTCCACACTTGTCATTCAAAACACAGCAGCATTAAGCCGCTATTTTATGCTGTTATTCTGTGAGAGCCGTGGTAGCTTAGGGTAAATTTCACAGTACGCGAAAATACCGGGTTCGATCCCTGCCGGCACCAACGAAATTATTAATTGCAATATTGAGTTCTGATTTATCACGTGCTCGGCGGGGTAGGAAAACATCGTGAGGAAACCTGCATGTTTGAGAAAGAAGAAAAAAATATTTCGAAAGCATGTGAAGAAGTTAGAGTAAGCCTGTGCCCAGCAGTGGGACGTATATAGACTAAACTTTCACTTTTCTGTGAGAGCGTGGTCTTTACACGGTCGGAGCGAACCATTCGTGCTACAACTATAATATAGGTGCAGCATGGCCCTGCCACGTATTAAAATACGTTACCAAGCCGTATCCCGATCAATTTAAATAAAACCATATAAAATGTGTACTTCGAGTGTTCAATTAAAAAAAAAACTGATTTCCTTCACTTTTATTTAAACTTATTTTGCATTTCCTTACATTAAGCTAGCATAAAACAACTATATTTGTTAGACAAGACAATATAATAGATAAGTAAAACGGAAGGATTGCTTCAGGCTACACTACATAGATATCGTTTATCTATAAAATATCAGAAACTGCGATGGTCCCCCCGTAGACTTAAACACGCAATAGCTTCAGGGCAAATGTGAAAATCGTAGCGTAGCACTAAGTGCGTGAAGGCTACGTCACTACGGTACTACGCCGTAGGCAATGGCTACGGGATTTTAGTACAAATGATTCAGAATTGAAGTTGTAATATTACATTGAATGTTTAAAAACGAAGGAGTTGTAGTAAAATAACAAAAAAAAATACAAGCGACAGTCCCGTGGAAAACATGCGAACTAAAATGTATATATGGAATTTGACAGCAAACATCTAATTTCGCGAAGACAGTGGAGTTATGACTAGAAGACTTCTTTAATGAATAGTTTAAGCTCGAGACTATCAATAAATGAATCTTGTACTGAGACGGTCGAAGATTAGTTTTAACAAGTATGTTCAAATTATTCAAAAATATAACATACATTTTTTAATAATTTTAATTTATAACAATGTAAGATTTATAGTAATGACAGCATCATTTCCATACGATCACAATGTGGTGGGGGTGTGGGTGACTTGAAGGCAAGAACGAATAGGCTTTGTAAAGTCAATGCGTTTCACCATCTTGAGCTGCATCATCACTTACTATCAAGTGGTAGTTAAATATTACATTGATGCACTTCGTTTTACCACTTAAAAGTGGAGAAACAACTAAAATATATTATTTACTCTTGTCTTGAAGATACCCACATGGTAATCGGAAAATGCTGCCAAATTATCTCTCTTTATTGAACGCAAAACGAAAGACGAAGCAAATCGTTTGTATATTATATGGATCATCATATTACCGTGTTAACTGCCTTCGCGATCCAGTAAAAAACCTAGCGTACCTAATGTTGTTATATAAAACGAAACTAAGTCAAAGCAAATGGTGCTACAAATATTGCACTAAATAAGAAGGTAAGCTAAGCTAGTCGGAGCGTTTGCGTGCAGGTACAGCATTTCGCGGCTTTGTTCCGCAACAGCTAATATGTTAGTTGGACTCCAGGATTTATTGCTATAGTGCTAACTTGCAACTGATCCATGCAAGTTTAACAAGTGTGAAATATAATACCAGGAACTTACTCAACTCCGACCTCACTTTCTTGGAAATTCATATGCTGAACACTGAATTACTTTGCAACTGTTTTACATCCTCTATTTAAAGGAGATGAAACCTGAATTAAGCTTTATGGCCACTAATCTACAATGCACATTTGTTTTTTAATAGAAATAAGTTAGTAAAGGCCATAGTCGTTGTTAAATAAGTATATTTTCAATTTTTACAGTAATTGTTTCGGTCTGACTTTGACACCGGGACGTCAAACACCTCAGTCCCCTCGTAACCATGGTACTGGAAAGCACCCAAAACATCGGGCAAAAAAGTTAAAATTAAACGCGATAAAATCCGTAAAATTTTATTTTTTCGCGTAAAACGTATACAAGTATATACAAATATACAAACATGTACAGTAAGTACTAATGAATCTATAAATCAATACTACGAATTTCTTCCAGTTTCCGCATAGACAATTTATCGTGCATTCTGTTAATCCGTATGATATCTGCTGGAGATCCAAACTGTACAGGAATTGCGCGGTCATATTTTAACCGGACGATTCATACCGTTTGCTCCCTACAAATGGGTCGTTTAATCATCTCCGTGTGACGGATGTTCGGCATCAGTTAAGTTGAAATATTTTTTGTCGAGCGACCTCGGTGTTTCCGCTAATCGATGACATTAGGGCCCTGAAGGTCCCGCGGTCAGTGTTGTAAACGCGATTAAGCGGCTTTGATTTGATCGCGTTAATCAATTTTCCACGATGACTGATTTTCAGATTGCGTACATTTAAGTTTAAATGAAAGTAGTTTTTTTGCAATTATAAGCCAGTGTTTGTCTACTTAATGGTAAGTAGTAACACAACCGAAGATGGTTAAGCGCACTGACTTAGCATAACAAAAACCTATTCATTTTTGCCTTAAAGATTTGAGAAATGTGGACGACATTACAATCGAATGGTAACACAGATGCTGGCAAATTATTCCACTTGCTATGCACCCTAATCTATAAACAAATTTATCGAATTAATTGTGTTTTTATTATTATTTTATCGTCATCCTGTTGTTATTTACAAGTAAAAAAGTCCCAGAACAATAATGCTTTTTTTATTAATGAACAAATACAAATATTAGCCAATGTATTATCCCTTTCATCGAAAATCATTTTTAAATTTGTTTTCGAGTATACAAAAATGATATTTCGTAAACTTAATTATTAGTATTTAGAGAATAATCCAGGCATGACTCTTTAAAGAATTATCAAATTTCTACTTTATTTAATGATTTCTTTAATGATTTCTTATACTTACGCGAACACTACCATTTAAACCGCCGCCCCACCGGTACCAATGAAATTATCGTTAGGAAATCTTTATTTCTGAGATGTGAAATATTTCGAAGACATGTGTATCCGCCTACACGCCTTAAGCAGTTTGTGGACTATGTGCTCGTTTGTCACTCTTATTCTATTCAAAAAAAGAATTATTTGTATATAACCTCTGTATCCAAATAATGAACAATAATTATATATATATATATATATATATATATATATATATATATATATATATATATATATATATATATATATATATATAGCGCGCGCGTGTGTATGTGTGTGTATGTGTGTGCGTGTGCGCGTGCATCTTTGGGCGCCTTCCAAGGCACAGGGTGAATCAGGATGTAAACAGTGTAACATCCTGACTTCGGGCTGCGAATTTCTTTCAACTTTTAATATAATATACACACCGGCACAATTAGCGGAACAGAAAAAAAAGTGAGACTATGAGATAATAACGCATATATTTGACGAAAAAGTAATTAGACACAAAATAACAAATTGATTAACATTTTTTAACAACGACTTTGAAAAGTCTTCGTTATTTTTTATTGAAAAATAAAGAAATTTCAAATAAGTGAAATTTTTAGATGATTATGAACCATCACAAAAAATAAAAAAAGTAAGCATTAAATGATTTAACAATAAAATTAAAGCAAAATTAATAACGAGTGTTTCCCTCTCTTGCTCTGATTACGGATGATTTCTTGAGGCAACCGCTCCCACTCCTCAAGTAATGCGTTTCCAAGTTCATTCAGATTGTTGGGGGGTGGCATTCTGGATTTAACCCTTCTTTTTAGCAAGTCCCAGACACGCTCTATCGGATTCATATCGGGGGAATTTGCTGGCCACTGCATCACGGGTATACCTACGTGGCTCAGATATGCCTGTACCGATTGTGCACTATGAGCACGAGCATTATCTTGCATTAGAATAAAGTCGTCACCAATAAATGGGGCAAATGGTACAACATGTTCTTCTAAAATGTCTCTGATGTATCGATCTGCTGTCATGGTCCCTCCTGTGACTATCACTAACTCCGTGCGAGCTCCCAAACATATCCCTCCCCAAACCATAATCGAGCCGCCACCATAAGCCACTGTGTGTTCAAAATTAGACTGTATGTGGCGTTCTCCTTTGCGTCTCCATATTCGCTGTCTCCCATCGATCTGTTTTAAAAGAATTCTGCACTCATCAGTAAAGAGAACCTGCTGCCATTCGTTCAAATCCCAATGGCGATGTTCTCTTGCATGGCTTAATCGGTTTATGCGGTGACGTCCCTCAAAGTTTTGGGCCTTTGGCAGGTATATACGACCCTAAACGAACTTCTTCAAATCTCCTGCGAACTGTACGCTCACTTACTCATACTCCTCGAACGTCTTCCAGTTCATTTCGAGCTTGTACAGCCGTTAATCGCGTATTCCTACGAACTCCAAGTTGTAAAAAACTGTCATCTCGCCTCGATGTACATCTTTTTCTACCTTGACCCCTCCTCCTCACAAGAGAATTAGACGATCTGTACCGCTGGATGCTGCGATGAATCGTTGATACTGGTCGACGAAGCCTTGAGGCAATCGATCTGTAGGTATGGCCATTTCTTCTCATTTCAGCCCTAATGATTTCCAGTGATGTTAAGTCAGGCATAATAAAGAGCTTTTAATAAACAAAATTGCCTATAGAATAACAAATTTATAAAAAACCATTAAGTGCAATTTTTCAAAAAAATTACAATTACGTAGTTATTACTCGAACAAGTTGACAAAACGTATTGTTCGTTAATTAAAAAAATATCATAACTGGCCAGTTCCTCAAGTAAAAGATTTTAAAATCCTGCTTTTTTTGTGTTCCGCTAATTGTGCCGGTGTGCATATATATACACATACATGCACGCACGCACACACACACACACACACACACACCCACACGCACACGCACACGCACACGCACGCACGCTCGCTCGCACGAACACACGCACGCACGCACGCACGCACACACACACACACACACACACACACACATATATATATATATATATATATATATATATATATATATATATATATATATATATATATATATTAAATGCGTTTATATATACTTATATAATAAATATTGATATAATTAAATATCCAATTTGTCTTTGTATCAATGGCCAACGTTTATCATGAAATCAAAAGGCAAATCTAATGTCGAAAACCCTTACCGATTCACCGGACACGTTATCAGGCGGGCGCAGCGGTTTTAATTGGTTTATAAATAACCGCCCTTTTGCCAAACCCTTCTTGCTCCACTCGCCCAACATAAGTGAGGGTGGATTTTAGAAAGTATATTAAAATGCGAGAAGTCTTTGAAACAATGCGGCATTTTGTTAACGTAATAAAGAAGGCGCAATTATGTTTTTTTGTTGTTTATATTGGTTTAATTATATCCAGCGGTAATTTAATGAGGGATTGTAAATCATTTTGTAGAGTTCATTTCAGTGACTCATAGTTTGATTGCCATAATACTCTTTTTTGGTACAACGGCTTTAAAAGTTTTGATATTGTGACGTGTTAAACAGCCAGCCAAAAATAGACACGTATGACCATAACACAATTATATATGATTTTTATATATTTTTAAGAGAAGGTTTTATTTAAACTTACGATCCGTTTATTTTACGCAAAGTGCAAGCGTTAACCGTTTTTATAAAAAACTATTCGACTTAGCAATTTGTTTTATAACAGTTCATTGAATGCAATTACTGTACCTCTGTACAACATAACGGTTAGCGGCTTGTTTTAAATCGTAGTAATTTGAAAAAGACAACATTTATTATTTTTAATTTTAATTAGACAATAAAAGAATACATACATATAAATCTTACATACATATAAATCGAGCTGCGAGATAATTAGACGGAATACAGTGTGATAATTAGATGGATTACATATGGAGATTATGCATGTGATGATAATAAGAAAATATTTAAGTACTTACCATGATGAAATTCATAACTTGGAGTCTTTATAATATGTAAAGCAATATGTAGAATAAAATGCATAAAAAAAAGGTTAGAATTATCCAACTCCTGATACTCTGCATTCGTTTGCTGAAGGTTTCACTTCTACCTCGTGTGACCTGCACACATTGTTTGAAATATCGAACCCAGGCAAGAGTCGTTCCAATGAAAAACGACAGACTTCCTTGCTTAGCCTTGAAATCCTTACATCATTAAACACACGCGAGAAAAATACTGCGCGACGCGAGAAACGAGAACTTCATTTATGAAACCCTTCTCAATGAACGTCGGGTATCCATCACATACTTTTAAAAGCTCTCGAGGATCAGTTTCAAGGCGTACACGAAGAATTTCGTGTCTAGGCGACGCCATTTTATTCTTACAAATGTGCGTCGAAAAACATGAAAAATGTTTCTTTTCTTTCTTGACGAAAACTCGCCATTTTTATTCTTTATTACTAGCGTATTCTTATAAATAGCTAATAAAATATTGTATATATTTATAATGGCTTGATGAGTTCGAATAAATTATTGTAAATACTAGCAGCAGCAAACATAAACAGTAAGCTGTTATTTACACTGCGATAAAATCAGTGTTAATTTAAAACAATATTAGACTAGGAAAAGTTAAACAACACGCATCGATTCAAAGCTGCTTATTTTATTTTACCCTGGCAATCCTGAGTAGGATCAAGGATAAAGTTATTACATTATTGTATTGCCATCGGTCCATGATACGAATGCAAATATTTAAGTCAATCGTCCGTCTACAAGCTGCTGAAAATTACATCAAAAGATTCCGTTACATAGATAGATAGATAGATAAACGCGAAGCTAATAAAGCGTAGTAATTCAAACAGTGGTGTTCTTGACCTATTCTATGTTTGATTTCCGTAGCCGACATCTGTGTAACACAAACTGTTTACTTTCGAGTCTAGTATCTGTTTCTGTCACTGAATGCGAGTGGCTTCTAATAAATAACCGTGGTAGCTAAGCTAAGCTGTCGCCATAAATTTCACAGTAAGCGAGTAACCCGGATTCGATCCCTGCCGGTGCCAATAAACTACTTAATTTCATATTTTAAGCTTTAAAAAATTTACAAAGATTTACAAAGTGCTCGGCGATGAAGGAAAGCATTGTGAGGAGACCTGCACGTGTGAGGTTTAAAATATTTCAAGGTCATAATACCGTTACAATAACAGCCTATCAAAAAAGTCCACAGCTGAACATAGCCACCCCACAGCTTGTCTCATGGCGTGGATATTTCCCAAGGTCATGTGAAGACTACCACTCGTTCTTAAGAAGCCTTCGACTAATTAATTGTTCAGTAAGTGAGATGTCAGTGTACAGTAGTTAGATATATTATATATGTGTTACTAAACTGTTACTTTTTAAATTCCCACTGAGAAAATTGACAATTTTCAAAAATCGGAAAGTGTTCAATCAAACTCCAATATTATATTTTGTGAAATCTCAAAAATAAAACATTTGAAAGACCTATTTTTTTGGAAAAACTTTTAAACGGATTTATCGATCGATTCCAAAAACTAAACAGCTTTTAAACTAGAAAAACCACATCGATCGCCGCCGGCCCGATCAAAATCGCTTGATTCGGTCGAAAGATACCGTAAACGAAAAATTTTGAAAAAATTGATTTTTTTAATTACTCCGATATTTATTTACGTCATAATTTAGTGAAATTTGCAGCGTTTTGCATTTGAAATTAGCGGGAAGTCCCAGGGATGGCTCGCAGCGTCAACCAATTTTTTTTACTTATTATAAGTTATGACCCAGTGCTTGTGCACAAACCCACCTAGTAATAAGTTTAATGATATAGCGAACAGAGTTAACACTAATAAAAAGTAAGTATTTGTTGTAAATTTGTGCTGCCAGCAAGTAGGCTTCAATAGCTTTTTAGGACTCATTATAACAATAAGTCTAAAGTTTAAAACTGCTGCAACTTAAATGGTATTTGCTGAGGTTGTGACAAACTTAAAATAAAATTTTTATCCTTTAGATTTAAAAATATATTTTATATTTATTAAATCGCTTAACTAAAACCCGCAATTAACACGCTAGAGCTTAAGAAAATAAATTGTCACCGCTATGATGTTAGACTCGCGTGTTGATAAATATTAAAATAAGACCTTAATAAATTATTGCTTAAAGTACATACTTTAGTACGAATAAAAAACTTAGATTGACCTTATTCTAGCTTAATGGAATAAAACGACATAGTTGAAAGATAAACACTAGATTGTAAGTTCTCAGGCGTCAGAAATTTAAATGCCTCGGCGAAAATAATTAAAGCGATTGCTATCAATTCGCCGTTTTTTGTTTTTAAGTACAAACATTAGAAATACTGGTGTCAATTTAAATATTTTTAAAGGTTCTGTCTATAGTATCGAAATGACTGCCTAATATTGAGCTGAGGGATTAGACATGAATAAAAATTTATAAAAAATTTGTCTGACTGTCTGTCGGTTTGTCCGGGCTATTCTTCAGAATGATTGAACTGATAGTAGGTAATGAAACTTCAGAAACAGATAGAGAGCCATGCTAGAAATTGTAATATTTTACTGATAAACTTAAGAATTTTTAAAAAAAAACTTTTTGAAGTGAAACTTCTTTACGCACGCTTGACTTGGGGAGTAAGCTAGCGAACGCGTGACGAAAACGTTATGAAAAGTGTGCACATTTTTTTTAACTCTTTCTCTCATAGCCACTTATTTTTTGTAATTTCTTTTCGTTTTGAACAATTTTATAAATTAATAATTTGTTCAATACATTAAATATTCTACGTTCAAAGTGAATAAAATTGTAACTTCGTTTTAAAGTTCATGTTTTGTGAATTTTCGGGTAAATAATACAAATTATGGAAGGAAACCGATAGTAAATTTAAATATTTGTAGAAAATTAATATATGTATATACATGTATATGTTATATATATATATATATATATATATATATATATATATATATATATATATATGCGTATATAAACAAACACACAAACACATGTATATGTATATATATATATATATATATATATATAGATATATATATATATATATATATATATATATATATATATATATATATATATATAGATGGAGCTAAAGAAGTTTTAATAAGTTTTAATTTAAGTCGTATGGTCATAAGCATACTCGTTTTTTATTATATATTATATCGCTAGTTTCGTATAAATTTTAATTTTCCACGCTTATTACAATTGTGAAAAAGTATTGCTTAAGCAGTTGAAGATCAGGACCAGGTCTAGACCGTACCTAAGCATATCTATCAGGCCGTACGCGTTTTGCACCCTTGAAGCTACTTCGCGTCGCCGGTCTTGCCATAATTACACGTCTAGCGAAAAAGGTACCTATAGTTAGACCTTCGTCTATTGGAATCCATGACATCTTTCAGCCATCCAGCTGCCTTGGCAATCGCAGATTTCTTTTAAATTATTTTGAGCTGTTGTCAGGAAGCTGCTGGTGCCCACCTCCTGTTCAGTGTCCCTCTGTCGTCTCTCACGACGCCCGCGGGACGATAGGGGCTGGTGGATAATCCTACACCGCCACTACACGGCACTAACGGCATTCTAAACATAGGTACATAATTTTTACAAAAAATATCTAATATATAAAAATTAATGTTTGTTTGTTCGTATTTTATGCGCTACCGTACCGTTCATCAGATTGCGTTAAAACTTTGTCAATTTATTGCTTACACTTGCGCGAAAGATAAACGGCATAGTACAATTAACTTACACTAGGTGGCGCGCGTATCGTAACGACAATTTATTTGAAAGTTACTATTATATAATAGGATGATTGAACTTCATTGATTGTATTAGCATTCCTAATGAAACAATATAACTCTTCTAAATTTAAAACGATATTTCCGCAATTTCTTCTTCTGGGGCAGCAATGCGCCGGGTACCAGCTCTTATTTTATACTAGTAACTTTAACGATAAGGGTCTTATAGGCAAAACTTTCCTTTTTAAATAACTACAGTTAAATATACTTTTCTTTTTTAAATATTTTGCGCCGTTATCATTTGTAAAAATACTTATAATAAGTGTATCTTGCAACTTTACATTAAAACAGAAAGTTTTTTTTTTCAACATAACTCTATTACTACTACACTGTAATAAATATAATACACTGTAAACAAATAACAAAATACATAAGAATTTATACGGGTTAGAGCCATGCTGCAGTTATAATACTAGTATAAGAGGGTGGATTGAAAAGTACTCGGCCTAACCAAGAAAATAAACACATACTAAATCAGTTATATTTTTTTTCTACATAATCACCATCAAGTTCAATACACTTTTGCCACCTCCCCTTCCAAGCATTTAGACCGTTGAAAAAAAATGATTCTTCCTTAGAGTCAAAATATGCGTCTACAGCTGCTTTGACCTCGTCGTTTGTCGAAAATCTTTGACCTCCCAAGTGCTTTTTTAGGTTAGGGAACAGAAAGAAGTCTAATGGTGCCAGATCAGGTGAATACGGCGGATGCGGTAACAGTTCAAAGCCACATTGTGAATTTCAGCCATTGACTGTACTGACGTGTGAACACGGGCGTTATCTTGATGAAACAGGACTTTTCTTCTGAGCATTCCTCCACGTTTTTCTTTTATTTCCTCTCGTAAACGACGTAGTAAGGTGCAATAGTAATCAGAGTTTATAGTCTGACCCCTTTAAAGATAATCAATCATAATCACACCTTTCGAGTCCCAGAATACTGAAGCCATCACCTTATTTGCCGACAAAATCGACTTAGCCTTTTTAGGGGGTGGTGAACCAGGTCTTCTCCACTGTTTTGATTGTTGTTTTGTTTCCGGTGTACAGTAATGAACCCATGTTTCGTCCATAGTAACAAAACGATTCAAAAAATCATCTGCATCGGCTTCAAATAACTGCAAACAGTCGCGCGAAATAGTCAATCGCGTCCTTTTTTGTTCAACTGAAAGCAGTCGCGGAACCCACCTCGCAGACACCTTGTGGAAACCCAACTCGTTGACAATGATGTTTTGAGTTCGTTCATAAGAGATGCCTATAATCTCGGCTATCTCTCTAATTTTTAATCTGCGGTCTCCCATTATTAAATCAAGTACTTTTTTAATATTTTCATCAGTAGTTGACGTCGAAGGCCTTCCAGAGCGGGGTTCATCTTTCACACTCTCTCTACCACGCTTAAATTCTGCTATCCATTTTTTGACGGATGAATATGACAGAGCACAATCGCCTAATGTACTGACCATGTCATCATGGATGGCTTTTGATAATAGCCCCTTCTTATGGAGGTACTTAATGACGGCACGCTGCTCGATTTGCTCCATTCGCGGAAATTATGTCCGATTACTTTGTTAATAAATTTATAAAATCACAACTAATTATCGCACACGTTTCGAACTTCACACAATGAACTAATCTGAACTGAACTAAATAATGTGGGTAGATTTGATTTTTAGAATTGAATGGATCTGTGTTAGGCCGAGTACTTTTCAGCGTAAAATAGTAGCTTAATGCTGCTGTGTTTCCTATGGTGACCTGAGACCCTTTTTACTGGAAATGAGGCATTCCATCTTAGTCCTCACGGGTGACAACACATCTGCATTTTGATTCGTAATCGAGGATACATGTAGATGTCTATGGACCACAGCAACCACTTACCATCAGGTGGACTTTGCGTTCGTTTGTCACCCTATTCTATAAAAAAAAAACTTTAAAACAAATAAGTTAGAAATTTTTTAAAAAATGTTAGAAAAGTATTAGACCTAGTGAATAGAGGCGCAAATACAAGCCTAGGGCTAATATTACATAGAACAACAAATGTACCAAGATAATTAGTTGCTGGCGCGCATGATGAAAACGTAAACGGTGACAACTCTAAAGAAAAAAAAGTAATCATCTCATACAGCACAAAAAAGGGTCTCATGAAATATGGACATATCAATAGGACGCTGACAGATTCCACCCTATAATAATAACTGTTCTTTGCACCGATACAGGCGAGGCATGAGGCATCGTAGTAAACTTATAGACGCACGTTCACCACCCCATTTTAATAGCTTGTGACATTTGATTAATGGCCCAGAAACTGGGGATCGAATTGTTGCATGGCATATCTGGATGATTTCTTTACCCTATTGACGTTCCCCTATCTTTTTAAAACTAATGCATGCGCCAATGCTCGACGTCTTTTTAAGATTATATCAAGTACACTTACTTTAGTGTACTATTGGTACTTCGTATTATTTTTAATAGGCCGCCCTTAGTACGCTTTATAGGGAATGCAATAAATATTAAAAATAATGAAATAAACAAATATATATATATATATATATATATATATATATATATATATATATATATATATATATATATATACATATATCAATACACAACGTACCGTGTAATGAAGATGTAAAAATATATTATACCCTTGATTATATACCTGTCTATATAATCAAAGTACTATACCTACGCCACAACGTGCCGTGGGTGTCGTAAGACGCGACTGAGAGGACAGAGACAAGCACACTGGAGGATTGGCAGCAGCGTCTTCGTACACGACTGAAGTAAAACTTCTTTAGCTGCGTCTATATATATATATATATATATATATATATATATATATATATATATATATATATATATTAATTATCTACAAATATTTAAATTTATTTTCGGCTTCCTTCCGTAATTTGTTATTATTCCCTCGAAAATTCACAAACATGAACTTTAAAATTAATTTGCAATTTCATTCACTTTAAACGTAGAATATTTAATGTATTGAACAAAATATTAATTCATAATACTGTTCAAAACGAAATATAATTACGAAAAATAACTGGCTATGAGAGAAAGAGAGAAAGAAATTGTGCGCGCGCAATGCTCTCTCTTGCCTATATATCCCCCACTCAACTCCCGTTCGCCGCGCCCGATCACACTTATCGTAACACTTACGTCACGCGTTCGCCAGCTTACTCCCCATTAAGCGTGCGAAAAGAAGTTTTACTTCAAAAATAAAATACAATACAATACCCTTTTTTGTACACTAAGAAAACAAATAACATATAACAAGAAACAAAGAAAGAGATAAACAAAAGGCGGTCTTATTGCTATGAAGCAATTTCTTCAAGACTACCTAAATATGAAATAAAAAGTGATAAGTTAATTAAGAGTTAGAGTGCACTATAAATAATATTATAATAACATAACATAAACACAGATAGAGAGAGAGACAAAGAGAGAGAGAGAGAGAGAGAGAGAGAGAGAAAGGTAGGCAGAGACTATAGGCTTCCATCTGGCACGATCCTGACACACCTCTCTCACCTCTTACTACCAATACATGCTCGTCGGTTAAGGGTACTCCTAATTTGGCCCATTTTCAATATATCGCATATTTGGTCGATAAACTTTCGCCTAGGACGTCTCTATCCGACTCTGTTGTTCATTTATGCATCATAAATTTGCTTTTTCACTCTTTCCTCATTCATTCTATTTACATGACCAAACCACCGAAGCACTCCTTTCTTAATCCTGGCCACAAAATCATCTTGCAATCCACACTCTTCTCATATCACATCACAGAATTTCTGACCCTGTAACTCAGATTCAACCCTAACATACTCCTTTACGACACATTTCTACTGCGTTTATTCTGCTCTCGTGCTTCTTCTGCCACTTAGACACACAAATATTATAATCTAAAATATAAAAGTAACAAATATGTCGGAATTTACTTAATTGAGGGACTAGTGATCATAAAACGACGGGACGTGGCAACTATCGCAAATATCCCCTTAGGATCGCTGTTCCGAAAATCAGGGATTCTATTTCGAAATTCCGATTCGGGAATCCATATAAAATCAATGACCCGTCACACACCTACGGTAGTTTTTCGATCGAAAATTTGCGGCCAAAACGAGATTCCGGGGATGTGTGGCAGACCCTTTCGTTCCGTTTCAGAATTTCGAAACAGAATTCCGTATGTAGTGTGGCGGGCCTTAATGAGGTAATCACTAAGGGAGAACTATGTTCAGCCGTGGGCTTCCAATATTCCGTAACGGTACAGGCAAGACAACCTACTCGACTTTGGGTTCGAATAATTTTGTTAGTTTGTGATAAATTATCATGGATCGGCGTTTAGCACAAACCTTTTAAGAATTTTTATTTACATTAGAAATTTATGATTACAACGCGACATTTGAGTGTTTCCTTACAGCATTGTTGTCAAAATTAGGCACACAACATTCTAATCTACACATTACATTACATTACAGAAGTGACTTTTTTGTGTGTGTAACAAATATGTCGGAATTTACTTAATTGAGGGACTAGTGATCATAAAACGACGGGACGTGGCAACTATCGCAAATATCCCCTTAGGATCGCTGTTCCGAAAATCCGGGATTCTATTTCGAAATTCCGATTCGGGAATCCATATAAAATCAATGAACCGTCACATAACTACGGTAGTTTTTCGATCGAAAATTTGCGGCCAAAACGAGATTCCAGGGGTGTGTGGCAGACCCTTTCGTTCCGTTTCAGAATTTCAAAACAGAATTCCGTATGTAGTATGTAACGTGTGTAGTGTTCCGTATGTAGCACAAACCTTTTAAGAATTTTTATTTACATTAGAAATTTATGATTACAACGCGTCATTTGAATGTTTCCTTACAGCATTGTTGTCGAAATTAGGCACACAATATTCTAATCTACACATTACATTACATCACAGAAGTGACTTTTTTGTGTGTGTGTTTTGATTTGGAGTGGTTAACGTGGTTAATATTGTGTTTCAGACCGATTTTCATTAGTGGCGGAGAGTCTCAATGGAGACTACTTATCTGTGCAGGACAGGATCATAGTGCACGTTTTATTCCCTCACTCTCATTGTCCGATGTGACGGAAACTGGACTTGACGGGAGAAAAATTTGGTTCAGGACCAACGGCTCTCAGTTACAAAATGACTCCTGGTTGTAAATGAGAATTTCGTGACAGAAATACACAAACCGATTTTGTCCCGACTCGGCATTCGAACTGCGGACTACATGATCAGCAACCATGCTTACGAAGCGAGGTAGTCATTAACGTGTTTATTATTGTGTTGTAGGTATGTAGTGTAGTACGGCCACTATTTAAAAAAAATATAACTTAGTTTTCGAAACGAAGCAGTCGAATTCAAATAATACGAGTATATCCTTAGGTGGGAATAAGGCTCCGAAATCCTTGGGATTGAATCGAAAATAATGTCGGCTTAGTAAAAAAGTTTTGCACGTAAATGCGAAAAAATAACCCCGTCCATTTTATTATTTTCCTTTGTTTTATTATACATAACCTTAGTCGTCCAGTAGACACGAGTTAACCGTTCATTTTTAGTGACCCGATCGTTCAAGTATTGACTCGTCTTACGAACCGAATCTTTAGGTTCTATCATTCAAATGGATCATTCCGCTTTAAGTAGAAACAAGCGAAAATACTTTTAAATTTACAATTCGTGCAAACAGTCAAATCACAGATCACAGGATATGTTATAAGTTCTGCCAATCGTTTGATCTCGATCATGCAAAAAATGCGAATGCTATCACTAATAATTTTATGCGAATCAAGTAAACCAGGTCAATTGAACTAATCATTCACGATTGACATACGCCTACATCCAGGTCCCTGAACAGCCATTCGTTTCCTCTGCAAAGAGCGAATACGCAGTCACTTCGAGTCGCAGGGGAATTGTATATTCGGCCATCGATAGAATTTCAGTCGCACGCTCGAATTCGGCTAAATAAAATTTCACCGAAATTGAATCGGCCGCTTGATGCAGGCAGACCGTAAAATTGGTCGGCACGGTCAGTGTAGGTTATTCCGTATCTTCTTTGGTATTTGCCGGAATTATGTGGGCAGTATGAAAGTCGTTTTCGTACTCCTGAATTATACATGGAGCGAAATGTGTGATTTACTGTGCGATATCCTGACGCGGACTGACAGACAATAACAAGATATTACAGATTTTCTTTTTAATAATAGAAGGTGCATTATAATGTTTCATATATTACAGCCTATAAATGGAATCTTTCAAATGAGTTTTTTTATAGCATTGGGTGACAAAAGATCACACAGTATTTTACGCTGGTATTCTGTGAGAGCGTGGTCCTGCCGCGGTCGAGCCGACCCATTCGTGCTACAACTATAATATAGATGTAGCGGGGCTCTACCACGAAAAAAAGTTACAGTTTACAATTGGAGAATAATATTGCCTAATATACATATATCTACAAGAAAAAAACAAAGTCCAAATTAGCACCTTCTCCTACGGTCGGTGGAGTCGAAATGTGATTTGTTACATAAATACATACATACATAAACACTCACGCCTGTCACCCCCGAGGGGTAGGCAGAGACTACAGACTTCCATTTGGCACACACCTCTCTCGCTTTCTCCACATTCATATACCTACGCATACATGCTCGTCGGTTAAGGGAACTCCTAATTTTGCCCATTTTCAATATATCGTCAATTTGGTCGATAAACTTTCGCCTAGGACGTCCTTTTCCGACTCTTCTTTTCACTTCTGCAACATAAATTTGCTTTGCCATTCTTTCCTCAATCATTCTTTCTACATGACAAAACCACCGAAGCATTCCTTCTTAATCCTGGTCACAACATCATCTTACAAACCACACTTGTGATTTGTTACGAGTATTATAACAAATACATTGCGAGAGGCTGTACAGAATCATCCGTTCTATTGTAAGAACTAAAATAACATTCATCCAGCCCTAATAGTGCATTTGCAATTTACTTCCGTTTTCTTTCGACTTCGCCCTAGTCATTAACCGCTGATACTGCAATGGTTCTTTTCAACTGACCCCAGAAGTCGCCGTTTCAATGGCCACTATTCACCATTAATTCATGGGCGACCTTTTGTATAATTCACGGAATAGGGAAAATACGACGTTAGATAGAGGAAATGGGGATTTCACCAAACTAAATGCACTCTTGATGAATGTCCTGGAATTGACAAAACGGGAATATATATTATTTGGAGAAATGTAGATATCATTCATTGTATTTTGTAAGGAAGAAATGCGCAGTTAATACTGTTTCTGTTTGTACTACGACTTCAACGTTCTTTACTGACAAGTTTACCTGGCTACTTTGTCGCAGACATCGGATTCTAATGTCAGTCAGAGCCAATATTTATTTTAAAAAAAAACACAATAGTCGATTTTCGGGACAAGTTGTTTGGTCCCTGACAGTTTTCTTTAACTTTAAAGGTAGAGTTTAATTATGAAATAAATAAATGTATTTTTTTGTCTGTTGTCAACAATTCGGGTGCCACGTCTGTATGTGAACACTGACACTACTAAGAGTTAGATTTAAAAAAAAGAAATTTTATTAACGGCTACTAAGAACGCATAGACGTGACATATAAGGATGTGATAGAACGAAATAAATATCATTATAATTATTGATAACAATGCAGCAACGAAATGGTCACAGCCGTACGCTGAAGCAATGAGCTCAGAATTGACTGGTAGATGTTTATAAAGAATTAAGTCCATCCTTTGTAATCACTAGTTGAAGATAGAAGAATAACGAATAGAAGACGAACAAACAAAAATGTTAATTTTTTGTGATAAATCTCGCAAGCTTCGTAACGGACGAATGTATAGGCACAGTTCAACTAACAGTAACAGTCGGTCATCGAAGGCGTCCAGTCCAGACGGGCAATCGTGCGGTTCGGTGAGGGGCGAGACACGGGCGGCAATTTCCCGAGTTCCGAGCAGTTTTCACAGAATTTTTTTAAACGTGAAATAAAACTTTTTTTAGTTTTTTTTTTTAATTATTTTCCGTTCTAACAACTCTATCAGTTTATTGTATATATCGGCTTTTCCGACACCATCAAACGCGATGACTCATTACGTCTATGTTCTTAAGCTGAACGCACATTTGCCCGCGCCGTACGCGTCATACGCGCCGCATTATGCGGATGGCCTCGTGAATTTGTACGTACGCGCCGTACGCAATTCTTTTCTATTGCCAACAACTTTTGCAGTTTTTCCAACGTCTGGTGTGAACCGGTAGAGTGAAATCGATCGCTTGAAATCCCTCCGAATCACTGGGATCGATTGCTATGGAATAAAATGTTGTAATAGCCTGCTTATTGGCAAAGGAAGAAGAAATTGAAATTGGAAGGTTAAGAAGATTCTGGATTAATGATATTAAGTTAAAAATGCAGTTGTATGGAGAGTATTATAATTTTTTAAAGATATTAAATGATGATGAACGATTTTTAAGTATTTTTTTTAATTACAGAAGTAATTTTAAGAATTGCTGCAAATACTAAAACCATATCTCTCAATGGAAAACACAAGATTTAGAAGGCCAATTGAACCTGATGAAAGACTTGTTGTGTGTTTGTGGAAAGTATTTTATTGATAAATATGTAATCAGGTATAAATATTTGGGTTTTAGAATTAAAATTAATTATCATTTTTATTATATTTAAATAACTTATCACTAAGTATTCATATTGATAATCGATGCAATTTTTTTAAATTATGTATAATTAATTACGAATTAATTAAAAATTATAAAAAGTCCTGTCTGACGACTCATTGTGGCCTACACTGTAAAAGTAAATACTACTGAAATGAAGTAAAAATATATTTCGAAACTGAAGTCGAAACCACCAGTTTT
Organism: Parnassius smintheus behrii; assembly: GCA_036936625.1. Lineage (NCBI taxonomy): Eukaryota > Metazoa > Arthropoda > Insecta > Lepidoptera > Papilionidae > Parnassius > Parnassius smintheus. Next base: position 59,476,194 of record JAUPFT010000003.1, on the reverse strand, counting down.
AGTGGAAAACACTAAGTTGGCAATATAAGACAACACTGAGTATCAGCAGGCGTCCTTCGATATTCGGATACCTACCGCATTTTATAAAATGCGGCGCGTAAGGTGCGGCTTTAATGTGCAAGGTTTCATATGATTTCATAGAACGAATTCTAAAAAGGCGGCGCGTACGACGCGGACAAATCGTCGGTCGAATCACGAAGGGGCGTATCCCACAAATATTCGATTTTTAGTTATCTCCACCATCGTAATCTATAAGGCAAGTTTTATAGCGTCACGAAAGGGCGTAATTTAAAACACACCGGAAACAGATTTACAAACAATTACGAAAAGCCCTATCTGCTATTCATCCCAATTTAAAAATCACGAATAGTCGTATCCACCAGTTACGCCTATTCTTACCTGTTCCCATGCAATTTTTTTTTCACGAAGAGGCGTAACCTATCTAACGTGATTACGCGAGTGAAACAATGACAGGTCAAGACGTGTTAAGCAGTCGAGCGAAGTTAGTTGCAAGTTAATAAGGTGCATTGTTTGTTTACGAATATTAAAATTAATAAAATTCTGTCTTCAAAGTGAATGAATACTTATTTTAAGAGTTACTTTTATTTGTGTTTTATACAAATCACAAGGTTATTTTACAGTAATGTACCTATTGCTTTTAAACGCATAGTTACCTAAAAGATGAATTAATATTTTAGGTTAAAATTTTAGAAAAGTTATTTATTTGTTATTGCAATGTTTTGTTACCTAAACCATAGTTTAAATAATATGCAAGTTACAATGTCAGTGTTTAACTATTCCTAAATGTGACAGTGTGTAATTAATTTTCTTATTTACGGTTAAATTATTCTTTACAGATACCTACTATCTACTTAACTTTCTGTGGGATGGTTTTTCAATGATGGACGTGTTAGTTACATGGAAAGATGGCACTCAAAATGTTGTACACACACGGGAATTATTTCCAATCAGAAAAGGTCAGAAGATACACTTGGTACAAAGGTGAAAATGTTGTATGAACGAAAATGGTGGTATGGTACAGTAACTGTTGTCGAAGCAAAAGAATACTCTTCGTCTGAAGACGAACCACTTTCAACTTATGTTCCTGCAAACCGTGTGCAAAATTGCTGCGAGTACATTAACTGTCATAATCCTATTTTGACTACTTGTACGGAATGTGCTTGTTTCTTGTGCGCTGAACATTACCAAGAAGACGCTTCCTGCTCTAATCATATTTTAGTTAGCAATAACATATCCACATCAAAAAATCAGGATACCAGCTATGAATTATCATTAACCAATTCAGAAAAAAAAATTTATGATACAGTATGCACTGATGAAAATTATATAGATATACAGAATGAATACCAAAAATGCTGTCAGTTTTCGATTTGTACTGATGAGGTATTTAGTGCATGCCATCGTTGTTCATGTCTCCTTTGTTATGAACATTTTGTCAACAATTGCTCTACCTGCGAAAATCATCTAAACTTTGAAGCTGACTTGACGTTAACAGAAACTTTAAAATTTGATTTTGGGCAAACTGATATGCAGCAGACTTGTGAATATGCCAACTGCACTAACCCTGTACTAACGACATGCTTTGCTTGTTCTTGTTTACTGTGTGATATTCATTTTGCGTCTGTGCTTTATATGCAATCATGTTCTGATCATAAAAAAAATCCAGCCTCGCTTGCTGATTTCGATATTACCGAAATTGAGAATGTTTCAAATGATTCTGATGCAACTATGGTCTTATCTGACACTCGCGACTCACCCAGTATTTTAATGCAGAATACAGTTTTGGAACCACAACAAGACAGTTATTTGGCCCCAGAAGACTTTATAGTAGATGGCGTTTCCCGAGAGGAAGAAAGATCGAAACCTGTTAGAAAAAATAAATACAAAGAAGCCAAGGTTTTGCGACACGCAGGACAAGAATATATTTCGCCATATACAAAAAAAGTAGTTCCTGGAAGGAAGGTTGGTTCATTATGCAATAATTTAGAAAATTGCACAAAGCAAGGCCTGTACTGTTATCGTTTTAATGAACAAATACGCGAAAATATATTTATGGATTTCTATTCATTAGCAGATCTAACTTTGCAAAGAGAATATATAGTGAGATTTGTTGAAAAAAAGCCCGTAGGACGCAAAACTACTGCCACAGAATCTCGTCGGAAGTTTACCAACTGCTTTTACTTACCATTAAATGATGAGAAGCAGAAGGTATGCAAGAAAATGTTCCTCAATACTTTGGGAATTTCAGAAAAGACGTTTCGCACAGCTTTGCAAAAATTAAAGAACACCGGTGTAGTAGAAAAAGACAGAAGAGGAGGAAGGCAAGAGGTCTATCATGAAAGGGATACTCAGCTGCGATCACTCATTACTGAACATATTAACAGATTTCCGCGTGTTGAGTCTCATTATTGTAGAAAAAGTAGTACAAAAGAATATCTCCACCATGATTTATCTTTGAAAAAAATATATGGTATGTTTTTAAAGGAGTATAACCAACCCGTAAGTATGACACTTTATAGAAATGTATTCAAAGGCATGAATTTATCGTTCCATAAACCAAAAAAAGACCAATGCAGTTTATGCATGACATACAGAGAAGGTACAAGCGAGGTGAAAGAGAAGCTGCAGAATAAATATGATGCACATATTATAGAAAAAGAAGAAGTACGACGAATTAAAAACGAATGCAAGAATCGAGCAATACAAAATATAACCACTTGTTGTGCTTCGTTCGATTTACAGCAAGTCATCTATTTGCCACAATCCAATGAAAGTGCTCTTTTTTATAAAAGACGTTTGGCTAATTATAATTTCACAATTTATGATTTAGCCTCCAAAGACTGTATATGCAACTTATGGAATGAGACAATCAGTAGAAGAGGTGCCTCTGAAATTTCTACTTGTGTTTATTATTTCTTAACAAATTGTGATAGAAAGAGTGTGAAAGAAGTATTCTTATTTTGCGATGGCTGCTCAGGCCAGAATAAAAATTCCGTGATGGCGGCTATGCTCTTATACTTAATAAATAATTGTGAATCTATTGAAGAAATTAGTTTACGATACTTCTGTTCGTTCCATGGGCAAAGCGAGGGCGATTCTGTCCATAGCGCGATAGCATTTGCAATGGCAAAGGCTGGGAACGTCTTTGTTCCATGCCAATTGGAGCCGATCATACGATTGGCACGCAAAAATCCATACGAAGTCAAGGTACTCAATTACAATGATTTTAAGGATTTTAAAAATCTTGCCTTAAAGTTAAGGTTACTTAAATTAAAAAACGATAACCAGACAGCCGCCCTCTTTAAATGGACAGATGTTATGGAGTTAAAAGTCTCACGAAAGTCTCAAAGTAGTCTATTTTTTAAAACGAGTCACAAGGATAAAGAATACAGATCGATATCAATAAAAAGACAAGATGTTAAATGGCTGAAGGAAGAGGTGGGACATTTAAATAAATCTCATTATGAGATATCTAAAGAAAAATATAACGATTTAATTTCTATGTGCAGGGGAGAGACCCCTTTGATAAGATGCCGGGAATATCAAACTTATTATGAAATCCTACCACATCAATAAGATATTGTTCCATTACTTAATATTACAGTCTTTCTTTATTTAATAGTGTTTTAATTTATAGTCTTTTATTTCTTTTATAGTTAAGATAGCCGGACGTAAATGTTATTTTGAAATATTTGCACATGACAAAAGGGCGTAAGTGAATTTTTTTTCAAAAAAAAGGAAATATATCTACAAGTAACTAAAGTAAACTAATAAACTAATTTAATATCAAAAGAGGATTAGTTATCAATCCTAACGACAGTCCTGTAAACTGCGTAGTAGTTTTACATATAAAGTTACGACGGTGCATCACGGTGGACTTTATTGAAAATCGCTCTACTGTAAAATTGACTAAAATCACTTACGCCCCTTCGTCATTCGACCGACGAAATGTGCGTTCAGATTTAGGCTGTGGAATAGGGACTCGTACAACACGCACAAACCAATATTTAATTTTATACAATATTAAGTTGAAATCTCTGTCTTTTTTTCTGGGTTTTCTGGACGGCATTATGTAGCAATAAGATCGCCTTTTGTTTTTCACTTTATTTATGTAATATAAATTTTTCCTTCCTATACAATACAGAGTAATGTATTGTATTGAATTAGATAAACGTACTCGTAATCTAACACAAAGAGATCTGATACTAAGTTGTATTTTTGCAGTTTTTTTCAAACTAGGTATCCCTACGTAGCAGGTATACTATACTAACCACAAGATCTAGTGGTGTTAAAATACCTAAATTTCAGCTACAATGAAATAAACAAAGAAAATGCACTTCCTTTGCTTAATTCAGAGCCCAAACATTACACCGCGTTTTGTAAGGTTTCACCTATGCAAGTTAAACGCAGCGTTGACACCGAGTCGAACAACCTGAGAACAGACACTAAATTAATTTAAACTAAGTCTAAAATCCGATACGTAGCCGAAAATTAGCTTAAAAAGCAAGCAGAGTGAACTTGCTAAGCTTTTCCCGTGAAAGCGATAGTTGAACGGCTTTTAAGCTGAAATTATTAAGCTCAACTTGCACGGCGCGTTCGCAGCTTAAAGTTTTGGCGTTTCACCTTCACCGGTGCGAATAAGCCATCTTTACCGTTTCTGACATAAACTGTTAATACACGTCATTTAGACTGAGTTTCATTTAAGAGCATAAATCAAAAGAAAGAGAGAAGAAATCCACTGTGACGTATTAGAAAGGTGGGAGTCCAAGTGACATTGGTATCCGCGTGTCTTTATCAATAAATACTAGAGTTTAAGATAACTTAAACAACACACATGAGTTCTGATGATCTAACTGAAGATATCTAAACTACATAATTGTCATGAAATTATAATTTTCGTCGGTTGTAAAAATTAGATTATTATTCATTCGTCCGAAATCGGAGGGGGGATCAATATATTCTTTATTGTACACCAATCACCAACACACATTAAAACGAGACGAACGAACTAGACACATTAAATATAGTAGTAGGTCGAGGAAAATGTTTCATCGTATTTTGTTTGTTTAAAACTTAAGAAAATTCTCTTTGGTTGTACTGTTTGTATCTGGGTTGTATTGAGGTCAATACAATATTATATAGGACATTAGGAAAAAGCAAAATAAAATGTGAAAACACTTTCCCGCGATTTATCAGCTGTTTTGGAGCCGTCAAAATGAGTGAATCGAACGAAGTAATTCGATACAAGTTTTATTACAAAAAGTGAAAAATGCGACTCAAGCCGCGAAAAAAATTTGTGACGTTTATGGACCTAATGCAGTGTCAGTTAGTGCAGCACAAAGTTGGTTCAAGCGTTTTCAGACCGGGATTTTGATGTCAAAGATGCAGCTCGCTCTGGCCGGCGGATCTCACACGGATGAAGTGCCATTTTTGAAAAAGTGGAGCAAGATCGACAATATAAGTAGTTACGACGTAGCCGAGGAATTGAGGATTGACCACAAAACAATTTTGACTCATTTTAAAAAATCTGACTATACCAAAATGCTCCATATTTGGGTACCAAACGAGCTCACTGAAAGAAACCTAATGAACTTGAACTCATTTGCGATTCTCTATTGAAACACAATGAACCGAACCATTTTTAAAAAGATTGATCACTGGTGATGTAAAATGGATCACCTACAACAAGAATGTGCAAAAAAGATCATGGTCAAAGGGTAGTCGAGCTCCACAGACTGTAGCGAAACCCGGGTTAGCACGCAATAAGGTGATGATGTGTGTTATGGTGGGTTTGGAAGGGCATCGTTTGTTATGAGCTTTTGCCGCCGAGCAAAAACTTTGATTCGGATCGCTACTACCAATAACTAATGAGACTCAAGCAACATAATGAGAAAAAACGGCCGAAATTGATTAACAGAAAAGGAATGGTCCTTCATCAAGATAACGTCAGACCACACACATCTTTGGCCAATCAGCAAAAAATTGAGAGCTTGGTTGGAAAGTGTTAATGCATCTACCATATATATAACCTCGCACCCTCAGGTTTTCACCTGTTTCGGTCTCTTCGGGATTCTTTGGAGTGTTATATTAAAATCAAGAGAGGACTGGCAAAACTACTTGTCGTATTATTTTGACCAAAAATCTCAAGATTTCTACAGCAACGGGACTATGTCACTTGCTACAAGATGGCAACAAGTTATCGAACAAATTATTCGATTACGATCTAAATAACCGCAAAACCAATAATTAATTTATCCTGTATCATCTAGACATTCACATCCATAAACAGCACATGAAATTAGATACGAAAAAAATGATATTATTTGAAAGGCTATTTAAAAAAAGGCTAAACAGTAAGTCGTTTCGTAAGGGATTCGAACTCGTGACCCGCAGATCCGCAGCCAAGCGTTTAGTCACTGCGCTACCAAACAAACTATATAAATAATTCATATATTTCTATTCAGAATCGATTTTGATAACGAGTGAATTACTCAGATATTCATTCATCTTATATTGAAACCCAACAATCGTTAACGCAGTAGTAAGGGTACCGGTCATTGAAACACGACCCTGATAAACCATCTTGACAACTCGCATAAATTTTATTCGCACCTTAATTAGGAATGAATAGGCACTAATGAAGTTCTGGCTGGAACAGCTATTCAAGAGGGAGACGCCCCGCTAACTCTCCAATAAAAGGAAAGATCTGAGGTGGAACAAGGGGCAAAATAACAGATAGTTTTTGTCGGAGGAATAAAGCACCAGACTGTACCAAGGTGATATAAATTGCCGCTTCCCGGTACAGATTACATAGACCCAATGTTGTACTTAAAATGATTACAAACAATCTTAGGTGAATTATATCTTTAAAATGGGTGTTTGTACGATTCGATTTTTACATTTGGAGAAATTTCTCAAATAAGTTAGATTTTAAATATTAATTTAATTTAAAAAAATGTTTAAAAAGACACTGGCATATTCTCCTGTATCGTGGAGGCGGTTTACATACATAAATTTCACAAGGACAAACATCCATACACTGAACAATTATTTGTAGGTCATAGAATTATGTGACCCGTGCGGGATTCGAACCCGCAGCCCTCAGTGCCGTAACTCATTGCTAAGCTACTGCGCCACAAAGTAGTCAAATTAAAAAAAAAGCAAATTCAATTTAAAAATAATTAATAAATTTAATAACGAATTTAATTAAATTAAAAACATAATCAGGTATTAATTAAGAGGATCATTACAAAAAAAGCGGCCAAGAGCGTGTCGGGCCACGCTCAGTGTAGGGTTCCGTAGTTTCCCGTTCGTCACAATAAGTGTTCCCACTAATGAGTTTAAAGGTGGGTATCCATTATGTTCGCGCTCCTGCAACTGCTCCCGGTAGTGGGTACTGTTGTTTCCATCCAAGTTCAAAATGATTTTTTTAGAAAGTCCTTATAAAGTTCTACTTTTCAGATTTTTTTTCATATTTTCTAAACTTATGGTTCAAGAGTTAGAGGGGGGGACACATTGTTTTTTACTTTTGGAGCGATTATTTCCGAAATTATTGATATTATCAAAAAATGATTTTAGTAAACCCCTATTCATTTTTAAATACCTTTCCAACAATATATCACACATTAGGGTTGAAATTGAAAAAAAAATCACTTCCCACTTTACATATAGGGGGGCTACCCTAATAAAACATTTTTTTCCAATTTTTATGTTACCACTTTGTCGGCGTGATTGATACACATATTAGTACCAAATTTCAGCTTTCTAGTGCTAACGGTCACACAGATTAAGCGAGGACGGACAGACGGACAGAGAGACATGGCGAAACTATAAGGGTTCCTATTTTACTACGGAACCCTAAAAACGCCTTCCGTTAACGTTTCCTCGTTGAAATTATATTTTTTTCGTTCGTTGCTTTAAATAAAAAATAATAGGTAAAAATAGTTCGTTTTCTCTACTACAACAAGCTCAGAACAAATTTAGATAACTTATTTATTTAGTTAGTAATTATCATTCTTCCGATGCATGTTTAGGCAAAAAATCTTAGAGACATGATTTGGAAGCTCTAATTTATAGATTCTATTGAATATCGACCATCAAAAAAGAATATTTTTATCTCACAAATATGCTGTACTATAATAATCATAGAATACATTTTCGTTATATGCCTTTGACGTAAGGAAAAAAATTGACATAATTCAATTAAAACCGAAAAAGCTTCGATACACGCCCCAATATCTCCGAAGTTCTACATCATTTTGACGTAAAATTTATACCAAAAATAATTACCAACATTTGCTTAAACTATACCTACATATTTTTACTTTTTAAATCGTTACTATTATTTTTAATTAATTAAATAAAAATGTGATCATTAGCGCGTGAGCGCTTGTCCAGGTTGACCTGCGTCAGTTGATTTCGCGCTGCGTTGTTTCAATATAAACGTAGTGTGCGTCGATTGCCGTATAGGTGCTGCTTTTTTTTGCGTGCTAGATCATCATCAACTACGACCGTAGTTTTCGATCGTTGGATGTATTTCCTTTCGTACAGTATATTTCAATTAGTATAAAGTTCGCACATTATTATTATACCAGATAGTTAACTCATTATAGTCATTTTGATTGTAGCTAAGCTTTCTTACCAGTCGGAATGGGAAAAAATAAATACAATATCAATGCGTCACTAAACGTAAAAAAATATCTCTGGAGAAATAATAATGGAGAATAAAAATGTCTGCATACTTGATATACTTGTTGGACTGGCCCAGATTATGCAGTAAAAGTACTAAAATCTATTTAGACGACCAGCTTTGGATTTTGAATATGTTACCCAAGTTACAAGCGTATTAAGAAAAGTGTGTACTGCCTGAAATCATCGGTCAATGCCGTTGCGGAAAATATTTTTACAATACAAAAATATGGTAATTGACTGTACATACCGATTAAAAAAACATTAGTTACATTTGGTTGTTTTATTTATTAAAACAGGTTGCAAACGTATTTATTATTTATTTATTTATACCACTATGCTACAGTTAATATAAGTTAATATAATCGATTATTAACCAACATCGGTAAACAATTAATTACTGTGTAACAATAAAAATATTTATGTGTACTTATTTCACCACTAAGGCTCATAAATAATGAACAACATATCAAAATAGATTATAATAAATTAATTAGATAACATTAAAATGACACACCAAAATTTTTCCATCCACTGAACTCCATTTGTTTATTTACTTAGTTAGTTTACTCCATTGTATTATGGTAGATCAAGATCGTTTAGTCGCCATACTCACAGTGTCATAGTGTGAGCGAGCAATTCACTAGAAAATGCACTAGATATGAAAGAAAGTATCGCTCACGTAGTTCGCCGACCGCTAGATGCGTAAATTACCTAAATTTGCGTTACGCCGAAATGTAAGAGGGCACTTATGCTATTATGCGTCGAATTAAATTAGTTTAAAGACGATATAATCATCTATTTTACGTGGTAGAGCCACACTGCAACTATACTACAGTTCTAGCGCGAATATGTCGGCTCGAATGGGGTAAGACTACGCTCTCACAGAATACTAAGGTAAAACAGCAGGTCAATGTTGCTGTGTTTCATATAGTTAGTGTAGAGAACCGGAGACCGGTTTTTACTGGAAACGAGGCATTCCATCTTAGTTGTCAGGGGTGACGACGTAACCGCATTTTGATTCTTAATCGAGGATAAATGTTGATGTCTGTGGACCACAGTATCCACTTACCATCACGTGGGCTGTGTGCTCGTTTGTCATCCTATTTTATAAAAAAAATCTTCTCTAGATGTGGGTGACGAAAAATCTTCTTCTTAAACAGGCTTTTGTTACGCTAAGACAGTGCGATTTGCTATCTAGGGCTACATCACCACTAACCACCAAGTGGTATTGTGGTCAAAATTTGCCCATTAAAGTCCACTGTTTAGCATTGACCTTTCCCGTAGTAGAAAGGATTTTTCCTTAACCGTCTCGCTTGGTAGGCGGATTCACAATTGTAGTACCAGAGGTCTCGCATCCTTGACGCTACTTCTATCGGCTGTCTAGATATTTCAAGCAAGGTGTTAATGAGATGGTTATACAGCCATTTGTAAAATCTTTCTTCAAGCTCAGTAGCAGCAAAATGAACCAATCAGAAAAATAATAAAGCTAAAAATATTTTTGTATAATTTTTTTATAGAATAAGGACGAAAAACGAGCACACCGCCACCTGTGGTAGTGGTAGTGGATACTGCGGCCTATAGAAAACTACAATTGTTCACGATTAAGAATTAAAATACAATTGCATTGTCACCCCTGAGGAATTAGATAGAATGCCTCGTTTCCATACGAAGCACAGGAGCATTAAGCTGCTACTTCAAGCCGGTATTCTGTGATAGTGGTCCAACCGCGGTCGAGCCGACCCATTCGTTCTACAACCATAATATAGCTGGAGTGTGATTCTACCACGTAAAATCGTATAATCACGCAAAAAAAAAAACTTCAAAATATTTATTTATAAATATAATACAAAACAAAAAACAAATATTATGTAAACACATTTCAGCCTTTATTGTATATTAGAAAGGTTTTTTACTAAGTGAGTCGTCGGTCAGTGAGATGTTTTATTTAAACAGAGCTTGCTTTCTGATAAATGAACGCGCTTGTGCGGTCAGTGAGCGGGAAATTGATATTTTACTTGAAAGGGGAGCTGGCAGTGCCAATATGTACCTAAGTCTAGATGTTGTCTTTCTAGACATTTGTATTATGAGGTTATATTTGTTAAATTTTACTTATAGATCAAATCCTTCAGACAAGTTTACTTTTATCTATTATTAAAATTCAACAAAACCATATTAATACGACGACTAAAAGCACGAGTCGTGAGCACACTTTTTATTATGTATATACAGGCTGTTAGTGTAAACACCGTTATCCTTGAAACCAGTGGTTTGGTTTCACTTCATCATCATCATCATTCATCATTACAGCCCTTCACAAGTCCACTGCTGAACATAGGCCTCCCCCAAGTAATGCCACAAAGCACGGCCCTAAGCCACCTGCATCCATCGATTTCCTGCATATCTTACCCGGTCGTCACTCTATCTAGTTGGGGGGGTCACCCTACACTACGCCTACCGGTACGAGGCTGCCACTCGAGAACCTTCCTTCCCCATCGGTTATCGGTTCTTCGAGCCATATGACCGGCCCATTGCCACTTCAGCTTACTAATCTGTTGGGCTACGTCGGTCACTCTGGTTTTACTGCGGATAACCTCATTTCTGAGTCTATCACGCAAAGAAACTCCAAGCATATCCCTCTCCATAGCTCGCTGAGCGACCTTGAGCATCCTCATACGGCAAGCAGTGAAGGACCACGTCTCAGATCCGCAAGTCATCACTGGCAACACTCACTGGTTGTACAATCTAATTTTTAGAGATTGAGGTATACCTGACGAGAAGATATGTCGTAATTTCCCGAACGCTGCCCAGCCGAGTTGAATCCGTCGATTGGTTTCACTTATAGAACGTAAATTCAATGAAAAACAACAACATTTTTTTAGTAAAATCTCTATTTTTCCTTAATTCCTCAATTTTGCCTGTACCAAGCCAGGATGAAAGTATGAAGGAAAAGTTACATCACAAGTTATGTGTACCTTGAATACATACGTAATATATGCATAACGTGAATTTACGTTCCATAAGTGAAACTAAACCACTGGTTTCAAGGATAACGGTGTTTACACTAACACCTTGTATACATGTATAATTTTATATATAATTTAGTTATAATCGAAATGACGTTGACCACGATTACACTCAACGTGATTGGTTCCTCATCGTTAGTCGATGCTCGTCGTCTATTCGTTTCGCACGTATCATTCGGCTGCCGTACACTTACTTGAGAGCAATTTTAGTGACAACTTTGTAATTAGTTTCTTTTTGTCAATTGTTTTGTTATTTCTTGTTTTTAATTGGTTTTGTTATTTCTTGTTGTTTATGGTTTTCGTCGTTATAATTTGCAAAATTATTCCAGAAAATGAAAGATATAGAGGAATATACGAAAAACGACCGCATGACCAAATAACGAAGGAGTTTATCATTCAAGTGGGCAATGATAACACTAAGTCTAGTTCGGAGGATGAGGATGACGACGAAGATTATAGTGATGATAGTGATGATGATGAACTGGAAGATGACTAAGAGTTGCCTCTACTAGCACCGCAACTCCAGATTTTACGGAAGGCATATCACCTCTTCCTTCCTCTTAATTAAATATACAATTTTAACCACATGTGTATTGTTCTATTGAGTTTTACAGACGTAGGTATACATTAAATACTATATAGTAGATAATAAATAACTAAAATAACGGTCGTGAATATCTGCAATTATTACTGTATAATAAAGTAAAAGTTTGTGTATTTAGATAAACATTTTCATGAAGGTCGGCAAAAATATTCGATTACTAATTGAAATAGGTAAGGTATCAAATAATTTTGGCCGACAGTGTACCTACGCTGGCTCAACCCTCACCACAGTTCATCTGTGTTCACGACTTGTGACGGTAACTATAAATTCGTCAACACACACTATTTTCTGTTCCTTCGCCTGTAAATAGGTTACAGTTGGATGTGTACTCCTCCCGTTATAGGGAGAATTTGTTAAAAAGTTGATAATATGTGATCATCCTCATTAAGTTGTAAGAACTTAATTTGCTCATTGCCGCGTAATGAAACAAAATGGTGAAATAAAGTGGTGTCCTGTCCAGACTGAAGAGCACCTCCCACCCTCCCTCAATTTCGAGCACTATCTCGTTACTACCAATCCCAGCACCAATACTCCCATCACCGCCACTGGCAGGTACTGTAATAAGGACTAACCTTTGGTTTTAGATCTAGACGTAAGTTTTAATCACCGAATTCTTTTTATCCTAAATCGATTTGCTTATTCAATAAGCACCTATTATTAGAAAATTGACGACGGGATTCATTCAAAGCGGAGTGTTTTATGAAAAAGTAAATTTAAATATTAAGTAAGTAATGAAAGGAACAAATAAATGGACTCTCAAAATTTCACTCGAATCATTGAGAACCTCTAAGACTTTTAACGAGCCTCATTCAAGTGCTTTCCGAACTCTAATAAAAATCATAATAAAAGTATGAAGCAAGTTCTAAGCGAACTCCATTATCAGATTGAGGCCCAACCGATGGTCACAGTTTAATTGTATGCTAAGCTCGCTTTATTATTCCATAGCCGCGCGATCCATTTGGATGGTTGTTTCTATGGGCCCCTCGGAATACCTTTTTGGTGAAAACTCATTCCGCAGAGCCGATTATGTAGGTACATCATCATAACAAACATAATTTGAATAATACAAAACGAGCGTTTTGAACCAAATTTATATTTGATCGGGCGTAAATTGTTAGTACTCTTGTAATTCGATAAAATAATAAATAAATTCATCCATCGTAAGGTTTAGTGGTCAGCCACGTATTCACGTAATTAAGGTTTTTTTTTCATATTATAATAAGGGTGACAAACGAGCACACAGTCCACCCGATGGTAAGTGGATGCTGTGGCCTCCAGAAATCTACAATAATTCTGAATTAAGAATCAAAAGATGCGTTATTGAATGCCTCGTTTTCAATAAAAAGGGCCACTGGTTCTTCACACTCATGTGAAACACAGCAGCATTAAGTTGCTATTTTACGCTGGTATTCCGTGGGAGCGCGGTCCCACTCCGGTCAAGGAGACCTACTCATGCTAAAAACATAATATAATTACAGCAGCCTTGCAGTAACTATCTACTACGGATGAGAAAATATTCGTATAGTTCACGATTACAGCTTTCTAAATTGAGGTTGTTGCATCTTTCCATATAGAAGTTGGAAAGGGCTTCAATGTTTGCGGTGCGTTAGTAAAAAACAAACTGCTTATCGCTTTCTAAATGTAAAAGGATACACTACAACTAAAACAAACACTACTTTAAAAGAAAGACCGTCACAGGGTGGACATAGCAAAGATTAAATTTCCATTAATTTTCTACGAGCACAGATAACGTTTTTATTGCTAAGATATGTCGTGCCTGTACAACATAATCTACTATTATCCAAGTCGACGTTGCCTTAAAAGCTTATAACGCCGTATCTAATGAAAAAATAAGCGTTACACTTTATCTTTACAGCTTAACTAAACATGACCCCCAGTTACTCAGTGATAACGTTAATAACGGAGTTATATGAACTAATGATTGTTTTAAGATATTCTAAAGTATACGAGTTTACATTTTAAATGTTGGTACTAAGGATGAAAAAAGTCTATATGAGCTTTATTTTGATAACTTTTTGATCGCTTTATCATCTTAAAGTTAGTAAAATATTCAAAAAGTTCTATTAAATCTCACAGAATCACCACCACGTACTATATTTTTTTTACAGAAGTAACGATGAAAAGCGAACACAGAATTCACCTGACTATAACTGTAAGCTGTGGCTGAGACACTTAGGTACATCTATTCTTTATTTCAAATCAATATGCAGATGCATAGGTCTCTGACGTATGACTGAAATGGAATGCCACATACCCTGTAATAAGGATTACAAATAAAATGTTGAAGATGGAATGAATGTTTAAATAAAATAAAATGTTTATTTAAAAACAATATGCGGAAAGAAGATTTGGAGGCGATACGTCAAGACATTTCGTCTATTGTACGTCGATGTTCAGTGCCTAAACCGAATCTTCCCAGAGACGAATTTATAGCGTTAAAGAACCTACACAATAAACCAGAACTTACGATTCTCCGCGCAGATAAGGGAAACGCCAAGGTGGTCATGGATACGTCAGATTATAATTCTAAAACACAAGAACTTTTGTCGGATGTAAGTACTTATAAAAAGGTTAAAAACGACCCAACAAATAGCACACTAAAAACAACTAGTGACCTCATAAAGAAACACTCCGAAAAATTAAATCTGGACGTAAAATGGATAATACCTACGTGCGCCAAATCACCAAAGTTGTATGGGTTACCAAAAATACACAAGCCCAATGCTCCATTACGCCCCATAGTGAGTCAAATCGATTCACCAACTTACAGATTGGCTCAACACTTAGCGAAAATACTCTCACCGCTCAGGGGACATACAAGAGCACACATAAAGGATTCCTACCATTTTGTCAGCGAGATTAAAGACCTACGTCTGGCAGACAATGAAACTATGGTCAGTTTTGATGTGCAGTCATTGTTTACATGCTTACCTGTTGAAGACTGCATCTCAATTGTAACTAGAAGGCTGGAAGAAAACAACATGCCCATAGAATATGCAGTATTACTCAGACACTGCCTTACATCTGGCTACCTATTGTGGAAGGAGGAGTTCTACAAGCAAGTAGATGGTGTGGCGATGGGCTCACCTGTATCTCCCATTGTCGCCGACATATTCATGGAAGACTTTGAGAAGAAAGCCCTGCTTACTTCTCCCATAAATCCAAGATTCTATAAGCGGTAACAATTCTACCTTTAGATAAAGTAACTGCATTTTTAGACCATCTTAACTCTATAAATTCTAAAATTCAGTTCACAATGGAGTTAGAGGCAAACAATTCCCTAGCTTTTCTAGATATGTTAGTAATTCGGAATCCTGATAACACCTTGAGCCATACTGTGTATAGAAAAAAGACCCATACAGATAGATATTTAAATGGTGATTCTCACCACCATCCTTCACAGTTAGCTACCGTGGGTAAATCTTTGTTTCAGAGAGCACGAGGGATCTGTGACAGTAAACACCTGGCTGCCGAGCTCCAACATGTCAAGCAAGTTTTGCATGACAACAAGCTTCGGGTCCCGCGCCTACGTCACAGAGAACGAGTGAAGCCGGCCACAGTCGAGCGTGTACCTGCTGTACTGCCATATGTTAGAGGAGTCACTGACAAGATTGGGTACATCTTGAAGCGCGCTTCCATCAAAACTTACTTCAAGCCGCCGAAGAAGATTGGTCAGTTTTTACCATCAGTCAAGTGTAACGTCCCTCTGCAAGATGCAGGAGTGTACAAGCTTGATTGTGAATGTGGTCTCTCCTACATAGGACAAACTAAAAGATCAATTAAAACCCGCATCAAAGAACATATAGCTGATGTGAAGAATCAACGCTCCGGGAAGTCTGCAGTCTGTGAACATGTACAGGATCGCCCCCGTCACTACATCAGATTTGATAGACCACAAATCCTCGCTAAAGAACACCGATTCCTTCCAAGGATGATTCGCGAGGCTATTGAAATCAAAAAACATCCTAATTTCAATAGAGAAGGTGGCTGGGTGCTACCATCTGCTTGGGATCCTATAATAAATAAAATTAAATCCCAACCCAAGCATACAACTGCAAGACTCCATGATACCATAAGTTCATACTGTGTAGATCGGAACAAAAGTTAAATTTTAATCTATGGTAACCGCGGTTAACTACGACAGCTGGACGTTGAACATCTCAGTCCTTCCCGTGACCATGGGTGCTGTAAAGCTCTCGAAACGTCGGGTAAAAAAGTTAAATATACGCGATAAATTCCGTAAAAACTAGTATTATTTCAATGAAATATAGTTGTTCTATCGTTTTTTATTTTCCAAATAAAACTACTCACCGTCCATCGATGAATCGTTATGATGAGAATTATTATTGTTTGTCCGTTTACATTTGTCAATGTATCTGACAGTATTGTGTACGTCCACGCGGGGTTAATTTATGAGTTGTTTACTTCGCAACACGCTAACTGCCGCCATAAAATTCTGTGCTGTCAACCTACAATTGCATACAATCGTAACATCTAATCCAATATTACTAAAACTAACGATTGCTTCTAAAACTTCGGGATTTGTGTTTAAGATAACCCATTAAATAAGGAAATTATGGTTTATAGTAAGTAACTTCGGAACTTCTTAATCTTTATTTATTAATTTGTGCGAGCAGTTATTCACGTTTTAAAAGACCACTATCACTACGATTTTTTTTTTTTTTTTTTTATAGAAGAGGGGGCAAACGAGCATGCGGCTCACCTGATGTTAAGTGACTACCGCCGCCCATGAGTGTTTCTTCCGCTATGTAACAGATTCGACATATACTTTTTATTTAATTTATTTATTTATTCAAACAAACAATGTCCTCCAGACCGAATTCCGGTCACGGAGGCTAGCCATCGGCGCAGGACAGGATTATACTGCCCAAGTGTATGCGCAAGCACAGGTGCACTCTCTATTCCTTCACTCTCATAATCCAATGGGACGGTAAACCGACACGACAGGAAAGAGATCAGACGCAGGACACACGGCTTTACGTGCTTTTCGAGGCACGGGGGTGAGACACTGCCAACTTCCTGACTCCGGGCAACTACTGAAAATTTCTTGACGGAAAAACTCAATAATTAATTTTTTGGCCCGACCCGGGATTCGAACCCAGGACCTTATGATCAGCAGTCGCACTACTACAACCACTAGACCAATTAAGCAGGTAAACAAATAATACTACGGTACTGAACCAAATCTCTTACATGTTATACTAAACATAAAATAACATTTTATGATATCACTTATTATTTAAATCCTTCTTAATCTTACCTTCTTAAGTGAGAATATTGTGAGTTCTGATTATAAATATTTACTTTTCTTCTCTATCGTCCTATCGTACTGCGGAACATGGATCTTTCGCACTGTAAGGAGGATTCGCCTTAACTGTCACGCTTAGCAGGCAGGCGCTTGGCGATCTCAGTATCAGAAGTGCATATGATTACGATAGCTATATTATGGCTGTAGCACGAATGGGTCGGCTCGACCGGGGCAGGCCCACGCTCTCACAGAATACCAGCGTAAAACAGCAGCGTAATGTGTGGATCGTATGGCGAGTGTAGAGAACCGGAGACCTTTTTAACTGGAATCGAGGCATTCCATCTTAGTGCTCAGGTGTAACAACGAATTTGTATTTTGATCCTTAGTTGAAGATAAATGTGGTTGTCTATGGGCCACAACATTCACTTACCATCAAGTGGACTGTGTGCTCGCTTGTCGCCAAATGCTATACTTTTTTAAATGAGTTAAATCTATGATGGCCTGTAATATGGTTGCCATTAAGACAAAAATTTAAAAATGGTTACACCATTTTTAAATTTTTGTCTACCCGCTTTTTCTGTCTTTTTTTATAGGATAGGGTGACAAACGAACCACTGTCCACGTGATGGTAAGTGGTTGCTGTGGCCTACGGTGGATTACGAATCAAAGTGCAGATGCGTTGTTACCCGTGAGGACTAAGATGGAATGCCTCGTTTCCAGTAAAAAGGGTCTTGGTTCTCTACACTCACCATACGAAATACTGCAGCATTAAGCTACTATTTCACGCCGGTATTCTGTGAGAGCGTGGTTCCTCCCCGGTCGAGCCGACCCATGCGTGCTACGACTATACTTCCAATATAACTGCAGCATGGCTCTACCACGTATAAACGTCTGTCTGGACTCTGGACTAATATTCGGAATGGCTGAACCGATAGCAGCGAAACTTGAGAACAGAATGAGACTCGAACTAACTTGATAACAGAGAAATTGAACGATAGGCAGGCATATTTAATCCGAAAACATGGAGGTGTATTATTTGAGAAATGGAAAAATTGATTCTTCTCTCGCTTCAATAATAAATCAAACACAGGCAAGACCTGGGCGCGTCGCTAGTTCACGATATCGATTGTCTATAGATGCCATACCTAACGCAAAGATCTGAGTAAAGAGCAGTATTAGGCTTAAGCTACTTTTGAGAAGATTTTGAAATGTTTAGCCAGTGCATAAAGAACACTTAAAGAAGTTGTGCAAGCATCATAATAAATGTGGAAAAAAAACGCGTAATGAAAATGAATTAAGGGGATGTAGTAAGTCAGCTCAAATTCCAATTTTGCCCCCACTTCACCGAGTCGTATGCTCGTATGTACCGACATGTTTGTAATTACTAATACTGTAAGTAGATAGGTCGTTAGACACTTATTTCGTTAGGTTTATCAATTTTATGCCTGTTTCTTAACGCCAAGCAAGTCGCTTCTTATTTTTATTACGGTTTCTTATTTTTATTCTGATCGTAAGCGACACAACCTCCCCCTTCAAAGGGCGAAGCGAAACTGACCGGGCAGCAGGAATCACGCTTCAAGAGGCCGATAGTTCAGGTAATTTCTTTTTACAGTAAAAATAATGGTATTTTAAAAAAAGTAAATAACATAAGCACTGCTTTATAGTTAGTTCAGTTAGTATGCAAAGTTTCATGATCTTATTTAAAGTATTTTATGAATAACAGCGGTTTATTGTTTCTTTTTGGAAGTAACTTTGGATTTTTTTTCTATTGAGAAAATTTTACAGCATCGTGTTTTCGTCTAATATAATCCTTAACATTAATCCTCAACTTTACCGTATATTTATTTCAAAATTAATGCTGCAATATATTCGGCATAACGGAGGATCTTGCTAAGCCATTTGAGGTTATATTTCCCCTTAAACGGAGTTTCTTCTGCGAGCGTACTTCACACGAATGAAATTTGTTTTTATTTTATATGAATATCTTAAACAAGGTCGTCCAGTCTATGTTGAGACTCGCTGTTATTGCCGAAATTTGGTCTGGAGGACATTATTATTTAATGAAACAATCAGAGAAAATGAAATTAAAAAAAGTTTAAAATACAGTTTCAAATAATTTTAATTATTTAGACATTTCTTAAGCACATTAATAGAAAATATAAAATATCTATAATATTCACAGAATAATCAACAAAACGCAATGAAAAATACGCGCAGAGTTGTTGCGCGAAAGTGCTCACTCGCTTAGCACCCACGCTCGTGTCGCGACCGATACAGTCGCGCTATCAAACATCTAACGAGGCCGCGTGCCCTGGGGGTACGCTTCTCTTGCCAATTAATGTCCCAACTATTTGTTATAATTTATTATTGTATTATCCACCACCTCACTTCACAATTTGACATTTCGCGGTCAACTCAGTAATTTTATTGCATTTTGCAGATTGAGTAATTTAATAAAAAACAGAGTACCTTTGGCTAGTGACAAAAAAAATTCGAAAATTATTTTATCGCTACAGGTACCATACATCAAAATACACAGAGTTAAAATAAATCTGTATTTTATTTTCAGTCGTTAGATGTTGGTGAGCAAAAAAAATCAGGTAGACTGTGCTCGTTTTCCACTTTAACCCGTAAGTTCAGAAATAAGCTAACCTAAGTTTTATAAAAAAAAACTATCGGCTTATAGTTTCCAAAATGAATTAACAATGAAACAACAAATTGCTGGTAGAACTTCTTTCCAGGCTAGTAATCCGTGAAGGTTCCGTCGCCAAACAGAAGTGAACACACTGCTGTATTTCGGTCTAATGGATTATTTGTTTAAAGAGCATATTATGGTGTATATTATGGTTGTATCATGAATGGGTCTGCTCGACCGGGATAGCACCACGCTCTCACATCGGCTTAATTCTGCTGTGTTTCATATGGTGAATGTAAATAACCGGTGACCCTTTTAACTGGAATCGAGGCATTCCATCTTAGTCCTCAGGGGTGACACAACGCGTCTGCATTTTGATCCTTAGTTGAAGATAAATGTGGATGTCTATGAGCCACGGCATCCACTTACAATCGGGTGGACAGTGTGCTCGTTTGTCCCCCTATAAAGAAAAAAAAAGTTGGTTGCACGTGTTGACGAACTGCAGTAGCTCTCTACTTACCGTCACGTGTACTGTTCGCGTGTCATTTCATTTATACAAAAATTGTAAATAAGTTAAACCGATGAAGATGTCGCTATAAATTTCGTTGAACAGACCTACGAGTATACAGGAGCGTATGGTAAATCGTAAAAAAATAGAAAATAGAACAAAAAGAAGGGACGCGAAACGATTCCGCGCGAAAATGGTCGATTTAACTTTTTCAATTAAACGAGCTCGGGCGTATTCTGACCCAGAACCGGATTCGGGCGGCGGTCTGGAATGTGCCGGTGCGTTTCCGAAATGAAAACGTTCGGTTTGAATGTAGTTCGTGAAGCCAACCGTATGGACTGCAAGAAACTAAAGAGAGAAAAGAGGCCAAAGGATCCACTAATACGAATATTCCATTGCACTGTACCAACATCAGCAAGGAAAGCAGAAAACTAATCATAAAATTATTTCAGTTTCTATTGCTGGAGGCCAGCTCGATTTCTTTTTAGAGAACAAGAAATTTGAAGAGGCTCTATCCTCTATCTCCTTTAAAAAGTTTAATATTAAAAAGTATATTCTTAAGCCAATATTAAAGATAATTGCTTACGCAAAAAAGCTTATAGCCTAATACGTTTCACTGCTGGGTATAAAGAAATATAATTTCGTATTTTATTATCTGTTTTTATTCCGCAGATATGCAGATTTTCTCACGATGCTTTCCTTCATCGCGAATCAAGTGATAAATCAGCACTTCAAATTGCAATTAACAACTTAATTGGTGCCGACAGGATCGAACCCGGCTTGCTCGTAAACTGTGAAATTTACAGTGATCTACCACGGCTCAAGCGATTTGAAAATGATTCCTCATTGGTTCCTAGTTCGTATTATCCACAAAAAAACGGTTGTCGGGCTCCGTGAAACATTCGCTGTATATTTCCATACTTTACATTTTTGTTCGCATATTTTCTAAGGGACTTCTCTATTACTTACTTATTTATATTCTTTATTGTTTATGGCTTATAGCCATTGCTCGACCACAATCTTACTCGGTGGTAAGTGGTGATGGAGCCCTAGATGAAACATCGCACTCTCTTAGCGTAACAAAAAACCTATTCAGACTTGCCTTAAAGACGCCCAGATTGTATGCGGACGGAAATATAGATTTCTTTACTGAAATAGATTCTAGTTCAAAGCCGAGACTAATTGTAAGCGCTGTGGTTACTTTGTTATGGGATGGGGTACTAACAAGAAACGTTTAGAAATTATTTTTAATATAAAAGTTTACAGTAATAATAATATAGTATTGTAAGTTTGTAAGTATAATATACCTTGTAACAATATACGACTGAATTTGAATCTGAATACTACACAACTTTACATTATTTTCAAAACCGGTTGGAATTACCCCTTTTATAAAAATATGATGAAACCCTTTTTATACAATTTGAATTTTTAAAATTGTTACGTGACCCAGTCTACACTGTTTTGGGATTATGTTGTAAAAGCTTGTGCATTGTCCGATGGTTGAATTATTTACACGTTACATTCGAGTAAACTATTGAATAATATTCGTATTTTGTCGGTATACCTATTAGTTTTTTTTATAGTTATCGATAGTTTAAAAAAATATAACTGTCAGATCTTATAATAAAACCAAGGTTTTCGCTTTTCTGTAGCCTTCACATATATACATAAAAGAATCACTCACCAGTAAATAACTGCTTCGCGTAATAACTTGAACATATTTTTTTATCTTTAAAAAAAAAGAACGTTACCCCCACACTAGGATTTTCTCCTGTATCGTGTAGGCTGTTAACATAGATATTTTGATGAAATTAGTTTAATTGATGATTATCTTTATGAGAGCCGTGGTAGCTCAGATGGTTAACGCTCGCTGTTATATATAACAGAACGCGAGTAACCCGGGTTCGAACCCCGCCGGCACTAATGAAATTGTTAATTGCAATTTTAAGTGATGATTTACCACGTGCTCGGCGGTGAAGGAAAACATCGTGAGGAAACCTGCATGTCTGAGGAATAAGAAAAAAATATTTCGAAGACATGTAAAGTTCCCCAACACACATTAGGGCTGCGCGGCGGACACTTCCCTGCCCTAAAACCCTCTCAGAAATAAGGGGAGGCCTGTGCCCAGCGATGGAACGTATATAGGCTGTAACTTTCTTTTTTTACTTTTAACATTAATAGAGTAGGATAGGTAATATTTTTGGAAAATCTCTTATGCTTTTACCACGGGTTCAGAAAAAAATACACACTGTTCAATATGGTTACATAAATTATATATTATCCCCTTTTGCAATGCAAATTTCTTGATATAGAATGCATTTGAAAGTGCAAACTTTGATGCTTAAATTAAATAACTTAAGGCTACGAGTCAAACAAACTTCGCCTTCATCCAGCGTCTCGTGTTGCCGCGTAGGTGGTTTAATTGCAAACTGAATGAAACGACCGATAACCTTGCCCTAATTAAAGTTCCAATCAACTCAAAGTTGGCACCAAGTGACCGGAGAAGACCGCCGCAAGTGAGGGCCCAAGTAAGCACGAAGTCGGCCGGATGGAGCCGAGCGTGCCCGAAGTTGGCCGATCAATACCCCACTCCTCTACGCGTTATTCCGGGTGGAGGGGGAGGCAAGGCAAAAGTCACGCTTTCGGGATAGCCGTCCAAATCGGACGGTAGGTCCGGGATGGGATGAGAATCTAATGTGTGACTTTGAACCTCGTAATGGATAAATATCGAGCCGAGGCACACTTAAAATTTTAAGTGTCCTTCTTGCATATGAAATGATAAGCATTAACATAAAACTCTTATAATGTTATGCTAATGTTATTAAAATCTTTGCTTTATCATCGTTATTTCTATCTTATTGTACATATATGTATAGAACATTGACTATGCTTTAAATGTATACAATATACATAGCTCATAATAGTTTAAACAAGAGATTTTTATAAAATAACCATAAGTAATACATAAATGACAACTCTTGCTGTATTGAGATTTCAGACATTTTAATATGTAGGTTTCTAGGAAACTGCTCTAACAATTCGGATAACTTTTGAATTTAGATAAAGTTTTACTTTCCAACTTTATCTTTGATAGTTGGAACAGGGGTGAAGAAAACACTCGTTGCCCAGGAACGTATAATGTAATGTAATAAAACATTTATCTATATAAATAAAACTAAATTGCCGCATGTATGGAAGTTCATCGCCTGAGTCAACACCGATTTTGATGAAATTTCTTGAGTGATTGAATAAGACCTTGGACAGTTTAGATTCACAATAGGCCCCAGTATGTGGGCCTGTAGCCGAGCCCTTAAAAGCACCCGTACGAAGCTGGAGTGAATCGCTATTAATTAATAACAACCTATTTATAATGTGTTGATACTAACTTTTATATTCATACGAGTATAAGAAAGAATTTAAGATTATTTTTCCTGTTTAAATAAACCGCAATAATCCTCATTTCGCCAACATTTTGACTTACGTTCACAATTTTGTCATTTTCAAGGCGTGCTGTAATACTCACTCGGAGGAAATAAACTGGTGAATACGGAAAATATAGCCGTCTTTAATATATAGGTCACGACAGCGACGCGATGCCGGTCCGACGTGCCGCGGTTCTTTCAGGAAATCGGGTGTCAAATCAAGGTTTTCGAAGTGAACGCATGAGATATATCTTACTTAAAAACGATTGAAAATGCATATATTAAATCGGATTTTCGTTCATATTTATACGGTGACGTTTATACTTTGAATAGTATGTCGTATATTATGGATGTTTCTATGGATGCGATGAAAATTAATTTTCTAAGTTTAATTGGCGATATTTTGAAAATGGGCCACGTTAGGAGTACCCTTAATCGACGATCGTGTATGCGTAGATATATAGATATATAGTAGGCGAAAGTGGTGTGTCAGGACCGTGCCAAGCGGAAGTCCGTAGTCTCTGCCTACCCCTCTGGGTGAAAGGCGTGAGTGTTTATGTTATAAGGTAAAGTAAAGTTACAGCCTATATACGTTCCACTGCTGGGCACAAGCCTCCCCTCATTTCTGAGAGGGTTTTAGGGCAAGAAAGTGTCCGCCGCGCTGCCCCAGTGTTGTGGTCAATGTTATGTTATGTAGTAATAAGGTGACAAACGAGCACACAGTCTACATGATGGTGAACTGTGCCTGCATCAAATCCTGAATCAAAATGAAAATGCGTTGTCACCCCTGAGGAATAAGATGGAATGCCTCGCCCTCGTTTCGAGTAAAAAGTGTCTTCGGCTTTCTACGCTGGTATTTTGTGAGAGCGTGCTCCTTCCCCGGTTGAGGTGACCCATACGTGCTACAACCATAGTATAGCTGCAGCGCGGCTCTACCATATGAAATATAAGAATAACACATAACATTCGATGGATGGCGTCTGAAGTCTTTATTTGAAAAGATTGTTATGATAATTGCAAAAGTTAAAACACGTCAATACCAAGCCCCTCAATATAGCCCCTACAGACTTTTGAATTAAATTTACAAACCTTTAATCTTTCAACTTTACTTAATATCACACTTAACTCTGTATAATACTGGTATAAGCGACGGCTTAACTTGGAATTAGCAAAACTTAAACTTCCCTCTAATGATATTCGAGAAACGACTCGTGTGGTTAAGTTACGTATCGAAACTTAACGAAGATATAATATAATCTACGAACTATCAAAATATAGTTGAATACTACTATTATTATTATAGACACATTTACTTACTGAATATTTTATTTATTATTATTATAAGTCTAAACTCGTAGAGAGGTCCTTAAAATATTACTTATTTTTATTATTATTAAATATTAATTATATATTTACTAAATATTAATTATAATCAACATAATCAAGTCAATAAGTAAATACGTATTGAATTGATTATGATGATTATTTTATTTTATTTTTATATTTCTTGTTTCATGATTTTATAACGTAAATAATGTTATATAATGTATCTATCTGTAAAAAAGTTGTCACAAATTTTAAATTATTTAATTAAATGTATTTAATGATATGGATAAAATGTTCAGTAAATAAATGGGTCTATAATTATATATAATAGTATTTAACCGTATTTTGATAATATGGTTGAATACTATTATTATTATAGACCCTTGACAACCGGGTTACCAACTGCAATTTTCTTATTATTGGTCTTTATTAGTAGTATGCTGCTGCCCAGCAAAAAAACAAAAATTAAACAAGCGTTATATCATTCTTGCGTACTCATAATTACCACCTAGTACTTACCAAGTTGATAAAATTCGTAATAACTACTTTTATTTAAATGTGTAGTGTTGCCATAAACATATGAAATCATTAGATATGCAAGTTTCCGAGCACCCGGTAAATCAACACTCAAAATTGCAATTCACAATTTGTGCACGCGGTTTGAACCCAGGTTGCACGCGTACAATGAGCGTTTAGTATCCGATAGCAAAAAATATATACACTACGCGAACCGATAGCTATGTAAAATTAAGTTTGACAAGAGAAAGAAGTATTCGTACGGCCTGCAAATGACTGTTTCGATGTTTATCTTTGTGAAATTTATGAATATAAACTGCCTCCACGATACAGGACAAATCCTAGTATTTGTTTTTTAAGTTTATTTTTTATTTTCTTTTATTACAGCAGTTCACAATTTCAATGCTTTTTTTATAGAATTAGGTCGACAAACGAGCATGCAGTCCACCTGATTATAAATGAGTGTGGCCCATAGACATCTACATTTATCTTGAATTAAGAATCAAAATGCAAATGCGTTGCCAGCCCTGAGGACTGAGATGGAATGCCTCGTTTCCAGTAAAAAGGATCTCCGGTTCTCTATATTCACCATACGAAACACAGCAGCATTAAGCTGCTATTTTACGCTGGTATTCTGTGAGAACGTGGTCCTACTCCGGTCCAGCCGACCTATTCGTACTACAACCACAATATAGCTGCAGCATGGCTCTACATATGTACCTAGGAATGCCACAACGAACGGATATGACCCACCTGCATCCATCGACTTCCTGCATGTCTTGCCAGGTCGTCACTTCATCTAGTGGAGGGATGCCCTACACTTTAGAAAGTGTATAGCGTAAAATATTTTAGGTTATCTTTTAGCAGCAAAATCTATGAACAATATTGGTCATATATTGAAAATAAATATGTCCATGTTTTGTTTGGTACGCTATCGCAGTGACCTGAGAGCCGACTAGTAGTTTGTGTGTCGACCAAGAGTGTACATTAAAGGCTCATGGTGCAAGTGATGGGCGTTTAGCGAAAATTTTTAGTTTTTTTATAAATTTTTGATACTTGGCTTTTGGGTTATATAGTTTTTTTTACATATTATAAGCCAGTACTTGACTACAACAACACCGGGTGGTAAGTGGTGATGAAACAATAGATGGTAAATCGCACTGTTTTAGCGTAACAAATGTTAGGGGAGACTGGGGCTGGTAGTGACTGGGGTAGGTAGTTACAGCGGCAAAGGTGGCTAAACTGAGAACGCTATATTGACGTGAGAAAGATACAAATGATTACGCCACTACTGGCCAGCACGCCGCGCGAGCCTGTGGCGCCGGGGCTTTTGTGAGATAAGCCCGTACATGTTGCCGTCAAAACCGCAAATTAATAACATTTTAGTTTTTTCGTAATATTGGTCTACAGCCTCTTTTCCTTTAAAGCAGATTGTGTTTGTTGTGATATGTGTGCCCCAATCCTTTCTTTTTGCAACGATTCTACGTTAATACAGTTATAATTATTTGTGTTTTTACTACTTAACCATAAAAGGTCAGTTTTGGCGTTGAGGCTAAAATTGACATTTGCTCGGGGCAGGTTGTTACTTGTTACTACCTAGCCCGTAGGGCTTTTTGCCGACTGATTTTTTGTAGGATGAGGACGTGTAAAAGTGTGCTCGATTGTCACCCTTATTCTATATATTGTTGATGGGAGGATCTCACTTAATTGTTACGGTTAGCAAGCAAATTGAAATACGAGATCATCTTAACTTTAACGGTGCTGCCCATCGCCGGTCTAAATACGCCTGGCGTTAGCGAGATAGTTATACTGCCACCTATCGGAAATCAAGAGTTTTTCTGACATTTCCCATAGTCGTCTCTTACGACCGCTAACGCATGTAATACATGTTTTCAATACACTGTTGAAAACGCCGATCGCTTATGACGTAAACCATGGGTCATAAGCTTACCGCACTAAAGTACACAACTTACCCTCCTGTGTGCCGTAAATTTACGATGCATGTGCTTAGGGAATTTCGTTACGGACGCCTTAATAACTGAATGCGGATTTTCACGCCGATTTTAAGTGTTGCGGATTTATCCCTGAGTATGATAATTGAATTACCCTGTGGGTTCATACACGAAGTGTAGGACGTTCCCCATCTTAATGGAGTGACGATAAAATGTAGGGCGTCCCCCCCCCCCCCCCCCACTTGGAGTGACGACCTGGTAAGACATGCAGGAAGTCGATGGATGCAGGTGGCGTAGGACCGTGTTTGTTTTGGCATTCTTTGAGAGAGGCTTATCAGTGGATTTATGAAGGGCTGTAATCATAATGATGGATTCATAACTGTGGGTGTTTGGATGTCGAGTGCATTCAAGTTTTAAGTTAATCTTATCAAAAAGTTATTTACTATGTGCTATTCAGGTCTTGCAAAAATACTACAGCGATGACGATCTGCGAACTACGATGTCGTATTGTGATCACTGCTATATTTAAAGATCTTTCTCAGCCCTTTACTTGCAGCGAATTTCACTCTCTCTGGGCTAGTAAGCTATTCCCTAGATATATGCTTGCACATTTGGGGCCGAATTCTGGGAGAATATAGACGTGTTTCATCGGCTATGGATCAGAATATCTAAGGACTTGAATCACTGAGTTCCTGAATAGTGACTTAACTCCATCAGGACTCATAGCAAGGTGACTAAAATGCCTTAAATCTATTATTTCTCAAGCCAATTTCGTTTCTATTTACAATGACGTCATAGCTTTTATAACAAATAATCAGCTTAGTTTTTAGTTAAAGACTGCAGGCCTCACTAATAAAAATTGACGCCAATTTACGTAACGATTAAAGTTACTCTTCAACTCTTCATTAATTGACAACAAAAAGAGACAGGTATTTAACTAGTTAATACTTAAGTTTAAGTAAGCTATAATAAACTATTATAAGTAAGGCGGCATAAATCTAATTTAAATTTAAATGAAAAATTACAAAAGTAGCTAATTGAATAAAACTATACTTACGGATTCTATCGCGTTTAATTTACTTATTTTAACTTACTTTTAACTCCCGACCTTTCGGGTGTTTTACAGCACCGATGGTCACGGTCACAAGGCG
This sequence comes from Parnassius smintheus behrii, assembly GCA_036936625.1. NCBI lineage: Eukaryota > Metazoa > Arthropoda > Insecta > Lepidoptera > Papilionidae > Parnassius > Parnassius smintheus. Next base: position 59,447,052 of record JAUPFT010000003.1, on the reverse strand, counting down.
GACTGCGATGTTTGACGTTCCAATGACTTCAAGATACTGTGAGTTGGTTCTGCATAGATCGGACCGAAAATTAATATTAAAAAACTGAAGGTAGCCGGCCTAACTATGACATTGGGACGTCAAACATCTCAGTACCTCCCCGTGACTACGGGTGCTGTAAAGCACCCGAAACGTCGGGAATTAAAAATAAGTTAAAAGGAGTAAATTAAACGCGATAGAATCCGTAAATATAGTTTTATTCAATGTGTAGTGTTTGCGTAAATTAAAAAAAAATATTAAAAGTAGCTAATTCAATTTATTTGATGTAAATTTAAATGGTGCTGTTAACTTCCTAATTTAAGACTTCTATTTAGAAATTAGTCTGTAACAGAGAAAAGGAGTCATGTGAAAAGTTTCAAAGTTTTCATTCGCAATTATATAATTACGCTGTTTTCACACAACTTGCGTTGTCAGCTTTTCAGGTGACGTGTTATCTTTCAAAGCGTGAAAATTCACAGAACCTGGCTCATTGTGTGACAAATTACACGTCCGCAACAGTGCGAAACAATAACCTAATGTTAAATATAAAAAAGTCACACACCACTTCATCGCGAGTCCTTGCACCCTGGAACGAATATTAGTGTAAAAAAAAATATTTTTCAGGTTTGGTGGCGTTGAACCTATTATTTTATGTAGTATAAGGGTGGAAAATGAGCCCACAGTAACACACTTTCATATTTGATCATTAATTTTGTTTTTTGACTAATATTGGTTCCATTTTTCAAATCCAGAACACACGAAAAAGTGTCTAAGCTTACCCGTGTGTGACAAACAGGATAGCAGTGTTTTGACTTTTTTCTAAATATTATTTAATTTATATTAAATACAAAAGTTCTAAATATTATATTTTACGCGGTAGAGTCATTCTACAGCTATATTACTAGTATAGTTGTTGCACGAATGAGTCAGCTCGACAGGGGAAACACAACGCTTTCACAGAATACCAGCGTCAAATAGCAGCTTAACGCTGCTGTGTTTCGTATGGTGAGTGTAGAGAACCGCAGACCCTTTTTACTGGAAACGAGGCATTCCATCTTTGTCGTCAAGGGTGACAACGCATTTGCATTTTGATTCGTTATCGAGGATAGATGTAGATATCTAAGGGTCACAGCAACCACTTACCATCAGGTGGACCGTGTGCTTGTTTGTCACCTTATCCTATAAAGAAATCTGTGTTCCAGTCTGAGTGACAACTCTTCTGTAGCCTTCCTAGTTTGAAGTTAGCTGCAGAAGTCCACGAATTTCAATAGCCACTTCAGGCTAACTTTAAGTTTCTCGCTTTTACGTTTTATAAAAAAAATAGAACAATACATTCATAGCGTTGAAAACGATAACGATCATTATAACTCCCATATTATAAGATTCTTCCAAAGGTGCCGCACATCTGATGCTGCAATTTTAAAAGTGATCGCTAATGGAGGAAAACAATGTTCAGCCTTAGAATATTACAGATTTATTGAAAACAAGAAGAATTCATTACCATATTAAATTGATTACATATATTAATTTATACAAATTTTTTATCTAATTGATACATTTTAACTTGAATGTCACCAAAACTTAAATGTAATAAATTTTCCACGGCATAGGGAATCGCTCGCATTAAAAGAGCTACGTTGCCGAATAAAAATTACAACGTTTTTAGTTAGCGGCCCTGTTACATAATGTTGGTGCCGGCAAAAAACACAAAAGTGGCCCGGAGGCGGTTTGTCAGAACGGTTGACATATCGCCGTATGTCCAAACTCCTCCCGGCGTCGCTACCCATGTTACTGTGTCGCGAATATTTCCCGGGAAATTTTTACTTCGAAAAAAATATCCTTTTAGCAAAATAGTAGTCAAAAACTGGGCTAGTGATAATGCTTGCAAGCATACAACTCGAAAATGTGCCCCGGGGATTGGATATTGTATGTAAAGAATGGAATTTTGGTGTAAATAACATATCAAAGGGATCATGATTTATTCTACACCCATAATCATCAGTCATCATTGCAACAAAAACAGAATTTTTTATCAATATAAATTATAAATAATACCTATTGAAAATTACTTTTTGAATTTACTACTGGTTAGGAAAAAAACGTCTGTCCGGGAAGAACCAACAAGAAACCCAGCATAGCTTGGTAAATTTCTTAATATTATAATAACCCTTTTAATACAAACTTAGTTTAAATATAGTTTTTGAACTTTGTGCCGGTCAAATTTTGTATATTTTCTGGGATTTTGTTGTAAAAGCATATACATCGCCCCAAAAATGAATTACTGACCCGGTGGAGTCGAGCAACTGGAACTACTAGGTCCTCAGATATAATGCTGTTCATAGGCTAACTCCGCAGAATGCTACAATACTGTAAGACACCTGCATCCATCGATTTCCTCCATATTTTACCGAATCGTCACTTCAGCTAGCGAAAGAATTTTATAATATTATACAGTTTATAATACCAGCGTAAAATAGCAACTTAACGCCGCTGTTTCGTATGGTGAGTGTAGAGTGTTCTCTGTGGGTGACAACTCATCTGCATTTTAATTCGTAATCGAGGATAGATGTAGATGTCTATAAGCTACAAAAACCACTCACCATCAGGTGGACTTTGTGCTCGTTTGTCACCCTTATCCTATAAAAAAATCATTTCCACTATTAGTATTTAAAAAAAACCTACCGTTAAGGCCAGGTTAAACAAATATGTCGTATTTTAAACACGACTTATACGTTTAAGAGTTAATACTTCTTGAAATAGTACTCGTATATGTTCGGACAAAATAAGAGCATATGTGAAATTCTCAATTTAATTCCTAATCGAATGGATTTTTAAAAAATTCTTACATATATCGAGGCAAAAAAAAATCGCCAAGAAACAACTTGAAGTTCGAGTTCGCGTTTTGTTTAAATGATTATAACTACCTTTCTACATATTTATTTATCTATGATTATAACCATGTAAATATTATTCTAGAATATGAAAGGCATGTTTTTCGATTAGATTTATAATCGGCTTAATTTTTATTTATTTTCTCTGTTTCCTGATAATCCGCAAAATGATTATTTTTAAATATAGAATATGTGTGACAAACGAGCACACAGCTATCTTGATGGATAAGTGGATGCTGTGGCATATAGACATATACATCTATTCTCGATTATGAATAAAAATAAATACATTGTCATCCGTGAGAACTAAGTTGGAATGCTTCGTTTCCAGTAAAAAGAGCCTCCGGTTCTCTACAGTCACCATACGAAACACAGCAGCATTAAGCTGTCATTTTACGCTGGTATTCTGTGAGAGCGTGGTCGTTCCCCGGCCGATTTTTGTCCAACGAATATTGCAAAAATTATTTTGTGCTGGACAAATATGCATGCAGCGGAGAAGGGAGCGCTAAAAGCCTTTTAACGTAGGAAATCCTCGCCTTAAAGAAATGCAAGAAAATTGCCGTAAAATATTCTAGGGCGATGGAGATGCTATGTTAGGCCGCAGATTTTTAAAAATATTTCTCCAACTATGTGTTCTTCAACAGTGTGTCTCCAACTATGTGTTCTTCAGGATAGCAGCGTAAGTGTTGCCATAGCAATGGCAACACTTACGCTGCTATCCTCTGTAATGTAAAAATGAACTAAGATGGAACGCCTTTTTAACAGAAGCAAGGGTCTGCGGTTCTCTTTACTCATTAAATAAAAGACAAAAGCATTATGCTACTTATGTTGAAACGATATTACCACTGCACACAACAGTTATACTGCTTGATGTAAATGTACTCGTACGTCTGATACGGGAGTCTGTCTACTGTTGGACATATGACTTGGGGTTGCGATCGTGTGACTATGCGGTTGGTGGACTATGTTATCAGGAAGATGGGGTTACCCATTATAGTTTCAATTAGTGATACACAAGAGATGATATAATATGTAGTAGTCAATTTTCTTACGTCACCACTAACAGCAAATACAAAAAGATCAAACACGAAAAAAAACTATAATCTAAGATCGTAGATATTTTTAAGCACGAATCACCTATGTTCAATTTTAAATCCATTAAATGAGAATACATTAATCTTTAAATGTGATATTTTAATCTTGAAGCGTATAAGCTTCTATTCTCGTCGGCGACATTGTCAATATTTCAGCCAGGATTAAATTTTTCTTTAAACTTGGAAACATTTGTTACTGGCCGTCAGCTATCGCTGGAATTTCAAAAATAAACGACGTTGGTTTTACATTTGTTTTTTTTTTTACCTTGCTAATCGACTGACATTTTTCAATTGATTTAATCGATTACCTTTCCTATCGACATTTGTTTTAATAAGTTACCTATATGAGTAACATTTTTATCGATTCTGTCGATCGATAACAAAAATCTAAATGCTAGTCGCAGGCTTCCTTTTATTTCGGCAATTTTGAAATTCTCAGATATGAATGTTTACTTGCGTTATTTTCCTCATGTACGTGATAAATCACCACATGCGCCACGTTTAGTTTTATAGTCTGATGGTGACGTCTAATGGAAGGTTAAGAAGTTTGAGTTGTATTTCTATAGGATTCGATTTGATCATCGAATTCTTATGCGAACATTCGAAAGTTGAATCGGGATCAGGAATAACGTTGTTCCCACAGACTTACATGAAATATCTACTGACATGTGTATAATTACCGAAGAGAACCAACACCTTTTTTTTGTAACAAAATTATCCACCTTCCTCAGGAGTGGTATCGCATGCATTTTGTTTCTTATTCTAAGATAGATACTGATCAGAATGACTGTATGCTCATTTATTACCATTATGCAATGCTATAAGTTCAAAAAACACACAAAATATTAGTCGAAATCATGCCTTGAGGGTTGTATGCATATAGATCACATCGGTTATTGCTCTAACGAATAGTAAGTCGTATTGCAGGACATACGAATCTGCATTGTAAAGAAATGTTATCCCAAACAGCTCGAATCGAATCCCGCACTGAACACGTATTTGTATGGACTACAAATAATTGTTCCGGGTTGGGTTGTTTGTCCTTGTGCAATTTATGTAAGTATGTAAACTGCCCCCACGATACAGGATGAAATCCTAGTATGGAGGTAACGTTTTATAAAACAAAAAAAAAACATAAGTCTACATCATGGTCGATGCTTTAGCTGTACAAGAATATATTATAAATGACAAATTAACCATCCAATTTTTTTATTTACTTATTTTGTGAGTGTGTCTTAATTTCTTGTCGAGTTTCATAATTCTAGATTAAAGAAAGAGTTTGCGAGTATCAAAATATGCGACCTAAATGGACGTATCTTTTGATTGCGCCAGAAACTTTAATTTTTTACATCCCCAAGGGATTGTAGACCTTGGTATTGCGTATTTATTTCAATCATCTATCCGTTCTCGACGGACGGACTCGTTTTTCCTATTGAAGTACAGAAACCTAAAAACAGAAATCGAGGCGAATTAACAAAATTTATTTAATGTAGATATATAAATTTACATACAATTACAATTCGGTACATGAGTTGGATATTCAAAAACAAACAATTCAAAAATGGCTGCCATAATTTTAATACATTAATGTAAAATAACTTTCATAATTCCAAAGCATTCCCATTAACAGAAAGGGGGCTTAATGTTAATTGTAACGTACGACCAATTCTCTGTACATTTATTACCTCGATGTTTAGTGTAATTGTGATAGAAGCAAACCGTGGGAGATCGGTTTGTGTGTATGTTAACGATACTAGTAACAGGCAAGCTAATTGAAATTTTGAGAAAATCGAATATTTTATAATCAAATACAATTTCACTGTCAACGTCGAATGACATTTCCCAAATAATATGCAATTTGTGAAACATATGATTTGAAAGTTGTTAAAGACTTTCCCTAAGTACATAAGCAATTTTATTCTTTCTTTTTAACTTCCCGCTAAGAAAATTGAAAATTTTCAAAAATAGGGAAGTTATTGGTTTCACCCCGATTTTCGAAAATCGACTAATTTCACGTGGACGTCAAAAATTAATAAGCTCTTAACCTTAAAAAATGACGTCGAATGTCATTTGAAAAATAAAAATCGGTTCATTCGTTCGTGAGATATCGAAAGAGAAAGAATTTGAAAAAAACGTTATTTTTAACATAACTTCCCGATTTCGAAACATAATTTGGTGAAATTTGGAGCGCTTTGCATTTGAAATTAGCTGGAAGTTCCAGGGATGGCCTGCAGGGTGAACCAATTTTTTTTAACCGTTACCCCTACACTAGGATTTTCTCCTGTATCGTAGAGGCAGTTTACAATTATAAATTTCACAAGCACAAACATCCAGACCAAGAACAATTATTTGTAAGCCGTATAAATATTTGTTGCGTGCGGGAGTCGAACCCGCGGCCCTCAACGGTGCATCTCTGCACGAAGCCATCAACTTTAGTTTCTATTTTAGAGTCATTGAAACCGAACTTAAAAGAGCGAAACAAGGTTTCAACGATTGTAAATAACAATTTTGCATGATACGGTACTGAAGACTGGACGTAGAGCACATCGATTAATTTTGCACCGAGTGACAGGCGTTTTATTTAGAAACATTTACCGATAAATCGCTTTTGTAATCGTACAAAACACGCTCAGTCAGTCAATGTCCTAAAACCTCAATACGTCCGCGGCTCGGCCGCCTTGCATTACTAAATAGGGGCGTTAATGAACGATTCAAGAACTGTCTACATTTGTTACTGTCAACAGATTCTGTCCCCATTTTTGGAAACGGATTCGGGGACGGCGCGTGAGCTTACTTTACATAATCCTTCGACTTATTTGGTGCTTTGAAATATTGTGTGCTGCAATCATTACATCTAAAGGGAACAAGGCGAAAATGTTAATTTATATTTACTATAAATAGACCAATCTATGAAAAGGGTCTTTTAACTCTTTGGTAACAGTAAGGGTTTCCAGACGTCCTTTATTTCAGATCGAAAAATTGATCTTGCCCCCTAATTCTAAATCTTTAGAAGAGGACAAGGCAATATCGCGCGAATTTGCCATTCCAGGAGTTTAAAAATCACTTTGAGGTGACGCGCTATGTTAGAGACGAACTACGTTACATTGCGTATAAACATTTTTTTATAAATAAAAGTTGCTACGGATACCATAACAGCATTTTATTGCAAACAATATAATGCCCTTTATTTTTATTCTATGGCTTTTATTTAATCTTATCAAATCCTCTAAACACATGAAACGAGAGCTGGCAACCTCAACTAAGTGCATCGCGAAAAGTGCACATATTAAAAGTAAAAATAAAAATAATATATATATATATATATATATATATATATATATATATATATATATATATATATATATATATATATATATATATATATATGGGCAGCGTTCGGGAAATTACGACATATCTTCTCGTCAGGTATACCTCAATCTCTAAAAACTAGATTGTACAACCAGTGCGTGTTGCCAGTGATGACTTACGGATCTGAGACGTGGTCCTTCACTGCTTTCCATATGAGGACGCTCAAGGTCGCTCAGCGAGCTATGAAGAGGGCTTTGCTCGGAGTTTCTCTGCGTGATATACTCAGAAATGAGGATATCCGCAGTAAAACCGGAGTGACCGACATAGCCCAACGGATTAGTAAGCTGAAGTGGCAATGGGCCGGCCATATAGCTCGAGGAACCGATAACCGATGGGGAAGAAAGGTTCTTGAGTGGCAGCCTCGTACCGGTAGGCGCAGTGTAGGGCGACCCCCCACTAGATGGAGTGACGACCTGGTAAGATATGCAGGAAGTCGATGGATGCAGGTGGCTCAGGACCGTGCTTTGTGGCATTACTTGGGGGAGGCCTATGTTCAGCAGTGGACATGTGAAGGGCTGTAATGATGATGATGATATATATATATATATATATATATATATATATATATATATATATATAAGTAAAGTAAAGTTACAGACGAACTTCACGTGTCTTCGAAATATTTTTTTTCTTATTCCTCAGACATGCAGGTTTCCTCACGATGTTTTCCTTCACCGCCGAGCACGTGGTAAATCAGCACTTAAAATTGCAATTAACAATTTCATTGGTGCCGGCGGGGATCGAACCCGGGTTACTCGCGTTCTGTTATGTTTACAGCGAGCGTTAACCACTGAGCTACCACGGCTATACATATATACGTCTCACTGTTGATAGTACAGTCATTTGGTAGTCTTACCGGGAAAGTTTTCCGGGAGTTTTGAAAATGGTATCTTTATAGATTTCGATATTATGCTTTTTACGATTTTTTTTTACTTTGCTACATCGTATCTTTGCCGCTCACACCGCCATATTGGAAAAATGACGCCTAAAAACAGTTTTTTGACAAAACTTCCTTTCCTTAAGGGTTGTGGAATAACGTTAGGCCAGTCCATGTTAGCGTAAAAATTTATTGCCATAGATATTTTATATGGCATATTTCGTTAAGATATTTTCCTTTACCGCTAAGCACATAGCAATTAACAATTTCATCGGTGCGGGCGGGCATTAAAGATCTAAAAAGAAAGGAAGAATTATTTGATATACACATTTTAAACAAAGTAATTTACAAACACAACAGGCAGAAATATACACGCACTAGTATAAGACTGCTTAGGCATTAACAATTAAGAGGTAGCATGCACATCATTAACTAATAGAATAGGATAGAATCGGTTTTCTTCCATATTTATTACATGTAATTCTTATTGAAAGTAATTTTTTACTTTTACCACTGGTTCGGGAAAAAACCTTTGTCCTGGGAAAGAACCAGCAAGAAACCCATAGGGATTTTAAAGCATATCTTACAATATAATATTTATACAATTGTTATGAAAACATTTAGAAACAGCATGGTAGCGACCACCTCATTCCCAGGGGTTATTATCAATCATGTACTCTGTAGTTTTTTTTTTTATAGAAGAAGGGGCAAACGAGCATGCGGCTCACCTGATGTTAAGTGACTACCGCCGCCCATGATCAACCGCAACACCAGGAGAATTGCGGGTGCGTTGCCGGCCCTATAGAAAGGAGTAAGCTCTTTTCTTGAAGGTCCCCAGGTCGTATCGGTCCGGAAAAATCGCCGGTGGTAAACTATTCCACAGAGAGGTTGTGCGTGGAAGAAAACTCCTTGTGAAACGTACAGTGATGGACCGCCAAGCATCCAGATGGTGTGGATGGTATCGGGACGTTTGCCGTGTAGTGCGTTCACGAAATTTGGCGGCTGGGATTAATCCGAACAATTCCTCAGAGCACTCCCCGTGATAGATGCGATAAATTACGCAAAGAGATGCAACATCTCTTCGCAGCGCCAGTGAATCGAGCCGATCGGAAAGCACTCGGTCGTCGACGATTCGAGCCGCTCTGCGCTGGATGCGGTCAAGTGGAAGGAGCTGGTACTGGGGAGCCCCAGCCAAGAGATGGGAACAGTATTCCATGTGCGGCCGAACCTGCGCCTTGTAAAGTTGCAGGCGGTGTGCCGGCATGAAATACTGTCCCGCTCTGCTGAGCACGCCAAGCTTTTTAGAGGCCAATTTGGCCTTCCCTTCCAAGTGACCACGAAACTGCACGTCACTCGATATGTCGACGCCGAGGATTCCGATCTGGCTGAGGCAACAAGGGGAGTGCCTTGAAACTGAGGGGATACGACAAAGGGGTTCTTTTTAGCGGTTAACGCGCAAACTTGTGTCTTTTGGGGGTTAAACTGGACTAGATTTAGTCGCCCCCAATCCGAGACTCTGTTCAGCAAAGACTCGACTTCAGACACAAGTTTGTCCCGGCTCTCGGAGACGTTTTCCCGAGAAATATTGGCTCGGCCGGTGTAAAGAGCATCACCAGTGCTGTCATCTGCATAGCAATGAATGTTACGGGTGTGCAACATATAATTGATATGCAGAAGAAACAGCGTTGGCGATAGCACGCCGCCCTGTGGAACACCAGCATTAATAGACTTGCAATCGGAGCTTGCACCGTCTACAACGACCTTGATGCTCCGATCTGCAAGAAAGCTGGTGATCCAATCGCACAATTTTTTGGGAAGCCCATAGGAAAGGAGCTTCGAAAGAAGCGCTTTGTGCCAAACCCGATCGAAGGCCTTCGCAATGTCCAAACCAACGGCCAATGCCTCCCCCTTGAACTCTACTGCCTCCGCCCATCTGTGAGTTAGGTAGACCAGAAGATCAAAAGCTGACCGACCACGGCGAAAACCGTATTGGCGGTCACTAATCAGCTGGTGATCCTCAAGGTACCTCATGAGCTGGCAGTTTACAATGGACTCCATTGTTTTGAAGAACAAGGAGGTGATGGCAATTGGCCGGTAGTTGGACGGGTCAGAGCGGTCGCCTTTTTTAGGGATCGGGTGGACGTAAGCCGTCTTTCATGATTTTGGGACTACGCCTAGGGAGTAGGAATAACGGAAAAGACGCGTTAAAACCGGTGCCAACTCTGGAGCACACGTCCTCAGCACAATTGGGGGGATTCCGTCAGGCCCACTCGACTTGTGGATGTCCAGGGAGAGGAGTGCTTTGCGAACTGAGCGCTGTGTGAAGTGCACTTCCGGCATGGACACTCACACCGCGGGATGGTCGGCGGCGTACTCCCCCCGTCATCGAGAGTCGAGTTAGACGCAAAGAAAGAGCCTAGAAGATCGGCTTTCTCCTTTGCGGTATGGGCCAGTGAGTCATCCTCCCTGTGCAGAGATGGAAGAGATGGCTGACAGAAATTCCCCTGGACAGCCTTGGCGAGAGACCAGAATGCACGGGTTCCAGAAGGAAGGCGAACTAGTTTCTCGCCAATTCTGCCTATGTGCTCTGACTTTGCCTTGGCAATGACTCTTTTGAAGGACCTAGAGGCGGAATTATACTTCTTTTTTAGAGCGCTGGTGTTTACATCCCGGGACGCTGATGCATCAGCCCAGGCTTGGTAGCACTCCTGCTTATAGCATGATGCTATTTTACAGGAGCGACCAAACCATGGCTGAGATTTGCCTCCAATGGGCACCACAGAGGAAGGAATAAAAAGTTACATACCCTGAAGTACCACATCAGCGACAGAATCCGCAACAACGTTGGGATCGTCCGGCGAGAAGCGAACCCGCCCCCAAGGGTAGGATGCAAAGAAAGACCGCATCCCATCCCAATCGGCTGACCTATAGTGCCAAACACGGCGGCAGCCTGCAGAATGAAACCGCGATTTCAGCGTGAGTGGCACCACACTCCGGACCAGACAATGGTCCGAGGAGCCTAAAGGGGCGTCGACGGAAATCTGATATCCGTCCGGGTGAGAGGTCAGCAGAAGGTCCAACAGGGAAGGTGCATGATCCTCCACATCTGGAACCCGCGTAGGCGAAGTAACCAGTTGTGTCAGACCATATGCCAAGGCAAAATCATGAACAGATCTCCCCGCATGATCGGTTAAACGTGAGCCAAGCCATTCGGCGTGATGGGCGTGATTTAGTAGTATAGTAGTAGTACTAGTAGTATAGTATGTAGTAATTTAGTAGTACAGAATGTACTGTTAGTAGTAGGTAGGCTTGCCAACCATACTTTATAATAACGTATCCTACTTTATTTTTGGTAATTATACTTTATACTTTTACATACAAATAAAGTACGCAAAAATACTTTATTTTCAACCTTTATTGTGATGCGTAAAACATACTCATCATGGGTACTTAACGATTTATAATTGTTGAACGAAATGTTACCTATCTTTCCCATTCACGCCAACAGCGCCAACAGTGATTACGCTCGCGACCATGGGCAGCGTTAGCGTTGTCATCAGCGCAGCGCGCTTACGGTTGATTCGGAACGGAACTGTTGGCGTGAATCGGAAAGGCCTATTAGATGTCAGATGTCAGTTGTGACGTTTGTCACAGATGTCTCTCACTATCAACGAAATTGTACAAAACTGGTCTGTTAGTTTTGTTTATAAGTGAAGAATGCATTTTAAAGTAGATATTAATGTTGAAAATGACGAGTAATTCTGATAGCGACACACCAGTGACTCCTAAAAAAGCTAAAATAACTAAAAAAAATATTTATTTAAATTTAAACGTTGATTGTCAAACAAGCTTTGTAACATTTAAAGACAACAAAAAATTGTTAGCGTGTGCTAAAAGCACACAAAAATAAATACGTGTTTAAAGCAATAAAAACATAAAATTTGAAAAATACTTTTTTTTTCCTAATACTTTATTTTTTTCCTATCCAAACCACTTTATACGTTTTTTTTGTCAAAAAAAGTTGGCAACCCTAGTAGTAGGTATAATAAACCTTACTAAATAATTTTTATTTAATAAATATTTTAAGCCCTTTGATAGATAGGGTCTACATATTTTATGGGATTCTCTTGATAAAGCTTATACATTGCACCATGAAGGAATTACTGACTCTTTGGAGTCCAGTAACATGTACATAACTAACTTGTGCTCGTTCCTAGTATTTACAGAATGAACATCACTATTTTTAATAATAAAACAAACAAAAAAATAAAAATACAATTAAAATGTGACATCAAATACGTCTCCAAGTCAGCAAAATGCTGCAAAGGCAGCGCTGGTTTTCAGTTGGAGCCGTGCGATTTCACTGACAAGTCGGTGTGTGACACTCCAATTACTAGTTACTACGAGTTACACAGTTATTAACAATTACGAGTTAGATAACGTACACACATACAATTACTAACCTAGCTAAATTTAAAAGTTAAAATTTAGGGCATATATACGTCCCAATGATGGGCTTAGGCTCATTTCTTAGAGGGATTCGCCACGCTGCCTCAATGTGTGTTGGCGAACTTGACATGTCTTTGAAATATTTTTTATTTTATTTCTCAGACATGCAGGTTTCCTCACGATGTTTTCCTACACCGCCGAGCACGTGGTAAATCAGCACTTCAAATTGCAATTAACAATTTCATTGATGCTGCTGGGGATCGAACCCGAATTGCTTGCGTAATGTGAATGCGAGCGCTCAACCCGTTAGCTAACACTTCTCCTAGCTAACAGATGTATGAATATTATTATATATTATAGAATATATACGACGGAATAGCTTTTGAGCTACCATGTTTAAATTTATTTTACTCACACAAAAATGACGCATACTAGTCATAACGTTCAAATGCGACTAAAAACACAATTACCCTCATTAGGACAGTGGTCGTTAACGCGGTTGCTGGTTTCGGGTTCAAATCCCAGTCCGGAATAAAGTCAGTTGTTAGGTACGGATGGCCGTCCCATCGTAGTGTGGGAGTGAGGGAATAGAGAGTGCTTGTGCACACACTCGTGCACTATAATCCTGTCCTGCGCACATGGCTAGTCTCCGTAGAGATCGGCCATAAAGCGACTAAATTTCTCTGAACGTTAATACTTGATAACAAAAGGAATTAATTTATAGCACGTAATAAAACCACGCTTAAACTAGATATTTGATTTCATACATCGGTGGCTCGGCTATGTATTACTTAATTCTTGATTTTTCCATTACCTTGTTTTAAAGCACTAACTGAAGATAATAACTGCATTAATTTAATCACATTCTAATTCATTGTAATTTTTTCTTCTTTCTTTTGAGTGCCATTTAATGAATGTTGTAATGAAAATGTACTGTTTAGTCCAATGCTGAAGATAGGTGTCCAACATGGAATGTCACAAAACACGGTCCTGAACCTTCTGCATCTCTTAGCAGGTCGTGACTCCATTTAGTCAGATAAGCCTTGGATTGGATACCTTAAAACTAGTCTACTGGCTCGATATACCCTTCAAACAGTGACACAACAGTACATGCACTGCGTATTAAGAGGTTAGTGTCGTAGGTAGGCGAACTTCCAGGAAGAAACAAATCCTACCACCTAGTATTTTATATTTTTTATAAAAGAGGGGGCAAACGAGCATGCGGCTCACCCTTAGGGCTCACCTAATGGTAAGTGACTACCGCCGTCAATGAACAACCGCAAATGTATATGGTAAGTGGATTTCGTGGCACATAGATACGAGGGTGGATTGAAAAGTACTCGGCCTAACCAAGAAAATAAACACATACTAAATCAGTTATATTTTTATTTTTCTACATAATCACCATCAAGTTTAATACACTTTTGCCACCTCCCCTTCCAAGCATTTAGACCGTTGAAAAAAAATGATTCTTCCTTAAAGTCAAAATATGCGTCTACAGCTGCTTTGACCTCGTCGTTTGTCGAAAATCTTTGACCTCCCAAGTGCTTTTTTAGGTTAGGGAACAGAAAGAAGTCTGATGGTGCCAGATCAGGTGAATACGGCAGATGCGGTAACGGTTCAAAGCCACAGTTGTGAATTTCAGCCATTGACTGTACTGACGTGTGAACCCGGGCGTTATCTTGATGAAACAGGACTTTTCTTCTGAGCATTCCTCGACGTTTTTCTTTTATTTCCTCTCGTAAATGACGTAGTAAGGTGCATTAGTAATCAGAGTTTATAGTCTGACCCCTTTCAAGATAATCAATCATAATCACACCTTTCGAGTCCCAGAATACTGAAGCCATCACCTTATTTGCCGACAAAATCGACTTAGCCTTTTTAGGGGGTGGTGAACCAGGTCTTCTCCACTGTTTTGATTGTTGTTTTGTTTCCGTTGTACAGTAATGAACCCATGTTTCGTCCATAGTAACAAAACAATTCAAAATATCATCTGCATCGGCTTCAAAAAACTCCAAACAGTCGCGTGAAATAGTCAATCGCGTCCTTTTTTGTTCAACTGAAAGCAGTCGCGGAACCCACCTCGCAGACACCTTGTGGAAACCCAACTTGTTGACAATGATGTTTTGAGTTCGTTCATAAGAGATGCCTATAATCTCGGCTATCTCTCTAATTTTTAATCTGCGGTCTCCCATTATTAAATCAAGTACTTTTTTAATATTTTCGTCAGTTGTTGACGTCGAAGGCCTTCCAGAGCGGGGTTCATCTTTCACACTCTCTCTACCACGCTTAAATTCTGCTATCCATTTTTTGACGGATGAATATGACAGAGCACAATCGCCTAATGTACTGACCATCATGGATGGCTTTTGATGATAGCACCTTCTTATGGAGGTACTTAATGACGGCACGCTGCTCGATTTGCTCCATTCGCGGAAATTATGTCCGATTACTTTGTTAATAAATTTATAAAATCACAACTAATTATCGCACACGTTTCGAACTTCACGCAATGAACTAGTTTGAACTGAACTAAATAATGTAGGTAGATTTGATTTTTAGAATTGAATGGATCTGTGTTAGGCCGAGTAATTTTCATCCACCCTCGTATCTACATTTATCCTCGATCAAGAATCAAAATTTATACGTGGTAGAGCCACGCTGCAGCCATATTATAGCACGTTTGGTCGGTTCGACCAGGGTAGAACCATGCTCTCACAGAATATCAGCGTAAATTATCAGATTAATGCGGCTCCGATTCACGAGGTGATTCGGAGAAGATTCTACCTTGTCCTCAAGGGTGACAACACATTTGTTTCTTTTACTATAATTAGGATAGACAACGTGCACGCGGTCCACCTGATGCTAAGTGGATTTTGTGGCTCAAAGAAATCATAAATGTAGATGTAATTTCTCAGATGTAATGATCTAATATATAAAAATTATCAACATATTGTTTGCACTTCTGTGAAGGGTATAGGCATAGTTCTACCCTGTAGGTGGCGCTGTTGAAGCATCCAGATATCACCCGTACGACGCCGGGGCATATAGCTAGTAAAAAAGCCGGAGTTCATTTTTATTAAATTCTGAACGTGATATGTTCTGCATAACAAAATTGCGGTTTGAGTTAGAAGTAAATATAACGTATAGTATATCGATATGATAAAGTTATAATGAAATGAGTTACAGGCATAACTTTGCGTTCTGCTTACGTGATGGTATCCTACAGAGCGTTCCATTTGCCATAAGTACGAAAACTGGGGCAAACACGTGCGCTTCAGCTATGGAACTGTGTGTACTAGAATCGATTTGGTGCAACGGATTTTAAACTAAGCCATTCCTAATAATCGATTTAATGTATTTAAAGGTCAAAGGATGAACCTATGCACGGCATACTTAATAAACTGTGTAAGTAGACTTATGCTTCAGATTTCTCAAAACATAAGTTTTTTAACTACCGTTTTGGGTAAGTAAACGTTTCGTTAAGATTTATTTATCGGTACACACACCTAAATAAAATTTAAGTGACTGTCTTTTATATTAGGAGTTATTTGTACAACATTAAGACACAAAAAACCGTTTTAAAAAGATCTCTCTGTTTAATAGCTGCTTAAAGCTGCTGAAAATAGGCTTCCCCCATTTTTTTCTCATAGGGGGAACATTTTCCATAGTTGTCACACTTGGAAACCGCAGTTATTTTTTTTTTTAATCACTGCGCTGAAAATATTCTAGAAATACCATCTGCACATTCCAAAGTTCCCGCATACCGAGATCTGAATCAGTTCAACGTAACACGAACGGGCCTTAGGCCTTAACATTGATTGACGGCTCGAGTGTCGCTTCGTCTAATATCTCGTGTCACACAGTAGAGATTATCTAGGATTACGACCGTCCATTCATAGACGACCTCTCCTTCCTCTTCGAAATCTATATTAATTAGGTATGGTATATTACACTTTATTTTATTCTCAGGGCTTTAAGTTATATTTGTTATATGAAAACACCCTGTCAAGTGTTCTTTGTGTGAGAGTCGCGAGAAACCCGGATTTTGATTTTTTTTGTGTATTTGAGTGGGTCTCTAGATGGTTTAGATTTACAACTGGACTCGGTAGGTGGCGCTGCGGTCGAGATCCAGAAATCACCCGCGCGAAGTCGGGGCGGATCACTAGTACGTATAATATATAAATTGGTGGTTTATGTTCGCCTGATATCCAGACAATCTACGAAATGACATCTACGTCGAATTATTACTACGTTTAATTTATGCACAATTATGTAATTATAACATAAAAAAGTTTCTATCATAACTGGTACTGCAGTGTTTAATTATGAACTAGCTGTTCTCTGCGACTTAACCAGCTTGTTATTCATATTTTTTTAGGTTTTAATTGTTTTGCCGGAGTAATAATTATTTTCTAAAATAAAAGTATGTTACTCCTTATAACAGCAGCTATCTGCCAGTGAAAGTCCCGTTAAAATCTGTCCATCCATTTCGTAGATTAACTTGAACAAACAGTCAGATAGACAAGAATAGTAAACACTGTTTTTTTATAAGCACTTCTATATGCATTTAGTAAAAAGTTGTTATTTTGACATCACAGACACTTCAATTTTGTTTATTTGTATATATAAATTACGTAAATAAATGGCACACTAATCGAATTGTACAATTGATCAGGTCCATAGAATACTATAATATAATATACAATAGAATGGCTGTCAACTTTATATTGTACGAGGATTGTCGTCGCCAAACCCGATTCGCTGTGTTGACAGAGTAAATTTACACATATTAGACTTTTGATTAATGTTCAAGATCATCATTAAAAAAATCGTTTAAATTTTAATACATATTTATTTGTAAATAGGGTGCGATTTGGCATATTCTAAATAATTTGCATGCGAAATTTGGAAACGATTGTTACGTCAAAACACATCTTGTGTTGACATTTATACGTGTGAATTAACGTGTTAGTGACATTTTAGTGGTTACGCGGGCTCCGCCCACTCCTCCGTTCTATTATGTGTATTATAGTATTCTATGATCAGGTCAATATTTAAAAAAAATATTGTAGAATAAGCGTGACAAACGAGCACACAGTCCATGTGATGGTTAGTGGATGCTGTAGCCCATAGACATCTACGTTTAACCTAGATTAAGAATCAAAATACAGATGCGTTGTCACTCTTTAGGACTAAGACTGAATGCCTCGATTCCAGTAAAATGTCTCTGGTTCTCTACACTCGCCATACGAAACAGCAGCGCAACATCGCCATTACACTGTCTTTGTAATGTATATAATTTAAGTGGACAAAATATAAAAACTGTGCAAAAGTTTTATCTACAGCTTGAACACTATAATATAAGTACGTTATAAATAAATAACTAAAGGCAAGGATTTGACCAAGAACCCTGATACAATAATTAATTTGCGTCTACCGAAAGGATCGAAAGGTACGGTACCAGTTAGCGATCGTATGTACCGACTCTTACATTTGAAAATGAATCAATATAATATCGCAATCGCATTTTAAAATGAAATAAAAAGAAGAAGTTTTGTCGATTGTCAGCAAATGACACTTAAAACTCGTAATTATCCTTTTTTTTTAAGTGGCGCTACGAGCCACGTCGAAAACTGTCGACAGGTCGACTAAAATAAAAACAAAACGGGACATCGGACTAAATTAAAATTCTAGCAAAACTAACAGAACAACTTATCTCCGTGACAGTGGTTTCGTTTTACGATGTATATTGTATCGATCACAACTTTACATTGAAATGTAAAAATTTTGTATGACAATTTGTTTTGTTTGATTTATTTACGGGTAGACCAACAGAAATAAACTAATCTTTTAAAGAATTTGTACGGATGACACACGAGACTACAGTCCACCTGATGATAAGTGGATGCTGTTCCCTATAGACTGTTACATTTCTATCTTCGATTAAGAATCAAAATCTAAATTCATTGTCACCCAGGACTGAAATAAAATGCCGCGTTACCAGGGGTCTCTGTTTCTTTACCGTCACCATACGAAACACAGCAGCATTAAGCTGCAATTCATTAGGTACTTCTTTCTTTAAATGTAGCGTATCGTTTATAAATGTCTTTTCGCTTAATTCATATATAGAAGAACAATATTTAAGGTTACTTTATTTTTATAAGTGCATAACAGTCCACTGTTGTTGATGGGGCTCTCTCGTTGAAAGATTAGTCGTAATCGCCACGCTTAAAAAAACTTTTGCTGCTTCCGTCCGAGTATTTACGTCTATCATATGAATTAAAGTGTGGTACATAGCGCCATCTAACGGATGATATTTCTGACCTTTAGTATAGTTTTGTCTTAGGATATTAACGGGACGAAATGATATTAATTACTACATACTACATTCTACTACACATTCCATTCCATTTTTGGTTCTTTTAAAATGTTTTGTAAAGAAAATGTTTCCATAAGTTATTTTATTGCATAATCAAAGTAATAATATTATTGCAAAATAACACATGCAGAGTCAATCAAATGTTTTATAGAATTAGGGTGACAACTAACACACGTCCACCAGTTGGTAATTGGATACTGCGGTCCATAAACTATCTATCCATGATTAAGAACAAAAAGCAAACGCGTTGTTACCCCAGTGGACTAAGATGGAAAGTCTCGCTTTATTATTACGAAATGAGTGCATTATTAGTCGTTTACTGTTAATATTTTTAAGCAAGCTGACGATAATATAGACGTAGTTGTATTTATCTCAACGTACGCATTGGAACCTTTCGATACGATTTATAACTGTGTTAATATAATTACCGAAATTTACTTCTCTATAATGTTGTGTGTCCGTTAGTATTTATGGTAGCACTAACGCTGGTATTAGGTGAATTTACGATCCTGTGACGTCTATTTTATTAACCTTACATAAGTTTTGTTCGTGGAAGAGCCATGCTACAGCTATATTATGGTTGTACCACGAATGGGTCGTCTCGAACGGGGAAGGACCACGCTCTCACAGAATACCAGCTTAAAATGGCAGCTTTATGCTGCTGTGTTTCTTATGGTGAGTAGATTAACCTGAGAACCTTTTTAACTGGAAGCGAGGCATTTCATCGTAGTCTTCAGGTGGGCAACGCATCCGCATTTTGATTCTTAATCGCGGATAAATGTAAATGTATATGGATTAAATAGGTGAATTGCATACTCGTTTATCACCCTCATTCTATAAATAAAGATAAATTAAGGTTATTCATCTAGCAGATTCATAATATATATATTAAATATCTCATCACAGTCAATATCATCCCTTCCAACGAATTACGTTAATATTTTCCTCGTATTGACATAAAAATGTAATTGCAAACGGAATACATTTTTGTACACGTATGTAACCTATTTCATTGCGAGAACATGTGTAAACAATCTCGAAGTATATATCGTCTGAATTAATGTGTAAGGAGAAAGTCTTTTCGAAGATTGTCGCCGTGATTTAGAAGCTTCTATTTGCATGACAATGTTTACGATGAGTGCCTACGTGTTGGATGTACTGGAGAAAGACTGCGAGGGTTTCGTAACGTTAGTAAATTCGCTGAGAGGGGAAAATAATATTTCTGTAGCGGCAATCTATTAAATTGCAATTTTTATAACCGTTATAAACGAGCCAAACGAGCTAAGCGTCCACCTGATGGTAAGTACTGCTTTATTCTCATTATATTCCAGCTCAATGGAGCAAGAGCCATATTTTTAACCGACTTCAAAAGAAGGAGGAGGTACTCAATTCGACTGTATTTTTTATGTGTGTTACCTCAGAATTTTTTTCTAGGTGAACCGATTTGGATGATTCTTTGTTTATTTAAAAGGCTTCTCCTGTGGTCTCATATAAGGTTGATCAAGATCTGACCAGCAATTTTTAAGTTATTCTTTATAGTGCGTATTTAATTGACCTCGACTACATTTATGATGTTCTCACTTTATTCAAGTGTAAGTCGGTTGTGCAACATTATTAATTTTACCACTTGTTACTAATTTCAAGCTAGTGCTTGACTGTATATATATATATATATATATATATATATATATATATATATATATATATATATATATATATATATATATATATATGTTTATAACTTTTATTTTAATATATTAATTACATTTATATATACATACATACATATATAAACGCTGGTGCCTGTTATCCAGAAGGATAGATGGAGATTACGGACTTCCATTTGGCACGATCCTGACACACATGACTAGCTTCTTTCTAGAAGGGTGGCATTTCCAGCAGTGGACTTGTGAAGGGCTGTAACGATGATGATGATGATGATGATTATGTTGCAGCAGCCACTAACCACACATGGATTATTAGCTGGTTAGTCAGTCAGTTACACTTGAACGATATGTTCATAGCAATTGTACGATATTGTACAAGGATAAGGATGAACAACGAGCACACAGTCAACAGGTGGGTAATGGTTGCTGTGGCCCATAGACATCTACATCTATCCTCGATTACAAATCAAAATGCAGATGCGTTGTCACCCGTGAGGACTAAGGTGGAATGCTTCGTTTCTAGTAAAAAGGGTCTCCGGTTCCCTGTACTCATCATACGAAACACAGCAGTATTAAGCTACTATTTTACGATGGTATTCTGTAAGAGCGCGGTCCTTCCCCGGTCGAGCCGACCCATTCGTGCTACAACTGTACTAGTAATATAGCTGCAGCATGGCTGCACCACGAATTAATTTCATTATATACAAAATTTGCACAGCTAACGTGTTTAAACCAAATTGTATACAGCAATGCGACAAATTAGCAAATATATATTGTAACTAAAGTGATAAATTAATAGCTTTGGTTTGCGATACGTAGTTTCCATAAGGCAGTATGTTAATTGGTCTACTGGGTGTTGTCTGTTTGATAATTTAAATGCATTTACCAGATTAATGTGAATTATTGTTATTTGTCCGACAGCGGGATTCTCTTACGTGGTAGAGCCATGTTGCAGCTTCAGTGTGGTTGCAGCATGGATCGGCTTGACCAAGGTAGGACCACAGAATACCAGCGTAAAATAGCAGCTTAATTCTGCTGTGCTTCGTATGGTGAGTGTAGAGAACCGGCTTAATTGAAGATAAATGTAAAAGTCTATGGGCCACAGCATCCACTTACCATCAGGTGGACTGTGTGCTCGTTTGTCACCCTTATTCTAAAAAAAAGGAGCTGGACTTAAAAGTTGAGGACAAGGTTCAAATTTTAAACGCGCACAAGAAGAATCTGAATTGCGTCACGCACCAAATTAAAGTGAGTTGTGTTAGATGTACAAATCAAACTCAATACATTTAATAAATATTAATTATATTCAAAAGGGTTCGAACCCCGACGGCACCAATTAAATTGTTAATTGCCATTTTAAGTGCTGATCTACCACGTGCACGGCGTTGAAGGAAAACATCGTGAGGAAATCTGCTTGTCTGAGAAATAAGAAAAAAAAATTTAGAACACATGTGAAGGTCGCCAACACGCATTGGGGCAGCGCGACGGATATTTCCTTGCCATAAAACCCTCAGATATGAGGGGCGGCCTGTGCCCAGCAGTGGGACGTTAATAGGCTGTAACTTTAATTAATTTTAGCTAAGCCACATTCTGACGATATAAAAATATTAGTCAAGCTTTACAAGGTGAAGTTCTCGGATCGATCACTCACTTCTCAATGTGATTGATCTGGGAACTTTTCATTTTGCTTTTTGTAACTAATTGCATATCTTCTTCAACTTTCTGTAATTAATTATTGATTTGAGAACTTTATAATGTAATAAGTTTAAGTATACCTTATGTTATTGTTTTTTTTTGGTGATGAATTAACGGAGCGACATATTCGTATTGTGAATAAGCTCATTAATAAAGAATAAAAAAAAACTTTAACTTTTATCAATTTTATTTCGACGATGTAAGATAAACGATGTAACGATGTTTAAAATGGCGGATTGTTATGAAAATTGATGATCAGAGAGTGAAGTTGTCAGGTCTTTTCTCCAAGCATAGCACTACTCTTTAATAAATACATGTAAAGAGATTTTGATTTATTCTTTGAAGTGTTCTTATCTTATCAGAAGATAACATCGCATTTATTAAAAGATGTTTAAACTTATAAAAAATTACACCTAGAACTCAATAATTTTGAATCCATTCAAACACAGTTCCTCTATCTGCCAACAGATGGCGCTGTGTGTATTAAATACAGTTCAATGCACCGGGTGAGGCGCACGCGTGACCAATCAGTCTATTCAATGCTTCCATGTTCGTTTTTTTATTCATTCAACCCAATTTCGTTTTTATCCACGAATATTAACGTCTCGGACGTTTGACATCAAAGCGATTATGGTATGACGAATTGAAGTAAGAAATTTTTGATTTCACGACTAATATTTAACAATGTAGGTACATATACAACTCCAGAATCAAACTAATTATTCTATTATAATATGGTTTCATTTGGTTTTATTTACCTCATATTCAAAAATCGATTTTGTTTAAATGAAAATTAATAGAGTATTGACAATATCGTCGACTGTTCTTGAGATTATGCAAAATAAAAAAAAATCACTAAGAAGAAATTACAAAAATTAAAAATATCGATCTCATTCACAATGACTAACAAATTAATTAAATTGTAAATATTTAATCAAACATTACGAACGTTTTATTTTTGTATAATACAACCTATGCACAGAATATATAATATATAAAACCTATGCACAGAATATTAAAAAATATAGCGAATTATTTTAATGAATTCAAGTGTAATTAGTTAAGTAGTATATATTGACAATTACATATGTTAAATTGGTGCGTCCGGTAGCGATCGTCATATTCACACAATAATAAAATTGTTTTGTCGAGACGATGGTTCATAGATATGTTAGGATGCGATAGATGTCGCTATAGTCAAGTTATTTATAAATAACTTTACTATTCCTATATTATTTACGGGGCAAAATGATTCACAATATAATACGATGTTAATGTTATTATTGCTATGTTATAGTAATATGACTTAGTGCCAAAAAAAGAAGATCACAAAATCTGTATCCGATATTAAGTGTTCGAGTTATTAATGCATTTTATATTTATACTGGTAAGAGTCCATAGTGAATTCGGAGTGAAACTCATGGCGTCATCGACGGGGAAGGGTTGAAAAACTTCTGTCGGGCCAACAAACATGTGTAAAAGGTTAGTACCTATTAAATAATACATACAATATCATCCAATAAACTACGTCATCAATCAGTACGCACGCCTAAACAAAACCCGCACCGGTATGTTAATAGGTGTTATCCATTCACAAGCCTATTGTCCCGGAAAATTGAAAAATAGTAGCGGCATACTGTATTCATATATTCATTGGGCACACATGTTCCCAACACCGCGAGATATCAATGTTTATACTAAATCAATGTTTATATTTTCGTGAAAACAATGGTACATTATGTATATACGTCTTAAAATATTACATTTCTAAGCGACTAGTCGCTCTTAAATAGATGTAATTACACGGTAATATTATCTATACAGTATTGTAACTCGGCCGTATCTTTCAAATAAATGCCTACAGTCGTGCGGCACGTAAACATGTGATAGGGCTACCTGCCTCCAGCATTTTTACATTTGCCTACTTTGTGTTTCCATTTAGTTTTATGATTGTAAATATACTTTTATATAAACAAATAAAATAGGTACTTTGTGAATTGAATAGGAAGTGTTCAATAAAAATGCGTGTCGTTTTTTGATTGGTAGATTTAATTAAAAAACCATGTTTATGTTTGAATAACACATCGGTTAAATTTTGCGACCGAAAAATATTTGCACCTCGGGTGAGACTTACGAAATGCTTCATTATTAGATTTTTACATATAAAAAACCCGCTTTCTAATATAAAGTTAAAAATAATATAAATTAAAAACTATTTTGGGAAACATGGACAACGTGGAGAAAAGGAATATCTTTTAATTGGTTATAGATACCTGCAGCTACTTTACAATTTATAAGTTTGTTTTTAAATGAAGTTCAGATTTATTATATCTTTATTTCTGTTCTGTTATTTATTTCCTCCATTTTTTTTATATATTTCACAAAATCATAACCGCGACACAGTCTCGACTGTCTGCATGCCGAGCGCATGCCGAGATCGAGGCGCGTAGGTATAGCTCTCGCTTCGTCCGTTTGTATGAAGTTGGAATACTGTATAGATAATATTACCGTGGTAATTATTTATATGAAGGCTATATCATATATACATATAATAAACGACGACGATATTATTGTCTTTACGGCAGACTCAGAGAGTAGAGGGCCTTAGGACCTCGCTTAATGAATTCAACAGTGTCTCCCAGCGCGTAAGTCTTAAAATGAACATGGACACAACAAAAGGTCATGTTTAATGTCAATGTCACACCTATCAGGGTAGTTGTTGAGATCACTACATCCGAAGTTGTCATTGTTGTTCATTGTCAAAAATTCACTTTTTATTGTAAGGATTGTTTAGTCCCTGTCTAAGTTTGTAAACGAACGCAGAACCAATTACTGCAATATAACTCGGAACTTTAAGAACGACGACGCGACGAATGAGATAGATATTTGAATCGTTGCGTTCTCGATTGTATTTTCATGGGTGTAAAATAAAAAATCGCATCAAGTAATTCGAAGACTGGTTTGTGCAACGAAGACTGTTTGAACCCAGGACATTAAACGGTTTCATCGTTGCAATACACAAAACGGTCTTTGTAAACGGTTCGTCGTCACAACGCCCACCCCAAGATCCGAGAAGTGGTCCTACACTGCTGGCCGTATGGGGAAGCATGCATCTTCGTGAGCGGCGTTACTTGCCATCAGGTAAGCCGCATGCTTGTTTGTCATATATACAAAAAAGCTCGAAGTCTCTAAGCAAGCTATGCAGAAGGATACGCTCGGAGTTTTCCTGCACGAAATACTTCATTATGAGGATATCCGCAGTAGAACCAGAATAACTGACATAGCTGAACGAATAAGTAAGCTGAAGTGGCGACGGGCCGGTTATATCTCGAATCGACAAACGATAGGGAGGAAACGTCCTTGAGTGGCAGCCCCGTACCGACAGGTGAAGTGTAGGGAGGCATCCTGTAAGATGAAGTGACCGACCCCGCGCAGTTATCAAAATAGGAATGAGATATCATTTGTTAAAAATCCGACAAGTTGAAGAGTTACATGTGGACATTAAAACTTCCTACAATATACCAGCTAAACTATCTTATACCAGCTAAAATATCGTTGTATTGTACCAAGGAGTAAAAAGGCTAAAGATTCCAAACAATATTGTAACAATGATGTCGACATTTACGATAAGTCTGTCATTAAGCACGGACCCCGAGAACAACTATTTCCACACATGGAACGCAACGTTATTTTAAATCGTTATCTCGTCGTTACTACAGTATAATTAATGTGTAACCCAATTTCACCGTGATCCAACATATGTTTACCACTCGTTGCCAAACTATCACGCTCATCAGTTGAGTCGCAATCACTCGTTGTTAACGGCATATCCTCGGAACACTAGGTTTAATTAGTCTGTTATTAATTTATTGTATGGTAAATACGAGGATATTCAATAACTTCCTAGAACGATATGAAATATTAATGATTTTGTGGATCGAAAACAATTATTTCTCCGTTAGTCCGCTCACGTGTAAATAATGCTATTGAATATATTCTGCCGATGGAACGTAAAATCCCTCCCAAGTAAAACTTGTACAGTATTTACTACTTAATAGAAAATGTTTCTATGTGTGTTTCGTACATTGAAATATCTATATTTAAATGTAATATTACTCGGAAAAAACGACATCCGATTGAAAAGAAAGTTTCTCAGCAGTCAACCTGTAAACGCGACACCTCACCACTGGTCTGAGTGACGACCTGCAAACATGCGGAATGCCGATAGGTAAAGGTGACTCAGGACAGAGTTTTGTGACATTCTTTTAGAGAGCTTATTTTCACCAGTGGACTGGTAGAAGGTTTAATGATAATGGTAATAACATTGTTATAATGCAGAAACGTAAAATTAAGCTTGTAGAGCCCCTTTTGACCTAGGATTTAATCGGGGCTGGTACTACCTTACAACCTATTTCCATCACTATGTAGTGGTACACTTACTAAAGTACTTCTGTGGAAAGGTATGAGACCCAGTATAAATAGAGGACGTGAAGCATTCCATCTTAGTCCTTAGAAATGGCAACGCAAGTTTTGAACATCACGCAGATCATGCAGAGATTAAAAAGCGTAAGGCGTGTTCGGTTTCCATTAAACATATTTTATGTAATTTTAGATAGGTTTCTATTTATTGCATGTCATTAAAAAAACTGCTGGTCAGATCTTGATCACATTTATATGAGACACATGAGAAGCATCAGCTTTCAAATGAAACAAGAATCATCAACATCAGTTCACCTGGAAAAAAGTTATCAGATAGCACACATAAAAACTACGGTAGAATCAAGTACTTCCTCATTTTTGCAGTCGGTTAAAAAGTAACAGTCCTAAGCCATCAGCATGAAATGTATTGTTTAGAAGAATACAGTAAATATATATAGAGGACGAAGTAGTAAGCTTTCTCGCGAGACAATACATATTTACCCATGGGTCCTCTCTAGGGCAAATGCCTTGAAACTAATTACTGTATAAGAATATAGACAAAATATAAATTACAGAAAAAGTTATAATAAAAGTTTTCCTATCTTATACAACAATTCAAACCAAACATCCAATTCGTAACGTCCGAACAACGATTTTATAACAACGTCCTAGTTGGCATCAACCACTGCTAATACAACCTAAAAAGCCGACGTAACTATGAAAACTGGCATTCAGGAGGATTTATACTCGACAATCGCGTAAGAGTATCGCAATAAACCGTACGAAAAAGCTATAAGCTCAGTCAGGGGTCCTTTAAAACCAATTTGTATTGGCTTTACGATAACGTCTGAGGTATCAAACAATGAGTGAAAGTATTGTGTTTTTATAACGCTTCAAGTTTCATCGTTTATCTAACCATAACACTTTTATTGGGCATCATAAAATTTGTAACCAATAAAGCACTCTTCCCGTCGCGCGTCGCCTCCAGTCCGTATTGGTTCCCTCGTAATTGTAGACCTTGCGCAACGCCGTTAAGAAATGTATTTTTCGATTTGTAAGTATACGCTTTGTTTGTGTGGGACAGACAATTAGGGCTCGATGTTTTCGTTTCTGATGACATTGTGTTTCTGGGAATTGCGTTGTTTTGTTTAACACACGTGGGAGTTCCATCCCGGTTGGCGTGAGTGTCGTTTGGGTGCATGTGTCGACCTCGAGTTAAATTAACCGGAAACATAAGGGGAAATATTTAAGATTCCGTGCAGGTTGGCTGCAGTCTCTCAGAAAGTTAAACACGCTACCCTGTTATTTATAAGTGGTTATTTAAAATAAACCTCGAAATCGGATATCGTAAGACTGTTTTCGAATATACACTCACCGGCACGGAAACTTGGCCAAGCGGTTATCTCGCGATAGCAAAAGCTTTAAGTGTTTCTGATGAATGTTTGTTATGCAAGTATGTCAAAAAATGTTTACCCTCAAGTTCAAGAGGGTAATTCATTATGTTTAAGTGCACCATGACGAATTCTTTAATTTTTAGTTGAATCGGGTCATTTGAGCGACTAAGTTCACATTTTAAATTTGTGTGTTGTGAAAAGTTTACTGTAAGGTTATTCAATTATTGTGATCTTGTGTCTTAATTAAATAACTAAAGGTGCTTTAAAGCCAATAAAAATGCCATTAACACCAGCACAAGTTGCACAAGCGGTAGCATTGATTGACCAAGGGCTGACACAGCGTGAAGTTGCTATTGTGCTTAACGTACCACGGTCCTCAATGCAGTATTCACTGAAACGATACCAGGAGACAGGCCGCTACACCCGCAGGCCAGACAGTGGGGGCGTAAGGTGCACATCGGCCCGGGACGATCGTTTTATTGTTATGGAGATTTTGAGAAACCGCTACCTGACCGCTGTTGAGATACGCCAGCGGCTCCAAATCGCAAGAGGCGTTAATGTTAGTGAGCGTACGGTGAGAAGACGAATGGAGGAAGTGAATTTAAAAGCTCGTAGACCAGCCGAGGTCCAGAACTTCTCAGACAGCACCGAGTAGCCCGACTTCAGTTCGCAAGAGAACATGTCAATTGGACCCACGAGCAATGGGCTAGAGTGTTGTTCACAGATGAGTGTCGAATAGCTTTACGTGCTCCAGACGGTCGAGAACGAGTGTGGAGAAAAAGAGGAGAGAGGTTTCTACCCATTACCACCACCCAAACTGTGAGTTTCCATGGAGGCTCAATAATGGTATGGGGAGGTGTAAGTTCCGACGCACGTACAGAGTTGGTCATCGTCGATAATCGGCTTACAGCTACTCGATACATCGAGGAAGTTCTTCAGGAGCACGTAATGCCTTATTCGGGATTCATTGGACACGACCAATTCCTCCTCATGCACGATAATGCACGCCCGCACGTCGCACATTGTGTAGAGGAATATCTGGAAGAGGTTGGAATACAAAAATTACAGTGGCCAGCTCGTAGCCCGGACTTAAATCCAATTGAGCATGTATGGGGTATGCTCAAAAGAAAGATAAAGTCCAGCTCCAAACCGCCACAAACTCTAAATGAGCTCCGAAATGCAGCGCTGGCCGCTTGGGACAGCATACCGCAAGTTGATGTCAGAAACATCATTCAAAGCATGCCAGATCGAATGCAAGCGGTTATCAGGGCTAGAGGAGGAAACACCCGATATTAAAACTGATAGACAATAAAGAAACAGACTTAATTTTTAACTTTGTAGTGTTTTTAAAGTGACAATGGAAAGATGTTAATTTTAGTGAAAACATGTTATCTTGAAAAGAAAAATTTCGGTGAAATAGACATTAAATTTCTATGTTCTAAAACCATTAGAGACACTTATTGAATGCATCTACCCTTAATTTACTGTTAAAAAAACGTTTCAGTGCAAATAATCAGCAAATTCACGAGTGGCCAAGTTTCCGTGCCGGTGAGTGTATAATAAAACCATTATGCGATTCGTACCACCCGCAGTCAGTCGATACTGCTATTTTTAATTAATAAAACATGTCGAAACCTTAAACAATGCAATGCGAATAATGTTTTACGATTGGAATAAAAGTTAAAAAAGTTACAGCCTATATACGTCCCACAGCTGGGCACAGGCTTCCTCTCATTTCTGAGAGGGTTTTAGGGCAAGTAAGTGTCCGCCGCGCTGCCCCAATGCGTGTTGGCGAACTTCACATGTCTTCGAAATATTGTTTTTCTTATTTCTCAGACTTGCACGGCTCCTCACGATATTTTCCTTCACCACCAAACACAATTCAGCACTTAAAATTGCAATTAACAATTTCATTGGTGCCGGCGGAGATCGACTCCAGGTTGCTCGCGTACTGTGAAATTTACAGCGAGTGCTAACCATCTGAGCTCTGATTTTTGTCCGGCATTTTGAACTAAAGTAAAGAAGTAAGTAAAGTACAAGGTAATTCACACTTTAAAACATCTTTACCTTAAAAATCAATGTACTTCGTATTTTTTTATTGATGTAGGATCCAAAGTACGACTGCTATAAAGGAGCACAGATAACCAGACCAATATAATCGAAACAAATGCTTACTCGGTACATCAATAGTTTATCTGTACCAGCAATTGCTAAACGGTTCATCTATAATCATCTATAAACTATGGATTTTTTTCTACTACACGGACAGCACCTAAGAACTATTACGGGAACTGTGAAGATGAATTTCATAAAAAAGATTTTAAATTGATTTTTTTCATTTACTTATTAAAGAATACGTGAAATTTATATCTCAATATCCCATGTAGCTTCACCAGCGTGTAAAACGAAGCTCTGAAGACTGTCTGGTACCGGAAAATCGATCCATATGCGACTACCCAAATCTCACAAATTGGTGGTAGATATCAACATTTTCAATGCGATAATAACGTATTCCGAGCGAACTAACCCTCTTGCCGAGTAAGATAGACAAAGCATTCAAGAAGGTATAGGTAAAATTAAAAAAAAAACGCCTGTATCACGCAGCGATCTTAAAAGACTCAATGATGGAAGAAGAAAAATTGAATATACACATCTTTTAAACTTTAATCACACAAAAATAGTTAATATTATTACAGATCAACTGTTAATTATAACGATATAATATCAACATCTGTTCTTTCACATATATTAACAATGATCAGAGAAAAAAAACTTCCATTACCGGTAGCAGATAATATAATCGATAAAAATAACCCTATTTAGAAGTGGATGAAATACAATGGGGGCATGATATTGCAGTTTTCAGCCGCCAAGATGCCTCCAAACAAAAACTTGTTCGTTCACAAAAGGGAAACAAGTGGAGATGTAAATTACGTAAAACGTGAATATGAACGGGCGGGACAGACTGTCTTTTGATAGTGTAATGGGGACGTGCGTGCTGCGGCCGAATTTGGACCGATCGCACGGGTGGTCTGTCGGTCGGGACTATTTAAATATGCTTTTTTTCCTATTATTTGCTATGGTGATTTATGTTTGGTTAGCACGAAGGTGTTGGGACAACACTGGGTGATTTGTTGACTTCGAATGGCCTATCGATATCTATAGAACAAAAAATTTAAGTACCTTCCCAGGCGGGATAAGGCTATTTGGATCAAGCGAAAGTGTTGTTCACTCGAATAAACAAAGGAGGTCACGTTTTTGATATTAAACCTCAAATTATTAACCTCATTTATGTAAAATTAGCTTTTGGACTTAACACAATACGGTAATTTAGGATAAGACTGATATTATGAAATGACTGGTATAGAAAGGAAAATGAATTTAATTGGGAAATTTACCTTCTAAAACGACAATCAGATAGTCATCTTCGGCATAGGACACTTCATCATGTTTTTACGACACTTACATAATTACTCCTGTCGCCAGACAGTCCACTGAGCTGCATTCTGGTTTTCAATATAAGAGAGCCAGTATCATTACAGACTGTTGAAATTAAATGTAATAAATGATTTTATTCAATATAGAATATTGCATAATACTTATTGAAAGTCATTTTTATTTACTACTGTTTCGGAAAAAAACCACAGTCCTGGGAAAAAACAGCAGAAACCCAGCGGGACTTTCTTTTTAAACATATTTCACTTTACAATAATTTATTTTGCGCAATTTTTTAATTAATTTTTGTAGAACCATGGCATGGTGGCGATCACCTCATTCCCAGGGTTTATTTTCATTTATGTTATTCTTTGATATTATAATAACCCTTTTTGTACAATTTTTCTTTAATAAAATATTTAAACTTGTTTAATGACATATTTTGTGCATTTTCTGGGATTTTGTTGTAAAAGCATATTACCCTATAAATGAATTACTATATAAATTAATATATACTATATAAATTAATTACTATGCCAAAGATTTCATCCCGATTCTAAGGATTAAGAACAAATATATCTTCGTTGTTTCAAGTTGTCCATGAGCTTCTGTGGTGACATACCACGAGGATGTTGTAAAGTGGTTAGCTCATTTTGTCTAATATTTATTTCAATTTTCAGATTTTTCTTTTGCTTTTTGGTATGATTGAGATAGAACAATTATATTTAATTGAACTCGCGAGTGTGAGTTCACACTTCATGGTCGCTAATGCTACCTGAATTTATAATCAAGTAAACACATGTTTACTATTGGTGTCCTTTGAACTACAATAAACGAATTATAAATGCTAAAAACGTCCTCACGCGTTTATGCCTCCACTCGATAATTATCTCACGCATACTAATATTTCTTTACTACCAATTCAGATTTTGAAGGTAATAATACTATAACTATTTTTAGATTAGTAATTTTCACAACGTATTTATTAATTAAGCATTACACTTTATCAAAGTTTTTGTGGTTAAAATAAAATATATGTACCATTCTTATTTTGACCCCGAACTCAGATTACAAGCAGAGTTAACATTTCTATAAAACGATCGCCAGTTGTTGGGGCCATATTTTGTTTTACAGGACATTATCGCAAGCTTCTATAAGTCACGTATTCTCTTAAATTACACGTTATGAAACTGCGTCGTTACTTAGGTACTTATAATGCAATGCAATCGTTTTCTAATATTATAACTTAATATTGTCTATAATATAATTTAATGAAGTTATAATTTGCAAGTTAGACTAATATAACACATAATTAACAAATGTAAAAATAACATAATTTTCAAATGCTTTGACTTGAAATTTTATATATGTATAGTATAGTATAAAATTTCATTTTGTAGCTTATTCAAGGTCGAGAAAATGATTTCAAAGCACTGTTTGGATTTCGCCTTCTTCAAATCTTTGAAAAATTGATTTAATTAAATGTATTTAACAAAAACCTTTCAACATCGGGCATTGTTGTCGAATGTAACATTTGAAACCGTTAATAAAGCCGGAATAAATGTTAACAGTCGATAACAAACAAGGAAAAATTAATTTACTAATTACATCAACGCGTAAACAAATGGTTGGAATGATGTGTTGTGATGATTCATTTTATAATCAGACTAATGAATTGATTTATGAATTCTTAAATATATGCTTTAATATTTACATATTTAACAGCATAGACCGCTGCACTGTATTGGAACTTTGACCAACGAAATATAAAATATGAGAGTTTTATAAATATTGGAATAAGCCGCCATATTGAAGGGTGTTTTAGTAGTTTTAAAACTTTTAAGCAAAATTGATATCAGTGAATCTCCCTATGTGACAAAAACTCCAATTAGAACGAAATACGAAATTTTGCAAATTTTTTTCAAAAAAATCAAATTCAAACAAATGGATAGTTTGTTACCAAGCCAAGCGTAGCCACGGAAACTTTAAAAATATGAAAAGATTAAAAAGACAATAAAATAAATAAGATTTTTACTTTTTCCTTCATACCAAAATATGTAATCCTTTAAAAATTTTCTGTATAAATTAAATATATGAATAATCCTTTATACCGAAATATATATATCTAAATATGACAGTAAAATACGTTATAAAAAATTGTATCGGAAACACTTATTATCCCTGCTACCCTATAGGTACCAAAGATGCTTTTGCAAAAGTAACAGCTAAGATTTCCTGTAAGTAGATAGTCAAAAATTACAATCAATTTGTGAAAATTAAAGGATATTAGGAGTAAATAATCTAATTCTTACAGAATCACTTTTCTAAGGCTCTTGCAATGATTACATAGCAATCACGTTATTGTAGAAGACGCTCTCAATTTGACTGGGCCCTTTATCGCCTTAATTGAACAAATCATCATCAATTTATTTAACCACTTCATTGCTAGCTGTTGGTTCAGTTATCTTAACAAAATAAGCTAAGGCCGTTCACAGTGGTCACTCATTAAGCCTTGCTTATCTTAAACCGATACAAATGTTTCCGTTTTATCGCTACTGATTTCTAACAGAACAGAAAGCTTGTTTGTTTATGTGATTATTGTCGGCCGGTTCGACGTAAAGTATTCTACATGAAGTATGGAACTCTTTTATTTATACTATGGTAATAACAAATAAATTTTACACTTCGTGGATAGTTACAAAGCATAATTATAATTACATTTTAATGTAAAATTTTTACTAAAATGTCATAGCCTAAATTTTTTAAAAACTAAACTAAAAAATAAAAACGTTTTTTTTCGTCAAAAAATTAAGTATTTATCTTCTTATGAATAGAGTAAGTAGACACAATAAAAAGACAATTGAAAAAAAATTAAATAATTAGATTAAAAAGTAAATTCCAAATAATTTGAAAGTTTTAATATCAGTTATTTGGATCCATTAAAGTTTAATAGTACGAAAGTATAAGTATAAGAATACACTAAACTGCTTCGAAATTAATGCATTTGATTGAAAAGTATATTCCAAATAAAACTGGCTACGAAATGAGCTAACGAGTAAATTGGGCGCTACGAGTGTGCAGTCTGCATCAGCCGCATTGCGAACGCAAGTCTCAATTTCCGCACAAAATCACCGAAAATAAAAAGTACTCTTACGTTGATCGAAGAAGCAGCGTTCCAGACCATTCATAACGTAATATACAACCGCATAGTGCACTAAAACACAACTACGTCACCGTTCACAAACGCACGATGTTTAAACACTCAAAACAGAATCACAGCGTGCGTTCCAACTTGGTCACTACACAACGTCTGGGCGGATGCTTAAATAACAATCATAAATTTGTTTAAACCTTGTCGCCGTCTTGGTGGTCGGCGCGCGACTGAAGTGCGCGCGGCGCTGGGTCCGTTCATGGGGGAAGGGGGAAGGGATGCGTGCGTTCGGAATTTACTTCCCACGTGCTCTCCACTACCCGTCCTTTTCTTACAGGACGGGTTAGCTTTTTAAGCGCGGGCCGTCGACGCATTGATACGCCCGAGGCGTTCTGAATCTTGTTTATACATACTGCAGCTAATAATAATGCACGAACAACGCTTGGAAAGTGCGCGTTTGTTGTCGTTTTTGATTTTGCACTTACAATGTAAGTTAGAAGTGTGGTGAATGTTTGTTTATGCAATGCCTGTACGCTTGTTCCGGTCAAGTGCGTAAACTAACGGTCAAGTTATTGAATGATTCGAAAATTAATATACATATTACGCTTATAACTTACATTTGAACTTTGCATTTGCACCTTTCTTTATCTGTATTTTTATGGTGCTGAAGAGGTCTATCCATCCATACATTACAGCTTATAAAAGGCCATTGCTGAACGTAGGCCTCATGGGGGGATTTTGCCATAGTTGCCACGCTAAGCAAGCGGGTTGGCAACCGCAGTCTGAATTGTTGTCAGGAAGACGCTGCTGCTCATCTCTTGTTTAATTTTCACTCTGTCGTCTCTCACGACACCCTCGGGACGGGGGGTAGTAGACATTCTTGCACCGCCACTACACGGTTAGCTAAAGAGGTATCCATTTCAAATCACCATAAATTCCAAGTAGATACTCATTCCATATGGACACTTAGAAATTGTGTGCAGTGTTCTTAAACGCGTAATCCTAAGCAGGGTGCAGTTGGTGTGCACTTGGAAGCACTAGTAATTTTTTCAGTTACTATAGCTTTCAGAAGACATAGGTAATTTAAGATCACAGAATAATAACAGTTTAGGTTTTTATAATAATGGTAGTAGTACTAAATTGCTTAAATATGATTAAAACTAAAAGTATAATTAAAATTCGTACATTAAAATAAATATAGTTTTACAGATTATTAATTATTAAGCAGTGTAATTGTGTAAATGAACTTTGACTCTCTGCAAAATTAAAAAAAACAGGACCTCGTGAAATATAAAAAAGCGTAACAGACAACTCATCTTTACCGTTAACCCTTCTCAGGAATGAGTGGAGTCTGTGTCTCTGATCCTATATAGGTTGTTACTTGATTTTTTTACATCATTTAGTATCCAAAATACCGCAATCATGAAATTTGGGCCATCGTTTTTCTTGTATACAAATTAAATTAAATAAAATTGCCCGTAAAAACTTAAAAAGTAACTAAATACAAGGGTAGTAGATCATATATACTTAACATAATTTGAAATTCCTTCACAATCCCAATCGTTATTTTGGATGCGAACTACGACATCATTATTATTAAAATGTAAACCCACTCATTTATCTCCAGTACCAAATTCCTAAATTCCATTTAGTTATTGCAGCAAAACAGGAATAGATAAAGAACCATTTTAAGCCGTTCACGAAAGAGGACTATGAACATCACTGATAGGATAGACAAAAAGTTAATGCGTTCCCAAAAGCTATTTGTGGTGACCCAGCATAGCCTTATCGGGCCGTCACTCATCGTAGAGTTTTTACGACGTTTTACCAAACCCCAAAGATAGTAGCGGTTGACTCATTGTAGAAAAGTTCGTTTGAGTTTTGATTTATGATGCAAAATGTTTTTATCTCGTGCAGTATCAAGGCAATGTTTTACACAACAGCTTATTTAAGTCCACAGCTGAACACAGGCCTCCTCCAGAGATTACCTCATAGGGAGGATATTTGCCAGTTTTTCCCGTCTGTCGCCTCTTACGGCACTCACTGGATATTGTGGTAGATGTCACAATTAAATCGTGTCTTATTTGTAAAATAAATATTATAGTAAAAAACTTTACGATAGCGTAGAATTTTAAGATGAAATCCCCGCTAAAATGATATTAGAGCAATTAATGAACTTGATTTTTGCTTACCCTGTTTCCTGATATTACTTATACGTCGTTTGGTCTATAACACCATTTACCCCGTGAGTAGGTACTCTCGTCCAATTGTACTATGATAGGAAAAAGACCCGACACCTGTGCTTGCGCTTACACTCAAGCACTTTAATTCTGTTCTGCGCAGATTACTAGTCTCCGTTTAGGCTGGCCGTCTGGAGAACATTATTCTACGCTTCAATAGTACGAAAAAGTGGAAATCAAAATGAGAAGACAGAAAGCTGGTCTCTGATCGGTGACGGTATAACAATCTCCATTATTCCAGAAGTAAATATGTTCGTTCGCTTCTTTATGTGTTCAGAAAAAAAACATACCATTGAAACAATACAATTTAGATTAGCGAGAAATGAATCGTTAAAATCTACTACTAAATAAAGCGACTAAAGACTTTATAGAGCTGTTTATTATGTCAAGCGGTTATTAAGTCAACCGTGTTAACTCGGCGTTACAACTAACAGCAGGAAATCACAAAAACACACACGAAACCCGCCTTACTAATGTTTACTAAGACACACGCTCATCTCTAACTGTGTGCCACGAAACCAAGCGACGGTTCTATTCAACCCCTTAATCACTCCGCGAGAATGTGTCCCCGCTGTTTATTTATTAGATTATATTACGTTGTAATGTGCTTAACACTCTACAGAGGAATCTCTAATGGCTCCTCCAATACCAACGGACCGTGCGAGTAGTTTTAATTGAGAGTGGAATGATGGAGGGTTTAAGCAACATAACGTTTATTACAAAAACATGTCTCTAACTGGGATGCTGTGTATATACATTGCTAAAATAGAAATCAGTAAGTTTTATTCACCTAATATAGTTACAAGAACTTTAAAATACGATAAATATATTTTTCATTATGACTGTTCTGCATGTATAAGACGCTGTTGTTTAAGAAATTAAACAATATTTCGGGGTGATTCGATGCGCATTGAAGCAGTGCGGCGGACACTTCTTAGCCGATTTCCGAAAGGGATTTAGCCTTTTAAACATATTTTGTTCTCAGCAATGAAAATATGTTATTAAATTTTATTCTATTCCATACAATTTTAATTTACATTTAATGTTCAAATCGCTGTGTAGTTACGACGTAAACCCACCACACTATATTGTGCCGTAAATGTCATAAGAGGCGTAAAAGAGATTTACAACAGGATATGGGCAACAGTATCTTCCTGATATCAACTCCTGCCAGGATGTCCACCTGATGAGGCAGTCTATGAGTGAGGCAGGTTCAGCAATGAACTTTTGATACACTTAATGAATTTAAAATGAATTATTTATGAATGTTAAATGTTGTAATGTTTCTTAAGTTATTGCAATTAATGTTGATTTCTTTCTTAATGTCAATTAAATAACTTAATAAACTTAAAGAGCATAAAAAGTGTTTTATATAATTTTATACGATCTTGTTGTTTTCAGTCATCTCACTTTAACTTATTATTTGTAACAAGGGGGTTAATGTCAATATACATGTAGGGTTGTATCGACATGTTAAACAGGTTTTTTCTTTATTTATTAGTTTAATTTCTTGCAGTGTCAATTTCAGGTTCAGTCATTTTCGTGTTATGCTTTGATACGAGTAATTGAGGAACATAACAGCATAAAAAGTGTTTTAAGTAATTTGTAACAAAAGAACAAAACAAATCTAACATTCCTTCTAAAGTGGTCTTTATGAGGCGCTGTGTCTGTCAGTTTTTTTGACCATTTCAACAACATTTACAATTTTAATTAACATTAATCAATTAATTTAATTCAATTTTAGTCCTCAGGTGTGACATCGCGTTTGCATTTTGATTCTTAATTGTGAATAAATGTGGATGTCTAGGGGCTACCGCATCTAGTTACCATCACTGTGTACTCGTTAGTTATCCTTATACTATAATGTTCTAATATTCTATAATAGATATTTATGAAACGACCATTTTATGGGACTATGTTTTTCATACGGCATTCATACTGACACACATTTAAACGTTATCAAAGTAACATTCAAATACTTCAACTTAAGTGTTCAGATGCTAATTGAAAACATATTTCATACGTGAGGCGTTCTACAAAATACGATACCCGTCACGCAGTCGTATCGTAAGCGTTAAAACCTTTCTAGATTAAATTGTAACATAACTCCTTAGTTAGTGCTCGGAGCACTTAGTCGGTGCTAATATTGCTATAACTTGCGGGTTATCCAAGCTATGTTTTATTTGCGTCGACATATTTAAGTGCGTATCCGCTAATAGCTGAATATTAAGCATCGCTTGTTCTTTGCTTGACACCTCGGATATATTTTGCTTTAATCGATTGCGAATTAATACATCAGCTAATATAATGTTTAGCTTTTGGACAACTTATTCTAAGCACAAAAGTGTACAAGTGTAACGAAATATTTTGTATTTCTGTTTTTATAGAGATTATAAGGATGAACTGATAGATTTTCGCAGGACGTAGATATTTTCGGAACAAG
Source organism: Parnassius smintheus behrii (assembly GCA_036936625.1). Classification (NCBI taxonomy): domain Eukaryota; kingdom Metazoa; phylum Arthropoda; class Insecta; order Lepidoptera; family Papilionidae; genus Parnassius; species Parnassius smintheus. The sequence goes on along the minus strand of JAUPFT010000003.1, from coordinate 59,407,528 downwards.
TAGTATATTATAACAAGGAATATATTTAATATAAAAAGTATCTATATTTTTATTTCTGTAGATCTCAAACCTTTAGTCAAGATGTATATAATACATGCAGCCTTTTGTTTTTGGGCGAAACGTTGTTATAAAAAATAGGATAGTAGACCAATTTACGGAAGTAAGGCTGGAAATACCAGTCGCCAATTTTAATATGAATAATAAGCTAGGTATATATTGAAACCGTAAAAAACAAGACGAAAAGAATAGTTTTTATTTTTAATATTTTTATTGAATAAAGCGGGCGTTTAGGATCCATTGTAATATTAATAATATTTAAAAAACATTTGTGTTATTAAAAAACAAGTAACAAAGAGTAGGGAAAATGAGGGCGAGTTCCATCGTGTTGAGCACAGGTTGAGGTTAAGAAAGTGAGTATGAGTAGTGCTATAATCACTTTCATATAATATATGGTTTCAGTCATAACGCTTGATATACGGGTTCGTAATGTCAGTACCAGGCTGTGGCCATGTTGTTTAATTTTTTTTGTGCGCTTCCTTTTTTTAATTCGATTTCTATGCGTTCCTATCATTAATCCGATTACGACGAAACTTTAGTGAGTAGTTGAGAGCGCACTAGCGAAGGTTTCTGGTAAAAAAAATATATTAAAACATTTATTTCTCTGAATATAACTCATTGATTCCAAACCCGCGGTAGAGCTATGCTTCAGCTATATTACAGTTGTATCACGAATGGGTCGCCTTAACCGGGGAAGGACTACGCTCTTATAGAATACCAGCGTAAAATAGCAACTCAATGCTGCTGTGTTTCGTAAGGTTCTATACCGTACGTGCGATGTGTATCTGTTCGCTATCGTCCTCGGGGTACTGTAGCAACTGCCCGTGTTTCCCAGATTAAGGATATAGCTTTTTGCGAATGATGCCTGCGAAGCTATCAATTTGGTGTTCTACAAACATACAAAAACAAGACAGTGTCAACATCATCCTGAAGACATAATTATGCTATTTTAGTTATATCAGTTGCTGTACCATCTTCTACTACATCGCAATTTATCGTTAGGTGGGACACAACCGAAAGTAGCTTACAATCACTAATAACTGACTATCACGGTGTTATTAAGCTGACATTAGTAATATCAATAGAGGAATTTTGTGTTTGTTTAAATGTGATAGCAAGGCCTCCAGGAGATATGATTGTTGTCTGATGAAGCAGAAGAAATTATATTATATTAAAGTTGCAGTTGTGGAGAGATACCAACCAAGTATTCGGGCCAGTCGGGATCAAATCCAGTCCAACAGAGAAGCTGTGGTAGAGCATATGAATCTCACACTACAGGCAGTCTCCGTATGGGGCGATGCTAATCTTTTGAAATTCAACGCCTCCAAAACACAAGCGTATCTCTTCACTGCGAAAAGAAGCCCGCTCACCTTGGATCCTTCTTTCCGAAATGTATCACTGAAATACACCGACCGCCTCCAGTTACTGGGGGTTGAGATATCCTTAAATCTAAGCTTCGGGTGGTTTATTGAGTCCAAGGCCAAAGCAGATGGAAGGAAGCAAGGAGTCCTTGCAAAGGTGCGGCGATACTTCACGCCGGGACAGCTGCTTACTTTATATAAAGCGCAAGTCCTGTCGTGCATGAAGTATTGCTGCCATATATGGGCTGGTGCTGCAAAATGCCACCTAGCAGATTTGGACTCAATTAAAAAGGCGTGCTAAGAGGCTTATTGGTGACCCGAATTTGGTGAAAACCAATCATACCAGCCTCGAACACCGGCGCAAAGTAGCCAGCCTTTCAGTCTTCTACAGGATGCATTTCGGAGAGTGTGTGCAGGAATTGCGTAATTTAATTCTTCCTTCTCTCTTCCACCATCGGACAATCGGACGTTTGTCCTTTCGTTGTCGACTTACCAATCGAACAAAACGGTTTGCTACGTCGTTCATCATGCGTACAGCAAAGGTGTGGAATAGGTTGGCAGCATCTGTTTTTCCATCCGATTACTGTGTGGGTCTTTTTACTGTGTGGTTAAGTCCGTGCGCCTCACCATCTTAGGCTACATCACCACTTACCATCAGGTGGGGTTGTAGCTAAGCACTGGCTGAGAGTAATAAAAAATTAACCTTTAATTTATTTTATAGCCTTTTATATTGTAGATACATATGAATAAAAGGTAAAAACATTAAATCTAATTTTGTTTATCGAAGACCAAAATACAACCTTTCTGTATTTTAGGGCTTCTATAGAATTCGATGAGTTGATGAAGACTTGTGTACAAATTTTCGGCTGAAAGTGTTTGAATACAGTAATTTTAAGTATAATCGATCATTGAAATCATATTATCATCATACTTATATCCATCGACCTTATTTTAGTATTTAGTACAATCGTCGATCGTGACAGTTCCAACGGAAGTTCAAAGGGCCCATATACAATACGTCATCGATAATAAAATGGAGCCGCGCAGGCATAGATATTTATCACAATTTGTAGCCTAATCTAGCGTAACTCGAGTAATACATCACAAAAGCCTGTGAACAGACGCCATCACACATAATACGACATTCCTCGCACACATAACGTTCTTTATTACAACGCAAGAAGATTGATTTTTAAACAGTTGTCGATGGAAAACGCTATGGAAATAACTGTAAAAGAAAACTTTACCATTAGTGTGTTCGTTATAATATTATAATAAGTACGATTTCACTCTATCCAGGATATGAGTTTGTTTTTAAACGTTACGCTCCACTCTAGGGTTTTTTCATGTATGTTGAGGGCAGTTTATATACATAAATTTCACGAGGACAAACATCCAGACCCGAAACAACTATTTGTAGACCTTTCAATAATTACTTGTTCCGTGCGGGATTCGAACCCGTGGCCCTCAGCGCTGCAGTTAATTGCTAAGCCATTATTTTGATCGGAGTTAATACTTAAAAATGTTTACTTTTACATTAATGAAACAGATTTTAATGAGCCAATTAACGATACTGTGACCACAGAATGTACAAGCAAATTGTGGTTTTGTCATGCATGTGATTTACACACCCATAAATAAAGTATGGAATTGTTTCATATGTAACAATTGACTCGACTGCTCGTTACAACTGATCTGAATATCAAAGTGACTATTAGTAATATCGAAACTGCCTTATATAAGCCTAGAGGGTTATTTGCATGACATCAAAACATGAATTATTAAGCTGAAGTGGCAATGGGCTGGCTATACAGCTCGAAGAATCGACAACAGATTGGGAAGAAATGTTCTGAAGTGGCGGTCTTGTACCGGTAGGCAAAGTGTAGTCGGCCTCCCACTAGATAGGGTGACGACCTAGTGAGAAATGCAGGAAGTCTATGGATGCAGATGGATCAAGACCGTGCTTTGAGTAATTTCTTGGGGAGGCCTAGGTTCAGCAGTGGACTTTTGAAGGTCTGTGATAAATCAATGAATGAAAAAAAACATGAAAAACCATACTGTAGTGTAACGATAGTCGCGGATTTAAGCTATAGTTTAAGAAGTCTTTGTAACTAAAGAAGTCGCTTAGCCGCATCGCTACAGTCTGCGCGAAATTTAACGTTTTCTGTCACACTCTATAGATACTTTACGCCCATGAGAAACTGCAACATTAGAGGAATCGCAGATGCGTTGACGGCCTTTTAAAAAGAAGTGGGCTCTTTTATTGAAGATCACTAAGTCGTATCGGTCCGGAAAAATCTCTGCTGGTAGTCGATTCCACAAGGAAGTTGTGCGAGGAAGAAAACTGCTTTTAGATCGCATGTTCGATGGTGAATTAGTCCGAACAATTCCTCAGAGTACTCCACGTGGTAAATGCGATAAAATATGCAAAGAGATGAAACATCCCTTCGCAGTGCCAGTGAGTCAATCCGATCGGAAAGAACTCGGTTGTTGACGATTCGATAAATGGAAGGAGCTGGCGCTGGAGAGCCACAGCCCAGACATGGGAACATTTTCCATGTGCGACCGAACCTGCGCCTTGTAATCGATGGTATAAATCACTAACTATCATACTTTTTTAAAGTTATATTAAAATGTTTAAAATAATGTTGTCTATCCATTCTGTGTAATGGAAGATAAGTGAATAGGAAAGTATCTTTATTTAATTTGAACGTCTCGTATATGATTATTTTTCTCAGTAATCTTTTATACGATGTCTGCATTCTACAATATTAACTTAATTGCAGTAGGTTATCAATGTAGCTGAGTCGTATAAGTGAGATATTTTATGAAATACTTGATGTCAAAATCCCATTACCAGTTATCTACTAATGCGTGCCATGTTGATATTTATTAAATGCCACTCATCTGTAGTATTATTAATTTATTTTTAGTTTGACTTTTGTTAGCAAGATCTTTCAGGGTTTGTTTATGTGCTTTTTTATTGGTTTCGCAAAATATTTTTTTATGTTTTATAAATGAAAATATTATACAAAATTAACGACACTTATGCACATGCTCGAGTGGTCAAAATGTACTTAAATATATAAACTTATAGAATATCGTAGACAAATAATACAGTGGGGACGATGGCGATAATGCTGCTGTGTTTTGTATCGTGTGTGACGAGGATAGGAGACTCTTTTTTGTTAACGAGGCATTCCATTAGTCCTATGCGATCTCACCTGAAAGGAAAACTTTTGATCTGGCGCTAACTGAAACCTAAACCTGCATCTCAATTGTCAGCTACATAAACGGAGTCTACGCTACATTATATTTACTTATTTTTTATCTTCTTCATAAGCTTATAAAACACCACAGCTGGACATGATCCTCTACTGTTGTTGGTTAATTGTTACGCTTGGCATATAAATTGAGGTCTCTCACCTTTGACGCTGATTTCCGTCTCAAACCTGAGTACTTTACTTCTGATATAAAAGAGATGTTTACAGCGCCATCTATCAAATCTTATAAGATTTTTCTAGGATGTTTCATCGCCGCCTCTTACGACATCCATGGGACGATATGACTTGTCTTTCTCACGTGGTTGCTACGAGGCCTAGTGAGTTACATCTTTTTAAAATTTGCTAACATATAATTTCAGGCATATTTTTTGCTACTTTTATTATAATATTGCTTAATAATAAGAAATAAGTACAATGTATTCTTTTTCATTCATGCATATACATCGCGATGGCTCGCAGTAATATAAAACTTGAAGAAATAAATCTACGTCCGATATTCAATTAAAGTCGTTAATATGCGCACTGATGTACCGCAAGGTGCATACTAAGACCCGATCCTTTGCTAGTGCACATGTTAAGCATTCAGCATGCTTACGTCGAATTCCCTGAACGTACGCGTCGCACCGCTTAGAGCTCTGCTAACCCCACACATTAGCGCAATAAACTTGACAATAACTCAATTCCGAGCAATGAAGGGCGATTCCCTAGCGGACGGCTGTGTCAGGGCTGACAATCGCTCCCGAAGCTAAAGTAATTAGGGCGATCGATAGGGTCGGCTGCATTTGTGATAGTTGCAAAATAGGAACATGTCATTTAATGATTGTTGAAATGTTTAGAAGAAGACTAAAATCATGGCTTAAAAATGAAGAATAATGAAATTAAGGATTTTTGTAATGATATTGATAATCTTCTCTCTCTCTTTCTCTATCTCTTAAGTAAAATACACAATAATCACGAGATCTCCAAAACTATACGCCCGTTTGACTTTAAATGAGACTTAGAACTCTTTCTCGACATGGGCACCTAATAAGAAGATTTTAGAATAGCTTTTTAATAGTGAAACAAAATAAAACGTGCCTTTAAAACACACATCTTTTTAACGATTGCACTGTGTTGCATTACAAAATATGTTATGAAATTATTACCCGATACTGTCTGATTTGAGTCGAAGGAATATGCTGATAAAAATCTGTCACCCATTCCAACTCTTGGAATCAGGGTTTCCGATACTTTTTTTGCCGCCAGGCGGTGCTTCGTATGCGTCAGGTCCAAACAGCTGTCAGATAGCACAGATTCCTACCGAACGTATTATTTTTTTAGTGAAATTTTATGTATTTGGAAGAGTTATTGATTTTATTATGGATTACGGCCAAAGAAAGGTTGCCGAACTGAAAATTGAGCTCAAAAAGAGAGGCGCAAAAGTCACTGGTACTAAAGAAAAGCTCATTGAAAGGTAAACATAATCTACTTCTATTTGTTTCCACAATTTGATTGTTTTTTTTTTAACTACTAAATTGAAGTTATTTGTGTTTTAGTGAGTTGTTGTTGATTAATGTATATTATATATTCCAGGCTAAATGACTATGACAGAAACAACAACTTCAAATCAAATGAAAATGATAATTCTCATCTCTTAAGTGAGATTAATTATGTAATAGAATGGCCAGAAGAAAAGTTATACAAAAGTGTAGATTCAAAAACAGTTTTACCCAATTTTGACATTATTAACATAAATACGTATTTCCTTGAATTGTATAAAGACGGCATAGGAATGTCAGATTATTCTGCAGTGCACAGAAGAGGTTATAATATGCTGCAAAATAACTACCTACTCGCATTAGTGACCGCAAATACTAGTACACATATATTTTTCAAAGGTCAAGTCCATTCTGAAAATACAAAAGCCCTCACTTATTTTGCTTCCATTGCCATATGTAATGGAAGTGGATCTATTATACAATCTGTGTGTGAATGTGTAGCAGGGAAAGGACCAAAAGCCATTTGCAAGCATGTGTCAGTTTTGTGCTATGCTATACTCAAATTCCGAGAGCAGAATATATGGTTAATTAAAATGACTCCAACACAAAAAAAACAAGTATGGCATGTACCTAAAAAAAATAAACTTGATGTTTCGCCGAAAAAAGCAGAGAACCTTTCATATGAAATAGCAGAATATAATGTTTGCAAAAAAAAGAAAAGAAGTGTGTGCTATGATCCAAGACCACAGTCCTTTATCAGTCAGGGAAAAGAATGGGCTACAACAGTTAGAAATAAAGTCATTAACTACTGCTCATTGTCACAAAAAAGAATAGGATTATGTGGAATTTTGGACAGTGCAAACATGCAAGATGTGATACATGACCATGATTACCTACCTTTTCCTTTACATCATCAACTTATTCTTAATAAAATATCTGTAAGCCATTTATTCCAGATGAATTTATTTATTATAGTAGCTACGACTTGTACAATCTTATTGACTGTACTGTAGCAAGCGAGGTGGTGAATCATGAGAAGTTGTAGCTACTATATTTTTTTATTATTTAGTATATTATGTAATCATCAATATTAATTGCACTTGCATAGGGATTGTAGATGTTTGTTTAGGTTTATACTTTCATACTTTCCTTATCCTTTGCCCCTAACAGGTTACACCTGACTCAGCAAAGGAAATTGAAAAGAAAACTAAAAATCAGACGAAGACAAAGTTATGGCATACAGAACGATCTTTTCGAGTGACTGCTTCAAGAGTCGGTGAGATTTGTAAATTTACTGCTAAAAAGGACCAAGAAAAGTATGCACAAAGCCTTATATGTAATAAGAAAATAGTAAGCACGGCCTTAGAATGGGGCAAGTCTATGGAAACCACAGCAATTGAAGCATATGAGGGGAAAACTGGAAAAAAAGTAGAACGCTGTGGTTTATATGTTTCTGTGCAGTACCCTTTCATTGGCGCTTCTCCTGATGGATTAATTGGAGATAACAAAATTTTAGAAGTTAAATGTCCATATTCCATAAAGGATGAAATGATTGGATCCAACAATTATTTCCATTTAGAGCATGATTTGCAACTGAAAGAAACAAGCAACTATTATTACCAAATCCAAACGCAGTTACTTGTCACAGGAAGACATTGTTGTGATTTATTTATATGGACTAATGTTGATGAAAAAATAATAAATGTTAAAAAAAATGATTCATTTATACAAAATATTATAATCCCTCGAGTAAAAGCTTTCTTTTTTCAATTTATGTTGCCAAAGATAGCAAAAAATATGTATGATTGTTAATATATTTTTATAGTATATTGTAAGATTCTATGTGATAGAAATTAGAACAAAGTTTAATTTTGTATTCTTGTTATTATTTAATAAAGTATGTTTAATACAGTACTGTTAAAAGCGACATCAATTAAATAAAATTGAAAAAAACATATTTTACTTTATAATATTATTTTTGAAATTGGTTAACATAAAACATACAAATATTATTCTATCTGCTAAAGGCACCAATTTTGAATCCAACTTGCCGCTTAAGATCTTAAAAGTTTTAGCCAAACCAATGACCCTTTCAACGTGTATCCGTTCTGAAGATATATTTTTTGACCTTGTCAGTTGAGAAGTCTCAAATTGTCCATCAGTATTTTTTAAAAATTCTGGCACATTAACTGTAACATCTTTATGGCACACTAGGTCTTGTACATTAAAGCCACGGTCACTAAAAATGATATCATTAGGTTCAAGTTTATCAATAAGTCCACATTTTTCAAACAATTCACGATCACTCGTAGATCCACCATATGCATCGGATACAAATGTAACGCAGCCTGATGCTGAAATCCCAATTAAAACTTTTAGAGTATTTGCTGATTTGTAAGTGGAATATGTAAGCTGTTGTGTAAGTGGATTTTTGGGCTTCTCTATTTTTATTTCCGTGCAATCTACTATCACAGTGCATGGATTAATCTTGCCATAGTATTTCATATTTTTATCTATGCATTGTTTTGGCACCCAAACATTTAACTCTTTCAATTTACAATATAAGTAATTGATCCATGTTATGAAAATGTTACTTAGTACCGTTTTATTAATCTTCGATCGAAAGGCGAGTTCTGTAAATAGCATGTTCCGGCGTAATTTAATTAACACTAGAAGGAATTGATCACAAGGGTTTAGAAACGGCACCTTCAATGTTTTCAGTTGAGGATAATATTTTAAACAATTTACTTCATCTCCAAAAATACTAAATATGAATTTGATATGTTCATAATCTTGGAAACCAGTATAAAACTGTACTTCGGCCGCATTGGTTATATCTAGCACATTTGCAATTGAAGATTTTTTATTTTTATTTTCATTTTGAAGACATTCTTTAAGTGTTTTGAGATTATCACTTCCACATAAATCACATTGGATACCAACATCATTCTGTTTCTTCTCGAATTCAATTTCTACTTCGAAAAAGTTTGTAGTTTCCATGAGGAAGGTGTCATCCTTCTCTTTTTCATTGTTTATGTGTACTTGGACACTAATTTTCCTTTCATTTCGCGCCAAACGCCTTTGATGCCGCTCCTTCTTTTTTTGATGCAAACTAGAATTTTGGTCAATCCATGGGAATCGACTTGGCACTGCACATTTTTTCAACACAGGCCTGGCTGGAATAATAATTCAATAAATATAATGTCATAATGAAATCATTTTTGATAAGGCAAGTACTAAAAAACGTTTACACTACATCATTGAAGGTTAGTCGCGCACAGATATAATCAAGGTGACTTAACTGAAGCTTATCATTATAAATAAGTACAAAATATTCTTACGTTTTTCTAATACTGAGTCCTTCGGTAGCTGGTAATCATCCTTTGTGAAGTGGCTTTTGCAAACGAGGCTATTTTTCGTTGGAGTAAATTTATCTCTGCGAATGGCTACAAGCCACTGTTTTAATCGGTTTTTATCTTCTGTAGGGAACTTATGCCCTCCTTTTTTATTTGCACACATAGGCACTGCACAACACTGTGGCATTTTGGAAAACAATATTCTGTTTGTAACGTTTTTAAGGATAAATAAACCAAAAAAATGATCGAAAAATATAAATCGTGTAAGTGTTTTGACAGGTAGTTGGACCTGACACTACAGCGCTGCCATCTCACGGGGAACATTTCAGAAAACCCTCATTGACATTTGCTTCGTGCAGATGCCGAAATACACTTATAAAATTGAGGAAAGTTAAATATATATATCGACTAAGAGAAGCTATGGCTGCGGTCCTCTAGTACTATGTAGTACGATTTACATAATACTGATTAAAATATCTCAATCTTATTCCTCCGAGCAAAAACCATTAAATTTCTACTTAATGGTTTTTGCTGTCTCTCAAGAATATTTACATCCTTAGTTTTAAACATAACTTCATCAATCGTCTTTATGTCTCAAAGTTATTTGATGTCATTCAATTGTTATTTTAATTTATCTTATTAATACGTAATTACTAAAAATATATTATATCTTTAAGTTAAAAATATTCTTTATATAATACTAGCTACTTTCAACAGATTCTGCAGTCTTCAGTCTTAAATCGACAGTTAACTTCTACGTAAACAGAGGTACATCTGTGTATTAGGGTGGAGAGAATTTTTTTTTCACCTTGTGATAATCTAATAGTGTGCAAAAGGTGCCTATAAGAATCAAATTAACTTATGCTAAATATTGATTTAGATTGATTCAGAGTGACTGCCTCCGCCAGGTCAGTTTTTAAAAAAGTTGATTTTCGACCCAGGTCGACCCGCTATGTAAATATGCTATTGTTAAATAAATTGTATCATTAGAAGAAATAAATGCGGTAGGTAATAATATTACATTGTTTAATTAGGAATAACAAGACATTCATTGAAGTTGAATGATAACTTACAAATAAATTTGTCGGTACAATACGCACGCCCGCCTACTGCAAGTTAATTAAACGAAATTATAACGAAAAAATTAAAAAAAATGCCAAAAGCCTTCGCGCAAGTGCAAGCAATAAATTCAAAAAATTTTCCACAATTCGATGAATGAACAAATAAACATTAATTTTTATACATTAAATAAAATGATAGCAGCTGCCTCTCAGTGTTGCCAACATTAAAATCTAGCTCCCGTTGTAGAGAACACTATAATCCCGTCAAATCCCGTCAAGTACGGTAGATAAGTATCAATCATTGATTTCTAGTGACCGAATCATTCTAGTACATTTCGTCACGCGTACTGGTATCAATTATTCAAATAGATCACTTCGGGCTCCAGTACTCTGTTGGTTCTGTGAGATCCATTGGGAACCGAGCATTTTCTATTTGAGATTTATAATAGCGCCATCTACTACATGCTATAGGTAATAAAGTCATTTTATCGAAATAAAACGTATTGACTTTCAAGGATATCACAGGTTCACAGGATATGCGACTCAAACAGTAAAGAAAGATAATGAAATAAATAGAGTAGTTTTCTATATATTCAACAGTAGCGCATTATTTTGGCCGACCAACGACAAAACAGTTTCCGAGCTGTATTTAAAATAATTATGTCAAATGAAAGTTTACTCTCTTAACTTTTTAAAGATAAGAATGTATTGCACATTTTTTCGTATTTTTAAACTAAAAAAATGAATAAAATTGTAATTTAATTTTTGCAATTTCCAAATTATTTTTATTTCGAAAACAAATCTAAGAAAACATAAATTTTTGTTATCCCGCTAAAAAATCCGTTAGCCGTTAAACACAAATTTTTCCCATTGCCGACCTCGCTCTCCCGTCAAATCTAACGGGAAACCCGTCAAGTTGGCAACACTGCTGCTTCTTTATTATCGTTATTTGGAATTCTCGCCAAAGTCAAAATTTGTCTATAACAATATTACGAGCAACTAGCTTGGCAGGCAGCACAAGAGGGTCTCTCTGTAACTGTGGCACTATAATCAAACATTTTTGTTTCTCATTAATTTTTCAGTTTTCTATTAGCGTTAACGTTTGTAGAATGTAAATTTCGCTAACTGTGAATTGATACAGATAAGCCAAAAATAAACAAAGACGGAAAGAGAGTCGATGAATGCAATAATTTAAGGTCTTTGGTCAACAGTCGATTCGACATTTCATGCCATGAGTTGACTGACAGAAGACAATGCGGAGTTCGTCCTTTATTACATTTGATCCTTTGGGTTTCCCTTATTGTCCATACGTTTATATTGCGTTATTTTAGCATTTAAGTAATTAGCAATTTTTTAATTATACGTCATTTAAAATTTTACCATTTTTCTGATATTATAGGTATTTCTTAATCCAGATACATAACACCTATATAGAATATGTAAATTTTCAATTTCCGTGTTTCTTCGATACAAAGTCCATAGGTTAAAATTATATTCGAGCTTCGATCGCTGTGTCGAGTGCCCGTCACTTGCATTTGATTATAATATCTTAAGCAAAACAAGAAAAAGCAGCACTTACAGTTTATTCTCCTTTACTTTAAACAAGTTGTCAATTTGCTCGTGACGTTACTGTGATTAAATTGCCAACGCGTTACGTTCTTTATTCGAAACTCAATTCGTATGTGACAATATAAAATGTACCTGGTTGAATTTTATGGATTTACGTAACGATAAATATACACCAAAGTACAGTATAAGATCACTGCTGAATGTAGGCCACCTGCATCCATCAACTTCCTGCGTCTTACCAGGTCGTCACTCCATCTAGCTGAGGTTTTTTTTTTGTATAGAGTAAGGGTGATTGCCTCATACCCCCGTATTTACTATCGTTGCCACGCTTGGCTAGCGAATTGGCAACCACGGTTTTTTTTTCTTTTAGTCGTTATTAGAAAGGCGCTGCTGCTAATCTCCTTATTTGTTTCTTTCTGTCCCCTCTTACGGCCATTAAGGGGTGATATGGGGCAATCCCGAAAGTAATCACTAGACGTGTGTCAATCATTCATTTCTCGTGAACGAATCATTCTACTACATTTCGTCACGCGATCATTTAGGGCTCCAGTACCCTACAATAAAAACAATTCATTCATATCATTGGGGATTCGATCGGTTTTCGACTCATTCACAATTCACACCATCACTAGTTAAAAAGGTTCCGTCGATTGTTTGTGATTGGTTGTACCAGACCATTCAAAAACAGATGAATGAACTATCAATACTTTTAAGTTTACAAGCTCAAACGAACGAATCATTCATGACGCATGTCCAGTAGGTAATCACAATAAAAATATTTTTTGCTTTTTACTTTTTATTTCTGTCATATGAATTTTCATTTATAAATATAATCCTAAATACTATATACTTATACTAAAAATCTATGCTGAAATTGATTATATAAAAAGCAATGAACGTAAAATATACTACTACATCAAAGTCTTCTACTTAAGATAAGCGTATTTGGTACATTATCCAAAATCTAAAAGAAAGTCCTGTGAATATTTCATAAAACAGAATTAAGAGTATAAGACATTTGAAATTGGTTCCTTAACTACCCATTTTTTATTTGAATAATGATTGTTAAATATGACTGTTTAATTATAATTCATTATTCAATGCATATTTTTAAGTTCATTAAACGAATAAAATTTATTTGTCTGAAGTTTAATACAACAAACATTATTAAAATACTATAATACCATTCATAAATACGTACAATTTAATTAAAAAATAAATGTGGATATAAAAAATTAAGCAATTGTTTAAAGTTAGAAAGAAACAAAGAAGAAAATTCTTTCATCTTCCGTTCTTTTTTTAAAGTTATAGTTTATAGAATTTTACTGAGAAATTTTGCAAATCAACCATAGACCATAGAATACCATATTGTGTATGGAAAAAAACAACTGTGTAAAACTGTGCTTAGACGTGTGGTGGGAGAGTACATCTCCCAATTTCTTTCCATGGGCACAGAATAAATAATAAAGAAATGGAAGGGGTTTACTTTACACTTACATACATTGCGAAGTGTCTGTTCAACGATGAAATATACCTGTAACAATTAAAAAAATCTATATTTATAATCAAATTTAAAATGTCCGCAAAACAATTGTTATTATTATTCATAATAATGTCTCCCACAAAGAATTTCGATCACGGCGGCTGGTCTTATCTGAGACAAGCCATCTGCGTAGGACAGGGTCATAGCGCCCGAGTGTATGCGCAACCATAGGTGAATTCTCTCATACACTCTCATAGTCCGGTGGGTCAGATGGCTTTATGTGCTTTTCGAGGCTCGGGGTTGAAACACCGCCAACTGCATGACGACAGGCTGCTAATGGAATTTTTTCTAGAAATATATTACTATTACTATTACTCGTATGATCGCTATGAGTAAGCTTACAATATGATAGAAATGGTACATGGCGGCTTTCTGAATTCGAATCCACGACATTTGTGTCGCAGACTGTAATCTTTATTAGGATAAAGTTTCTTATTTTTTTATGTTTCATTAATTCTTTAGTCCGGTAGCCGTGCAAGAGGATCTAATACGCTCTTTCGTCTTAGCAGCATCGTTAAAAGAATTGGAAAATATGACCTTATGCATCACAGATAGCTTTTTTCGTTATATGTAGAGTTACATCCTATCTTAACTTTTTTTTAAAAACGTTACCTCCACATTAGTATTTTCCCCTGTATCGTAGAGGCAGTTTACATACATAAATTTCACAAGCACCAACATCCAGAATCAGAACAATTATTTGTAGGCCATACAAATACTTGTTCAGTGCGAGAATGGAACCCGCGACTTTTAGCGCTGCAACTCATTGCTAAGCCACTGTGTTACTTAAATCCTATACAATACATCTCAATGGTGGGTACAGGCTGTCTATGGCCATAGGTATATTTATTATTATTATTGGGGTATCTATATAATTTTCTCACCTGGTTGGGTTCTATAAATATATAATTATAAATTAAAATGAAAAGATAAATGTACATAAATATCAATAAAATAAAATAAATACAAAAACTACATAAATAAATAAGATCCAACCAGATGGGAGCCCTCGGCAGGGGAGACCAGACGGCCGAGGGTTAGGTGGAAAGGGAAAGAAACCGGCGGACGATGCGGGCGGTATCGAGGAGCACCGCCTTCTGCATTTGAGCCCGGAGCGATCCGTCACGGAGTCCCAGTCGCCTCAGATGACCCGAGAGGCTGACTGGGATTAGCCCATTCGCAGAGACGACTACAGGAATAATTTCGGTCGACACACCACCCCACATGTCGGTCACCTCGTGAGCCAGGTCCAGATATTTTGTTTGTTTATCTGTTTCGGCTTTCACGAGGTTCTCGTCATACGGAATGGTAATGTCGATCAAAAATATCGTTGACTGTGCCCGGTCCATCAGCACAATATCAGGCTTATTCGCAAGAATAGTCCTGTCTGTGATGATGGCCCGGTCCCAGTAGAGCCTGGCGCGGTCATTTTCGAGCACGGCTTCCGGCAAGTACTTGTAATACGGTAATTTCCGGTCCACGAGACCGTATTTTATAGCGAGCTCCTGGTGTAGAATTCTGGCTACTAGGTTGTGCCTATGCAAGTACTCAGAGTTAGAAAGCGCCGAACAACCGGAGATGACATGCCTAAGTGACTCCCCGGGATGGCGACAAGCTCGACAAACGTCGACAGTGCCATCCTTTAGGATGTATCTGCGATAGTTATTGGTCTTAATAACCTGATCCTGTATTGCACAGACAAAACCCTCGGTTTCCCCGAAGAGGTCACCGAAACGTAGCCAGTTGAGGGAGGCGGCTGTATCTACGTGAGGCTCATGTAGAGCCCTGTAGTACCTCCCATGGAGCTCCTTCTCCTTCCATACGGTCTCCCGGTCGGAAATGCTCTGTACTGCCAGGTCTTGCCATTGCTCGTTGGCTAAGGATAGAGGGGTAAGTCCTTTATCACTAGAAATGACGTCGTTATAGAATGGATCATCCGATCTCGCCAGGAAGTAATGACGGAGGCTGCACACTTCGCGATTATGCATGGTGAGCGCGCTCAGGAAGCCACGCCCACCATGCTTTCGCGGCAAGTACAGCCTCATTACCGACGATCTCGGATGATGCATCCTATGGGACGTCATTGTAGTGCGGACTTTTCTATCCAGGGCGTTAAGTTCAGTCTGACTCCACCTGAGTATGCCAAAGGTATACATGAGGATAGGCATGACCCAACCGTTATATGCATGTGTCTTATTCACACCGGACAAAAGGCTGTTAAGCACTTTGGTCAAGCGTGCATAAAACACGTCGCAAACTGACTGTTTCACACCAGCCTCATCGATACCGATGTTCTGTGACATACCCAGGTATCGGTATGTTTCAGCCTCGGAAAGGGCCCTTAAGTTGACGGGCATAGATAAGTCTATGCCCTCAGAGTTAGCAACCCTTCCCCTTTCAACATGGAGGACCGCACACTTATCCGTCCCCAGCTCCATTCCAATAGAATTGCTAAATTCACAAGTGATGTTTAGCAATTCCATAAGATGGGAGCTACTGGAGGCGAATAATTTGAGGTCATCCATATAGAAAAGGTGGGTCACTTTTGTACCTCCCTTCCGAAGCTGAAATCCCCTCCCGGAGCCCTCCAGTAAAGTACTGAGAGGGTTCAAAGAGATTATATTATTATTATTTATTACCCGCCGTGCTGCGGGTGTTATGTCCTAACATTTTTATTTCTTAGACATTTAGGTTTTCTCACAACATTTTCTTTACACAACGAGGAGCTGGTAAATCAGCACTTAAAATTGATATTAAGAATTTTATTGGTGCCGTCCGGCATCGAACCTAGGTTGCTCGCGTAGTTTAAAAAAACGCTAGAACTACTATTATACCGCAAAGTACCAAAAACGAATAGTCGTGTTAAAGATGTGAATTGGTTGGCATTTTTTGCTCGTGGTAGAGGTTGCTGCAGCTATATTATAGTTGTAGCAATAATGGGTCTGCTTGACCGGGGAAGGACCACGATCTCACGAAATACCAGCGTGAAATAGCAGTATAATGCTGCTGTGTTTCTTATGGTGAGTGTAGAGAATCGGAGACTCTTTTAACTGGAAACAAGGCATTCCATCTTGTTTCTCAGGGGTGACAACGCATCTGCATTTAATTATTCATCGAGGATTGAGGTAGATGTCTGTGGGCCATAGTATCTACTTACCATCGGGTGGCTCGTGTGCTCGTTTGTCACTCCTATTCCATACTAAAAAACCGGCCAAGAGCGTGTCGGGCCACGCTCAGTGTAGGGTTCCGTAGTTTCCCTTCCGTCACAGTAAGTGTTCCCACTTGTGAGTTTAAAGGTGGGTTCATCCATTCAATCCAATCCAATCCATTATGTTCGCGCTCCAGCAGCGCTCCGCGCTCCTGCAACTGCTCCTGGTAGTGGGTACTGTTGCTTCCATCAAAGTTCAAAATGATTTTCCTAGAAAAAGCGGCCAAGAGCGTGTCGGGCCACGCTCAGTGTAGGGTTCCGTAGTTTCCCGTCCGTCACAATAAGTGTTCCCACTTATGAGTTTAAAGGTGAGTATTCATTATGTTCGCGCTCCTGCAACTGCTCCCGGTAGTGGGTACTGTTGTTTCCATCCAAGTTCAAAATGATTTTCCTAGAAAGTCCTTATAAAGTTCTTATTTTCTAAACTTATGGTTCAAAAGTTAGAGGGGGGGGGAGACACACATTGTTTTTTACTTTTGGAGCGATTATTTCCGAAATTATTGACATTATCAAAAAATGATTTTAGTAAACCCCTACTCATTTTTATATACGTTTCCAACAATATATCACACGTTAGGGTTGAAATTAAAAAAATCACCTCCCACTTTACATATAGGGGGGCTACCCTAATAAAACATTTTTTCGAATTTTTATTTTACCACTTCGTCTTCGTCGGCGTGATTGATACACATATTGTTACCAAATTTCAGCTTTCTAGTGCTAACGGTCACAGAGATTAAGCGAGGATGGACAGACGGACAGACAGACATGGCGAAACTGTAAGGGTTCCTAGTTGACTACGGAACCCTAAAAACCTACCCAATCCACCGTGCGTGGAGCTTACAGCAAATATTTCTGCACTGCGGAGGTCCATGTTAAGCAATGGGTTGCTTCAAAATAAGCGGATAGATCACATTATTAAACAGCCTTACAATTCCAAAAAAAAGTAAATAATGTCGTGAAACCGATAATAGATAGTTGATAAGGATGTTGTGTTGTCAACCTCAGTTTTTTACTGTTGGTCAATACTAGGAAGTCGCTGCTGCCGATCTCCTGGTTTGGTTTCCTCTGCCGTCTTTTGTTTTCTTCACGACACCCGCGGAATGTTATGGGGAAGTATATATTCTTATATCGCCACTACAAGGTATGACTTTTAGGAAAAAGTAAAATCTGACATCAAACAACCAAAAAGAAAAAATAATACCCACATTTCCCCACCCAAGCTTCTAAAGTCGGGAATTTTAATACTTCTATGTACTCTGTCTTAGCACCGATTTCTGAAGCTATTGAAATTATTAATTTTAGTACAATGTACTTTGATCTGTGATGTCATCACATCACTGTTGACTTTTAGTTTTTGTTATAAGTACATTATTTACTGGTACAGGAGCATTCCATCTTACACTCTAAATTTTGATAGTTAATCGAGAATACATGTCGATATCTAAGAGCCACAGCATCCACTTACCATGCGTTTTTTATTATAGAATATAGATGACAAGCAAACACACAGTCCACTTGATAGTAAGTGGATGCTGTGACCCATACACATCGAATTCTTCCCTCGATTAAGAATAAAATGCAGACGCGTTATCATCCCTAAGGACTAAGATGGAATGCCTCGTATCCAGTAAATAGGGCCACATTGTGTATGTTAATTCTTTAGCGTAATGTATTGGATTTCAAATTATTTTTTTTTAATAAATGTAGATTTCGTCTGACTACCAACAACTGTATTAATTTACGAAACGGTAGCGACAGTAGCCTAATGGCAGGGCGCGGACTGCGAACTCAAAAAGGTTGTGGGTTCGAATCCGCATTCGACTACTGGCGTGAACCACTCTTAACACAAGCAATTTAAGCTTACCACGAGTGGTTAAGGGGAATATTAGTAATGTTTATAGCATTGTTAATATTCTTTATAAAAAATAAAAACATAAAAAAACATAAAAGCGAATCCTAGTAGAAGCGTGTAATACAACAATATAAATTTCAAAACAAAAGTGTATAATAAAATTAATGTTCTAGAACTTAAATAGTTCATTTCACAATATAGATGGCGCTGTAACAGTGTTTCTTTTCCACACTTATACGTAAAAATTAATATGTAATTATGTTCAATTACAATTTCATAATCTTGACTTGAAAAAAGGACTGAATCTGAACGTCAGGGTGAGATATTGCGTGATAAGAGAAATATATGGTTTGCAAGATAATGTAGTGGCCAAGATTAAGAAATAAATGATTCGGTAGTTTAGTCATGTAAAATGTATGAACGAGGAGAGAGTGACAAAGCAAATTTATATTGCAGATGTTAATGGCAGAGTCGGGAATGGACGTCTTAGGCGGAATCAAATTCGCGATATATTTAAGAGTACACTTAACCGACGAGCATGTATGAGTAGGTAGGTACGAGTATATGGATGTAAAGGAGGCGAGAGAGAGGTGTGTAAGGATAGTGCCCAATGGAAGTCCGTATTTTCTGACTACCCATCAGGGTGACAGGTAAGATGTTTATGTTTATGTTTTATGCTATGTATATGACTTGAAAAGTTTACGAGTTGTAAGCTACTTAGAATGCAACCAGTGGTCATGTGTTATCTAATCAACTGTTACTGTCTTTACACTAGAAAGTCCGGCATCACGCCCCGACTTCACTTGTATAGCGTCTTTTAATGTTGCGTTATTTAGACTTTAAATAGTCAAAGTCCGTTTATTCTTTCATTTTTTAAATGTTCAAGTTTTTTGGATACAGTGTCGACCTGGATCCCATCCGAAGATTAGCGTGGACACACAGACAGACTGACAAACAGACGAAAATAAACGAAAATAAGATGGTTATTTATGTTTAAATAGAATGCAAGTAACCCCTACGCTTAATAGAATTCATTTATTTCAATATTACAAAGAGACTTTTCAATCTTATTTATATGAGGATAGATAATAAAATGTTATTGAAGTGGTTACCCATTTGCGTTATGACCGCGCTGAACTTGCCACGAGTGCCTTTTGATGTACGAGTATGTAACAGTCTTTCTAAAAATATCGTATTAACTACTCTTCTTATTGCACTTTGATAACGAAAATAATCTTGCCTTCCATAGAAATGTACTGAGTGTTCGTTCCGGCTTGTAAGTAATTTTTGGGCTTTGAAAACTCATGTCATTTCTTTAACGTCCTCCAGACTGAATTTAAGTCGCGTCGGTCGGTCTCAATGAAGACTAGCCAACTGCGTAGGATAGGATTATAGTGCCCAAGTGTATGCGCAAGAACAGGCACTCTCTACTCCCTCACTCCCATAGTCACGACCGGAGAGAGATCAGGCGCAGGACCAACGGTTTTACGTTGTTTTCCGAGGCACGGGGTTGAAACACCGCACTGACTATGACCTGACCCTGGACTTGAACCCGGGCTTTCATGATTGACAATCGCATATTGGACCGCTAGACCAAGGCAGTCAAACATAGGAAAATAATAAAGTCAAATAATTTGTTTATCATACATTAACACTGCATAGAGACAACTGACTTCCATTTGAAACGATCCTGGCGAACCTCTCGTACCTTCTTCACGTCGATAAACCAACATGCACATGCTTATCGGTTAAGGGTATAATCAACATCACCATTCACCATCATCATTACTGCCCTTCACAATTCCACAGCTGAACATAGGCCTCCCCCAAGGAATACCACAAAGCACGGTCCTGAGCCACCTGCGTCCATCGACTTTCTGCATGTCTTATCAGGTTCGTCACTCTACCTAGTGGGGGATCGCCCTACACTACTCCTACCGGTACAAGGCTGCCACTCGAAAACCTTTTTTCCCATCGGTAATCGGTTCTTCTCCACTTCAGCTTACTAATCCTTAATTACTTAATTGAGGGTAATAAGCAATAGATAAATATTTATCTGTGGTGTTGCGATGTGAACGATTTAGAGTGCTAGTATATTAACAGGCTGTGAGGCATTCCTTTTTAGTTCTCACTGCGATAATCCTTAGAGATGACAACGCATCTGTAGCTTGCATTGTTTAAAGGTGGCTGCAGATGTCCACGGACATATTTCGTGCAACAAGTAAAGGAAATCACTATAAATTTGTATCTGCCGTTACATTACATTTTTTTCGTAAGATATTATAGCAATCAATCTGTACTTCCCAAAAACTATAAGTAAATTCCAACAGTAGCCTTATACTGATGCAACGGAATTATATATTAAGTATAATCAAGAGGTCTACAATTAAAAAATTAACCAAATGAAGAAGTATTACGTTTTATTAATAGTTCAATACTGGGCATAAACCTCTGAAATGGAATTATATAACCACACTTCTTTTTTATAGAAAACGAACACACAGTCCACCAGATGGTAAGTGGATACTGTAGCCCATAGACATCTACATCTAACCTCTGTTAATAATGAAAATGCAGATACGTTGACACCCCTGAGGACTAAAATAAATTCACAACAACATTTAACACTTCCAGTGAAAAGGGTCTCCGGTTCTCTACACTCACCACACGAAACACAGCAACATTAAGCTGCTATTTGACGCTGGTATACTGTGAGGGCGGTCCTTCCTCGTTTGAGCCAACCTATTCGTGCTACAACCATAATACAGCTTTTCATTTTTATCAGCCCGTAAAAAACAAAGTTTTCTCGCTTGGCAGGCGGTTTCACAAACAACAACCAATTTCAGACAAACACTGTCATAAATGCATTACATTGCGTTTATCCTCAGGACTAAGATAGTAAGTTTCAAACTCACTTGTAAATATACTGGATTTTAAACATCAAAACCCAGTAGGGGCCGCACTGCTGCTTGTCAGAAGAACACGTATGAGAGTAACTCCAATAGAGATTATCTAGTACACAAATTTAGAACCTATTACACGATTAAATAATCTGTATTACATTTCATCTCTACTTTTTTCTCACCTGATGGTAAGTGGATGCTGTGGCCCATAGATATCTATATCTATCATGTATAATTTGTAATTCATATCTAGAAATTATACGACATATATACGTCCCATTGCTGGGCACACGCCTCCTCTCATTTCTGAAAGGGTTTTTATGGGAAGGAAATGTCCGTCGCGCGGACCCAATGCGTGTTGGCGAACTTAACATGTCTTCGAAATATTTTTTATTTGGAGTGGACATGGAGGTTTCCTCGCGGTGTTTCCCGTCAAGCACGTGGCAAATTAGCATTTAAAATTGCAATTAACAATTTCAATGTTACCGGCGGGGATCCAACGTACTGTGAAATTTACAGTGAGCGCTAACCATCTGAGTTACCACGTAATACCAAGCAAAAATAAATATAAAGTTATAATTTCTTTTTATCGTTTAATAAAATAGCAAAACTGAAACTAACCCACTTAGCAAAAGATACGGACTCGCGGTCTAAGTAACACTGAAGACCCATTACTCTGAGATAACTGAACTTTAAAAGAAAAAAGCAACTTCGCTCATTGCTTGGTATTATATCTATTCAACGTAGAGTTATCTACACTGTTAGAATCGTTCGCCTTATTAATAGTAAACAAAGAGCCATTATCATCATAATAACGGATGAACTGGAGAATTTGATCGATTGTTGTACAATGTTTTCCCATTTGTTAAGGCAAGACAATTCGCTATTATTAGATTGATAAAGCTGGAACCGTTTCTTTATTCCCCAGATCTTATCTTTTACGACTTCATTCTATATCTTTGGTGAACTTCGGCCATTAAAATGTTTTATTTCATTTGTTGGCTATTAAATTGTGCTGTGATAACTAAGTACAAAATTGAAATTTCTTTTTTTACCAAATTGTAAGCCAGTCCTTGATTGCAATCCCACCTGATAAATGTGGTGACTTAGCCAGTGCGTGTTGCCAGTGATGACTTACGGATCAGTGACGTGGTCCTTCACTGTTGGCCGTATGAGGACGCTCAAGGTCGCTCAGCGAGCTATGGAGAGGGCTACGCTCGGAGTTTCTCTGCGTGATAAACTCAGAAATGAGGATATCCGCAGTAAAACCAGAGTGACCGACATAGCCCAACGGATTAGTAAGCTGAAGTGGCAATGGGCCGGCCATATAGCTCGAGGAACCGATAACCGATGGGGAAGAAAGGTTCTCGAGTGGCAGCCTCGTACCGGTAGGCGTAGTGTAGGGCGACCCCCCACTAGGTGGAGTGACGACCTGGTAAGACATGCAGGAAGTCGATGGATGCAGGTGGCTCAGGACCGTGCTTTGTGGCGTTGCTTGGGGGAGGCCTATGTTCAGCAGTGGACTTGTGAAGGGCTGTAATGATGATGATGATGATGAAATGTGGTGAGTGATGAATCGCTAGATGTTATATCGTACTGTCTTAGCGTAATAAAATATCACCAAAATTGTTGTATACAAACCATTCAATATTTACCGTCTATTAAATTAACAACTTACACGTAATATATTGTAATCTATTTAATACATATTCATAGTGATATTCTGAAGATAGCCGTGATCACATGCCACCTACCCTAACAAAACAATACTTTCTTAAAGTAGTAAGCGATCATAAAGCTTTAGGGCAAAGTGGCATATGAGCAAAGCTTTCCTGTAAAATACTATGAAGATGTATTAAATACATTTAAATATATTACGTGTAAATTGTTTATTTAATAGACGATACATATTGAATAGTTGGGAAATTGTAATTGCAGATGAGAGTGTTTTCTTATTTCATACTTTTTAGAGCGTGATTTTTCAGTAGTCGGGTTTAATTTTTGGAACTTACTTTTTATTAGTGACTTGACTTGACTTAAGAGCATCAGTTAATGGAAGGACTTTCCACAGTTCCACACTTATCCCGATTTTTTATACGCATTCATTTGTTGCCAGCCGCCTTTTGCAGATGACCGCTTTACTTAGTCACGTGGAATCCCAAATTATGTAAATCTAAGTGATACTCAGTACATACCTTAAAAAGTCTAGTGAAACTATTTCATTTGGTCTAGTTTGCGGGAAAGATGACAATGGTTTGGGTATTTAGGACGAATACGAGAAGATCGAAGTTTCTAGAAAGATATGCCGTGTTGTGGCGACGTACGAGAATCCTCTATCTGAGTCATCCCGTGGGTGTCATAAAAGGAGAAACAGGATCATGATAAAATCTTTATAATATTAATAGAACAAACTGCGATTGCCCACCGTCCTTCCAAGTGATAATCTATAGGGGAAGCCCGTGTTTGGCAGAGCACAATATGTGCCATCTTAAAATCTTATCTTAAACAATAAACACAAAGAAGGATTATATTAGGAAATTATTGTTATCGGTGTTAATGCAATGAATTCTATATTGAACAGTCAGTCGTAAATATTTTTCGTCATAATAATCATCATCACCGTCATTACAGCCTTTTACAACTCCACTGCTGAACCTGTCTACCGTATATTGAAACTATATATGGCCTATGCCATATATTGGAACCAGGCATAGACCTAAACCACCTGCTGCCCAGCCCAGCGCTACGTTTGTCGTATGAAGCTACCACTTGTGAACCCTTCTCCAAAAGCTGTCAGTTCTTCGAATTATATGGCCGGCCAATGCAATTTAGTCTACCCATCGTGCTACGTTAGTAATCTTAAATATGAAGCCGAGATTACATAATATGAGCACCTGTCAGTTTGTATTAGATAATAAACATTAAAAAAATATTTAGACAACGAAGGCGCGCTCTTTAAACGCTGGGCGGGCTTCCATTTAGCTAAAAGGCAGGTAGCTATTATGTATGTAAATAGAATTAAACAAAAAAACTCTCTTTAATTCGCTTTCTAATGCTATAAGTATATTATTATGTATGTGTACATTTAACTAAAATGCAGCGTGTTTGATGGGTTAATTTATATGTACACGAAATGCTCTAGCATCAATATTAACCAGAACCTTGGTAGCTTGGAGTAAATTTTGGGCGTTATGATTATGAGTGACTACGCAACCGCGTGGTGGCGATCTCCTTGGTCTAAAATGTGGTTGTTGATCATGAGGTCCTGAGTTGGAATCTCGGGTCAGGTAAAATTCAGTTATCGAGTTTTTTTGTCAAGAAATTCTCAGAAGCAGCCCGGAGCCAGGAAGTTGGCGATGTTACACCCTCGTGCCTTGGAAAACACGTAAAGTCGTGGGTCCTGCGTCTGATCTCTCTCCTGTCTGCTTGCTGTTCCATCGGACTATGAGAGTTGAGGGAACAGAGAGTGCATTTGTAATTGCGCATACACCTGGGCATTATAACCCTGTCCTGACCAAATGGCTAGTGTTCGTTGAAACTGGCCGCCGTGACCGGAATTCGGTCTGGAGCACATTTTATAGTATGCGTAGGGATTAAATGTGCAGGGGGAGAAGAGTTGTGGGAGAGAGAGTAGGTAGTGCTTCTTAGACTATGCAAATACACCCTTTCGTTTTTCATGAAAATCTTATCTTATCAATGTTCAAAATATAATTTCTAAGTTTTACAAACACTTGTTCAAGACAAGTTCAAAACTGCAGAGACGCAGGTAAACGTTTAATCACCGAATTACTCAACCGTCGAATTATCTTAGATATTTTCTTTTGAAACTGATTCAAAACATTTGTTTGCATTGCTTAGCGTTAATAATAGGGGGATAACTATATTAAGCACTGGTTTTTTTAATGGGATATAATGAAGTAATAGGATTGATTTAATAAGCCAATTATAATCACACAAACGCTGTATTTTAAATCTATACAAATTTGTTATTTAAAAAAATACTACGACGAGAATGTATGCGTAGGTCCTATGGATGTAAAGAAGGCGCGAGAGGTGTGTCAGGATAGTGCTAAATGGTAGTCCGTAGTCTCTGCCTACCCCTCTGGGTAACAGGCGTAAGTGGTTATTTCTTATATATGTTTTATATATTTACTAAGAAATCGATATGTATTTTAAGTTAAACAGGGAATTTGGGAATCTTTATCTCAACATATAAAAAGATAATGGCACTCGTACGTACACTGAGTCAAGTATAGTATTAATATTTTATCAACACCATTATTTTAAATCACAGTAATTAGATACGTATAATTATGATTATACAAAAGACATTCGGTCTTAATGTTGAAACACAAGTTGTGTTTCGAAACAAAAGGAACTCAATTTAAACTGAATGCACCGCGAAATCTCACAAATCTCGGATCTTAATTAGAAAGAAAAAAACTCTTCATAACCTCAGACCTTGCACCTTGAGGCCCATTCAAGCTGACAGGTACGGAAATAGACGGTTTAGTGGCAGTGTGTTACACCGACACGGATTTATATTTATTACTTTAAATAATATTTTAAATTGATTCATACAACTTCTAATATGAACTGATTATTTTTTTCCTTGTCAATAACTGTGAACCGACTGTGGTGATTACTTTTGGTATAAAATTATACTA
This sequence comes from Parnassius smintheus behrii, assembly GCA_036936625.1. NCBI lineage: Eukaryota > Metazoa > Arthropoda > Insecta > Lepidoptera > Papilionidae > Parnassius > Parnassius smintheus. The sequence continues at coordinate 59,381,186 of JAUPFT010000003.1, read as the reverse complement.
GTTTGGTCTTATTGCAATTTGAAGAAAAAATTCCACCACTGTGAATGGAAAACTAGAGGGTGTGCTTATTCCACACACCATTTAAATAGGTAAAAATTAAAGTTTTAATTTAAAAAAGCAATAAATAGTAAGTTCAAGAAACTAAAAATTATAAAATAATTTCCTGTTAATAGTTACTAAAGTCGAGGCTAATATAAGTGTATCAGAGTGATATCACTAACTTCAGAAGCCATAAGTGAGCTATTACGCTAGCTAGTTATCTATCCGTAGGAGTATGGAGTTTTTTTGTGTGCATTTGAGTGAGTTCCTAGTTAATTTAGATTCAAAATTGGACCCGATGGATAGCATATATATATGTATATATATATATATATATACCTGTATATATATATATATATATATATATATATATATATATATATATATATATATATATATATATATATATATATATATATATATATAGACCTGTTAAGTCCAAAAACGTAATTTTTCAGTATAAGACTTTTAAGGTTCAAGTTTAATTTATAAATCAGTTAGGTAAAGTAGAAAAAGCTAACCACTGCAGCAGTAACTATTAATTAATCAGGTTTTTTAAATATATTAACTAAAACTAAAAACACAGCCATTTCATTTTAAATGGCACTTATCATTTTTTAACCAAATTAACATTAACTAATTAAATCGATAACAATTGAGTTAATATATTGAAATCAAAAGTTAGTAGAACATAAGTGTTATAATTTATTCGTAATTTTCGTCACTGTCGCTTACAGAGTCCGGATTCGTGTTTGAGGTTTTCAAATTTTTATAAAAATTATGATAAGCACGATCTATAAAAGGTAGCAAACTTATAATAACATGGTACTTTTTTGAGCATATTGGTAAAGGACTCGAATATGCTCTTGGTATGCTCAAAGTAGCAACCGATGATACCCGTCCCCTTTTAACAAATGAGTAGTATCTAAAAGGTTCACTTGAGTCTAAAGAATCTTTGAAAGCCACGTCATTAGAGTCTTTAGAACACATTACACAAAAAATATTGTTCCAAATAAAAGAATTTTTATCGGCATCAATGTTTCTTTTCATAAACATTGTTTTGAAAAGTTGTGAAAATCCTAAAAACTCTTCTTGTGTCATCATTTGGACTGTGTATCTGCGACTAGTCATTTGGATAATGTTTGCCCAATCTTGTGGAACAGAAATTGAAAATCTATGATGTTTTATGAATCTTTCTATCGCTGCATGATCGCTGTCGCATTCCAAATGCGTATGTCCGGGCACTAAAAATTTGTGATGGATTTCATTTAAACTGGTTTTTTGATTGACAGCTAATGCAAACATTAATGGTAAAATATTATTTCTGTTTTGTCCTGGGCAGGTATCTGAGTAGAAGATTATCTGCTCTACAGTATCTGGTAGCTCCATAATAAATCGAAACAAACATGATGCTATATCATCCGCACTTTTTTTGTGCGATACTTTCGTACCAAACAAAACAGTGCGTTCGTTTTTCTGTGATGTTAAGTACAGTTAAATTAAAAGTTCATAGCTTCCTTTTATAAAACGATATAGTTCATAGCTTCCTTTTATAAAACGATATTCCAGCTGATAGATAAGGAGTCGCTAAACATTTTTGTAGATCGAACGCAGCAACAACAATTTTTCCGTCACTTTGCTTACTCAATTCCTTGTCCTCTCTTTTCGAATTATAATGTGATTCAGCTCTACTTTGA